>CM039676.1:365205987-366421167 GCA_022496015.1 Hordeum marinum | reverse complement strand
GTAGGAGCCAATATGGGCATCCAGGTCCCGCTATTGGTTATTGTCCGCAGAGGTGTCTCGGTCATGTCTACATAGTTCTCGAACCCGCAGGGTCTACAAACTTAAGGTTTTGTGACGTTTCGATAGTATAGAGTTATCTATGATGGTGACCAAAGGTTGTTCGGAGTCCCAGATGAGATACCGGACATCACGAGGAGCTCCGGAATGGTCCGGAGGTAAAGATTCATATATAGGAAGTCCTGTTTTGGTCGTCGGAAAAATTTTGGGCTCACCGATAGTGTACCGAGAGACCATCGGGAGGGGTATTTCGACCCGAGAGGCTACATGGGCTGTGGGAGAGTGAATACCAGCCCTTAGTGGACTGGTGGAAGTCCCACACAAGGCCCATGAGGCTGGGAAGAAAATCCCAAAGAGAAAAGGGTGGAAAAAGGCAAAAATAGGATGAATCCTAGTCCTACTAGGATTGGAGGTGGATTCCACCTCTCCTACTTGGTTCGGCCGACCCAAGGGCTGGCTCTTTGAGAGCCAAGCCTCCTCCTCTCTTCCTCTTATATATACTAGAGGTTTTAGGGTTTTTGGCACCTGATTTTCAGCCATGTGCTACCCGTTCCTCTAGTGCATACTTTCTCCTCTAGATCGGATTTCTGCAGTGCTTAGGCGAAGCCCTGCCGGAATAGCTCCACCACCATCGCCGGAGCGCCGTCATGCTACCGGAGAACTCATCTACCTCTCCACTCCCTCTTGCTGGATCAAGAAGGCGGAGATCATCATCAAGTTGTACGTGTGCTGAACGCGGAGGTGTCGTCCGTTTGGCGCTAGATCGGAAGGACCGTGATCAAGATCGTGAGACGGATCGCGATGAGATCACGGGACGGATCGTGATGATATCACGGGACGGATCTTGATTAGATCACAGGATGGATCGTGATGAGTTCGCGGGACAAATCGTGATTGGATCGCTGGACGGATCGTGATGAGATCGCGGGACGCTCGGCGATTTGGATCACGAAGGCATTCAACTACACCAACCGCGTTTCTTAACGCTTCCCGCTTAGCGATCTACAAAGGTATGTAGATCCACTCTCCCTCTCGTAGATGCTCATCACCATGGATAGATCTTGCGTGTGCATAGGATTTTTTTTGTTTCCCATGCAACGTTCCCCAACAGTGGTATCAGAGCTAGGTCTATGTGCAGATGAGATCTCGAGTAGAACACAAAGAGTTTGTGGGCGTTGATGCTTAGATTGCTTCCTACCTTGGTCGTGTTTTGGTTCAGCAGTATTGTGAGATGAAGCGGCCCAGACCAACATTACGCGTACGGTTACGAGAGACCGGTTCCCTCAACCGCAACTTGTTGCATAGATGGCTTGCGGGTGCCAGTTTCTCTCACTTTAGTTGGATCGGATTCGACAAAGGAGGTCCTTGTGAAGGTTTAAAAGCAACTAGTGTATCACCGTTGTGGTTTGTGCATAGATGAGAATCGTTCTTGCTAGCTACCCGTAGCAGCCACGTAAAACATGCAACAACAATTAGAGGGCGTCTAACTTGTTTTTTTGCAGGGTATGTTGTGATGTGATATGGCCAATTACATGATGTGATATATGTGATGTATGAGATGATCATGTGATTTATAGATTATCACGACTTGCATGTCGATGACTACGGCAACCGGCAGGAGCCATAGGGTTGTCTTTAATTATTGTATGACCTACGTGTCAATCATTAAGCTATGTAATGCTTTACTTTATCGCTATAATAGCAATAGTAGTAGAAGCATGTTGGGTGCGACAACCCCGATGGCGACACGTTGATGGAGATCAAGATGATGGAGATCATGGTGTCGTGGCGGTGACGATGAAAACCATACCGGTGCTTTCTAGATGGAGATCAAAAGCACAAGTTCATGGCCATATCATGTCACTTATGATTTGCATGTGATGTTAATCCTTTTTGTGCACCTTGTTTTGCTTAGGACGATGGTAGCATTATAAGGTGATCTCTCACTTAATTTCAAGATAAATTGTGTTCTCCCCAAGTGTGCACCATTGTGAAAGTTCGTCGTGTCGAGTCACCACGTGATGATCGGGTGTGATAGACTCTAAGTTCACATACAATGGGTGCAAGCCAGTGTTGCACATGCAGAACACTCGGGTTAAACTTGACGAGCCTAGCATGTACAGACATGGCCTCGGAACACAAGTGACCAAAAGGTCGAACATGAGTCATATAGCAGATATGATCAACATGATGATGTTCACCATTGAAGCCACCTCAACTCACGTGATGATCGGACTTGAGTTGGTGAATTTTGATCATGCATCACTCGAATGACCGGAGGGATGTCAATTTCAGTGGGAGTTCTTAAGTAATATGATTAATTGAACTCATTATCATGAACTTAGTCAGTAGTGTCTTTGCAAATTATGTTGTAGATTACTAGCTCGTTGTGGCTCCCTTGAATTTTTTATGTGTTCCTAGAGAAATAAAGTTGAAAGATGATGGTAGCAATATTGCGGACTGGGTCCATGATCTAAGGATTGTCCTCATTGCTGCACAGAAGGCTTATGTCCTTAATGCACCGCTCGGTGCGCCAACCCCTCTAGCGTCGTCTGTAGATGTTGTGAACATATGACAGGCACGTTCTGATGAGTACTTGATTGTTTAGTGCGTCATGCATTACGGCTTAGAATTGAGGCTTGATGACCCACAAGTATAGGGGATCTATCGTAGTCCTTTTGATAAGTAAGAGTGTCGAACCCAACTAGGAGCAGAAGGAAATGACAAGCGGTTTTCAGTAAGGTATTCTCTGCAAGCACTGAAATTGTCGGTAACAGATAGTTGTGTGATAAGATAATTTGTAACGGGTAGCAAGTAACAATAGTAACAAAGGTGCATAAATATGGCCCAATCCCTTTTGTAGCAAGGGACAACCCTGAACAAACTCTTATATAAGGTAAAGCGCTCCCGAGGACATATGGGAATTATTGTCAAGCTAGTTTTCATCATGTTCATATGATTCGCGTTCGCTACTTTGATAGTTTGATATGTGGGTAGACCGGTGCTTGGGTGCTGTCCTTACTTGGACAAACATCCCACTTATGATTAACCCCTCTCGCAAGCATGCGCAACTACGAAAGACGAATTAAGACAAAGTCTAACCATAGCATTAAACTAGTGGATCCAAATCAGCCCCTTGCGAAGCAACGCATAAACTAGGGTTTAAGCTTTTGTCACTCTAGCAACCCATCATCTACTTATTACTTCCCAATGCCTTCCTCTAGGACCAAATAATGGTGAAGTGTCATGTAGTTGACGTTCACATAACACCACCAGAGGAGAGACAACATAGAACGCATCAAAATATCGAACGAATACCAAATTCAAATGACTACTAGTAGCAAGACTTATCCCATGTCCTTAGGAACAAACGTAACTACTCACAAAGCATAATTATGTTCATGATCAGAGAGGTATTGAATAGCATTAAGGATCTAAACAGATGATCTTCCACCAAGTAAACCGACTAGCATCAACTACAAGAAGTAAATAACACTACTAGCAACCTTACAAGTACCAATCGGAGTCGTGAGACGGAGACTGGATACAAGTGATGAACTAGGGTTTGGATATGAGATGGTGATGATGAAGATGTTGATGGTGATGAGTCCCCTCCGATGAGAGGAGTGTTGGTGATGACGATGGCGACAATTTCCCCCTCCGGGAGAGAAGTTTCCCCGGCAGGACAGCCCTGTCGGAGCTCTAGATTGGTTTTGCTCAAGTTCCACCTCGTGGCGGCGGCATTTCTTCCCGAAAGCTCTCTCTCGATTTTTTCTAGGACGAAACCCTCCGTATATAAGAAGATGGGGGCCAGAGGGGCTACAGGGAGCCCACGAGCCCCCGAGGCGCGCCTAGGGGGGTGGGGCACGCCTGGCAGGCTCGTGGCCTCCTGGTGGCTCCCCTCTGGTATTTCTTCCACCCAGTATTTTTTATATATTCCAAAATAATTCCTTGCTAATTTTCACGGCTTTTGGAGTTGTGCAGAATAGACATCTCAAACTTGCTCCTTTTCCAGCCTAGAATTCCAACTGCCGGCATTCTCCCTCTTCATGTAAACCTTGTAAAATAAGAGAGAAAAGGCATAAGTATTGTACCATAATGTGTAATAATAGCTCATAATGCGATAAATATCAATATAAAAGTATGATGCAAAATGGACGTATCAACTCCCCCAAGCTTAGACGTCGCTTGTCCTCAAGCGAAAGCCGAGATGAATAAATATGCCCACATGTTTAGAGATAGAGGTGTCGATAAAATAAAGTACGGACATGCAGGCATCATGATCATATTTAGAACATAAATATCGTCATATAATCCCTTATGCTAAAGTGACAATTCATTCACAATGTAAAGCATGCATCAAGAACCCTATTGAGAATTAACAACAAATAGTCTTTAGTCATTGAAGCAATTGCAATTTATCATAACATCGGAAAGAGTCAAATAAGAGCTTGTAAAGCAAATCCACATACTCAATCATCTTTTTGTCTTCTACAATTGCTAAAACTCACGCGGTACTCATGAGATCAAAGTTTCAGTTGGACATAGAGAAAGATAGGGGCTTATAGTTTTGCCTCGCAACTATTTACCTCAAGGGTAATGTCAACAATAACAATTCATGATTACTTACTTCCAAGTTGATATATGAATATAGATATTTCCCTAGCACATGACGCTTGCCAGGATAATGGCAAAATAAGGAATTGTTATCGATCACCATGACTCTTTTAAAGATAAAAAGTAAAGGTACAAGATAGGCCCTTCGCAGAGGGAAGCAGAGGTTGTCATGCGCTTTTGAGGTTTGGATGTGTGATCTCTTAGTGTGAAGGAACGACACTTTATATTGCCTCCTGTGATAAAGAACTTTATTATGCAGTTCGTCGCTTTTATGTCTTCCTCATCACAGGTTCGTACAGAGCTTATTTTCCACACACTAATAGATCATACATATTTAGGGAGCAATTTTTATTCCTTGCACCGATGACAACTTACTTGAAGGATCTTATTCAATCCATAGGTAGGTATGGTGGACTCTCATGGCAAAACTGGGTTGACGGTT
Source organism: Hordeum marinum (assembly GCA_022496015.1). NCBI lineage: Eukaryota > Viridiplantae > Streptophyta > Magnoliopsida > Poales > Poaceae > Hordeum > Hordeum marinum. The sequence goes on along the minus strand of CM039676.1, from coordinate 366,416,051 downwards.
TTATGGATTCATAAGTAGTATCTCTACTTAGTGCGGAAGTTTTGGCTGGTATGAGGTGGAAGCAAGCGTCACATGCTAAAGGATCTATAATCACATAACATTGGTCGGAACCAAGCCAACATAATTCATTATGTTGTCTTCCTTGTCCAACTTCTACTTCTTAGCATGTAACAGTTTAATGAGTGTTCACAATCATAGACGGTGTCAAATATGATATATTTATATGTGAATCTCTCTTTCTTTATTACTTCCTATTAATTGCAACAATGACCAAGGTCTACGTTTTTCCACCCACAACAAGTGTCAGTCAACATTCTTTTTATATGTGAAGCCATCACTTCCCATAAGATAATCACATGATCTTTCATGCTTTTGTTCTTTTATTATTATTTTCTTTAGATCATGGCAAGAAGCAAAGCCCTTAACTAAAACACTCTTTATTATATAACTCACGAACTCGATTACATTGGGGGTAACACAAAGCAAAACTCAAGCCTAGATCATACTAAGAACTTTATTCTAATGGATAAAGATATTACCAAAAGGATCGAACTAAGATAAAGGTAAAGGCAAAAGATGTGATGGAGATACGATACCGGGGCAACTCCCCCAACCTTGGCACAAGCCAAGGGAAGTGCCCATACCCGTGTGTTTAATTGTCTTCCTTCGGAGGTGATGGTGGTGGAGTTGGGGCAGAATGCTTAAGCTTGTTTAGTCTCCTTTTCAGCACAAAGTTATGCTCTTTTAGATCGTTAACTTCCTCTTCAAGCGTCAACACCCTTTGACATAATTATTGCTTACTCTCTTGCAAAAGACGAGAAGGGGTAAACAAAATCTTAGGCTTCTTCCTTGAGTTAAGGAGACTCGACTTCTTGAACTCCACATGCATGTCCGCAGGTTGGGGTAGAGGAACTTCCTCTTCGTGGGAACTTGTTCCTTCCTTTCCCTTAGGTTCATAATATTCTTCCTCATTTGTGGTCCAACCATAAGGATCTAAGTTTCCGTAGACCTTGGGGTTAGCAAGGTAATCAGCCACATAGCTCTCCCCCTCTGAATCTTGAGAGGACATCTTTGCTCTAAATCTGCTGCAGAAACAGGCTCGAAACAAAAAGACCTTTAGGGAGATTATATAATGAATTTTTACCGACCATAAGGAGTATTCCACCAGAAAACGGAGTCCGGGAGGCACACGAGGTGTTCATGAGCCCCCCAGGCGCGCCTGGCAGGCTCGTCGCCTCCTCGTGCGCTTTCCGGAGTACTTTAAATTTTTCTATTTTTCTAAATATTCCAAAACGGAGAAAATTGCTATTGGAAAAGTTTTGGAGTCGGTTTACTTACTGTATCACATACCTCTTCGTTTTTGGAGTCTAAAACAGGCTGGTCATCCCTTACGTACTCCTCCGGGGTTATGGTATTAATTATATTGCTTTCAACATTTATGGGAGTACCTGAGATATAATGCTTGATTCTTTGCCCATTCACAACTCTCGGAAAAGTGCCTTCCGCATTGTTGATTTTGATGGCACCGGAACGATATATTTCTTCGACAATATAAGGACCTTCCCATTTAGAGAGAAGCTTGCCTGCAAAACATCTTAAACAAGAATTGTATAGCAAGACAAAATCACCTACATTGAACTCACGTTTTTGTATCCTTTTATCATGCCACCTCTTAACTTTCTCTTTAAACAACTTGGCATTTTCATATGCCTAAGTTCTTCATTCATCAAGTGAGCTAATATCAAATAACCTCTTCTCACCAGCAAGTTTAAAATCAAAGTTGAGCTCCTTGATTGCCCAATAAGCCTTATGCTCTAGCTCAAGAGGTAAATGACATGCTTTACCGTAAACCATTTTATACGGAGACATGCCCATGGGATTATTATAAGCAGTTCTATAAGCCCAGAGTGCATCATCAAGTTTCTTAGACCAATTCTTTCTAGATCTATTAACAGTCTTTTGTAAAATTAATTTAATTTCTCTATTACTTAACTCTACTTGACCACTAGACTGAGGATGATAAGGATATGCAATTCTATGGTTGACATCATACTTAGCAAGCATTTTACGGAAAGCACCATGAATAAAATGTGAACCACCATCAGTCATTAAATATCTAGGGACTCCAAATCTAGGGAAAATAACTTCTTTAAGCATCTTAATAGAGGTGTTATGATCAGGACTACTAGTTGGAATTGTTGGAAATATGCCGTAGAGGCAATAATAAAATGGTTATTATTGTATTTCCTTGTTCATGATAATTGTCTATTGTTCATGCTATAATTGTGTTAACATGAAACCGTAATACATGTGTGAATACATAGACCACAACATGTCCCTAGTAAGACTCTAGTTGACTAGCTCGTTGATCAATAGATGGTCACGGTTTCATGACCATGGACATTGGATGTCGTTGATAACGGGATCACATCCTTACGAGAATGATGTGATGGACAAGACCAAATCCTAAGCATAGCACAAGATCGTGTAGTTCGTTTGCTAAAGCTTTTCTAATGTCAAGTATCGATTCCTTAGACCATGAGATTGTGCAACTCCCGGATACCGTAGGAATGCTTTGGGTGTACCAAACATCACAACGTAACTGGGTGGCTATAAAGGTACACTACGGGTATCTCGGAAAGTGTCTGTTGGGTTGGCATGAATCGAGACTTGGGTTTGTCACTCCGTGTGACGGAGAGGTATCTCTGGGCCCACTCGGTAAGACATCATCATAATGAGCTCAAAGTGACTAAGGAGTTAGCTACGGGATGATGTGTTACGGAACGAGTAAAGAGACTTGCCGGTAACGAGATTGAACAAGGTATAGGGATACTGATGATAACCCACAAGTATAGGGGATCACAACAGTTTTCGAGGGTAGAGTATTCAACCCAAATTTATTGATTCGACACAAGGGGAGCCAAAGAATATCCTCGAGTATTAGCAGTTGAGTTGTCAATTCAACCACACCTAAAAGATTTAGTATCTGCAGCAAGGTTTTAGTAGCAAAGTAGTATGATAGTAACAGTAATAGTGGTAACAGTAGGAGTAGTGATTTATGTAGCAAGTGTGACAACAGTAGCGGTAAAGTAACTAAGCAAAGACCAGTATAGGAAAAGCTCGTAGGCATTGGATCGGTGATGGATAATTATGTCAGATGGCATTCATCATGTAACAGTTATAACATAGGGTGATATGTAACTAGCTCCAATTCGTCAATGTAATGTAGGCATGTATTCTGTATATAGTCATACGTGCTTATGGAAAAGAACTTGCATGCCATCTTTTGTCCATCCCTCCCGTGGTAGCGGGGTCCTAATGGAAACTAAGGGATATTAAGGTCTCCTTTTAATAGAGAACCGGAACAAAGCATTAGCACATGGTGAATACATGGAATCCGCATACTATGGTCATCTCCGGGAGTGGTTCCGGCTATTGTCACTCCGGGGTTGCCGGGTCATAACACATAGTAGGTGACTACAACTTGCAAGATAGGATCAAGAACACAAATATATTGATGAAAACATAATAGGTTCAGATCTGAAATCATGGCACTCGGGCCCTAGTGACAAGCATTAAGCATAGCAAAGTAGTAGCAACATCAATCTTAATACATAGTGGATACTAGGGATCAAACCCCATCAAAACTAAATCGATTACATGATAGATCTCATCCAACCCATCACCGTCCAGCAAGCCTACGATGAGATTACTCACGAACGATGGAGAGCATCATGGAATTTGCGATGAAGGATGGTTGATGATGACGATGGCGTCGATTTCCCCTCTCCGGAGCCCAGAACGGACTCCAGATCTGCCCTCCCGAGGAATAACAGGTGGTGGCGGCAGCTCCGTATCGCGAAACGCAATGAACTCTTCTCTCTGATTTTTCTTCTAGGAGAAAGAGGTTATATGGAGCTGGAGATGAGGTCGGAGGAGCCACGTGGGCCCCACGAGCCTACCAGGCGCGCCCTAGGGGGCGCCTCCTGGGCTCGTGGCCCACTGGCAGCTTATCTTCGGTTGATTCTTTCTCCGGTATTTTTTATATATTCCACAAAAAATCCTCGTAAGTTTCCAGGTCATTCTGAAAACTTTTATTTCTGCACAAAAACAACACCATGGCAGTTCTGCTAAAAACAGCATCAGTCTGGGTTCGTTTCATTCAAATCATGCAAATTAGAGTCCAAAACAAGGGCAAAAGAGTTTGGAAAAGTAGATACGTTGGAAACGTATCAACTCCCCCAAGCTTAAAGCCTTGCTTGTCCTCAAGCAATTCAGTTGATAAACTGAAAGAGACAAAAGAAAAACTTTTATGAACTCTGTTTGATCTTGTTGTCATAATTATGTCTAACTCATATTCAAGTTTTCAACAAGATCATAAGCTAGCCACATAAACAATGACCATTAGGTCTCATGGCATACTCATATGAATGGCATAATTAACTAGCGAGTAATAATAATAAGTTTCAAACGTCAACACTTCAATCAAAACAATCATGATACAATATGAATAGATGATATCTCGGTAGCCCTTTCTGAGACCGCAAAACATAAGTGCAAAGCACCTTCAAAGACCAAGGTCCGACTAGAAATTGTAATTCATGGCAAGGAAGATCCAGTCATAGTCATACTCAATATCAATTAATAGCAAAGCATACAAATGACGGAGGTGCTCTCTAGATGGTGCTTTTAATAAGAAGAGGATGACTCAACAGAAATGTAAATAGATAGGCCCTTCGCAGAGGGAAGCATTGATTTGCAGAGGTGCCAGAGCTCAAGCATTTTAAAATAGAGATAAATAATTTTGGGGTGGCATGCTTTCATTGTGAATGCGATGACCAGGAGTTTTCACCATCTTCCATGCTACACATGTTATAGGCGGTTCCCAAACAGAATAGTAATGTTTTGACTCCCCCACCACTGATCAATCACACTCCACGACTAGCCGAATCCTCGGGTGTCATCCATACCAACAACAATCCAGGGGGAGTTTTGTTTGCAATTGTATTTTATTTAATTTGAGCATGGAACTGGGCATTCCGATTATCGGCCCCTTTCTCATGAGTGATAGTGAATAAACACATATCGAGGATAACACGCCTAGCATGAAAATAATGACCGCCCCCTATCACCACATGAGCGGTTCGGGCATACAAAACAGATTATTATTTGAAGGTTTAGAGAGTGGCACATGCAAATTTACTTGGGAAGGCAGGTAGATACCGCATAGGTAGGTATGGTGGACTCATATGGAACAACCTTGGGGTTTATGGAAGTGGATGCACAAGCAGTATTCCCGCTTAGTACAAGTGAAGGCTAGAAAGAGACTGGGAAGCGACCAACTAGAGAGCAACAACAGTGATCAATATGCATTGAAATTACCAATGTTGAGTGCAAGCATGAGTAGGATATAAATCACCATGAACATGAATATCGTGGAGGCTATGTTGATTTTGTTTCAACTACATGTGTGAACATGTGCCAAGTCAAGCCACTTGAATCATTCAAAGGAGGATACCATCCTATCATACTACATCACAATCATTTTAAAATTCATGTTGGCATCCAAGACAAACCGTTATAAGCTCCTAGCTAATTAAGCATGGCATAAGAAACTATGATCTCTAAGTTGTCATTGCAAACATGTTTCTCTCATAACAATGCTGAATTAGGAACGATGAGCTAGTCATATTTACAAAAAAAGAATAGGTCGAGTTCATACCAGCTTTTCCAGGCCCAGTCACTTCATCATATATCGTCATTATTGCCTTTCACTTGCACAATCAAATTATGTGAATAACGATAAGAGTGTACGTGCATGGGACTAAGCTGAAATCTGCAAGCAAACTCAGAGGCGAAGACAAAGTAATATGGCTCTTTGACGGATAAACAATAATTCGTATAAGAGCCACTAATCATTTTAATCATTGTCTTCTACCTCGACCCAAAGAAAAAGAAAACTATTTACACGGCAAAGCTCCCAACAAGCAAAAGAAGAGCGGGAAATATTTTTGGGTTTTCTTTTTAGTTGCTACTAAGCATGCAAGAATGTAAAGTTACAACTAATTTTTTTTGTTTTTCTCATTTTTAAAATAAAATTTTTTGGATTTTCCCAAGATAATCAAACACACAAGAAGAATGCGAGAAAAAGAAAATAAACTAGCATGGATGATATAATGGAAAAGTGTGAACACCGACTATCAAAATGAATGTGTGAACATGAATATAAAGTCGGTGAGAAACACGTACTCCCCCAAGCTTAGGCTTTTGGCCTAAGTTGGTCTACTCCCAAGGAGGAAAGTAACCAGCTCTGGGGTACTCCGGAGAGCACTGAGGATGCCACTGCTGGGTGAGCTCCTTCGGCTGCCACTGATAAACTGGCGTCTAGTACTCGACTGGTGGCTCGGGCACGGGCGCCTGAGGTGGCGCCATGCCCCAGTATGCGTAGATGTCCGAGGGCATAATGATGTACCTGCCTAGATGAAGGTTGAACAAAGAAGGAGCAGGCAAGGTAATGACTTCACGAGTACCCTGTCTAAATACCAAGTTATAAATTAGCCTCCCATTATCATTTTTATCAAGAAAGTCATGGCGAACCATGCTATCATAATCAAGATATCTCTCTGGAAGAAGCATCTCTCCCTCCTCATGTAGCCTAGCAGGTATCCCAAAATGTTTAGCTAGACGAGTAGCATAGATACCTCCATACACCGCGCCCTTGGAACTGTTCGTGTTCAACCGTTGGGCAACAATAGCGCCCAAACTATAAGTTTTATCATTATGTAAAGCTTAGCGTAGGACTGCAAGGTCTGGGGAACTAAGACCCCCGGCCTTTCCCCGGCCAATCAAACATTTTCCTACAAATAAAGAGAAATAACGAAGCACAGGAAAATGCACACTGGCAATTCTGGCACCAGATACCCCTCTCTCCTCTCCTATGGCAATAGTATCAATGAAAGCCTCCAAGTCCCGGGGGCGAGGTTCATGAATATCCCCAGCATAAGGTAACTTGCAAACATTGCAAAAATCCTGAAGTGACATTGATACGTCTCCAACATATCTATAATTTTTTATTGTTCCACGCAATTATATTATCAACTTTGGATGTTTAATATGCATGAATATGCTATTTTATAATATTTTTGGGACTAACCTATTGACCTAGAGCCCAGTGGCAGTTCCTCTTTTTTCCGTGTTTTTGACCTTTTTCAGATAGGAATATCAAACGGAGTCCAAATGAAATAAAACTTTTGCTGTGATTTTTTATGGAAAATATCAAAAATACCAGAAGAAAAAGATACTGGATAGGAGTCCCGAGGAAGCCACGAGCCTAGGAGGCGCGGCAACCCCCCTGGTCGCGCCTGGGAGGCTCGTGACTCCCTCGTGGCCCCTCCTGACTTATTCTCGACGCCAGACGGACTTATAAATACCAAAACCATCAGAACTAAACCTAGATCGGGAGTTCTTCCGCCGCAAGCCTCCAGAGCCACAAAAAACCAATTGGGAGCCCATTCCGGCACCCTGCTGATGTCTACTACGCAACCTTCTCCTTGTAGACGTTGTTGGGCCTCCAAGTGTAAAGGTTTGTAGGACAGTAGCAATTTTCCCTCAAGTGGGTGACCTAAGGTTTATCAATCCGCGGGAGGCGTAGGATGAAGATGTTCTCTCTCAAGCAACCCTGCAACCAAATAACAAAGAGTCTCTTGTGTCCCCAACACACCCAATACAATGGTAAGTTGTATAGGTGCACTAGTTCGGCGAAGAGATGGTGATAAAAATGCAATATGGATGGTAGATATAGGTTTTGTAATCTGAAATTATAAAAAGAGCAAGGTAACTAATGATAAAAGTGAGCACGAACGGTATTGCAATGTGTGGAAACAAGGCCTAGGGTTCATACTTTCACTAGTGAAGTTCTCTCAACCATGATAACATAATTGGATCATATAACTATTCATCAACGTGCAACAAAGAGTCACTCCAAAGTAACTAATAGCGGAGAACAAACGAAGAGATTATTGTCGGGTACGAAACCACCACAAAGTTATTCGTTTTGATCAATCTATTCAAGATTCCATAGTAAAATAACACGAATGTATTCTTTCCGTTCAATCTATCCTAGAGTTCATACTAGAATAACACCTTAAGACACATATCAACCAAGACCCTAATGTCAAATAGATACTCCATTGTCACCTCAAGTATCCGTGGGTATGATTATACGACATGCATCACACAATGTCAATATCATCTATTCAACCAACACATAGAACTTCAAAGAGTGCCCCAAAGTTTCTACCGGAGAGTGAGACCGTGTGCCAACCCCTATGCATAGGTTCCCGAGGTCACAAACCCGCAAGTTGATCACCAAAACATACATTAAGTACTCACATGAATATCCCATTGTCACCACAGATAAACACGGGCAAGACATACATCAAGTGTTCTTAAAGACTCAATCTGATAAGATAACTTCAAAGGGAAAACTCAATTCATTACAATAAGGGAGAGGGGGAAGAACATCATAAGATCCAACTATAGTAGCAAAGCCCACGGTACATCGAGATCAATACATCTCAAGAACACAAGAGAGAGAGAGATCAAACACATAGCTACTGGTACATACCCTCAGCCCCGAGGGTGAACTACTCCCTCCTCGTCATGGAGATCGCCAGGATGATGAAGATGCCCACCAGAGATGGATTCCCCCTCCGACAGGGTGCCGGAATGGGCTCCCGATTGGTTTTTGGTGGCTCTAGAGGCTTGCAGTGGCGAAACTCCCGATCTAGGTTTAATTCTGAAGGTTTCTCTATTTATAAGACCGTGTGGTGTCGAGAAAAGTTGAGAGGGTCCACGAGGAGGTCACGACCCTCCCAGGCACGGCCAGGGGGGCGGCCGTGCCTCCCAGGCTCGTGGCTCCCTCGGGCCCCCTCTACGGTAGTTTTTCCTTCAGGTATTTTTGATATTTTGCAGCGAAATTTTTATTCCGTTTGGACTCCGTTTGATATTACTATCTGAAAAAGGTCAAAAACACGGAAAAAACAGAAACTGGCACTGGGCACTGAGTTAAAAAGTTAGTCCCAAAAATAATATAAAATAGCATATTCATGCATATAAAACATCCAAAGTTGATAATATAATAGCATGGAACAATCAAAAATTATAGATATGTTGGAGATGTATCAAGCATCCCCAAGCTTAAATCCTACTCGTCCTCGAGTAGGGAAGTGATAAAAATAGAATTTTTGATGTGGAATGCTACCTAGCATATTTATTCTTATAATCTTCTTTATTGTGGCATGAAGGTTCAGATCCATAAGATTCAAAACAAAAGTTTAATATTGACATGAAAACAATAATACTTAAAGCATACTAGCAAAGTAATCATGAACTTTCAAAATAACATGGCCAAAGAAAGTTATCCCTACAAAATAATATAGTCTCGCTATGCTCCATCTTCCTCACACGATGAATCTAAATCATGAACAACCCCGGTATTGGTCAAGCAATTGTTTTCACACTTTTACTTTTTCAAACCTTTTCAACTCTCACGCAATACATGAGCATGAGCCATGGATATAGCATTATAAGTGGAATAGAATATGGTGGAGGTTGTGAGGCAAAAAGGAGGAGATGGTCGCATCGACTCGGCGTATCAACAGGCTATGGAGATGCCCATTAATAGATATCAATGTGAATGAGTAGGGATTGCCATGCAACGGATGCACTAGAGCTATAAGTGTATGAAAGCTCAAAAGAAACTAAGTGGGTGTGCATCCAACTTGCTTGCTCACGGAGACCTAGGACAATTTGAGGAAGCCCATCATTGGAATATACAAGCCAAGTTCTATAATGAAAATTCCCACTAGTATATGAAGGTGACGATATATGAGACTCCATATCATGAAGATCATGGTGCTACTTTGAAGCACAAGTGTGGTAAAGGATGGTAGCATTGTCCCTCCTCTCTTTTTCTCTCATATTTTTTTGTTTGGGCTCTTTGGCCTCTCTTTTTTATTTATTTATTTGGTGGGCATCTTTGGCCTCTTTTTTATTTCCTCACATGGGACAATGATCTAATAATGATGAACATCACACTTTTATTTACTTACAACTCAATACTTAAAACAAAAGATATGACTATATATGAATGCCTCCGGCAGTGTACCAAGATGTGCAATGACTCATGAGTGACATGTATGAAAGATATGAACAGTGGCTTTGCCACAAATACGATGTCAACTACATGATCATGCAAAGCAATATGACAATGATGATGCGTGACATAATAAACGGAACGGTGAAAGTTGCATGGCAATATATCTCGGAATGGCTATGGAAATCCCATAATAGGTAGGTATGGTGTTTGTTTTGAGGAAGGTATATGGTGGGTTTATGCACCGGCGAAAGTTGTGCGGCACTAGAGAGGCTAGCAAAGGTGGAAGGGTGAGAGTGCGTATATACCATGGACTCACATTAGTCATAGAGAACTCACATACTTGTTGTGAAAGTTTTATTAGTAATCGAAACAAAGTGCTAGACGCATGCTCCTAGGGGAAGGGTTGGTAGGAGTTAACCATAGCACGATCCCGACCACCACACAAAGGATGACAATCAATAAAAACATCATGCTCCGACTTCCTAAAATAGCGGTCACCATACGTGCATGCTACGGGAATCACAAACTTCAAAACAAGTATTTCTAGATTCACAACACTCTACTAACATGACTCTAATATCACCATCTCCATGTCTCAAAACTAGATGCAAGGAATCAAACTTCTCTAACTACTCAATGCACTTGAATATGAAAGTTTTTATTATATCCCTTTTGGATGCCTACCATATTAGGACTAGTTTCATAACCTAAGAAAATTACCATGCTGTTTAAGACTCTCAAAATGATATAAGTGAAGCATGAGAGTTCATCCATTTCCATAAAATATAAACATTGCAATGCTCTATAAGGATATAAGTGCAGCGCTACAGCAAAAGACAAACTACTCCAAAAGATATAAGTGAAGCTCAATGAGTAATTGAATAATTATTTAGCTATGTGAAGATTCTCCCATCTAAGAATTTCATATCTTAAGTACCTTATTCAAACAAAATAAATTGACACTCCAAGGATAGCACGAATCATGTGAAGAAGCAAAAACTTAGGTTCAACCGATACTAACCGATAATTGTTGAAGAAGAAAGGTGGGATGCCAACCGGGGCATCCCCAAGCTTAGATGCTTGAAACTTCTTGAAATATGGATTGGGGTTCCTTGGTAATCCCCAAGCTTGAGCTTTTGTGTCTCCTTAATTCCTCTCATATGGTGGTTTCCAAAATCTAACAAACTTCATCCACACAAAACTTAACAAGAACTCGTGAGATAGATTAGTATAAATCAATGCAAAACTTTATCATCCTCTACTGTAGAAAATTACTAAAATTATTATTTCACATTGCATACTAAATGCCTCTGCATATTTAAAACTCCCATCATCAAATGGAATCACTAAACATGCAAACATATGCAAACAATGCAAACATAACAGCAATCTGCCTAACCAGAACAGTCTCTGAAGAATGCAGCAAGATCCATACTAAATTAACTCCAAAAAATCTGAAAAATATCCAAGATGTATGAAATTTATAATATCATACTTTGTACAAATTTCAAGTTATTATGACATACAGAAAATTCTAGGAAATTTTTGCACTACAAGCAAACTTTCTGTTTTGGAACAGCAACTCCTATACTTGCAAATTAAGCATGGTAAAGGCTATCCTTGACATTTTTATAGAACTAAATGACGAAAAACATTAACATTAATATAAATAACAGAAATTAAGTACTAATAAAATAAAATTATGCTCCAAGCAAAACACATATCATGTGGTGAATAAAAATATAGCCCCAAGTAAAGTTACCGATGGATTGAAGACGAAAGAGGGGATGCCTTCCTAGGGCATCCCCAAGCTTAGGCTCTTTGGTGTCCTTGAATATGGCTTGTTATGTCTTGGGCATACCCAATCTTCAGGTATTTCCACTCCTTGTTCCATTGTCCATCCAAACTTTAACCAAAACTTGAAAACTTCACAACACAAAACTTAACGGAACTTCGTGAGATGGGTTAGTATAATAAAGACAAATCATTCATTTTGGTGCTGTCAAGACAAGATTAATAAATGTTCCCACACAAATACTACTGTATCTTATCATTTCCACAATTTGTATCACTTAATATAATCTATGGATACACTAAAACAAGTAAACTATGCATCGAAAACAGAATCTGTCAACAACAAACAGTCTGTAATGATCTGAATGATAACCATACTTCTGCGCCTCCAAAAATTCTGAAAAAATTATTAAAATTAAGGAAATTGGTATATAAATCATAAGAAAAAATAATCAACTCAAAATATCTCTCTGAATAAAAATTAAAAATAATTTCGTGAGCACAAAGTTTTTGTTTTTTTCAGCATCATCAAACAACTATCACCCAAACTAATCATAAAGGCTTTACTTGGCACTTTATTGAAATAAAAGCTATAAAACATGATTAATACAGTATACTAATAATGTTAACACACCAAAAAAGTAAGTATACATATTGGTTTGTCTCCCAAGAAGCACTTTTCTTTAATGCCTTTCAAGCTAGGCATGATGATTTCAATGATGCTCACATAAAAGATAATGATTGAAACATAATGGAAGCATCATGAAGCATATGACTAGCACATTTAAGTATAAACCACTTCCTATGCATAGGGATTTTGTGAAAAAACAACTTGGAGCAATAATCATTTAGCATAGGAAGGCAAAACAAGCATAGCTTCAAGATTTTCAACACATAGAGACGAAACTTGACATTATTGCAATATGTAGAAGCATATGATCCTCTCTCATAAGAATTTTCAGTAGCATCATGAATGAATTCAACAATATAACCAGCACCTAAAGCATTCTTTTCATGATCTACAAGCATAGAAATTTTACTACTCTCGACATAAGCAAATTTATTCTCATGATTAATAGTGGGAGTATCGTAAAAGACTTGAGCACTACAAATTGTTTCCACATTAAAAGAGTGACGTTTAGCAAAATGGTACTCATAATTGTGACAAGTTTTATCGTCATTATTCTTTATAGCATAAGTATCATCACAATAATCATCATAGATAGGAGGTATGCAATAATCATAGTAAATTTGATCACTCAAAGTGGGGGTACTAAAAGGATCATCTTGATTTAACATAGCATCCCCAAGCTTGTGGTATTGCATATTATAGACATAATCATTCTCATCATTAATAGTATGAATAGTACCAATAGTATAGCAATTATTATCATCCTCCACATTTATTTCTGATTCATTCTCATGAGCATATCAATAATAGGAGCAACATTATTTGGGAGAGATGCCTCTTTACCTTTACTTTTTATTCTTTTCTTCTTATTCACCCCATCATGTGAAGGTTTAATTAATTTTTCCAAGCTTCTTTTTGGAGAGGTTGGTTGAATAGAAAGCTCCTCCTCGTTACCTGATTCATCATAAGAAATAATAGGAGGGTATTGGGAATTCTCTTCCCCTTCGTTAGTATCATCTTTATATTCCATTTGTTTTCTTGCCTTTAAGTAATTGGCGATATAAGGACTCTCGATGCGATTTACCGCACAATATAAATAGATTTCTTCTAGATCATAATCAAGCATGTTCATGACAGCCCAATCTGGGAGGCTCTTAGTTATACGTTTCATTTCTTCATATCTCAGAAGCAAACTAAGTTCATTATGATGCGCAAAGGAAATCAAGTCATCACAATTTTTGGACACGATTTGATCATGAAACAATTTGCATTGGAGATTTAAATGACCATGTTCATTGCAAAGTTCACAAGGATGGCTACAATATTAAATATTTCAGCACAATCATCTAGCCTCACATGCAACAACTTAGTTTTATGCGTCTTACAAAATCTATCTTCCCTTTTTGGTATATATTTGCAAACTCTATGTTTTCCACAGAAATCATCATGCTTATTGGAAATGTTTTCATCATGAATAGTGCAATCAGAATTAGCATCATGTATATTCAAAGTATTCATACTAACAACATTCCAATCATGCTCATCATTCACATATTTTAGGCCAAGCATCCTATGTAATTCTTCTTCTAGCATTTGAGCACAATTTTCTTTTCCATCATTTTCACGAAAGACATTAAAAAGATGAATCATATGAGGTATCCTTAATTCCATTTTTTGTTGTTTTCTTTTAATAAACTAAACTAGTGATAAAACAAGAAACTAAAAGATTCGATTGCAAGATCTAAAGATATACCTTCAAGCGCTAACCTCCCCGGCAACGGCGCCAGAAAAGAGCTTGATGTCTACTACGCAACCTTCTCCTTGTAGACGTTGTTGGGCCTCCAAGTGCAGAGGTTTGTAGGATAGTAGCAATTTTCCCTCAAGTGGGTGACCTAAGGTTTATCAATCTGCAGGAGGCATAGGATGAAGATGGTCTCTCTCAAGCAACCCTACAACCAAATGACAAAGAGTCTCTTGTGTCCCCAACCACTAGTGCAGAACAGGCCTATAGTCCCGGGCCGGATGGACCTTTAGTATCGGTTCCCCAACCGGTACTAACCGGTCGGGACTAAAGGTCCAGACCTTTAGTACCGGTTGGAGAACGGACCGGTACTAAAGGCCCTCCACGTGGCTGCCTGCGTGGACTGGTGGTGAAAGACCTTTAGTACCGGTTGGTGATACCAACCAGTACTAAGTCTTCTGTTTTTTTTTGTTTTAGCTTTTAATTAGGTTTTAATTTTCCTCTCTATTTTTTGTGTTTTCCATTCATTTCAAATTTATTTTACGGTGCTACATACTGTAAACAGTACACAAGTTCATGCATATATATATATATGTAATATAATATACAATATCTCATACACACTATATATATACAAATGGAATTACACATCCATATAAATTCGGGACTTATAATTAACTTAAGGCCCAAACCCGGCCGAGACTAGCTAGCTAGTGCTCCGGATGAAATCTCAGTTCTTTACTACTGATTTGCTGGCATTATTGAGGCGCCAGTAAGGAATAGTGTGTTGGGGAACGTCGCATGGGAAACAAAAAGTTTCCTACGCACACGCAAACCTATCCATGGTGATGAGCATCCATGAGAGGGAGAGTGGATCTACGTACCCTTGTAGATCGCTAAGCGGGAAGCGTTAAGAAATGCGGTTGGTGTAGTCGAACTTCTTCGCGATCCAAATCGCCGAGCGTCCCGCGATCCAATCACGAACCGTCCCGCGAACACATCATGATCCGTCCCGCGAACTCATCATGATCCGTCTCACGATCTTGATCACGATCTTTCCCTCAAACTCATCACGATCCGTTCCGTGATCACATCATGAACCGTCTCGCGATCTCGATCACGGTCCATCCGATCTAGCGCCGAACGGACGGCACCTCCGCGTTCAGCACACGTGCAGCTTGATGACGATCTCCACCATCTCGATCCAGCGAGAGGAGGTGGAGAGGAGAGAGAGTTCACCGGCAGCGTGACGGCGCTCCGGTGATGGTGGTGGAGCAATTCCGGCAGGGCTTCGCCTAAGCGCTGCAGAAAACCGATCTAGAGGAGAAGCTATGCACCGGTGTAACGGGTAGCACGTGGCCGGAAATTCTGTCCAAAAACCACCCAATCCACTAGTATATATAGGAGGAGAGGATAGGAGAGGCAGCCAAGGCCTTTGGGTCGGCCTAAATAGGAGGTGGGAAGCAATCCTACTTCACCTCCAATCCTAGTTGGAGTAGGATTGCCTCCTATTGGCTGATTTTCCACTTTTTGCTTTAGGACTTTCTCTCCTGTGCCATGGGCCTTTGTGGCTGTTTTCCCAGCCCACTAAGGGCTGGTTATTATTCTTCCACAGCCCATGGACCTCTTGGGGTCGAAATACCCCTCCCGGAGGCCTCCCGGTACACTACCGGCACTCCCGGTACACTACCGATGTGCCCGAAACTTTTCCGGAAACCAAACTGGGATTTCCTATATATGAATCTTTACCTCCGGACCATTCCGGAGCTCCTCGTGACGTCCGGGATCTCATCCGGGAATCCTAACAAACTTCGGTCACCATCATACATAACTCTACACTATCGAAACGTCACCGAACCTTAAGTGTGCAGACCCTGCGGGTTCGAGAACTATGTAGACATGACCGAGACACCTCTACAGTCAATAACCAATGGCGGGACCTGGACGTCCACATTGGTTCCTACATATTCTACGAAGATCTTTATCGGTCGAACCTCTATGTCAAGGATTCAGTTAATCCCGTATAACGTTCCCTTTGTTCTTCGGTATGTTACTTGCCCGAGATTCGATCGTCGGTATCTCCATACCTAGTTCAACCTCGTTACTGGCAAGTCACTTTACTCGTTCCGTAATACAAGATCCTGTGACTAACACTTAGCCACATTGCTTGCAAGGCTTGTTGTGATGTTGTATTACCGAGTGGGCCCTGAGATACCTCTCTGTCACACGGAGTAACAAATCCCAGTCTCGATCCATGCCAACTCAACAGACACCATCGGAGATACCTGTAGAGCACCTTTATAGTCACCCAGTTACGTTGCGACGTTTGATACACACAAGGCACTCCTCCGATATCCGTGAGTTGCATGATCTCATGGTCATAGGAACATATACTTGACATGCAGAAAATAGTAGCAATAAACTGACACGATCATATGCTATGTTTGTAGTTTGGGTCTTATCCATCACATCATTCTCCTAATGATGTGATCCCGTTATCAAATCACATCTCATGTCCATGGCTAGGAAACCTTAACCATCCTTTGATCAACGAGCTAGTCCATTAGAGGCACACTAGGGACATGGTTTGTTCTATGTATCCACACATGCATTTAAGTCTCCGATCAATAAAATTATAGCATGGATAATAAACGATTATCATGAACAAGGAAATATGATAATAACTAATTTATTATTGCCTCTAGGGAATATTTCCAACAGTCTCCCACTTGCACTAGAGTCAATAATCTAGTTCACATCACCATGTGATTCGCATTGTTATGAATCTAACACCCAATGAGTTCTGGGGCTCGATCATGCTTTGCATGTGAGAGAGGTCTTATAGTCAACGGGTCTGTGACACTCAGATCCGTGTGTTCTTTGTAAATCTCTATGTCAAACCGTAAACACTGCTACCACACTCCACTTGGTACTACTTCCAAATGGCTGCTCCACTAAATGTATCCAGATTGCTACTACTAGTCATCCAGAATGGTGCTAAAGCCTCCATCGACGTAACTCTTTACGACGAACTCTTTATCACCTCCATAATCGAGAAACATCTCCTCAGTCTTTTAGTTACTAAGGATAATCTTGACCGCTGTCCAGTGATCCACTCCTGGTTCACTCTTGTACCCCCTGACGAACTCATGCCAAGGCACATACATGTGCGGTACACAGCATGGCATACTGTACAGAGCCTATGGCTAAGGCATAGAGGACGACGTTCGTCCTTTCTCTTTCTTCTGCCGTTGTCGAGCTTTGAGTCTCACTCAAGTTCACACCTTACAAATCAGACGAGAACTCTTTCTTTGACTGATCCATTTTGAACTCCTTCAAAATCTTGTCAAGGTATGTACTCATTGAAAGTCTCATCAAGCATCTTGATCTATCTCTACAGATCTTGATGCTCAACAATTAGGTAGTTTTATCTAGGTCTTCCTTTGAAAATCACTTTTCAAACAACCATTTATGCTTTCCAAAAATTCTACATTATATCCAATCAACAATATGTCATCCACATATACTTATCAGAAATTCTATAGTGCTCCCACTCACTTTATTGTAAATACAAGTTTCTCATAAACTTTGTATAAACTTCAAAAACTTTGATCACCTCATCAAAGTGTATATTCAGACTCCGAGATGCTTGCTTCAGTCCATGGAAGGATCACCGAAGCTTGCACTAGAATCTGAGCTTGAAGGTTCACCCAACTGATCTTAGGGTATTCTATGAAGATGCAATTTGTCCGCCTTGGGTTCGACCTCATTAGGTGAAAACATTTTCCACACAAGTGTCACATCCCCAAATATTAAGAAATGACAGCTTAGGTTTCTATCAAACCATAATTCACATGGTGTCATCTCAACGGATTTAGATGTGCCCTATTTAAAGTGAATGTAGTTGTCTCTAATGCATAACCCGGAAATTATAGTAGTAAAACGACAAGAGACATCATAGCACGCACCATGTCCAATAGAGCATAACTATGATGTTCGGACACACCATCACACTATGGTGTTCCAGGTGGCGATTAGTTGTGAAACAACTTTCACATTGTCTTAAGTTGTATGCCAAACTCGTGACTCAGATATTCACCTCCACGATCATATCGCAGTCATTTTTATCTTCTTGTCACGATGATCTTTAAACTTCACTCTGAATTTGCTTGAACCTTTCAAACGATTCAGACATGTGTTTCATTAAGTAAATATACACTATATCTACTCAAATCATCACTGAAGGTAAGAAAATAACGATATCCACTGCACGCTACAAGACTCACTAGATTGCATACATCAACATGTATCATTTCCAATGAATCACTTGCCCGCTCCATCCAACAGGGTCCTTTAGTCATCTTGCCCAAGAGGCATGGTTCGCATGTCTCAACCGATTCGAAATCGAATGAGTCCAAATATCCATCAGCATGGAGTTTCTACATGCGCTTTATACCAATATGACATTTAGTGGCAGTGCCACAAGTATGTGGTACTATCATTATTAACTTTGTATCTTTTGACATCAATGTTATGAACATGTGTAATACTACGATCAAGATTTCAACAAACCATTCTCACTGGGTGCATGACCATTGAAGGTATTATTCATGTAAACAGAATAACCATTATTCTCTAACTTAAATGAATAACCGTATTGCAATAAACATGATCTAATCATGTTCATGCTCAACGCAAAACACCAAATAACATTTATTTAGGTTCGTCACTAATCCTGAAGGTAGAGAGAGCGTGCGATGTTGATCACATCAACCTTGGAAACACTTCCAACACATATCGTCACCTCACCCTTAGCTAGTTCTCCATTTATTCCGTAGCTTTTATTTCGAGTTACTAACATTTAGCAACCGAACCGGTATCCAATACCCAGGTGCTACTAAGAGTACTAGCAAGGTACACATTAGTAACTCGTATATCAAATATACTTCTATCAATGTTGCCAGCCTTCTTATCTACCAAGTATCTAGGGTTGTTCCGCTTCAGCGACCGCTCACCTCATAACAGAAGCACTTAGTCTCGGGTTTGAGTTCAACTTTGGGTTGCTTCAATCGAGCAGCAACTGACTTGCTATCCATGAGGTTTCCCTCCTTGCTCATGCCCTTCTCGAAACTAGTGGTTTGATTAACCATCAACACTTGACGCTCCTTCTTGATTTCTACCTTCGCGGTGTCAAACATCGCGAACAGCTCAGGGATCAACATTTCTTTCCCTGGCATTTTATAGTTCATCACCAAGTTCTAGTAGCTCAGTGACAGTGACTTGGAGAACTACATCAATCACTATCTTATCTGGAAGATCAACTCCCACTCGATTCAAGCGATTGTAGTACCCAGACTGTCTGAGCACATGCTCAACGATTGAGCTATTCTCTTTCATCTTGCAGGCAAAGAATCTCATTGGAGATCCTATATCTCGCAACTCGGGCACAAGCCTGAGATCACAATCTCAGCTCTTAGAACATCTCATATGTTCTGTGACGTTCAAAACGTTTCGGAGCCTCAATTCTAAGCCGTAATACATGACGCACTAAACTATCAAGTAGTCATCGAAACGTGCTTGTCAGATGTTCACAACATCTACAGACGACGCTAGATGGGGTGGCGCACTGAGCGGTGCATTAAGGACATAAGCCTTCTGTGCAGCAATGAGGACAATCCTCAGATCACGGACCCAGTCCGCAATTTTGCTACCAACATCTTTCAATTCTATTTCTCTAGGAACATATAAAAATACAAGGGAGCTACAGCGCGAGCTAGTAATCTACAACATAATTTGCAAAGACACTTTGACTATGTTCATGATAATGAGTTCAATTAATCATATTACTTAAGAACTCCCACTCAAATTGACATCCCTCGGGTCATTCGAGTGATACATGATCCAAATTCACCAACTCAAGTCCGATCATCACGTGAGTTAACATGGCTGCAATGGTGAACATGTTGATCATATCTACTATATGACTTTGTTCGACCTTTCGGTCTTCTTGTGTTCCGAGGCCATGCCTGTACATGCTAGGCTCGTCAAGTTTAACCCGAGTGTTCTGCGCGTGCAAATCTGGCTTGCACCCGTTGTATGTGAACGTAGAGTCTATCACACCCGATCATCACGTGGTGTCTCAACACGACGAACTTTCGCAACGGTGCACACTCGGGGAGAACACAATTTATATTGAATTAAGTGAGGGATCACCTTATAATGCTACCGTCGTCCTAAGCAAAACAAGGTGCATATAAAGGATTAACATCACATGCAAATCATAAGTGACATGATATGGCCATGAACTTGTGCTTTTGATCTCCATCTAGAAAGCACCGGCATGATCTCCATCGTCACCGGCACAACACCATGATCTCCATCATCTTGATCTCCATCAATGTTTTGCCATTGGGGTTGTGGCGCCAGCCCTGCTTCTACTTCTATTGCTACCGCTTAGCGATAAAGTAAAGCATTACATAGCGCTTAATGATTGACACGCAGGTCATACAATAATTAAAGACAACCCTATGGCTCCTGCCGGTTGCCGTACTCAACGACATGCAAGTCGTGAAATTCTATACATCACATGATCATCTCATACATCACATATATCTCATCATGTAATTGGCCATATCACATCACAACATACCCTGCAAAAACAAGTTAGACGTCCTCTAATTGTTGTTGCATGTTTTACGTGGCTGCTACGGGTATCTAACAAGAACGATTCTCACCTATGCATAAACCACAACGGTGATACATAGATTGCTTTTCAACCTTCTCAAGGACCGCCTTTGTCGGATCCGATCCAACTAAAGTGAGAGAAATTGTCACCCGCAAGCCATCTAAGCAACAAGTTGCGTCGAGGGAACCGGTCTCTCGTAAGCGTACGAGTAATGTTGGTCCGGGCCGCTTCATCTCACAATCCCGCTGAACCAAAATCTGACCAAGGGAGGAAGCAATCTAAGCATCAATGCCCACAAACCTTTTGTGTTCTACTCGAGATCTCATCGAACCATCAACCTAGCTCATGATGCCACTGTTGGGGAACGTCGCATGGGAAACAAAAAATTTCCTACGCACACGCAAACCTATCCATGGTGATGAGCATCTATGAGAGGGAGAGTGGATCTACGTACCCTTGTAGATTGCTAAGCGGGAAGCGTTAAGAAACGCGGTTGGTGTAGTCGAACTTCTTCGCGATCCAAATCGCCGAGCGTCCCGCGATCCAATCACGAACCGTCCCGCGAACACATCATGATCCGTCCCGCGAACTCATCACGATCCGTCTCACGATCTTGATCACGATCTTCCCCGCGAACTCATCACGATCCGTTCCGTGATCACATCACGAACCGTCTCGCGATCTCGATCACGGTCCTTCCGATCTAGCGCCGAACGGATGGCACCTCCGCGTTCAGCACACGTGCAGCTTGATGACGATCTCCACCATATCGATCCAGCGAGAGGAGGTGGAGAGGAGAGAGAGTTCACCGGCAGCGTGATGGTGCTCCGGTGATGGTGGTGGAGCAATTCCGGCAGGGCTTCGCCTAAGCGCTGCAGAAAACCGATCTAGAGGAGAAACTATGCACCGGTGTAACGGGTAGCACGTGGCCAGAAATTCTGTACAAAAACCGCCCAATCCACTAGTATATATAGGAGGATAGGAGAGGAGAGGCAGCCAAGGCCTTTGGGTCGGCCAAAATAGGAGGTGGGAAGCAATCCTACTTCACCTCCAATCCTAGTTGGAGTAGGATTGCCTCCTATTGGCTGATTTTCCACTTTTTGCTTTAGGACTTTCTCTCCTGCGCCATGGGCCTTTGTGGCTGTTTTCCCAGCCCACTAAGGGCTGGTTATTATTCTCCCACATCCCATGGACCTCTTGGGGTCTAAATACCCCTCCCGGAGGCCTCCCAGTACACTACCGGCACTCCCGGTACACTACCGGCACTCCCGATACACTACCGATGTGCCCGAAACTTTTCCGGAAACCAAACTGGGACTTCCTATATATGAATCTTTACCTCCGGACCATTCCAGAGCTCCTCGTGACATCCGGGATCTCATCCGGGACTCCTAACAAACTTCGGTCACCATCATACATAACTCTACACTACCGAAACGTCACCGAACCTTAAGTGTGCAGACCCTGCGGGTTCGAGAACTATGTAGACATGACCGAGACACCTCTACAGTCAATAACCAATGGTGGGACCTGGACGTCCACATTGGTTCCTACATATTCTACGAAGATCTTTATCGGTTGAACCTCTATGTCAAGGATTCAGTTAATCCCGTATAACGTTCCCTTTGTTCTTCGGTATGTTACTTGCCCGAGATTCGATCGTCGGTATCTCCATACCTAGTTCAACCTCGTTACTAGCAAGTCTCTTTACTCGTTCCGTAATACAAGATCCTATGACTAACACTTAGCCACATTGCTTGCAAGGCTTGTTGTGATGTTGTATTACCGAGTGGGCCCTGAGATACCTCTCTGTCACACGGAGTAACAAATCCCAGTCTCGATCCATGCCAACTCAACAGACACCATCGGAGATACCTGTAGAGCACCTTTATAGTCACCCAGTTACGTTGCGACATTTGATACACACAAGGCACTCCTCCGATATCCGTGAGTTGCATGATCTCATGGTCATAGGAACATATACTTGACATGCAGAAAACAGTAGCAATAAACTGACACGATCATATGCTATGTTTGTAGTTTGGGTCTTATCCATCACATCATTCTCCTAATGATGTGATCCCGTTATCAAATGACATCTCATGTCCATGGCTAGGAAACCTTAACCATCCTTTGATCAACGAGCTAGTCCATTAGAGGCATACTAGGGACATGGTTTTGTCTATGTATCCACACATGCATTTAAGTCTCCGATCAATACAATTATAGCATGGATAATAAACGATTATCATGAACAAGGAAATATGACAATAACTAATTTATTATTGCCTCTAGGGCATATTTCCAACATAGTGCTCTCCGTTTACATGAATGACATGTTGAAGAAGAAATGCCGCAAATTCCTCTTGAAGTTCTACAAAGCGTTTCTCGGGTGAGAGCTTCGACATCATCTCCCAAACCTGGAGTTGTCTTTCACGTGCTGCTCTGCGACGTATATGACTTTCGTTCTGGATGTGAATGTTCTCGCAGAGGAAAAATCCACATAAATTTTTCCCATGTGGCTGCTTCGCGCACTTTGCAAAAGAATAGAATTGAATAAGATAATTAATATTCGAGCATGATAATGGTATTGAAAATAGAATTAATGAGATGCGCAGACCTAGTAGTACTACTTAATTACCTGCATCCTTTTCCACTTCAGCTTCGGTTTCCATTGACAACCGTGATGGGTTTTTTCTATCATCTTTTTCTAGACACTAGCCGGCAAAGAAAAAGAACGAAAGAGTTATTATAATTACTTTTGATATCAGGAAATAATGAAAGAAAGCAAGGTCGATAAAGATTGAAAATACCGTTCTATCATAAAATACAAGTCCACGTATGATTGTTCTGGTGTATCTAGTGAGTCGTAAACTTGAACAAGTCCATCCGTGAGGATAATATATAGGAGGATATAGTGGTCTCTGCGCAAAAGTTTATATAATTAAGCAGGCATGCACATATAACTCATCAACTACACTTGACAACGAGCTAGTAAGCAAAAATAGAATTTGTAGTATACAAGAGAGTAAACACTCACCCCATGTTGTAAGGAAATATTATAGTAGATTTGTTGGTATTCATTAGTGCCTCTAGAAAATTTTCCAAGAGATGTTCTGTGTCCTTGGCATAATGTTTTACCACATGACCATTAACGGTACTTGGGTTGATGAACCCAATGTCATCGATTCCCTCTTGTTTCAATTCCCACATCTTCAATCTGCATAATAGCGTAGAAAAGAACATATATAGTGAGGATAAGCCAATGAATGATATCTTAGCTAGAGACTTAAATTACTAAAGATATAAATCACTTATAGACAATAGCAACTAATGAGAGTTTTGTCGATAGAGTCCATGTGGTATAACTGGAAAAGTTCTAAGAATTCAAGACATATGTCACATGCATTGACGTAATGCTCTTTCCTTACTTTGACCATGATCGCCGTCTCCCCATGCTTTGCTTCACGCATGTACCAATCATGCAACCGTCGCATTGCAGTTGGTAGTTCCTTGTACTGCTCGGGTGTGACAAGTGGTTTTCTGATGGCATATTGCATTGCGTACTCAGTTGCATCGTACCCACGGATTTCCTCAGTGCCAAGGATTTGGTCAAGAGTGAGACCTGCAGCCTTTAGTACTTCGAGGTCGATTGGGTTGCCTTGATCTCAAGAACATGAGAGAGAGATGTCTTGATCTCGATGTACCGCGGGCTTTGCTACTATAGTTGGATCTTATGATGTTCTTCCCCCTCTCCCTTCTTGTAATGAATTGAGTTTTCCCTTTGAAGTTATCTTATCGGATTGAGTCTTTAAGAACACTTGATGTATGTCTTGCCCGTGTTTATCATGGTGACAATGGGATATTCATGTGAGTACTTGATGTATGTTTTGGTGATCAACTTGCGGGTTTGTGACCTCGGGAACCTATGCATAGGGGTTGGCACACGTTTTGACTCTCCAGTAGAAACTTTGGGGCACTCTTTGAAGTTCTATGTGTTGGTTGAATAGATGATTTTGAGATTGTGTGATGGATGTCGTATAATCATACCCACGGATACTTGAGGTGACAATGGAGTATCTAGGTGACATTAGGTTCTTGGTTGATATGTGTCTTAAGGTGTTATTCTAGTACGAACTCTAGGATAGATTGTACGGAAAGAATAGCTTTGTGTTATTTTACTACGGACTCTTGAATAGATTGATCAGAAAGAATAACTTTGTGGTGGTTTCGTACCCGACAATAATCTCTTCATTTGTTCTCTGCTATTAGTTACTATGGAGTGACTCTTGTTGCATGTTGAGGGATATTTATATGACCCAATTATGTTATCATTGTTGAGAGAACTTCACTAGTGAAAGTATGAACCCTAGGCCTTGTTTCCACGCATTGCAATACCGTTTGTGCTCACTTTTATCATTAGTTACCTTGCTGTTTTTATAATTTCAGATTACAAAAACCTATATCTACCATCCATATTGCACTTGTATCACCATCTCTTCGCCGAACTAGTGCACCTATACAACTTACCATTGTATTGGGTGTGTTGGGGACACAAGAGACTCTTTGTTATTTGGTTGCAGGGTTGCTTGAGAGAGACCATCTTCATCCTATGCCTCCCGCGTATTGATAAACCTTAGGTCACCACTTGAGGGAAAATTGCTACTGTCCTACAAACCTCTACACTTGGAGGCCCAACAATGTCTACAAGGATAAGGTTGCGTAGTAGACATCAGACATGCGCTGGGGGATATCATATAACTTGAACTCAACCATAGGAGGACTCTTCCTCAGATAGAAATTAAAGCTTTGCACGAACGTATTAGTGAGGAGGAGGTATTGTGGACACTTATCGTCGACAAATGCGGTAAGGCCTGCGTTCTCCACCAAGTAATAAAAATCCTTATGAAGACCGGCAGCGTGCAAGAACATATCGCTTGGCCACTCGCATGCTCGAACTTCTGCAACTCGGGGGACTAGATACTTGGGTTTCTTCTTCTCATTTTCATCTTCCTTGGGGTTATGACTCGGAGAACCCCTTAGAAACCTCCCCATAATTCCCTTTCTTCCTCTAAAGAATTCTGAATTTTTTAGTGACTCAAGATAAAAGTGAACAAAACTTAACAAAACTCATAGCAACTACTCCTACAAGTGCCTACATGCCATATCTTGCATCTAAACTACTTGGGACCAAGTAAAATTAACATGCAAAGCTCAAGAACAGGGTCACCAAGGCAGCAATAATATGCAATGAATAAAGCACTAGAACAAAAACTAATTGGACCAATGGAGGAGTCACATACGAAGGAACAATTCCCCAAAACAGTTTGGTGAATGGGGCTTTGCACAAGGAGATCGAAAAATGAAGCAAAATGAGCAAGAACACGGGTTTGAGCTGTGGGATGATTTTTTCTGGAGGTAGACGAAGGAGATGGGTGCTGGAATATGTGGAGGGGGGCCACATGGGACCCACGTGCCTGCCAGGCACGCCCAGGGGGGTGGGCGCGCCTCTTGGGCTCGTGGCCCACTGGTGCATCCCCCTGACTAGTTATCTATCTCAGAAATTCTTAAATATTCCAGAAAAAAAATCATACTTGAATTTCAGGGCATTTGAAGAACTTTATTTTCAGGTCATTTTTTATTGGACGGATAATGCAGAAAAAATGAGAATAATGCTATGTTTATTATTTTTCTACTAAATAACAGAAAGTAAAAGTTGGGAACAAAAGGTTGTGACTTCTAGATTCATCCATATCATGGTCATCAAAAAAATACATCAATGAGGTTGATCAAGTCTCCTTGACAAACCTTTTTTGAATCACACGAAACCGGAGAAATTTCGAAAAGTCACTAGGTTACCTCAATGGGGATATGCATATCCCCAACAATAAGTATACCATATCTCATCTTGACAATAGGTATAGGAAATTCAAAACCTCCAATAAGAATGGATGAAGATTTTTCAATAGAATTTATGCAATGAACCCGATATTGTTTCTTCGGAAAGTGCACTGTGTGCTCATTACCATTGACATGGAAAGTGACATTGCCTTTGTTGCAATCAATAATAGCTCCTGCAATGTTTAAAAAGGGTCTTCCAAGGATGACTGCCATCGCATCATCCTCGGGAATATCAAGAATAACAAAGTCTATTAAGATAGTAACGTTCGCAACCACAACAAGCACATCCTCGCAAATGTCAATAGGTAAAGCAGTTGATTTGTCAGCCATTTGCAAAGAAATTTCAGTAGGTGTCAACTTATCCAATTCAAGTCTACGATATAAAGAGAGAGGCATAACACTAACACCGCTCCAAGATCACATAAAGCAGTTCTAACATAATTTCCTTTAATGGAGCAAGGTATAGTGGGTACTCTGGGATCACCTAGTTTCTTAGGAGTCCCACCCTTAAAAGTGTAATTAGCAAGCATGGTGGAAATCTCAACATCAGGTATCTTTCTTTTATTGGTCACAATGTCTTTCATGTATTTAGCATAAGGGGACATTTTAAGCATATCAGTCAAACACATTTGCAAGAAGATAGGTCTAATTATTTCAACAAAGCGCTCAAAATCCTCATCATCCTTTTTCTTGGATGGTTTGGGAGGAAAGGGCATGGGTTTCTGAACCCATAGTTCTCTTTCTTTACCATGCTTCCTAGTAATAAAATCACTCTTATCATATCTTTTGTTCCTAGGTTGTGGGTTATCAAGATCAACAGCAGGTTTAATCTCCACATCATTATCATTGCTAGGTTGAGCATCAACATGAACATCATTATCAATATTATCACTAGGCTCATGTTCATCACCAGATTGTGTCTCAGCATCAGAAATAGATATATCATCTGGATTCTCAGGTGTAACAGTAACAGGTTTACTAGCATGCAAATTCCTATCATCTTTCTTTTTCTTCCTATTACCAGGATGACTAGGTGCATAAGTATTAATTCCTTGAGAATCTTGCTCAATTCTCTTAGGATGGCCCTCAGGATACAAAGGTTCCTGAGTCATTCTACCACCTCTAGTAACAACTTTAACAGAATTATCATTCAATTCATTAAGCAAATCATTTTGAGCCTTAAGTACTTGCTCTACTTGAGTAGTAACCATAGAAGCATGTTTACTAATAAGCTGAAGATCATTAACATTTCTATTCACACAAGCACTTATATGATTAATCATACAAGCATTTTGTTCCAATTGTCTTCTAACATAATCATTAAAACTTTGTTGTTTGGCAACAAAGTTATCAAATTCATCTAAGCATAAGCTAGCAGGTTTATCATAAGGGATATCACTCTCATTGAATCTACGAAGAGAATTTACCTCTACTACCTATGTCGAGTTATCAAGACCATGTATCTCTTTAATGGGTGGTAGATTCTTAAAATCTTTAGATTTAATACCTTTCTCTCGCATAGATTTCTTTGCTTCTTGCATATCTTCAGGACTGAGGAATAGAATATCTCTTTTCTTCGTAGTTGGCTTTGGAGGTGGTTCGGGAATAGTCCAAGCATTATCATTGCTCAAGATATTATTTAATAGAATTTCAGCTTGTTCCACAGTTCGTTCCTTGAAAACACAACCAGCACAACTATCTAGGTGGTCCCTAGAAGCATAAAAGATATCAAGTATTTCATTTTTCTTAAGAGGGTGATCAGGCAAAGCATTAAGTAACTGGACAAGCCTCCCCCAAGCTTGTGGGAGACTCTCTTCTTCAATTTGCACAAAGTTACATATATCCTGCAAGGCAGCTTGTTTCTTATGGGCCGGAAAATATTTCTCACACAAGTAGTATATCATATCCTGGGGACTACGCACACAACCAGGAGCAAGAGAAGTAAACCAACTTTTAGCATCACCCTTTAGTGAGAAATGAAAAAACTTAAGGATATAGTAATAGCGAATTTTTCCCTCATTAGTGAATAGGGTGGCTATATCATTCAGTTTAGTAAGATGCGCTACAACAGTTTCAGATCCATAACCATGAAAAGGATCAGATTCAACCAAAGTGATTAACTCCGGATCGATAGAGAACTCATAATCCCTATCAGTAACAAAGATAGGTGAAGTAGCAAAATTAGGATCATATTTCATTCTAGCATTCAGAGATTTTTCTTTCCACTTGCATAATAACTTCTCAAGATCATAGCTATCCTTACAGGCAAGAAAGTCTTCAGCTACCTCTCCTTCCATAACATAACCCTTAGGTATATTAGGCAATTCATATCTAGGAGGGCTAGGTCTAACAGGTGTAACAGTAGGTTCCATTTCAATAATTTCATCAGCTTCAGAAGTATCATTTGATTCAGTAGTAACTCTAGCAATTATTGCATCAAGAAATTCACCAAGTGGCATATCATTATAAAGCAAAGCATCATCATAATTATCATGTATAGAAGAAGTAGCATCATCAAGCACAGGCGACATATCAGAATTAATAGCAGGTGGCGGTGTCGCAAATTTACTCATAACAGAAGGTGAATCAAGTGTAGAGCTAGATGGCACTTCCTTACCTGTCCTCATAGTTGAGGGAAGAACTTTAGTTTTTGGACCTTGCAAATTCTTCATAGTGATCAACAGATATAAATCCCAAGTGACTCAAAGAATAGAGCTATGCTCCCCGGCAACGGCACCAGAAAAAGGTCTTGATAACCCACAAGTATAGGGGATCGCAACAGTTTTCGAGGGTAGAGTATTCAACCCAAATTTATTGATTCGACACAAGGGGAGCCAAAGAATATCCTCGAGTATTAGCAGTTGAGTTGTCAATTCAACCACACCTGAAAGATTTAGTATCTGCAGCAAAGTTTTAGTAGCAAAGTAGTATGATAGTAACAGCAATAGTGGTAACACTAGCAGTAGTGATTTATGTAGCAAGTGTGACAGCAGTAGCGGTAAAGTAACTAAGCAAAGACCAGTATAGGAAAAGCTCGTAGGCATTGGATCGGTGATGGATAATTATGTCGGATGGCATTCATCATGTAACAGTTATAACATAGGGTGATATGCAACTAGCTCCAATTTGTCAATGTAATGTAGGCATGTATTCCGTATATTTTCATACATGCTTATGGAAAAGAACTTGCATGACATATTTTGTCCATCCCTCCTGTGGCAGCAGGGTCCTAATGGAAACTAAGGGATATTAAGGTCTCCTTTTAATAGAGAACCGGAACAAAGCATTAGCACATGGTGAATACATGGAATCCTCATACTATGGTCATCTCCGGGAGTGGTTTCGGCTATTGTCACTCTGTGGTTGTCGGCTCATAACACATAGTAGGTGACTACAACTTGCAATATAGGATCAAAAACATAGA
This sequence comes from Hordeum marinum, assembly GCA_022496015.1. Taxonomy (NCBI): domain Eukaryota; kingdom Viridiplantae; phylum Streptophyta; class Magnoliopsida; order Poales; family Poaceae; genus Hordeum; species Hordeum marinum. Next base: position 366,385,716 of record CM039676.1, on the reverse strand, counting down.
TATATTGATGAAAACATAATAGGTTCAGATCTGAAATCATGGCACTCGGGCCCTAGTGACAAGCATTAAGCATAGCAAAGTAGTAGCAACATCAATCTTAGAACATAGTGGATACTAGGGATCAAACCCCATCAAAACTAACTCGATTACATGATAGATCTCATCCAACCCATCACCGTCCAGCAAGCCTACGATGAGATTACTCACGAACGATGGAGAGCATCATGGAATTGGCGATGGAGGATGGTTAATGATGACGATGGCGTTGATTTCCCCTCTTCGGAGCCCAGAACGGTCTCCAGATCTGCCCTCCTGAGGAAGAACAGGTGGTGGCGGCGGCTCCGTATCATGAAACGCGATGAACTTTTCTCTCTGATTTTTTTGGGCGAAAGAGGTTATATGCAGCTGGAGATGAGGTCGGAGGAGCCACGTGGGCCCCACGAGCCTGCCAGGCGCGCCCTAGGGGGGCGCGCCTCCTGGGCTCCTAGCCCACTGGCAGCTTATCTTCGGTTGATAATTTCTCCGGTATTTTTTATATATTCCACAAAAAATCCTCATAAGTTTTCAGGTCATTCCGAGAACTTTTATTTCTTCACAAAACAACACCATGGCAGTTCTGCTAAAAACAGCGTCAATCTGGGTTAGTTTCATTCAAATCATGCAAATTAGAGTCCAAAACAAGGGCAAAAGAGTTTGGAAAAGTAGATACGTTGGAGACGTATCAACCGACGATCGAATCTCGGGCAAGTATCATACCGATAGACAAAGGGAATTGAATACAGGATTGATTGAATCCCCGACATCGTGGTTCATCCGATGAGATCATCGTGGAGTACGTAGGAGCCAACATGGGTATCCAGATCCCGTTGTTGGTTATTGACCCGAGAGGTGTCTCGGTCATGTCTACGTATCTCCCGAACCCGTAGAGTCTACACACTTAAGGTTCGATGACGCTAGGGTTATAGGGAAATAGTGTACATGGTTACCGAAGGTAGTTCGGAGTCCCGGATGAGACCCCGGACGTCATGAGGTGTCCCAGAATGGTCCGGAGACGAAGATTGATATATAGGAAGTGAGGATTTGGCAACCGGAAGTGTTTCGGCAATTATCGGTAACGTATCGGGACCACCGGAAGGGTTCTGGGGGTCCACCAAGTGGGGCCACCAACCCCAGAGGGCTGCATGGGCCACAAGTGGGAGGAACCAGCCCCTAGGTGGGCTGGTGTGCCCCCCCCCCCCCCACAAGGGGCCCAAGGCGTAGCAAGAGGTGAAGGGGGCAAACCCTAGGGCAGATGGGCCCTAAGGCCCACCCTAGGGCAGCTGCACCCCTCTCCCTCTTGGCAGCCGGCCAGATGGGATCTGGAGGTTGCCACCATCCCCTAGGGTGGGAACCCTAGGGCGCAACCCTCCCTCCCCCTCCTATATATAGTGGAGGTATTGGGGGCTGCCAGAGACACGGTTCTCTCTTCCTCTGGCGCAGCCCTACCTCTTCTTCTCCTCGTCCTCCGTAGTGCTTAGCAAAGCTCTACCGAAGTACCACGCAGCTCCACCACCATCACGCCGTCGTGATGCTAGAGCTCTTCCCCAACCTCTCCTTCCTCCTAGCTGGATCAAGGCGTAGGAGATGTCACTGGGCGACACGTGTGTTGAATGAGGAAGCGCCGTTGTTCGGTGCTAAGATCGGAGTCCACCGTGATTTGAATCGCCGCGAGTACGACTCCACCAACCGCGTTCTTGTAACGCTTCCGCTTAGCAATCTTCAAAGGTATGAAGATCCAATCTCTCCCCACTCGTTGCTGGTTTCTCCATAGATAGATCTTGGTGAACGTAGGAAATTTTTTGATTTACTATTACATCTTCCAACAGTGGTATCAGAGCTAGGTCTATGCGTAGAATCTATGCACAAGTAGAACACAAGTTGTTGTGGGCATCGATTTTGTTAATTTTCTTACCACTACTAGTCTTATCTTGATTCGGCCATATTGTGGGATGAAGCGGCCCGGACAGACTTTACACGTACGCTTATGTGAGACTGGTTCCACTGCCTGACATGCACCAGTTGCATAAGGTGGCTAGCGGGTGTCTGTCTCTCCCACCTTAGTCGGATTGGATTCGATGAAAAGGGTCCTTATGAAGGGTAAATAGAAATTGGCATATCACATTGTGGTTTTGGCGTAGGTAAGAAACGTTCTTGCTAGAAACCTATAGCAGCCACGTAAAAACTTGCAACTACAAATTAGAGGACGACTAACTTGTTTTTGCAGCATATACCTTGTGATGTGATATGGCCAAAAGGATGTGATGTGATGCATTGTGATGTATGAGATTGATCATGTTCTTGTAATAGGATTCACGACTTGCATGTCGATGAGTATGACAACCGGTAGGAGCATAGGAGTTGTCTTATTTTATTGTATGACCTGCGTGTCAATCATAAACGCCATGGAATTACTTTACTTTATTGCTAAACGTTAGCCATAGTAGTAGAAGTAATAGTTGGCGAGACAACTTCATGAAGACACAATGATGGAGATCATGATGATGGAGATCATGGTGTCGTGCCGGTGACAGTGATGATCATGGTGCCCCAAAGATGGAGATCAAAGGAGCAAGATGATATTGGCCATATCATGTCACTATATTGATTGCATGTGATGTTTATCATGTTTACATCTTATTTGCTTAGAACGACGGTAGTAAATAATATGATCTCTCAATAAAATTTCAAGAGATGTGTTCTCCCTAACTGTGCACCGTTGCTAAGGATCGTTGTTCCAAAGCACCACGTGATGATCGGTTGTGATTGGTTCTAACGTTCGCATACAACGGGTGTAAGCCAGATTTACACATGCGGAACACTTAGGTTGACTTGACGAGCCTAGCATGTACAGACATGGCCTCAGAACACGGAAGACCGAAAGGTCGAACATTAGTCATATAGAAGATACGATCAACATGGAGATGTTCACCATGGATGACTAGTCCGTCTCACGTGATGATCGGACACGGGCTAGTTGACATGGATCATGTAACACTTGGATGACTAGAGAGATGTCTATCTAAGTGGGAGTTCATTAAATAATTTGATTATGTGAACTTAATTATCATGAACTTAGTCTAAAATTGTCTTTACTATCTATATTGTAGATCCAATGGCCAACGCGAATGTCCAACGCGAATGTCACCTCCACTCGAACTCGAGAGTAGCACAACACAGGAAGTTGTTTCTGTGGAGCCTAAACCGGTTGGAGAGGAAGTTAATGATGATGATCATGAAACTTTAGATCAAGTTACTATTGAACGTCAAAGGTCCACTAGGACACGTTCCGCACCAGAGTGGTATCGCAACCCTATCCTAGAGATTATGTTGTTGGACAACGGTGAACCTTCGAACTATGAAGAAGCGATGGCGGGCCCGTATTCCAACAAATGGCTTGAGGCCATGAAATCCGAGATAGGATCCATGTATGAGAATAAAGTATGGACTTTGGGGGACTTGCCTGATGATAAGCGAGCCATTGAAAATAAATGGATCTTTAAGAAGAAGACTGACGCGGACGGTAATGTGACCGCCTATAAGGCTCGGCTTTTCGCTAAGGGTTATCGACAAGTTCAAGGAGTTGACTACGATGAGACTTTCTCACCCGTAGCGATGCTGAAGTCTGTCCGAATCATGTTAGCAATTGCCGCATTTTATTATTATGAGATCTGGCAAATGGACGTCAAAACGGCATTCCTTAATGGCTTCCTCAAGGAAGAATTGTATATGATGCAGCCGGAAGGTTTTGTCGATCCTAAAGATGCTAACAAAGTATGCAAGCTCCAGCGCTCCATCTATGGGCTGGTGCAAGCATCTCGGAGTTGGAAGATTCGCTTTAATGAGGTGATTAAAGCGTTTGGGTTTGTACAGGTTTATGGAGAACCCTGTATTTACAAGAAAGTGAGTGGGAGCTTTGTAGCATTTCTTATATTATATGTGGATGACATGCTGATAATGGGAAATGATATAGAACTCTTGGAAAGTATAAAGGCCTACTTGAATAAGTGTTTTTCAATGAAGGACCTTGGAGAAGCTGCTTACATATTAGGTATTAAGATCTATAGAGATAGATCGAGACGCCTCATAGGTCTTTCACGAAGCACATACCTTGAAAAGATATTGAAGAAGCTCAATATGGATCAGTCCAAGAAGGGGTTCTTGCATGTGTTACAGGGTGTGAGATTGAGTACGACTCAATGCCCGACCACGGCAAAGGATAGAGAAGAGATGAGTGTCATCCCCTATGCTTCAGCCATAGGCTCTATTATGTATGCCATGCTGTGTACCAGACTTGATGTGAACCTTGCCATGAGTTTGGTAGGGAGGTACCAAAGTGATCCTAGAGCGGAACACTGGATAGCAGTCAAGAATATCCTGAAGTACCTGAAAAGGACAAAGGACGTGTTTCTCATATATGGAGGTGCCGAAGAGCTCGTAGTAAAGGGTTACATCGACGCTAGCTTCGACACAGATCCGGATGACTCCAAGTCACAAACCGGATACGTGTATATTTTGAACGGAGGGGCAGTCAGCTGGTGCAGCAGCAAGCAAAGCGTCGTGGTGGCATCTACATGTGAAGCGGAGTACATAGCTGCTTCAGAAGCAGCGAAGGAGGGAGTCTGGATGAAGGAGTTCATCACCGACCTAGGAGTGATTCCCAATGCGTCGGGCCCGATGACTCTACTTTGTGACAACACTGGAGCTATTGCCCTTGCGAAGGAGCCCAGGTTTCACAAGAAGACAAGACACATCAAGCACCACTTCAACTCCATCCGTGATTACATTCAGGAGGGAGATATAGATATTTGTAAAGTACATATAGATCTGAATGTTGCAGATCCGTTGACTAAACCTCTCTCACGAGCAAAACATGATCAACACCAGAATGCTATGGGTGTTCGATTCATCACAATGTAACTAGATTATTGACTCTAGTGCAAGTGGGAGACTGTTGGAAATATGCCCTAGAAGCAATAATAAAATGGTTATTATTGTATTTCCTTGTTCATGATAATTGTCTATTGTTCATGCTATAATTGTGTTAACCGGACACCGTAATACATGTGTGAATACATAGACCACAACATGTCCCTAGTAAGCCTCTAGTTGACTAGCTCGTTGATCAATAGATGGTCACGGTTTCATGACCATGGACACTGGATGTCATTGATAACGGGATCACATCATTAGGAGAATGATGTGATGGACAAGACTCAATCCTAAGCATAGCACAAGATCGTGTAGTTCGTTTGCTAAAGCTTTTCTAATGTCAAGTACCGATTCCTTAGGCCATGAGATTGTGCAACTCCCAGATACCGTAGGAATGCTCTAGGTGTGCCAAACGTCACAACGTAACTGGGTGGCTATAAAGGTACACTACGGGTATCTCCGAAAGTGTATGTTGGGTTAGCATGAATCGAGACTGGGATTTGTCACTCCGTGTGACGGAGAGGTATCTCTGGGCCCACTCGGTAAGACATCATCATAATGAGCTCAAAGTGACTAAGGAGTTAGACATGGGATGATGTGTTACGGAACGAGTAAAGAGATTTGCCGGTAATGAGATTGAACAAGGTATAGGGATACCGACGATCGAATCTCGGGCAAGTATCATACCAATATACAAAGGGAATTGAATACGGGATTGATTGAATCCCCGACATCGTGGTTCATCCGATGAGATCATCGTGGAGTACGTAGGAGCCAACATGGGTATCCAGATCCCGTTGTTGGTTATTGACCGGAGAGGTGTCTCGGTCATGTCCACGTATCTCCCGAACCCGTAGGGTCTACACACTTAAGGTTCGATGACGCTAGGGTTATAGGGAAATAGTGTGCGTGGTTACCGAAGGTAGTTTGGAGTCCCGGATGAGATCCCGGACATCATGAGGAGTCCCGGAATGGTCCAGAGACGAAGATTGATATATAGGAAGTGAGGATTTGGCAACCGGAAGTGAGGATTTGGCCCAGAGGGCTGCATGGGCCACAAGTGGGAGGAACCAGCCCCTAGGTGGGCTGGTGTGCCCCCCCCCCACAAGGGGCCCAAGGTGCAGCAAGAGGCAGAGGGGAGCAAACCCTAGGGCAGATGGGCCCTAAGGCCCACCCTACGGCAGCCGCACCCCTCTCCCTCTTGGCCGCCGGCTAGATGGGATGTGGAGGCTGCCGCCAGCCCCTAGGGTGGGAACCCAAGGGCACATCCCTCCCTCCCCCTCCTCCTATATTAAGTGGAGGTATTGGGGGCTGCCAGAGACACGGTTCTCTCTTCCTCTGTCACAGCCCTACCTCTTCTTCTCCTCGTCCTCCGTAGTGCTTAGCGAAGCTCTGCCAGAGTACTACGCAGCTCCACCACCACGTCGTCGTGCTGCCGGAGCTCTTCCCCAACCTCTCCTTCCTCCTTGCTGGATCAAGGCGTAGGAGACGTCACCGGGCAGCACGTGTGTTGAACGCGGAGGCGCCATTGTTCGGCGCTTAGATCGGAGTCCACCGCGATCTGAATCGCTGCGAGTACGACTCCACCAACCGCATTCTTGTAACGCTTCCGCTTAGCGATCTTCAAAGGTATGAAGATCCAATCTCTCCCCGCTCATTGCTGGTTTCTCCATAGATAGATCTTGGTGATCGTAGGAAAAAATTTGATTTACTACTACGTCTCCCAACAGGAATAGCTTATACCCACTTAGTAACGTAATCAACAGCAACTAAAATATGAGTATACCCATTGGACTTTGGAAAAGGTCCCATATAATCAAAACCCCAAACATCAAATGGTTCAATAACAAGTGAATAATTCATAGGCATTTCCTGACATTTACTAATATTACCTATTCTTTGACATTCATCACAAGACAAGACAAACTCACGAGCATCCTTAAAGAGAGTAGGCCAATAAAAACCGGATTGCAATACCTTGTGTGCAGTTCTATCTCCAGCATGGTGTCCTCCGTAAGCCTCGGAGTGGCACTTCTATAGGATCTATCCCTGTTCATGCTTAGGTACATAACGTCTAATAAAACCATCTACTCCTTCTTTATACAGGTGAGGATCATCCCAAAAGTAATGTCTCAAATCATAAAATAACTTTTTCTTTTGTTGGTACGTGAAACTAGGTGGTATATATTTAGCAACAATATAATTAGCATAATTAGCATACCATGGTGTACTGCATGAAGCATTGATGACATTCAATTGTTCATCAAGAAAGCTATCATCAATAGGTTGTGGGTCATCAAGAACATTCTCTCACCTAGACAAGTTATCTGCTACGGGGTTCTCAGCACCCTTCCTATCAACAATATGCAAATCAAATTCTTGTAGCAAGAGAACCCATCTAATAAGTCTAGGTTTAGCATCTTTCTTTTACATGAGATATTTAATAGCAGCATGATCAGTGTGAATAGTAACTTTAGAATCAACAATATAAGATCTGAACTTATCACATGCAAACACAACTGCTAAAAATTCTTTTTCAGTAGTAGCATAATTTCTTTGGGCACTGTCTAGAGTTTTACTAGCATAATGAATAACATTTAATTTCTTATCAACTCTTTGTTCTAGAACAGCACCAACAACATAGTCACTAGCATCACACATAATTTCAAAAGGTAGGTTCCAATCAGGTGGTTGAACAATAGGTGCAGTTATCAAGGCCTTCTTGAATATTTCAAATGCTTCTTCACAATCATCATCAAAAACAAATGGAATATATTTTTGCACGAGATTAGTGAGAGGTCTAGAAATCTTAGAGAAGTTTTTAATAAACCTTCTATAGAAACTAGCATGACCAAGGAAACTTCTTATACCTTTAATGTCTGTAGGGCGTGGCATCTTCTCAATGGCATCAACTTTAGCCTTATCAACTTCAATACCTCTTTCGGAAATTTTATGTCCCAAGACAATGCCTTCATTAACCATAAAGTGACACTTCTCCCAATTCAAGACAAGGTTAGTATCTTTACATCTCTGCAAAACTCGATCAAGGTTGCTCAAGCAATCATCAAAAGAAGATCCGTAAACGGAGAAATCATCCATGAAAACCTCAACAATATTTTCACAAAAGTCAGAGAATATAGCCATCATACATCTTTGAAAGGTAGCAGGTGCATTACATAAACCAAAAGGCATACATCTATAAGCAAAGGTACCGAAAGGGCACGTAAAAGTGGTTTTCTCCTGATCAGATTGTGCAACAGGTATTTGGGAGAAACCATAATAAACATCTAGAAAGCAAAAGTGTGTATGTTTAGACAATCTTTCTAGCATTTGATCAATAAAACGTAGAGGGTAATGATCTTTCTTAGTATCTTTATTTAATTTCCTAAAATCAATTACCATCCTATAGCCAGTAACAATTATTTGTGGGATCAATTCATCTTTATCATTAAGAACAACGGTAATACCTCCCTTCTTAGGGACACAATGCACCGGACTTACCCAATCACTGTGAGCAAAAGGGTAAATAATACCTGCTTCCAGGAGCTTTAGTATTTATTTTCTTACCACCTCTTTCATCTTAGGATTCAGTCTCCGTTGGTGATCGGCAACTGGTTTGGAATCAGGATCAGTTTTAATTTTATGCTGGCATAGAGTGGGACTAATGCCCTTAAGATCATCAAGAGTATATCCAATAGCAGCACGGTGCTTCCTTAGAGTTTTCAATAATTTCTTTTCTTCATGCTCTGAAAGGTTAGCACTAATAATAACAGGATATATCTCTTTTTCATCAAGATAAGCATACTTAAGAGTATCAGGTAATTGTTTAAGCTCAAACACAGGATCACCCTTTGGTGGAGGTGGATCTCCAAGTAATTCAACAGGCAAATTATTCTTAAGGATAGGACGTTGTTCAAAGATAACTCTATCTATCTCATTCCTTTCATCCATATGCATATCATTTTCATGTTCAAGCAAGTATTGCTCTAAAGGATCAGTATGAGGCACAGCAATAGAAGCAAGAGCAATAATTTCATCCTTAATAGACAATTCTTTTTCATGAGGTTGTCTACCAAACTTAGAAAAATTAAATTCATGCGACACACCTCCAAAGCCAATAGTAATAGTTTGTTTCTCACAATCAATTTGATCATTAACAGTATTGAGCAAAGGTCTACCAAATATGATGGGACAAAAGCTATCTTGTGTGGTAGCAAGAACGAGAAAATCAGTAGGATACTTAGTTTTACCACACAAGACTTCAACATCTCTAACAATTCCCACAGGGCAGATAGTATCTCTATTAGCAAGTTTAATAGTAACATCAATAAATTCCATCTCGAGAGGTGCAATCTCATCTTTAATTTCATTATATAAAGATTGAGGTATTGCACTAACACTTTCACCCATGTCACATAAACCATGATAACAATGATCTCCTATCTTAACAGAAACAACAGGCATGCCAACTACAGGTTTATGTTTGTCTCTAGCATGAGGTTTAGCAATTCTAGCAGCAGCTTCACAGAATTGAATAACATGCCCATCAACATTATCGGCCAAGAGATCTTTAATAATAGCAATACTAGGTTCAACTTTAATTTGCTCAGGGGGTGTAGGTGTTCTAATGTAGCCCTTATGTATCACAGTTGAAGCTTTAGCATGATCCTTTATTCTAACAGGGAAAGGGGGTTTCTCAATTTAAGCAATAGGAATAATAGAATCATTATAAGCAATAACTTTCTCTTCAACCGGAACGGGTTTAGCTACATTAACTTCTATGGGAGGATGATATTTAAACCACTTCTCCTTAGGGAGATTAATATGAGTAGCAAATGATTCACATAAAGAAGCTACTATCTCAGACTAAAGTCCATGTTTAGTGCTAAAATCATGAAAAGTATTTGTTTCTACGAAGGATTTAACGCAATCGAACTTAAGATTCATACCTGACTCCTTACCTTCATCAAACTCCCAATCTTCATAATTGCGTTTAATTCTTTCCAATAAATCCCATCTGAAGTCAATATCTCTCTTCATAAAAGAACCGGTACAAGAAGTGTCAAGCATGGTGCGATTGTCATGAGAAAGTCGAGCATAAAAGTTCATAATAATAATTTCTCTAGGGAGCTCATGGTTGGCGCATTAATATAACATTGACTTAAGCCTCCCCCAAGCTTGAGCGATACTTTCTCTATCATGAGGCCAAAAATTATAGATATAATTCCAATCACGATGTAGCAAATGCTTAGGATAAAACTTTTGATGAAATTCCAATTTCAATCGGTTGTAGTTCCATGATCCAATATCATCACATAGCCTATACCATGTCAATGATTTATCCCTAAAAGATAAGGGAAAGACCTTCTTCTTGACCTCATCCTCGGGCAAACCTGCAAGCTTAAATAAACCACAAACTTCATCTACATAGATTAGATGCAAGTCGGGATGTGATGTTCCATCTCCTATAAAAGGATTAGCCAATAGTTTCTCTAGCATACCCGAAGGAATCTCATAATAAATATTTTCAGTAGGTGCAGTGGGTTGAGGAGCAACTCTTTGTGCTTCCGGTCGAGGTGAAGATACCCCGAACAAGCCCCTCAAAGGATTAGTTTCCATAGTGAAAAGTGACAATAAATTTCAGCACACTATATAAATGTTTCCTTACCAAATTCCACTTACCAAAGGCGCTTCATTCCCCGGCAACGGCGCCAGAAAAGAGTCTTGATGACCCACAAGTATAGGGGATCTATCTTAGTCCTTTCGATAAGTAAGAGTGTTGAACCCAACGAGGAGCAGAAGGAAATGATAAGCGGTTTTCAGTAAGGTATTCTCTGCAAGCACTGAAATTGTCGGTAACAGATAGTTGTGTGATAAGATAATTTGTAACGGGTAGCAAGTAACAATAGTAACAGAGGTGTAGAAATATGGCCCAATCCCTTTTGTAGAAAGGGACAAGCCTGAACGAACTCTTATATAAGGTAAAGCGCTCCCGAGGACACATGGGAATTATTGTCAAGCTAGTTTTCATCATGTTCATATGATTCACGTTCGCTACTTTGATAGTTTGATATGTGGGTAGACCGGTGCTTGGGTGCTGTCCTTACTTGTAAAAACATCCCACTTATGATTAACCCCTCTCGCAAGCAACCGCAACTACGAAAGAAGAATTAAGACAAAGTCTAACCATAGCATTAAACTAGTGGATCCAAATCAGCCCCTTGCGAAGCAACGCATAAACTAGGGTTTAAGCTTCTGTCACTCTAGCAACCCATCATCTACTTATTACTTCCCAATGCCTTCCTATAGGCCCAAATAATGGTGAAGTTTCATGTAGTCGACGTTCACATAACACCACTAGAGGAGAGACAACATACAACGCATCAAAATATCGAACGAATACCAAATTCACATGACTACCATTAGCAAGACTTATCCCATGTCCTCAGGAACAAACGTAACTACTCACAAAGCATAATTATGTTCATGATCAGAGAGGTATTGAATAGCATTAAGGATCTGAACATATGATCTTCCACCAAGTAAACCGACTAGCATCAACTACAAGAAGTAAATAACACTACTAGCAACCTTACAAGTACCAATCGGAGTCGCGAGACGGAGATTGGATACAAGAGATGAACTGGGGTTTGGAGACGAGATGGTGCTGATGAAGATGTTGATGGACATGAGTCCCCTCCGATGAGAGGAGTGTTGGTGATGACGATGGCGACGATTTCCCCCTCCAGGAGAGAAGTTTCCCCGGCAGGACGGCCCTGTCGGAGCTCTAGATTGGTTCTGATCAAGTTCTGCCTCGTGGTGGCGGCGTTTCTTCCCGAAAGCTCTCTCTCGATTTTTTTTTCTAGGATGAAACCCTCCGTATATAAGAAGATGGGGGGCAGAGGGGCTACAGGGGGCCCATGAGCCCCCCGGGCGCGTCTAGGGGGGTGGGGCGTGCCTGGCAGGCTCGTGGCCTCCTGGTGGCTCCACTCTGGTATTTCTTCCGCCCAGTATTTTTTAAATATTCCAAAATAATTCCTCGCTGATTTTCACGGCTTTTGGAGTTGTGCAGAATAGACATCTCAAACTTGCTCCTTTTCCAGCCCAGAATTCCAACTGCCGGCATTCTCCCTCTTCATGTAAACCTTGTAAAATAAGAGAGAAAAGGCATAAGTATTGTACCATAATGTGTAATAACAGCTCATAATGCGATAAATATCAATATAAAAGTATGATGCAAAATGGACGTATCAAGGCTCCAAAATGTTTTGAACGTCATAGAACATATGAGATGTTCTAAGAGCTGAAATTAGGATCTTAGGCTCGTGCCCGTGTTGCGAGATCTCCAACAAGATTCTTTGCCTGCAAGATGAAAGAGAATAGCTCAATCGTTGAGCATGTGCTCAGATTGTCTGGGTGCTACAATCACTTGAATCGAGTGGGAGTTGATCTTCCATATAAGATAGTGATTGATATAGTTCTCCAAGACACTTTCACTAAGCTACTAGAACTTGGTGATGAACTATAAAATGCGAGGGATAGAATTAATGATCCCTGAGCTGTTCGCGATGTTTGACACCGCGAAGGTAGAAATCTAGAAGGAGCGTCAAGTGTTGATGGTTAGTAAAACCACTAGTTTCGAGAAGTGAAGGGCAAGGAGGGAAACTTCATGGATGGCAAGTCAATTGCTGCTCCAGTAAAGCAACCCAAAGTTGAAACCCAAACCCAAGACTAAGTGCTTCGATTATGAGGAGAGCGGTCGCTGAAGCGGAGCAACCCTAGATACTTGGTAGATAAGAAGGCTGGCAACGTCGACAGAAGTATATTTGATATACGTGTTATTGATGTGTACCTTGCTAGTACTCCTAGTAGCACCTGGGTATTGGATACCGGTTCGGTTGCTAAATGTTAGTAACTCGAAATAAAAGCTATGGAGTAAACGGAGAACTAGCTAAGGGTGAGGTGACGATGTGTGTTGGAAATGTTTTCAAGGTTGATGTGATCAAACATCGCATGCTCTCTCTACCTTCGGGATTAGTGACAAACCTAAATAAATGTTATTTGGTGTTTTTCATTGAGCATGAACATGATTAGATCGTGTTTATTGCAACGCGGTTATTCATTTAAGTTAGAGAATAATGGTTATTTCGTTTACATGAATAATACCTTCAGTGGTCATGCACCCAGTGAGAATGGTTTGTTCAAATCTTGATCATAGTAATACACATGTTCATACCATTGATGCCAAAAGATACAAAGTTAATAATGATAGTACCACATACTTGTGGCACTGCCGCTAAATGTCATATTGGTATAAAGCGCATGAAGAAACTCCATGTCGATGGAGCTTTGGACTCATTCGATTTTGAATCGGTTGAGACATGCAAACCATGCCTTTTGGGCAAGATGACTAAGGACCCCGTTTTCCGGATTGATGGAGCGGGCAAGTGGTTTATTGGAAATGATACATGTTGATGTATGCAATCCAATGAGTCTTGTAGCGTGCGGTGGATGTCGTTATTTTCTTACCTTCACTCATGATTTGAGTAGATATAGTGGATATTTACTTAATGAAAGACAAGTCTGAATCGTTTGAAAGGTTCAAGCAAATTCAGAGTGAAGTTTAAGATCATCATGACAAGAAGATAAAAATGGCTGCGATGTGATCATGGAGGTGAATATCTGAGTTACGAGTTTGGCATACAACTTTAGACGATGTGAAAGTTGTTTCACAACTCGCGCCACCTGGAACACCATAGTGTAATGGTGTGTCCGAACGTCATAGTCGTGCTCTATTGGATATGGTGCGTGCTATGATGTCTCTTGTCGTTTTACTACTATAATTTTGGGGTTATGCATTAGAGACAACTACATTCACTTTAAATAGGGCACCATCTAAATCCGTTGAGATGACACCATGTGAATTATGGTTTGATAGAAACCTAAGCTATCTTTTCTTAATGTTTGGGGCTGCGACACTAGTGTGGAAAAAAAATTCACCTAATAAGCACGAACCCAAAGCGAACAAATGCATCTTCATAGAATACCCTAAGAATAGTTAGGTATACCTTCTATCTCAGATCCAAGTGCAAAGTGTTTGTTGATAAAAATGGGTCCTTTCTCGAGAAAGAGTTTCTCTCGAAAGAATTGAGTGGGAGAAAGATAGAACTTGATGAGGTTGTTAAACCTTTGTTCAACTAGAGAGTAGCGCAGCGCAGGAAGATGTTTCTGTGAAGCCTACGTTAGTTGAAGAGGAAGTTAATGATGATGATCATGAAGCTTCAAGATCAAGTTACTATCAAACTTCGTAGGTCGACAAGGATGTGTACTACTCCTGAGCGGTACGACAACCCTGTCTTAGAGGTCATGTTGTTGGACAATGATGAACCTATGAGCTATGGAGAAGCGATGATGGGCCCGGATTCCGACAAATGGTTAGAGGCCATGAAATCCGAGAAAGGATCCATGTATGAAAACCAAGTATAGACTTTGGTAGAATTGCTCGTTGGACGGCAGGTCATCGAGTACAAATGGACCTTTGAGATGAAGACAGACGTTGATGGTAAATGTCACCATTTATAAAGCTTGACTTGTTGCAAAGAAGTTTACGACAAGTTCAATAAGTTGACTGCGATGAGACTTTCTCACTCGTAGCGATGCTAAAGTCTGTTGGAATTATGTTAGCAGTTGCCGCATTTTTCAATTTTGAAATCTGGCAGATGGATGACAAAATATCATTTCCTTAACAGTTTACTTAAGGAAAGGTTGTATGTGATACAACCAGAAGGTTTTGTCAATCCTAAGGATGCTAAAAGGTGAGCAAGCTTCATTGATCCTTCTATGGACTGAATCAAGCATCTCGGAGTTGGAATATACACTTTTATGAGGTGATCAAAGTTTTTGAGTCTATACAAAGTTTATGAGAAACTTGTATTTGCAATAAAGTGAGTGGGAGCACTATAGAGTTTCTGATAAGTATATGTGGATGACATATTGTTGATCGGAAATAATGTAGAATTTCTGGAAGGCATAAACGGTGGTTTGGAAAGTGTTTTTCAAAGGAAGACTTGGATAAAGCTATCTATGTTAAGCATCAAGATCTATAGAGATAGATCAAGATGCTTGATGAGACTTTCAATGAGTACATACTTTGACAAGATTTGGAAGAGTTTAAAATGGATCAGTCAGAGAAAGAGTTCTCACCTGATTTGTAAGGTGTGAAGTTTAGTGAGACTCAAAGCTCGACAACGGCAGAAGAAAGAGAAAGGACGAACGTCGTCCCCTATGCCTTAGCCATAGGCTCTGTATAGTATGACATGCTATGTACCGCACGTGTGTGTGCCTTGCCATGAGTCCGTCAAGGGGCACAAGAGTGATCCAGGAGTGGATCACTGGACAGCGGTCAAGATTATCCTTAGTAACTAAAAGACTAAGGATATGTTTCTCGATTATGGAGGTGATAAAGAGTTCGTCGTAAAGAGTTACTTCGATGCAAGCTTTAACACCAATCCGGATGACTCATAGTATCAATCTGGATATGTATAGTGGAGCAGCCATTTGGAATAGTACCAAGTGGAGTATGGTAGCAGTGTTTACGGTTTGACATAGAGATTTGCAAAGTACACATGGATCTGAATGTCGCAGACCCGTTGACTATAAGACCTCTCTCACATGCAAAGCATGATCGAGCCCCAAAACTCATTGGGTGTTAGATTCATAACAATGCGAATCACATAGTGATGTGAACTAGATTATTGACTCTACTGCAAGTGGGAGACTGTTGGAAATATGCCCTAGAGGCACTAATAAATTAGTTATTATCATATTTCCTTGTTCATGATAATCGTTTATTATCCATGCTATAATTGTGTTGATCGGAAACTCAGATACATGTGTGGATACATAGACAACACCATGTCCCTAGTATGCCTCTAGTAGACTAGCTCGTTGATCAAAAGATGGTTAAGGTTTCCTAAGCATGGACATGAGATGTCATTTGATAATGGGATCACATCATTAGGAGAATGCTGTGATGGACAAGACCCAAACTACAAACATAGCATATGATCGTGTTAGTTTATTTCTAATGTTTTCTGCATGTCAAGTATATGTTACTGTGACCATGAGATCATGCAACTCACAGACATCGGAGGAGTGCCTTGTGTGTATCAAAGGTCGCAACGTAACTGGGTGGCTATAAAGGTGCTCTACAGGTATCTCTGAGGGTGTCTGTTGAGTTGGCATGGATCAAGACTGGGATTTGTTACTCCGTGTGACGGAAAGGTATCTCAGGGCCTACTCGATAATACAACATCACAATAAGCCTTGCAAGCAATGTGACTAAGTGTTAGTCATGGGATCTTGTATTACGGAACGAGTAAAGAGACTTGCCGGTAACGAGGTTGAACTAGGTATGGAGATACCGACGATCGAATCTCGGGCAAGTAACATACCGAAGAACACAAAGGGAACATCATACAGGATTAACTGAATCCTTGACACAGAGGTTCGACTGATAAAGATCTTCATAGAATATGTAGGAACCAATATGGGCATCCAGGTCCCACTATTGGTTATTGACCGTAGAGGTGTCTCGGTCATGTCTACATAGTTCTCGAACCCGCAGGGTCTGCACACTTAAGGTTTGGTGACGTTTCGGTAGTATAGAGTTATGTATGGTGGTGACCAAAGGTTGTTTGGAGTCCCGGATGAGATCCCGGACGTCACGAGGTGCTCCGGAATGGTCAGGAGGTAAAGATTCATATATATGAAGTCCTGTTTTGGTCGCCGGAAAAGTTTCGGGCTCACCGGTAGTGTACCGGGAGTGACGGTAGTGTACCGGGAGACCATCGGGAGGGGTACTTCGACCCAAGAGGCTACATAGGCTATGGGAGAGTGAATACCATCCCTTAGTGGACTGGTGGAAGTCCCACACAAGGCCCATGAGGCCGGGAAGAAAAGTCCAAAGAGAAAAAGGTGGAAAAAGGCAAAAATAGGATGAATCCTAGTCCTACTAGGATTGGAGGTGGATTCCACCTCTCCTACTTGGTTCGGCCGACCCAAGGGCTGGCTCTTTGAGAGCTAAGCCTCCTCCTCTCTTCCTCTTATATATACTAGAGGTTTTAGGGTTTTTTGCACCTGATTTTCAGCCACGTGCTACCCATTCTTCTAGTGCATAGTTTCTCCTCTAGATCGGATTTCTACAGTGCTTAGGCGAAGCCCTGCCGGAATAGCTCCACCACCATCGCCGGAGCGCCGTCATAGTGCCGGAGAACTCTTCTACCTCTCCGCTCCCTCTTGCTGGATCAAGAAGGCGGAGATCGTCATCAAGCTATACGTGTGCTGAACACAGAGGTGTCGTCCGTTGGCGCTAGATCGGAAGGACCGTGATCAAGATCGTGAGACGGATCGTGATGAGATCGTGGGACGCATCATGATGAGATCGCGGGACGGATCGTGATGAGTTCGCGGGACGGATCGTGATTGGATCGCGGGACGGATCGTGATGAGATCGCGGGACGCTCGGCGATTTGGATCGCGAAGACGTTCGACTACACCAACCGCCTTTCTTAACGCTTCCCGCTTAGGGTATGTAGATCCACTCTCCCTCTCGTATATGCTCATCACCATGGATAGATCTTGCGTGTGCGTAGGAAAATTTTTGTTTCCCATGCAACGTTCCCCAACATGTGGAACCCTCCGTGGTTAGAGCCATCCGTGGACTCTCACCACTGTTACCCTCCATGGGTTGAAGACTCCATAAACGTGGATGTACGATAGCACCACCTATCGGAACCACAAGAAAAATCATCGTGCCATCAATTGTGTTTGATCTTCCTATCCTTCCTTTACTTACATGCTTGTCTTTACTTTCCGCTGCTATACTCGTAGGCATGCATGTTTAGGATGTACTTGACATACTATGAATGCTAAAATCTGACAAGACTTAAAATTGAGAAAAAATAGGTTTTTAATTGGTCAAGTAGTCTAATCACCCCCCCCCCCTCTAGCACTACTTTCGATGCTACACTCGTCAATGAATACGTGATGCTGGACGTGCTTAGGGAGGTGGCGTTGCTTTGGCTTTGGTGGTGTCGATTGTAGGTCTAGCGAGGTCGATCCGTCGGTTCCTGCTCTGAAGATGTATCATTGGAAGACGGCGGAGACGGCCTCTGAGAGTGTGCCAGACCGGTGTGTGACCCAGACCCATCAAGGGCCATGTTGGGGCCTCCGATCTTAGATGTTAGGCTTTGGTGTGAGGTCTATTTGGTATTCGGCTTGGACTTTCGGCACCTCTTCATCAAGATTATGAGTAATGACAGATGTTGCCAAGTAGGTAGCTTCAGACTTACCGATGTATTATTTTGTAAGGTCTTTGTGAATAATTAATAAAATAATTGCATGCATCGTCGAGATGCAGAGGCCAAGGGTCATCCTCCTTTTCTAAAAAAAAAGGTGCCCCAAGTTTATTATTGGCAAGTTCATTGTATCTAAGACTTAGGCTACCATACCTCTGTTTGGATGTAGATGATGTACACAAGCTTATTTGAACTCTTCAATCTATAATAGACTTGTCATGTTGTGTATTTTGATATATTTTTAGGAAGATCTGGCATGTATTACAGGTATCTTTGGTACCATCAGTTTTATAAGTTTGAATATATTCATACGAAAATTAACCGGCAAAGTGATTTTTTCAACAGAGGATGGATTTTATTGGCTCAAAGAGGAGCATTAAGAGGATGCAAAGCCAAAGAGGACCGGAACGACATTCTTTCCACAATACTCAAGAGATTAATTTGTTTTTTCGCTTCCTGATGAATGACACTACAATTATCAAGTTGTTTGGAGTACCATATCTGGAATCTTTATTCATTGGTTGTTTTTTGTAGAGGAAAGACTGCGAAGCACAATGTTGTTAGAGCATCTCCAACAAGCGCCTTAAAAAGCCTCACGCGCTAAAAATCAATGTTTTTATGCATCGAAGAGAAAAACGGCGCTCCAGCAGACATTGTAAATAGAGCGCGCATAAAAAACCTTCGCTTCGGCGCTGTCAATCTTGGACGCGCTGACTCTCGGACTGCAAATCTAGTGCGTCGGATTGTACGTGCTGGCTGCTGTAGGTGAGGCCGCCGGATTGAGCGTGGTGATTTTGTGTATCTGAAAATCCTCTTCGTTGCTCCCGCGAGTGAAAACGCTATTTCGGCGTTACAAAAGAAAATTTAGCACGCCACGCTATCTATTGGAGATGCTCTTATGAGACGCATCACACATTCGTGTACTGACTTTGTTAATTCCTTCAATTCACTGATAGTACTAGCATTGCCAGCTTATTCACAGATAGTAGCGCATCAATTCAAAGATGCGAACATTTGGTTCATGTGATTATTTAGACATTATATGATTTTTTTTAGCAGTTTAACAAAAAGTTAAAAAAATTGAAAATATTTTTGAAATAAACTTGAACTTGCATTGTAATTGTGAGAAAAATTCCATAAAAAGAAAATCCCCCATTGACTTCTTTCAAAAAGGACAAAGTTTTGGCTAAAGTAGTGTAAATAGTGATCTATAATAGCAAACAAAATTTGGCTTTTTTGCCCTGAAGTCAATGCAATTTTTTGTGAAAAATTATATAGTAGCATAAATGAAAGTCAAGTTTATTCTGAAAATACTTCTGAACTATTTTGACTTTTTGTTTAATTATTAAAAAGATCATCATATATGGTGTATTTACAATTAGAAACCAAAGTGTATTTTCCATCAATTCAAGTTGGTATTTCATCGGACGTGGCAAAGCAATAACCATTCCAATAAATATTTACACTAAGGTATGGTGGATCGATTGTTATTTTCTCGTCATCGACAAAGTTGGTAAAAATCAAGCCGCGCCCAAACATACTCACTCTACAACGGCCTTGTAGATTTGGGCATTAGAGCATCTACAATCGGACTTGGCAATCCGACGCCTTAATTGTCCCGCGGACGTGTCTGGTCAGTGATCGGGCGCGTTCGTTTTAAGCCCCTATTTTTTTTTTCTCGTAGCCGCACATCTTATTTTTTTCTTATATATCCGGTCACTTGCGCGTGATTGGTGAAGAAGAATAGAGAAAAAGAAAAAAAAGAAAGAAAGAAAGAGAAAAGAATTGTCGGGATGGGATTGTGTCGTATGTAGGGCTGCAAACAAGTCGAGTTCAAGCAACTTGAAGTTTGGCTCATCTCAACTCGTATAGAAAGTTGAGCGAACTTAGACCGAGTGCAGCTGAAGGTCGAGTTGTACAACATGACTCGTGCTCGGCTTGTAACGATCTCGAGTCGATTTCGAGCTAGTTTCGAGCTAAATAAGATTATAAAAATAAAAAATCTATAATAATTATTCCAACTAGATAAGGCTCAACACGACATAAGAAAATACTAGAAAATAGTATTTCAATCAAGACGATGATAATATAAATTTCTTCAAAGTAGTTTGACTTATTCTCTCACAACCAAAAAATTATTATAAAATAAGATAATGATTCACGACAAACATATAATTAGAAAAACAAATTATTGGCCAAAGACCATAATAAGGCCTAATTCTTCTTGGCCTTTAATTAAGCTTCCATGTTATCTACTAAATAAAATGGAGAAAATCACGGACAATATATATGGTAATAAACTATCTTATTTACTTTTAATATATGTCATGGTCATTGAAAATAATTATATTATGCCGAGCTATCAAGCTAATATCGAGCGAGCTAGTATTGGCCGAAGATCGGTTCGTTTCTCGGTCGAGTTGCACAAAGTATTCAAACTTAGCTTGTTTGTTTTTTCGTCAATCCTGAATCAAGCTAAAAAATGAATTGATCTCGAGCAGCTCACGAGCCTCGAGCTTTTTTTACAGCCCTAGTCCTACGTGAGGACTGACCAGGTGTGTTCGAACGCGTCCGCAAGCCCTCATACCGTCCTCATATTTAAGATGGATATGGAGGATGCTTGTCAGTCCGACGTTTGAGGCAGGTATGAGGGATCCGGTTAGATCATATTTTTATAACCGGTCACTGACCGGACGGAGATGGTTATGAGGGATTCGTTTGTAGATGCTCCCCTTCCCGTTACAGTGTTGGCCGCGCCCGCATGATTCTTCCCCTTCTCCCGCATCTTGGCCACCGCTTCCTTCATGGCATCCTTCCTCTTCCTGCTGGCCAACACCTTGGCTTGCACGCCCCTAAGGTTAGGGTCCTTCTTCTCCTTCTCCTCCGACGGCGGCGACGGGCCTGTCTCTTGGAGGCCGTCGGCACGGCGTCCACGTGGCCCAGCAGCGCAGCGGCGCCTGCCAGGCGATCGCTATGCCGTTCAGGAACACCCTACGACAACAAGAACACATCAAATGATATAGCCGTTGTTTGAAACATAAATATGCGTCACGCAAATCGTAATTCGGAAGAGAAAAAACAGTCAATTGAACCTCCAGTGACGACGGTAGCACCTCTCCTGTGCGCTGGCCGCCACAACAGATTTCCCCCTACGACGCTGATTGTTGCTTGGAGCAGCATCGCCCGTCCTCGCCACGCTCGATTGCAGAAAAATGCAAGCTGGTTCCAGCTCCGACTTTGATATGCAACAAAATCGTGCACTCCGACATCATCATCATAGAAACACTCTGACGATGCAGTAAAAATGGATGTTGGTTCCAGCCTTCGGCTATGCCTGTTGTAGCAATGCTGGTTGAAGCAAGACACATGCACCAGTTGTAGCAAAAAAGTGCGACGGCCGTGTGATCTAGCAAAACGCGGGCTACGGTTGTAGCTAGATGGGACACCGGTTGGAACAATTAATGACACCCGTTATAGCATTTAGCAAAGAAAAACGATGATGCGTACGACGTAGCAAAACGCGACGCCGGTCGTAGCTTATTGGTATGCCGATCGTAACAAATTGTGATAGCAGTTGTAGCGTGTAACAAAGACCACGACGACGTCTGTAGTGTTACTCGGAACAGCGCCGTCGTCCTTGCAGCTCGCGGTCATCATGCTCGCCATTCATGATGGCAGCTCTCTTGGGCACTGGTTGCAGCTCGCGTTGGTAAAAAGCGGAGCTCTATATGGGCATATCCATGGCGATTGTTGCATCCTCGTGAGCGTCGACCTCAAAGCAGTATGTGTGCAAGCAACAACACGAGTGCTCGCCGCCGGTGGGAGAGCTTGTGGGGGTTGCGAGCTGCGTGAGAGAGGCGATGGAGGAGGAGAGCCGCGGCCGCTGGAGGTGGAAGAGAGGAGCTGAGGAGATTCGATGGGCCGCGTGAGCTCCATGTTTCGATCTGAATCGCTATTCCCTGGGCGCTGTGCGCGTGGACGCGACCGGCCGAAACCGAACGCAAGCGTTTTTCTTAACGAAAGCATCTGCTTGGCCCCTCTTGGACCTGATCTCGACTCTCGAGTACTACTCCCTGATCTCTAACGACACGCGTCGCCGTTGATCTCAAAACATGGTCGTCTCCTCCTCGCGCCCTCCTCTTCGGCGTGGAGGGCGCGTGCGGATGCAACGCGCACTGTCGTCGGCCACGTACGTATGAGCCGTCCATGCCGCCGGTGCCCCCGCGCGGTCACCTCCAGTTTTTCTTCGAAAGAGCATGGTGTTCTCTTGTTTGTACGTGCATGCGCACCCTTCGCACGATATCGAGCGTGCATGAGTCGTTTTGCTCAGCGCTCGGCAGCTTCCACCCTCAGGCCCGGGACCCAAGGACTTGTGACCTTGCACCCTCGCAGTTGACTGACTAATGCCCGTCTGTCAATGTCCCGGCGAGCTTGCATGACATGACTTGGCTTGCTTTACGGGGAAAACGTGGTCTGGACTACTCCGTGGATAGATGGATGTCGGCGTTGAATGGCTTCTGGGTTCGGACAACACTGTCCAGACTTATACGAACGGTTTGACGATGGGCACTGAAGACTTACTGGTACCTTGAACACTCTTCGGCAGCGAGGACGTACCCGTGCGGCGTGCGGATGCACATGCGCGTGTCTACTACGTCGAGCACGTACGTACGAGCCGTCCATGCACCGGTTCTGCTTCCTTCCTCCCCCACGTGGTCGCCTCTAGTTTTTCTTCGAAAGAGGATGGTGCTGGTTGTTTGTATCTGCATTTGCCGTGCGATCGACGTGCATGAGTCGTTTTGCTCGGTGCTCAGCAGCTTCCACCCTACAGGCACGGGACCAAAGGACTCGCAGCAGTTGACTGACTAAGAGCATCATATACAACCGGGCCTATCAAATTCGTCTTATACGTTCGTACAGGCCGCCTGGTCACTGTCCGGTCATTTTTTTTTATCCAGACGAATCCTTCTAATAACTTTTAAACGCACGGACTGACCGACACTTCCATATCCAGCCCAAATATGGAACGGATATAGGGACGTTCCGGCACACCCGCCATGTTGGAGTCGGCCTATGCTGGGCCACCCCTACCTCACATATATTCGTCATTATCCGCTCGACCGACCAAACACTAGCCACTTCACTCCCTTCCCTCCACTCCCCTCCGCTACCAGAGTTCTCCTCCGACGGATTCCGATCTCTTCGGCATGGCGGGCAGTGGATCCGAGTCCTTGAAGTCCATGCCCATCGACCCCGAGCTCATCTCGCGTGGCCCTGAGGAGGAGATGGTCGTCCAGCTTGCGCTCCGCCGCGCCCGGGAGGATGCCCGTGGACGGCTCGGCTCGGACTCCATCCGTCGAGAATCCATTGCGTTCGCCCAAATGGTGCATGGATCCGGCGTTAGGCAGGACGCCGCAGCCTCACTTGAGGCCGTGCGGTCCGCCTGTCATCCGAACGCGCTGGCGGACGCGCAACCCCTCCGGTGACGCACTGATTTTCGGAACGCTTCCGAAGAAGTCATGGCTCGGCGTGGACGTCGTGCAAGGCAGCGAGCGCGAGAGGCGGTGGAAGCCCTTGCGGCGGCGGACGCCGACGAGGCGAAGTCGCATTTCTCCGACGCCCTGTATGGCGCATCAGTCCGGGCGTCACAACCGCATCGTGGTGGACGTCGGGAGCTCTTCCCCGGCCGGATCCACCGGCACCGTTCGAATTCCGGTCTCCGACGAGAAAGAGTAAGGCATGGGAGACGACGGGGCAGCTCGTGTCCTATGCCCTACTCTACCTTGCCAGCGACCGGACCAACACTCTGAGGAGTGCAGCCGGCCGTCGGACATGCCCACGACAGAGGGGCGAGCTGGGAGCGTAACTGGACGAGCTCTGTTAAAAATCGCATCACGTTGCATGTGAATTACGTTTTATGAGGAGTGATCGGTCACTGTCAACGGATGCGCTCGGACGCGTCCGCGAGCGTTTAGGGGGTCGGATTTATCAAGTCGGGCTCTAGATGCTCTAAAGTCCGTCCATGGCTGGGAGAGGCTGCGGGACAGGACTTGCCTTGCGTTCTCCACCTACCAATCCCCTCCCCCGGCCCGCCGCATGCCCATGCCTATATAGTACTACCACGGTACCACCACCATCATCACCGGTTCACAACCACCACATCCCCTGAGCAGCAGCATCGCGAGTACGAAGAGAACTAGTATCTCACAGAGAGAGTGAGAGATGGAGGCGACGGCGGTGAGCCTGACCCGAACGGTGCTGGACGGAGTGCTGGGCAGCGCGGGGACGGCGATGGCCGACGAGGCGGCGCTGCTGCTGGGCCTGGGCGTCCAGAGGGACGTGGAGTTCATCTGCAGCGAGCTGCAAATGATGCAGTCTTTCCTCAGGGTGCAGTCCTCCGCCACGCGCTGGACCGGCGGGGGCTGCAGCGACACGGTGCGCACGTGTGTCAAGTAGGTGCGCGACCTCGCCTGCGACCTCGAGGACTGCCTCCTCGACTTCAGGCTGCATGCCTCCCGCTCCAGCTGGCTCCTCTGGGGGTGCGGCCTCGCCGCCCGCCACCGCCTCGCCGACCGCATCCGGGACCTCAAGGCCAGCGTCGTGGAGCTCAACCAGCGCAACCAGCGGTACAACGTCTTCGCCGCCACCGCCGACAGCCATAACGGCGCCGACCTCATCCGGGAACTCAAGGCAATCGTCGTGGAACTCAACCAGCGCAACCAGCAGCACAACGTCTCCGCCGCCACCGCCGGTAGCCACCACAGCGCTACGCCGGCGGCCGTAGCGGACGAGGGGCAGCAAGGGCACGCCGACGACGAGTGCGCGTGCGCCATGCTCGCGCCCGGGGACGAGGGCCAGCGGGTCGAAGAGACGAAGTGTCTGGCCGATCTGGTCAAAAGCGGCGGTAAGAGAGTGGTATCAGTGTGGGGCATGGGCGGGATGGGGAAGTCGTCGATGGTGAGGATGCTGTACAACGACAGGGACTTCATCGACAACTTCGACGGCCGCGCCTGGTTCACCGTGCAGCACCCGCTTGAAGGCACCGCCGAGCTGGATCGCAAGCTCAAGAAGCAGCTCATCGTGGATCGCGACCGCACCGTCAAGGACTGGCTGGAGGCGAAGCGGTGCCTCGTGGTGGTGGACGACGTGTCCTCGCCGGAGGAGTGGGATCTCATATCGGGGTACCTCGCCACGAACGGTACTGCGGGGACGGGCAGCCGGGTCATCGTGACGACGCGGCGAAATGACGTTGCCCAGGAGGGGGACGTGTACCCGCTCAAGCCTCTCGCTAAAGAGGAGGCCCGGAAACTGCTCTATCAAAAGGTGCGCTCTCATGCAGCTCGCTAACTCGGTCTTTCTTTTTAAAAACAACTCGTTTTCTATTTTTCAAAT
Source organism: Hordeum marinum (assembly GCA_022496015.1). Taxonomy (NCBI): domain Eukaryota; kingdom Viridiplantae; phylum Streptophyta; class Magnoliopsida; order Poales; family Poaceae; genus Hordeum; species Hordeum marinum. The sequence continues at coordinate 366,359,998 of CM039676.1, read as the reverse complement.
GATAAATATCACAGGCGTGACACAAAGTAATCATGTCCTGACATTTTTAACGACTAAATTTGCCAGCTGGATAAAAATCAAACCTAAAAGAAAAACTGAAATTTGCCATAAAAAAAGTTGTTATGCTGGACAACTAAACTTGTCATCATTCCCGTCACTAAATTTGCCACAAAATATATTAATAGTTGATCATGTGTCCATGTCACACGTATGACACTTATCAGGGTTTTTTTTATGACACGGAGATGGCTAACGCCTACACAAGTCTTTGAAAAGAGGCACCATTGTGATGCACACTGCATAACACCATCAGTTTCATTTGTATTAAATTTCATCACAATTTAGTTAACTCTGAATACTAATATATTTTTAGAAAGGATGAATAAATCTTTACAACACAATAATTTTTTTAAGATTTGTATGGGAAAAATAAATAAAGTTGACTCAGAAATAAGATTTGAGTCACTACTTTTGTTTGCACTAGATGACCAATATGTAAATATTCTTTAGATACATATAATATGAACAAGTTGGTAAAATCAACTCCGAATTAAGATTTTCTCTTTCTCAGTCTACTAAGACGGGCGTACACAAACCCTTAAAATGATTTGTATTTTTAAGTCGTTTGAAAAATAGTTATATCAAGTTGCACATCATGCATGAAGCAGATACAAAACTATTCTATTTTTTAACACAACACAATGTTATAAAAGAATTTGATTTCAGCCATGTATACAGAATCAACATTCAGAACAATCAACTTGGAAAATAAGATAATGTAAGTTAAGAATAGATGGTAAAAGAAAAATCAATGCAGCTTTATTAGTGAGTTAACCTTCACACATTGGATGTGGATGAGAATTAAAATTTTGTGAGTTTTGCTAGATTGGTTTGCTGGGTAACTTTTCATATTTTTGTTTTGTGTCTACTTTCTTATTTTGTGTCATTTGTTTCTTCCAAGGTTTACAAGAACGATGAGTGTACTATGACCGATGACATGATAAAGCAAGCCAGTGATATCCTAGACCGATGTCAGGGCCTTCCACTTGCTATAGCCACCGTAGGAGGTTTATTGGCTAACAGGCCCAAAACAAACAGGGAATGGATGGATCTACTAGAGCATCTTGGGTCAGAGCTAGAGTCAGGCCAAGATATCAAAAGAGTTATCACCCCAAGCTACGATGGGCTGCCATATCATCTCAAGTCTTGCTTCTTGTACCTGAGTATCTTCCCCGAGAACCATGAAATTAGGCTTACCCGCTTAGTGCGGCGGTGGATAGCTGAAGGCTATATAACAAAGCCACGTGACATGAGCGTCGAGGAACTTGGACGGAGGTACTACAATGAGCTCATCAGTAGAAGTATGATCCAGCCTTCGGAGGAGGCTAGGGCTAGCATGGCGGTTGAACGTTGTCGTGTTCATGGCGTGGTGCTCCAAATAATCTTGTCCAAGTCAATTGAGGAGAATCAACTCTTCATCATGGATAGGCACTGCAATGAGGCTCCACAAACTAAGGTACGCCACTTGGTAGTGACAAGGTGGAACAGAAATGAGAAGATAGCAAGCATCAACTTTTCTCAGGTACGATCCTTGACAATCTTTGGAAGGTGCCCTGTGTCCCTAATCTCCTCCGAATTGTGCTTGTTGAGAGTCCTTGACTTGGAAGACACACTTAAGCTAGAGAATGATGATCTCAAGCACATCGGGGAGCTGCACCATTTGAGGTACCTTGGTCTGCGAAAGACAACTATTTCAAGACTTCCTTCCTCTTTGGAGAACCTCAAGTTCCTAGAAACATTAGATGTCCAAGACACAGAGGTGACACAGCTCCCAGTTGGTATCATCAAACTGGAGAAGCTACGTCACCTTGTCGGTGGAGTCAACTTTGCCAAAGATTTGGCTGAAAGGGGGAGGAAAAACAAGGGATTAGCAAAATGTAATCGTGGCCTCTTTCAAACCTTGGTAGACTTGGTTACCAGGTGCTTTGGTTATGAGCATGTTTGCTCAGATTGCGCATGTGAGTTTAGTGTAACAGCTCCAGAGGGAATTGAGAAGCTAAGGAACCTACAAGTGCTAGGGGTGGTGAACATTGCACAAGGAAGCAGAGTGGCCAGAGACTTGGGGAAGCTCACCAGCTTGCGCAGATTAGGAGTGGAGGTATCAATGGTCGGGGAAGGAGGGAAGGATTTATGCAACTCAATAGCAAATCTTGCTCGTCTAGAACGACTTGAAGTGCGCTCCGAGTCGCTTGAATTTCTGACACAAACAGAGTCACCGCCACCAAAGCATCTCCTATCGCTGCGCTTGAGTGGTCGTTTAGTCAAACTCCCAGGTTGGATGAACTCTCTCAACGATCTAGCCAAGCTGAAGCTAATTCAGACACAATTGAACCAGGTTGACATTGATGTGATGGGGAAGCTGCGCAACCTTACTCTTCTTGCACTCTGGGAGGAGTCCTTCGTCGGGGAGACTTTATTTTTCCAAAGCTCAAAATGCTTTACATTGAAGGGCTCGAGAACATCAACACCATACAAATCAAGGAACATGCGTTGCCCGCGCTCGAGAAGCTAGAAGTGAATAAGTGCAGTAACTTGCATGACTCTGATAAGGGCCTGTCCCTTGTGCTAAACACCCTGGAAAACCTGAATGAACTTGTCTTGATAGGTTGCGGTCAGAAACCACGTCTGGAGAAGGAACTTCTAAGGCAGATGAGTGGATCTGAGAAGCGCCCAAAGTTTATTACCGGCAAGTCCATGGTATCTAGGAGGTAGCCTTGGATACACAAGTTTATTTGAACTATCCAAAACCAATAGATTTGTAATGCATTTTTTAATGGAATGTCATGTATTTTACTAGTTTTGTTTGTTCAAGGAAGATCTGGCATGTATAGTATTTGTCGATAAACGGCGTTTTATTGCTTAAAATGTTTAGCATGTACAGTATTTATATCCATACGAAAATTAACCGGCAATTTTGCTTGTAAAGATCAAGTTCCAAACCCACATTCAATCGACGGTAATAGCAACTCCAACCGGCCGACCCAAACGGATGCGCGGTTTGTCCGCCTTTTGTCCGTTTAGGTCGGCATGTTCGCAACCTTTTCTAAATGGGTCGGCCGGTCGTTCAACGTGCCGACCCATTTTTCGTCCGTAATTTTCAGTTTTTAAATAAAAAGGACATGTGGCCATCGATCAAGCTAGTGGCCATGCCATCGCAGGCAGAGTTCGCGTCGGCAACATGCCAGCGGCCGGCAAACACATGTCAGCCTCCAAAAAAGAGCACGCAGTTCGCTGGGCGTGCAGACCAGCGGCCAGCAAACACATGGCAGCACATAAAAAGTGAGACTGAGGTCTACCACACCAGCTGGGCCGTGATCATGCCGGCACACATGCCAGCATACAAAAAACACATGGCGCTCTCGGCCATAGATCACTAGTCGATGTCGTTGAGCATGTCAGCCTGCATCTTTTCGAACCAAGGCCGTTTCCTTAGGGACATCGTGGTCAAGTCCACCATCAAGATCTCGGCCTCTTGCTTCATGACAGCTAGCCGGACCTCTTTCGTTTTGGTAGCAGCCTTGAATTCCTCGATGACGAGCATCTTCGTTTGCTTCTATATGGACACATCCATGACGATTGTTGCATCCTCGTGAGCGTCGACCTCAAAGGAGTGTGTGCGCAAGCAACAACGCGAGTGCTCGTCGCCATTGGGAGAGCTTGTGGGGGCTGTGAGCTGCGTGAGAGAAATGATCTGGTGATGAAGGAGCAGAGCCGCGGCAGCCAGAGGTGGAAGAGAGGAGCTGAGGAGATTCGATGAAGCGTGTGGGTTCAATGTTTCGATCTGATTCGCTATTCGCTGGGCGTTGTGCGCATCGACGCGACCGGCCGAAGTTTCAGCCGACGCTCCGAACGCAAGCGTTTTTCTTAACGAAACCACGTGATTGGCCTCTCTTAGACGGTTAGACCTGATCTCGAGTGCTACTCCCTGATCTCTAACGACACGCGTTGCCGTTGATCTCAAAACATGGTCGCCTCCTCCTCGCGCGCTCCTCTTCGGCGTGGATGACGCGTGCGGATGCAACGCGCACTGGCGTGTCTACTGCGTCGGCCACGTACTTACGTACGAGCCGTCCATGGCGCCGGTGCTGCTTCGTCCCTCCCCTGCGTGGTCACCTCTAGTTTTTCCTCGAAAGAGCATGGTGTTGTTTGTACGTGCATGTGCAACCGCCGCGGATAACGAGCGTGCATCCGTCGTTTTTGCTCAGCACTCGGCAGCTTCCACCCTGCAGGCCCGGGATCCAAGGACTGGTGACTTGCACCCTCGCAGTTGACTGACTAATGCCCGTCCGTCAATGGCCCGGCGAGCTTACGTGACTTGCCTTGCTTGCTTTCTCTGTAAAAGCCCGTGTGTGTAGCATTTTTGGTCTATATATACTTATATAGACATATAGTACTGCTACCCCAATCGTCGTCGTCACCAGCAGGCAGCAGCAGCGCCACCACCAGCAGCGTCTAGCTAGCTAGCAGCGCACATCGCGAGCACAACGACAACTAACTTTCTCACACAGAGAGTGGTCGAGAGAGAGAGCGAGAGAGAGAGAGAGAGAGGACATGGAGGCGACGGCGGTGAGCCTGACCCGTACGGTCCTGGATGGGGTGCTGGGCATCGCGGGGACAGCGATGGCCGACGAGGCGGCGCTGCTGCTGGGCGTCCGGAGGGAGGTGGGCTTTATCCGCAGCGAGCTGCAGATGATGCAGTCCTTCCTGCGGCAGCAGTCCTCCGCCACGCGCTGGGGCGCCGGCGGCGGGGGTTGCAGGGACACGGTGCGCACGTGCGTCAAGCAGGTGCGCGACCTCGCCTGCGACCTGGAGGACTGCCTCCTCGACTTCACGCTGCACGCCTCCCGCTCGCGCTGGCTGCGCTGGGGGCCCGGCCTCGTCGCCCGCCACCGCGTCGCCGACCGGATCCGCGGCCTCAAGGTCACCGTCGTGGAGCTCAACCAGCGCAACCAGCGGTACAACGTGTTCGCCGCCGCCAGCCACCACGGCGCCACGCCGGGGGAGGAGCAGCACGGGCACGCGGACGACGAGTGCCCGCGCGCCCAGCTCGCGCCCGGGAACGAGCGGCAGGACATCGAGCGGGCCGGCGAGATGGACGACCTGGTCAGACTGGTCAACAAAACAGGCGACGCGTGGGCGGTGTCGGTGTGGGGCATGGGCGGGATGGGGAAGTCGTCGCTCGTGAGGATGCTGTACAACGACATGGCCCTCATCGACGGCTTCGACGGCCGCGCCTGGGTCACCGTGCCGCACCCTCTGGAGAGCACCGACGAGGTGGAGCGCCGGCTCAGGAAGCAGCTCGGCGTGGTGCCCGGCCGCACCGTCCGGGCGTGGCTGGAGGAGAAGCAGTTTCTCGTCGTGGTGGACGACGTGTCCTCGCACGAGGAGTGGGAGCTCATATCGCGGTGCCTCCCGGCGAACGGCCCGACGGGCAGCCGGGTCGTGGTGACCACACGGCGAGACGACGTTGCCCGTCTGTGCGCAGGGGACGTGCGGGAGAACGTGTACGAGCTCAAGCCTCTCGAACGCGAGGAGGCCCGAAAGCTGTTCTGTCAAAAGGTACGCTCGCAGCTCGCTACACCTTTTCACATTTTCTTGAACATGTTCAAATTTCTCTGCGATCCCCACACGTCGTCCTAGATCGCCCTCGTCGGCGAGCAGTCACGGCCGTCCCGTCTCAGGCTCAGGGATTCGCCGCACCTTCCCCTTCATCTCTCTGCACAAACGGAATCGACTCTCGCTATCCTGATAAGTGTCACATGTGTTGACACGGAACACATATCAACTTCGAATATTTTTCATGACAAGTTTAATGACGCGAGGATGGCAATTTTAGTTATCAAGCATGACAACTTTATTTTCAAATGGCAATTTTCAGTGTTTTGTTTTTGTTTTTTTGTTTTTAGATGGTAATTTTAGTTGTAAAAAACGTCAAGGTCTGAGTGCTACGTGCCATACGTATGAGACTTATCATTTGTGTGTATGTTTGAGTACCACTTGTTTAAGAATTTCTCCGTTATAATTCAACAAGTACCAATTCAATGATGATGCAATGTTAAGACTCTGATTCCACAATAATATTAATTGTCAGACTAAATAATTCAACTTTTACTAGATGAACATTTCTACAAAACCGAGTATGGATAATATCCGTATGAACAAGTTTAAATTTATTGTAGTCACTAAGAAATCAATCAACCGAGACAGTTAATAGAATTTTGCACGTTTGTTCTTTATACTTATTCATTTTTGTGGCAAATGAACTACTGTTAAATAATATTATTTTACATTTTGATATTCTTGGTCTGGGATGTCGGCAGACTAAAATCCTGTAAGTTTGTTAAAATTTAGTTCCATTAGACTGCACTTAATAAAGCAAATTCAAAACTACTCGATTTCTATCACTACCTCTGTAGTGTATAAAGAATCAACATGCAAAATATGGATGACTTGGCAAATTAATTTTTTAGTTATTTAATTACACAAAGTGAAAAGAAAAGCTAATACAACTTTATTAGCTGAGATAACCTTAGTACATTTCACGTGGATAAGGATTAGCCTATTTGTAGCATGGAGTATCGTGTATATGATACTACCTCCGTAGTGCATAATACTCATAGACGAATATTTTAAGTAACTTCATTTATTGCCATGGATGACATATCATAACACATGATTTATTAAGACTAACTTCCCTTTATTAGTAGAGATAGTGTATCAAACAAATACTAACTTCCCTTTATTAGTAGAGATATTGTATCAAACAAAACTCTTTATTTTTATTTAGTTTTATGTCATGTCACAAAAATTACCAACTTGGTATCCATGATACTTGCTGTGATATCCCCGCTACATGAGGTCTTATGCCTCATTGTGAGACCCTCACCCAATGCTCTAGCAAGTCCATGTAAAGTGATCGTATTTTTGATCCATGTCACCGTTTTAACCGGTCCATGTTAGATTTTTGCCTAGTTGACATAGAATTAATAAGAATAGAGGATGTCTTGAATACGATCTCTTTACATAGACTAGCACAAATATCACATTTTTTTATTACTCATAATTCAATCGGACTCATATAATGTTAATAAATGTACAACCTACTATATTAGATACTCCATGTAAGGATGGTGCACATCTAAGTGTTATGGTAAATAAGAGATGTCCACTAGGACCGGCCTTACAAATGTGCGTGTTCGGCTATATTTATGGTTGGATAGTTCTTTAAATTGTCATTTTATTTATTTATTAATGATTTGAGTTTTTTTTATTTTTGTGCTATTTCTTTGTGTCAAGGTTTACAAGGACGCTGAATATAAGTTGAAGGATGACAATGATATGATGGACGAAGCCAGTCGTATCTTAGAGCGATGTCAGGGCCTTCCACTTGCTATAGCCACCATAGGTGGTTTATTGGCTAATAGGCCCAAAACAAGCAAGGAATGGATGGATCTACGAAAGCATCTTGGGTCAGAGCTAGAGTCCGACCGAGTTACCAAAAGAGTTATCGCCTCGAGCTACGATGGACTGCCATATCATCTCAAGTGTTGCTTCTTGTACCTGAGTATCTTCCCTGAGAACCATGAGATAAGGCTTACACGCTTATTGAGGCGGTGGATAGCAGAAGGCTATATAACAAAGCCACGCGACATGAGCGTCGAGGAACTTGGACGGAGGTACTACAATGAGCTCATCAGTAGAAGTATGATCCAGCCTTCAGAGAAGGCTAGGGCAAGCATGGGGGTTGAACGTTGTCGTGTTCATGGCGTGGTGCTCCAAATAATTTTGTCGCGGTCTATTGAGGAGAACCAGCTCTTCATCATGGATAAGCACTGCAATGAGCCTCCGCAAAGTAAGATACGCCACTTGGTAGTGACAAGATGGAAGAAAAATGAGAAGATGGCAAGCTTAAACTTGTCTCAGGTACGATCATTGACAATCTTTGGAAGGTGCCCTGTGTCCCTCATCTCCTTCAAATTGCGCTTGTTGAGAGTTCTTGACTTGGAAGATACAATTGAGCTAGATAATGATGATCTCAAGCACATTGGGGAGCTGTACCATTTAAGATACCTTGGTCTACGAAGGACAAACATTTCAAGACTTCCTTCCTCTCTCGAGAACCTCAGGTTCCTAGAGACATTAGATGTTCAAGACACAAAGGTGACACAACTCCCAGTTGGTATCACCAAACTGGAGAAGCTATGTCACCTTGTCGGTGGCGTCAACTTTGCCAAAGACTTGGCGGTGAAGACGAGGAAAAACAAGGAAGCAGTGAAATGTAATGGTGAGCCCTTTGAAACCTTTGCAGACTTGGTTACCGGGTGCTATGGTTACAAGCAGGTTGAGACTTCACGCTCATGTGAGTTCAGTGTAACAGCTCCTGAAAGAATAGAGAAGCTAAGGAACCTACAAGTGCTAGGGGTGGTGCACATTGCGCGTGGAAGCAAGGTGGCAAGGAACCTGGGGGAGCTGACTAGCTTGCGCAGATTAGGAGTGGATGTTGATGCGACCGAGGAGGTAAGGAAGGATTTATGCAGCTCAATATCAAGGCTTGGTCGTCTAGAACGACTTGAAGTGCGCTCTAGGTCACTTGAATTTCTGAATGAAGCAAAGAAAACAGAGGAAATGCCAACAAAGCATCTCCTATCACTGCGCTTGTGTGGCCGTTTAGGAAATCTGCCTGGCTGGATGGACCGTCTCAACGATCTTGCCAAGGTAAAGCTGATTCAGACACAGTTGAAGCAGGTTGACATCGAGGTGTTGGAGAAGCTGCGCAACCTTACTCTTCTTGCACTTTGGGAGGAGTCCTTCGTCGAGAAGACGTTATGTTTTGGGAAAGATACGTTTCCAAAGCTGAAACTGCTTTACATTGAAGGGATGGGGAGCATCGAGACCATACAAATCAAGGATGGTGCGTTGCGCGTGCTAGAGAAACTTGAAGTGAAGAGATGCATTAACTTGGATGACAGTAAGGAGGGCCTGTCTGATGTGCCCTTCCTGCATAACCTAAATGAACTTGTCTTGACAAGTTGCGGTGACAAACCAGAGCTGGAGAAGGAACTGCAGAAGCAGATTAGTGGATTTGAGAAGCGCCCCAAGTTTATTACTGGCAAGTCCATTGTATCTAGGAGTTAGTCTACCATACCTCCCATTTGGATGTAGATGATGCACACAAGTTTATTTGAACTCTTCAGGTCTATAATAGATTTGTCATGTTATTTTTTTAAGTGATGTTAACATGTATTTTGATATAATTTTCAAGGAAGATCTGGCATGTATTATTAGTATTTTTGGTAATATCAGTTTCATAAGTTTTAAGATATTCATCCAAAAATTAACCGGCAAAGTTGTTTGGTGAACATCAAGTTCCAGAACGACATTCTTTTTTACAATAATCAAGAGATTAGTTTGTTTATTTTTCGCTTCCTGATGAATGATACTGCAATGGTCAAGTTGCTTGGAGTACCATATCCGGAATCTTTACACGTTAGTTGTTTTTTGCGGAGGAAAGACGGCGAAGCACAATATTGTTATGAGACACATCACACATTCGTGTACTGAGTTTGTTAATTACCTTCAATGTCCGTTGTTCATCATTGACTGTTAATACTACTTACTATCATTGCCAGGTTATTCACAGATAGTAGCGCATCAATTCAAGCTGGTACTCCATCGGACGCGGCAAAACGATACCGATTCAGTAAATATTTACGCTAACATAAGGCGGATCGATCTCTGTTATGTGCTCGTCATCGACAAATGAATGAGTAGTTGGTAAATTAAGCGGCGGCACCCAAACAAACTCACTCTACAGCGGCCCCCGTCGATTTGGCCATAATTCCGGTTACAGTGCTGGCGGCGTCGGCAGGCTTCTTCCCCTTCTCCTTCATCTTGGCCACGGCTTCCTTCATGGCCTCCTTCCTCTTCCTGCTGGCCAACACCTTGGCCTGCACGCCGCTGAGGTTGGGGTCCTTCTTCTCCTTCTCCTCCGTCGGCGGCGGCGGGGCCCGCCTCTTGGAGACCGCCGGCGCGGCGTCCACGTGGCCCAGCAGCGCGCCGGCGCCGGCCGCTGCGATCACCATGCCGTTCAGGAACGCCCTGCGTGCAGCACGAACGCACCAAGGATGTATATTACTAATGATACGCATCAATCACATCACAGGCTCTCAGAGAAGAGATAGGAAATGAAGCGAACCTCCTCGTGTCGCATCTGGCCGGAACGCTGCCGCCGTTCTTCTTCCTCGGGGCAGCATCTCTGCTTGGAGCCGCGCCGACGGCTGCGTGCTGCGCGGCGGCGGCGGCGGCGTGGAGGGGCGCCATGGAATGGAGCATTTCTCTGCCCTGAGTTGCTGCTGTATGGTACTATAGTAGTATAGTGCAGCAAGTGGCATGGGCGTGTGCATGTCTCTCAAACTGAAGATAGACGTGGCCCCACGGAGGCTTCATGTCACGTTCCCATTGGCTGCGATCCCGTGACATAGATAAGGCCCCGAAACCGGAAGCATATGCCATTGTTGTGCCGGTCCACGGAGTTCGCTTGACGTAGGTAGGGCCTTTTCTGCCTCTGCATCTGACTGTTGAGAAAACAACACGTGGGTAAGGACGCAGACCGAATTGGCACGTCGAATTTGTGGATCGTCTGAGGAATGCCCAATGCCTATTTTTCTTAAGAATGATGAGTGCCTTTTCTTTCATTGAGAATAGAATGTCCAGTTACTAAATCAGTTCGCCAATAGTGGAATTGAGTGCCATGCTCTTCGCCATACTCTGCAAAGTTTAGTAAGCCGAGAGTGAAACTCGGCAATAGCTATCACATCTTAGAGATTTGCAACATGCATGTTGCGTTTTTAGTGCGTCGGCGAGCGCCGACTTCAGCGACCGCAGCATAATTTAGCACGCGCGTGTTGTTTCAGCAGACACTGCAAATACACGACGTGCGCGTCCTATACAAACAACATATGCATTTCAAAAATAAACCAAAAATCAAACAATCAACAATAAATAGTTGAATTTTATTATTACAACTCAAACAAATAGTTTATCATTCAATACAACAAATAGTTTAACAATACAACATCAAATAATCATATCATCATGCATTTTGCCGACCATTCCATTCCCACCACTCCTCGATGAGATTGTTCTGAAGATCGTCATGCATTTCGGGCCGCCGAATAGCATGATACGAAGCAACAAATCGGGCCACCCTCGCGGCATTACGCCGTACTCGCACGGGATGTCCCAAGAGCTCGTACTGAGAGTAGTCCAAATCTTGGCCATGTTCATTCTCGATGATCATGTTATGCATGATCACACGAGCGTGCATGATGTATCAAAGGATCTTTTGATTTCAAAATCTAGCCGGCCCTCTCACAATAGCAAATTGGGATTACAAAATCCCAAATGCTCTCTCCACATCTTTTCTAACCGCCGAGTGAGCATTGTGAAAATCAAGATTTTTCTTACCTTGTGGTTTTTTTCAACGGCTTCACAAATGTTTGCCACCTTGGGTAGATGCCATCCGCAAGATAGTAGTCATAGTTGTATGTATGACCATTTGCTACGAATTGTATCGATGACAGTTCACCATTTGCAATCTTATTGATGAGTGGTGACCGATTAACCACATTAATGTCATTCAAAGATCCTGGCATGCCAAAAAAGCATGCCAAATCCAAGTCTCTTGATCGGCCGCCGCTTCAAGGAATATAGTGGAACCTTTTTTTTGGTCGTAGAATTGTCCATGCCATGCCTCAGGACAGTTCTTCCAATTCCAATGCATGCAATCTACTGAGCCAAGAATACCTGGGAACCCACGAGCTTTGTTCATCTTCAAAAACCTTGCGACGTCTTCGGCATTGGGAGTTCTCAGATACTCTGGGCTAAACACTTGCACAATTTCGACTGCAAAGCGCTTGACACACATGATGGTTTGACTCTCACCCATGGCCAAGTGGTCATCAACTAGATAAGCCGGAATACCGTATGCCAACATACGCAAAGCGGATGTCGCCTTTTGAAAGGTGCTATGCCCGAGTTCTCCAGCGGCATTCCTCCTTTGCTAAAAAAACGATAATGGCTCGTTAGTTTCTCTGCAATGCGCACGAACAACCCGGTGATCATCCTAAAATGCGTGATTTTACAGCGCGAGCCGTTTTTGGGCGCCTGTTGGAGATGCTCTTAACATAGGCATTTTCCGATACAATGCGAAAAAACACACCTGGCAAAACATTCAAACACGGCAAACGACCATTTTGCTGAGAGCCACCCAGTTAAAACACGACAAAGTGAAGCCACATGGCATGTCCGATAGTGGTTAACGGCTTGATGACGATGGCACTGCTTTGCCGAGAGCTCGTGACTTGACTCTCGACAAAGCATTGTTTCTTTGTGGGAGCTTAGTTTAGTCCCATCTTACCTAAGGATGAGCGTTGGGAGTGGTTTAATTAGTATGATAGTCCAGAATTAGTAAGCTTCGGTCCTCTTATACTCTTGGTAAGAAGATGGACTATTACTATGAATCTTCACCTGATCCGGGTAGAGAAGTTTCACGGTGACAGTCCATCTTCCTAATGATGGATGTCGTCGGCTTCTATTGATTCAATTAATTGTTTTTGTCTTTTTTGTCCGTGTGAGAGTAATGATCCAACCGTTTAAATCAACGATTTATGAAGGAAGTACGTATCAGGTTGCTCCGTTGGCCTCGAAACTTCCCGTGCTCTCAAAGGAGGCAATCCTGAGCCTCTGCATTTTCCAAACAACCTCAATATTTGAGTCACTTATTGCACTGCTAAGGTTCCAACGTAAAAAATTGCAGATCAGCAAGGCGGCATATGAAATCATGCCCAAAAGCAAAATGGGAAATCCTATGTCATGTCTATGGACATACGTAGGCCTTGTGCGGACGAGGGAGGGGCAGGCCCCGCCACGGGGGGGGGGTACGAAATTACCTCGGCGACGTGCCTGATCCAACCTTTATTTTTTTCGAAAAATCATACAATGCAGCAATTCCTCGGGAGCTATCACAATGTCATCACATGCCCCCTGTAGGGTGTGGTAAAAGTTTGGGCATGTTTTGAATAAGCCTCACCCGAGGTTGCTTGTAAACTACATAATCTCCTAGGTAGTCTCTAGGTATCGAGAGGGAACATGTCAGGTTTATGAAGGAAGTATGGGTCAGGCATGTTGCTGCATTAGCCTCGAAACTTCTCGTGCTTTCAAACTAGGCCACCGTATGACACATCCCAAGGCCCTCCATTTTTCGGATGTGCCTGTAGTATTTGAAACATTTATTGCACCGCTAGGGTTTCAACGCCAGAAATTACAGATCTGCAAGGCGCCGGAGAGGTGTATGTCGGATGCTCTTTGCCAAGAACAATGCTCGGTGAAGATTTTGTTGAGTTGATTTGGCCTTTTGTCGAGTATTTCTGGCACTCAGCATAGACTGCAATTCAAATAGTGAATGTATAGGCGACAACGCTCGAAAGCTCACGGAGCATGCACCTGCCTAGGGCTGACACACTCTATTGCCTCACAATCTCCAAAGTCGTTGGATTCCGCATGATGTCATGCTAAGTTTCAAGTTCCGAATTTACTGTATTGACGAAGTAGTGTCGAATGAAAACCGTATGCCACTTGTTATCGACGGCTATAGGAGTGGTTGTAATTTTGCGTCGAATGGAAATCGGCCGCAAAATATCGTCCATGTAAGAGTGCTCTTAATTTAATTTCTAAAACTTGGATTTTGTAGTTCGCTCGCACCAAGTTTCAGTAGTCGAAACTTAATGAAGTTTTAGAAACTTTATCAAAATGCATTCAAAATGGATCTTGAAGGCCCTCATCACAAGAGACATGAATATGCAAATCGAACTTAATTCAGACTTTTACGCAAAAGATATACAAAATTGAAATCCAAAAGAAAAAATAGGGATGATGCCCCGCGCCTGTATGTGACAAATCCCCGCCCGGATAACCCATATCCTATTTTTGAAACGGCCTTAGAGAAACTCTAGCAGTATCGGTCATATTGGAGACTGTCATTACATCCAACAAGAGCGAACACCAGGGCCATCGCTGGGCATGTCCACGCAGGCGTCGCGATCTTGGCTGTGCCGAAGAAGGAAATAAACAGAACGTGAGCAACCCTTGGACCCCACAACCAGCGTCCCTTATTCATTTTCTCCTCCTAGCTAGGGTTGCCGCCGCCGCCTCCGCCTCCGCCCCCTCTCACCCCAATCCTTCGCCGCAGCAACGACCGTATAGGGGCAAATCGGTAGAAGACAGCTCGGCGATTCACGGGAGCGGACACGACGGCCGTCATAATACAAACCAGAGCAAAGCCGGCGCGGCGGCCAGACGCGATCTGGAGCGGAGCGGCGCTACGCCCGAGCTCGGTCTGGCGCGTCGGACAGGCTCTCCTCCTCCTATCCCATCCCATCCGAAGAGGAGCGACCCAGGCCAAGACCTCGTCTCGCCGCGGCGATGCCACCGGCGGAGGGCGTGGCGGGGCTGGGGATCTCGGGAGTTCCTGCTTCTTCGCTCGTCCGGTGAGTGCACCCACTCCGCTGGCTTCATCCTCTCTCTGCCCCTTTTTTCTACATCTGCTCTTCTCTTCTCTGTAGATCTCCAGCCAACTTAATGTACGCTCTTCTCTTCCCTGTAGATCTGCAGCCAACTTAATGTACGCCCCTCTATCCCTTCTCTCTACAGGCAAAAGCAATCCGAAGTGAAAACTAATCCTGATCATAGATGTTGCCTACGGCATAGGTGACATGATAGAAGTAATCAAGTCCTCCTTTGTCGAGTCCTGAACACGCTAGGTTCCTTTCCTCAAGGTTGACCCCGTTAGATCAGGTATAAGATTCTCATTGTCCCCATTGAAAGAAAATAAATGTATGTGTAAAATCCTCTGATCAATTTAACTATTAGATTTGTGATTTTCTTTTCCTGAAAAATAGTGTTACTTTGTGGAATTTCTTCATCGTATAATGTTCTTCCATGTAGTTTGAATAGTTGAAGCATAAATATACTGTTGTTATTGTACATCTTATCTTAGTATACAAGGCTTGCTGTCCAGAATTTTTATCAGATAAGACCACTTACGCTTTCGTAATGATAAAAAAGAAGAACCTTGCCATCAATATTGACAGAAAAGACCACATGCGCCATGGAGGCAAGTTCCTTATGTATTGCCACGTTGGCTTTGAAACTGAGCACATGCTACAACCACTGAACATGCAAATGCACATATACTACAGCCGTTGTATGTATATGGTTCCTTATTTATTGCCCCGTTGGCATTGAAACTGAGCAGAATTATTTCTTTTGCTTTTTAATGTTAGTTATTGATTATATTTTGAAGATTGTTGATCCTTTCTTCCCTTCTGAAATAGAAATTGATCTTCAAGTTCTTGTACTTGCACACATAAACTTTAGGCCATATATCCATCTGTTCAAAAAAATCACTGCAAAAATAGAATATATATTTTGTATATATGCATCTTTAAATTTGCTGCTGGATTGCTCTTGATTTGAATATTCAGTAGTTTCTTCTGATCTTAATTGAAAATTTATTCACAGTGCTAGCTACTCAGTTATTTGACGAAAATGGCATCATGAGGGATGTTGTATTGTGTTATAATGAGGAAGGTTAAGGTTGTACTTCCTGGATCAAAGCAAAATTCCAGCCAACCAGTTGAAGATTTGATAGTGTAGTGGATGATCTTTAAAAGCCCAACCACTATATTATATGGTATGCGTGCATCAACACATCTATGTTAAATATGTTGTTATTATCAAAGCACCTTCCATGGTCAATGGTACTACTACAACCGATCGTACGGTTTTTTGCTTTTCTCTGTCTTTCCATGTTTCCTTCTGTGTTGTTTACACAAGCGACTTCATTTGATATTACTACAGAATACTTCTTTAGAGAAGATACTGCATCCAGCATATCTGAGATAAGAAATTCTGTTTCGGCAGACAACTAGACAATATAATCAAGGCATGTTTATTATTCCTATTTTTCTCGGTAGTGCCCTTATTTTTGCTTCGGGTCTATGCATGTGGATATGATTCTTTAGCGAAGTAGGACTGTTGGATATTGTATTGGGCACTGCTTTTATCTGTTAGTATGTAAAATATTATATAACATTTCTAGAAAGATGACAGTACACTTCCCAAAAGATAAAAAAAAGTGGAAGTAATGAATATTTATGCGCGTTGCCATATTTTAGTTTGTACCAATGTGAATATAAGCATTTTTGTGATGAATTGAGCATAACTACGAGCTTATGCAGACATGCTATACATGGAAGTATTATGTATGATACAATCATATTTGGCATGACATTTCCATGCTCTGCAATTTTAATGCACCTGGATGGTTGTATGATATATATGGATATCTGCCTTGAGCTTTATAGTTTCTTTGGCACATGGAATATGGGTGATGAGAGAAATTTAAAGAGTTTAGTACTATTAACAGAGAATGACACATCCACCATTTTTTACTTACATGTTATTTGTGTTTTTTCTAATCCATTAATTGTTATGGTTTAACTTGCTTCTTGTAGAACTAGGACGGAGGAAATGGTTCTCCTGAAGAAATTTGTTGATTATGTTCTTGCGAACAGTTGAATGGTATTGACTGCATAAACTATATTCATTCAATTATAATGAGCGTATTCATCAATTGGTAAGTAATAAACAATAATCCTTTTCTGTGCATTGACTTCTGGATAGCAGTAGTTTCTGCTTTTTGTTCATTTACTAATCAACGTAAATTCAGTTAGGCCAAAAACTAGTACTATTATTCTCCAATGTTTGGAGAAAACCATATTCCGCGTTACATGTTGTGCTCATTTTTGTGATTTAGCTGTTGTTGGTCATCCCTCCAACATCTATAGTGTATGCATTTTTTTTCTTGAGCATTGCATCATTTCAACATTCATTTCTTTTAAAACTTGTTTGTAGTAGTACATCTCTTATAAGCATACTAACTTGATATATCAACCATATCTGGTTAATTTAAATTTAACTAAACAAATTATCTGGTTAAAGTGATAATTCTAATTTTGTCTATACTGTGCAACAAGGATGTTTTTCATATCATCAATTGATAAACTGTGTGGCTTGTGTAAGTTGGTCCGGCTAAATTCGGAAGTTAACAAATTTGCTTAAATATTTGTATATTGGTCACTCTCTTGGCGATTCTTTTCTATGAACTCATTTTTTGTATCTTGATCTGTTTGTTCTTGGTACAACTTAAGATCAACCCATCATATTAGCTTGTATACCTATATTCTCAATTTTTCTGAAAGACACACGATCTGGTCTTATGATATAGTTTTTGCATAATTTCAGATTAGCTATATCAATCTCGAAGTTTATATATTGGGTGGTTCGTATGCAGGCACGTCAAGAAGTTAAGCAACAAGTACACGGCAACAATCAGAAGTGCAAATCGACGATCGGGTCTTCACATACATACTCTTCATTCTTTTGTTTTTTCCTAGCTCATCTTCGGATTTTGTTTCGGAGACAAAGAATAATCCAGTTTTGACTGCAGAACCTGTTGAGGGTGAAATGGCTATATCTTATGGGTAGGAAAACTATTTTTGAGTGATTCCTGGTGTGAAATACCGAGGAGAATCAGTTAGGTGTATGTATCGTGTTTAGTTTCTAAGACTTTATATGCATGCGTTCTCATAATCCGACGAACTAATCCTCTCTTTTGGAGTTTGCACAATTTTTGTAGAATGTTCATCTTTTATTTCAATCACTCCTGTGCTATGTGATCAGGCATTCATCTTGTAATATTGTCACCTCTATATTAATATAGATCTATTAGTTAGCTCTCCGTGCTCTTCTCTATCAGTGAATACTCTGTTGTTGCAATTCTATTACATGTATTTTTTGTAACAACTGGCACTCATTTGGATGCATATAGTGACGTTAACAAATGTTCCCACAAGATTAGTGCGCATAGTCACGCAGAGGTGGCGCGCCCTTCCAGCCACTAGTAATGTACATGGAGCGCGCGCTTCATATAGATATGGAGGATGCCGAGACGACACGCAAACACAGAGTCGTCACCATATCACGGCCTCTATTTTCTTTTGTTTTCTCACTCAAACACTTGATTTCCCTCCAAAATAAAAGGGTTTGGGACATCAGGCAATCATACACATAGTTTTTTTGATAAGTTGCACGAAGAAAACCACTAATTGGTGACATGTCCAAATAACACCTCATCATTGTGGTCCACCGGAGTGTGCACCAGCCCCTCCTCTTTCGGGATGTGCTTTGTGCTCTTCTTTTAGGTTTCTCAAACTTTTGATGAAATCTCACGCCTTATCTTAAAATTCTCGAGCCTCTAGACTCATTGTCCTTGGATAGATTGCAATAAGTTAATAATGTTGGTTGCTTGGGCAGATAATAAAAAGGCATACACTCACATCCTTAAAGTCATTGCTCGAAAAGTCACGGGAACATGCACCTACCTAGCCGGGCTCAAACGCTCTATTGCCACATGATCTGCAAAGCCATTGGATTCCGCACAATGTCACACCAAGTTTTAAGTTTCAGATTTACTGTGCAGATTATGGAGTGCCAAAAAAAATTGTATGACACTCATGATCGGCGACTGTAGCCCTCTAAACGAAAAGGATACATGGCTGCAATTTTGTGTCGTGCGGAAATCAGCTGCAAAATATCATCCATGTAGCAGTGCTCTTTAAGCTTTAGTTTCTAAGACTTGCGATTTTGTCGTTCGCTCGCACTAAGTTTCAGCAGTTGAAACTTAATGAAGTTCTAAAATCTTGGTCAAAATGTATTCAAAATGGATCTTATCTGAAGGCCCTCGTCACAAGTAACATAAATATGCAAACCAAACTTAATTCGGACTTTTGGTGTAAAAGGCACTCCCTCCGTTCCATAATGTAGTGTATATAGGTTTCTTAAAAAGTAAAATCTCACAAATTTTGTCCAAGTTTATGGAGAAAACAAGTTTATGAAGAAAATCATTTACATCTAGAATGATCAACACATGCCGATAAGATGTAGTTTCATATTTTATATAGAGTCAATTACAGCATCGGTGCTAAAACTTGACGTAAAAAGTCAGTTTAGTGCTAAAACTTGCGGCATACATTGAACCGGTGTTACAACTTGACTTTAACATGCATATACAGTGCAAAACGTGTTTGTATACGAATATTGCGCTGACTACACGCGCCAGCATGGCATCAGGCCCGCTGTCAGCCACCAAAGGAAAGAGGTAGTGCATGTGGCCTGTTGTTTTACGGAAAAACTCTCAAATTTTATTTTTCTCACAAAAAACCTCGCATGGATCTTCGATTATTTTTTCCTCGCAGGAGCACCTGGAGCGGGTAGGTCTACGAGTGACATGCAAAAATTCTGTAGGCCAGGATTCGAACCTGAGAACTAAGTCTTGCAGGGCAACAGCCTAACCAATGCAACAGGCAATGCACCCTATTTTAACTCGTTACGTGATCTATATATCATGTACACATTTGGCAGGCTCGAATTCCTAAGGCTCATTTGCATTGCTATTGTTTAAAACTTTTATATAGCACATGTAAATTTTAATTGTGTGTTATTAATAAATTAAATTGAAAAATAAAATGAACACTTTTATATACTACATAAATATTTTATTCAAATCATGAAAATTTTAAACATATGTTATAATTTATTTAAATATATAAAAAACATGAAACTACTTTAATATTTTTGTTGAATACAAAAATTATTACGTGTTCTAATTTATAATATAGTTATATGGATAATTTTATAAAAATGCATGAATATTTTATAATGTAATATTATATATATTATTTATAAGATAATATTATAATTTACATATATTTTATAAATTTCTAGAAAAAATAGTCCCGCTGGGTGGGGTGGTGCCCACGTGCACGTGATGACGACACATTGATGGTTTGAATCCCAGCTAACTATTTTTAAAGCATGAACTCTTTTATATATTACATTATGCTCAAAATATGAACATTTTTAAACTTATAGAAGAATTTATTGAAATATACATAAAAATTAAAGCTTTCTGAAAGCATGAACACGTTTATATAATATAATAATATTTTGTTGATACTTTGAACAATTTGAAACTTATATAAGGCTTTATTGAATATATTTTTTAATATGTATGCACATTGTTACATGAATAGTTTTAAATTTGTAATTTAATTATATGGATAAATGTGTCAATTAGCAAGTGATTATTGTTAGAGTGGAATTTATTATATTGTATGTATACTATTTTTAATACATTATTATAATTTATATATAGTCTATACATTTCTAACGAAAACAGAGCAATTGGGGTGTAGCCCTCTTAAGTTTCAAAGAATATATAAAATATATATCTACATTAGACGTAAATCTATCCTGGATCAGGTGGTTAGCCAAGCGTGCGTGTTGGAAATATGCCCTAGAGGCAATAATAAATTAGTTATTATCATATTTCCTTGTTCATGATAATCGTTTATTATCCATGATATAATTGTATTGACTGGAGACTTAAATACATGTGTGGATATATAGACAAAACCATGTCCCTAATATGCCTCTAATAGACTATCTCGTTGATCAAAAGATGATTAAGGTTTCCTAGCCATGGACATGAGATGTCATTTGATAACGGAATCACATCATTAGGAGAATGATGTGATGGACAAGACCCAAACTACAAACGTAGCATATGATCGTGTCAGTTTATTGCTACTGTTTTCTGCATGTCAAGTATATGTTTCTATGACCATGAGATCATGCAACTCACGGACATCGGAGGAGTGCCTTGTGTGTATCAAACGTCGCAACGTAACTGAGTGACTATAAAGGTGCTTTAAAGGTATCTCCGAGGGTGTCTGTTGAGTTGGCATGGATCAAGACTGGGATTTGTTACTTCTTGTGACAGAGAGGTATCTCAGGGCCCACTCGGTAATACAACATCACAATGAGCCTTGCAAGCAATGTGACTAAGTGTTAGTTACGGGATCTTGTATTACGGAACGAGTAAAGAGACTTGCCGGTAACGAGGTTGAACTAGGTATGGAGATACCGACGATAGAATCTCGGGCAAGTAACATACCGAAGAACAAAGGGAACATCATACGGGATTAACTGAATCCTTGACATAGAGGTTCGACCGATAAAGATATTCGTAGAATATGTAGGAACCAATGTGGACATCCAGGTCCCGCCATTGGTTATTGACCGTAGAGGTGTCTCGGTCATGTCTACATAGTTCTCGAACCCGCAGGGTCTGCACACTTAAGGTTTGGTGACGTTTCGGTAGTATAGAGTTATATATGGTGGTGACCGAAGTTTGTTCGGAGTCCCGGATTAGATCCTGGACGTCACGAGGAACTCCGGAATGGTCCGGAGGTAAATATTTATATATAGGAAGTCCTGTTTTGGTCGCCGGAAAAGTTTCGGGCTCATCGGTAGTGTACCGGGAGTGCCGGTAGTGTACCGGGAGACCACCGGGAGGGGTATTTCGACCCAAGAGGCTTTATGGGCTGTGGGAGGATGAATACCAGCCCTTGGTGGACTGGTGGAATTCCCACACAAAGCCCATGTGGCTGGGAAGAAAAGCCCAAGGAGAAAAAGGTGGAAAAGGGCAAAAAGTCTAAATAAGGAAGGAGTCCTAATCCTAATAGGATTGGAGTAGGACTCCTCCACCTCCAATTTCGGCCAGATATTGAGGGTCTGAGGCTGCCTCCTCCCCTCCCTCCCTCCTATATATACTAGAGGGATTTGAGGGTTTTGGAACAAGTTATTCTGCCACGTGTTGCCCTCTTCTCCAGTGCATAGTTTCTCCTCTAGATCGGATTTCTGCAGTGCTTAGGCGAAGCCCTGCTGGAATAGCTCTACCACCATCTCCGGAGCGCTGTCACGCTGCCGGAGAACTCTTCCTCCCCTCCACTTCCTCTTGCTGGATCAAGACGGTGGAGATCGTCATCAAGCTGCACGTGTGCTGAACGCGGAGGTGCCGTCCGTTCGGTACTGGATCGGAAGGATCGTGATCAAGGCCACGGGACGATCGTGATGAGTTCACGAGACGGATCGTGATTGGATCGCGGGACGGATCGTGATGAGATCGTGGGACACTCAGCAATTTGAATCACGAAGACGGTCGACTACACCAACCGCGTTTCTTAACGCTTCCGCTTAGCGATCTACAAGGGTACGTAGATCCACTCTCCCTCTCGTAGATGCTCATCACCATGGATAGGTTTGCGTGTGCGTAGGAATTTTTTTGTTTCCCATGCGACATTCCCCAACAGTGGCATCATGAGCTAGGTTGATGGTTCGATGAGATCTCGAGTAGAACACAAAAGGTTTGTGGGCGTTGATGCTTAGATTGTTTCCTCCCTTGGTCGTGTTTTGGTTCAGCGGTATTGTGGGATGAAGCGGCCCGGACCAACCTTACTCGTACGCTTACGAGAGACCGGTTCCCTCAACTGCACTTGTTGCAAAAGATGGCTAGCGGGTGTCAGTTTCTCCTACTTTAGTTGGATCGGATTCGACAAAGGCGGTCCTTGAGAAGGTTGAAAAGCAACTTATGTATCACCGTTGTGGTTTATGCGTAGGTGAGAATTGTTCTTGCTAGATACCTGTAGCAGCCACGTAAAACATGCAACAACAATTAGATGACGTTTAACTTGTTTTTGCAGGGTATGTTGTGATGTGATATGGCCAATTACATGATGTGATATATGTGATGTATGAGATGATCATGTGGTGTATAGATTATCACGACTTGCATGTCGATGAGTACGGCAACCGGCAGGAGCCATAGGGTTGTCTTTAATTATTGTATGACCTGCGTGTCAATCATTAAGCGCTATGTAATGCTTTACTTTATCGCTAAACGGTAGCAATAGTAGTAGAAGCATGCAAGGCGTGACAACCCCGATGGCGACACGTTGATGGAGATCAAGATGATGGAGATCATGGTGTCATGCCGGTGACGATGGAGATCATGCCGGTGCTTTCTAGATGGAGATCAAAAGAACAAGTTCATGGCCATATAATGTCACTTATGATTTGCATGTGATGTTAATCCTTTTTATGCACCTTGTTTTGCTTAGGACGACGGTAGCATTATAAGGTGATCCCTTACTTATTTCAAGATAAATTGTGTTCTCCCCGAGTGTGCACCGTTGCGAAAGTTCATCGTGTTGAGACACCACGTGATGATCGGGTGTGATAGACTCTACGTTCACATACAACGGGTGCAAGCCAGTGTTGCACATGCAGAACACTCGGGTTAAACTTGATGAGCCTAGCATGTACATACATGGCCTCGGAACACAAGAGACCGAAAGGTCGAACATGAGTCATATAGTCGATATGATCAACATGATGATATTCACCATTGAAACCACCTCAACTCACGTGATGATCGGACTTGAGTTGGTGAATTTGGATCATGTATCACTCGAATGACCGGAGGGATGTCAATTTGAGTGGGAGTTCTTAAGTAATATGATTAATTGAACTCATTATCATGAACATAGTCAATAGTGTCTTTGCAAATTATGTTGTAGATTACTAGCTCGCGCTGTAGCTCCCTTAATTTTTATATGTTCCTAGAGAAATAGAGTTGAAATATGATGGTAGCAATATTGCGGACTGGGTCCGTGATCTGAGGATTGTCCTCGTTGCTGCACAGAAGACTTATGTCCTTAATGCACCGCTCGGTGCGCCACCCCCTCTAGCGTCGTCTGTAGATGTTGTGAACATCTGACAGGCACGTTTCGATGACTACTTGATAGTTTAGTGCGTCATGCATTATGGCTTAGAATTGAGGCTCTGAAACGTTTTGAACGTCACAGAATATATGAGATGTTCTAGGAGCTGAGATTGTGATCTCAGGCTTGTGCCCGTGTTGCGAGATATGAGATCTCCAACAAGATTCTTTGCCTGTAAGATGAAGGAGAATAGCTCAATCGTTGAGCATGTACTCAGATTGTCTGGGTACTACAATCTCTTGAATCAAGTGGGAGTTGATCTTCCAGATAAGATAGTGATTGATATAGTTCTCCAAGTCACTGTCACTAAAGCTACTAGAACTTAGTGATGAACTATAAAACGCTAGGGATAGAAATATTGATCCCTGAGCTATTCGCGATGTTGGACACCGCGAAGGTAGAAATCAAGAAGGAGCGTCAAGTGTTGATGGTTAATCAAACCACTAGTTTCGAGAAGGGCAAGAGCAAGGAGGGAAACTTCATGGATAGCAAGTCAGTTGCTGCTCTAGTGAAGCAACCCAAAGTTGAACTCAAACCCGAGACTAAGTGCTTCTATTATGAGGTGAGCGGTCGCTGAAGTGGAACAACCCTAGATACTTGGTAGATAAGAAGGCTGGCAACATCGACAGAAGTATATTTGATATACGAGTTATTGATGTGCACCTTGCTAGTACTCCTAGTAGCACTTGGGTATTGGATACCGGTTCGGTTGCTAAATGTTAGTAACTCGAAATAAAAGCTATGGAATAAACAGAGAACTAGCTAAGGGTGAGGTGACGATGTGTGTTGGAAATGTTTTCCAAGGTTGATGTGATCAACATCGCACGCTCTCTCTACCTTCAGGATTAGTGACGAACCTAAATAAATGTTATTTGGTGTTTTGCGTTGAGCATGAACATGATTAGATCGTGTTTATTGCAATACGGTTATTCATTTAAGTTAGAGAATAATGGTTATTCTGTTTACATGAATAATACCTTCAATGGTCATGCACCCAGTCAGAATGGTTTGTTGAAATCTTGATCGTAGTAAAACACATGTTCATAACATTGATGTCAAAAGATACAAAGTTAATAATGATAGTACCACATACTTGTGGCACTGTCGCTAATTGTCATATTGGTATAAAGCGCATGAAGAAACTCCATGCTGATGGATCTTTGGACTCATTCGATTTCGAATCGGTTGAGACATGCGAACCATGCCCCTTGGGCAAGATGACTAAAGGACCCCGTTGGATGGAGTGGGCAAGTGATTCATTGGAAATGATACATGTTGATGTATGCAATCCAGTGAGTCTTGTAGCGTGCGGTGGATATCGTTATTTTCTTACCTTCACTGATGATTTGAGTAGATATAGTGTATATTTACTTAATGAAACACAAGTCTGAATCATTTGAAAAGGTTCAAGCAAATTCAGAGTGAAGTTTAAGATCATCGTGACAAGAAGATAAAAATGACTGCGATATGATCGTGGAGGTGAATATCTGAGTTACGAGTTTGGCATACAACTTGATACAATGTGAAATTTGTTTCACAACTAAACGCCACCTGGAACACCATAGTGTGATGGTGTGTCCGAACGTCATAGTTATGCTCTACTGGATATGGTGCGTGCTATGATGTCTCTTATCGTTTTACTACTATAATTTTGGGGTTATGCATTAGAGACAACCACATTCACTTTAAATAGGGCACCATCTAAATCCGTTGAGATGACACCGTGTGAATTATGGTTTGATAGAAACCTAAGCTGTCATTTCTTAATGTTTCGGGTTGCGACACTTGTGTGGAAAATGTTTTCACCTAATGAGGTCGAACCCAAGGCGGACAAATGCATCTTCATAGAATACCCTAAGAACAGTTGGGTGAACCTTCTATCTCAGATCCAAGTGCAAAGTGTTTGTTACTAAAACGGATCCTTTCTCAAGGAAAAGTTTCTCTCGAAAGAATTGAGTGGGAGGAAGATAGAACTTGATGAGGTTATTGAACCGTTGTTTCAACCAGAGAGTAGCGCAGTGCAGAAAGATGTTTCTGTGAAGCCTATGTTAGTTGAAGAGGAAGTTAATGATGATGATCATGAAACTTTAGGATCAAGTTACTATCGAACTTTGTAGGTTGACAAGGATGTGTACTGCTCCTAAGCGGTACGACAACCCTGTCTTGGAGGTCATGTTGTTGGACAACGGTGAACCTACGAGCTATGGAGAAGCGATGATGGGCCCGGATTCTGACAAATGGTTGGAGGCCATGAAATCCGAGATAGGATCCATGTATGAAAACCAAGTATAGATTTTGGTAGACTTGCTCATTGGACAGCAGGTCGTTGAGTACAAATGGATCTTTAAAATGAAGACAAACACTAATGGTAATTGTCACCATTTGTAAAGCTCGACTTGTTGCAAAGATGTTTGTGACAAGTTCAAGGAGTTGACTGTGATGAGACTTTCTCACTCGTAGCGATGCTAAAGTCTGTTGGAATTATGTTAGCAGTTGCTGCATTTTTCAATTATGAAATCTGGCAGATGGATGTCAAAACATCGTTTCCTTAATGGTTTACTTGAGGAAAGGTTGTATGTGATACAACCAGGAGGTTTTGTTAGTCCTAAGGATGCTAAAAGGTATGCAAGCTTCAGTGATCCTTTTATAGACTGAAGCAAGCATCTCAGAGTTGGAATATACACTTTGATGAGGTGATCAAAGTTTTGTAGTTTATACAAAGTTTACGAGAAACTTGTATTTACAATAAAGTGAGTGGGAGCACTATAGAATTTCTGATAAGTATATGTGGATGACATATTGTTGATCGGAAATAATGTAGAATTTCTGGAAAGCATAAACGATTATTTGGAAAGTGATTTTCAAAGGAAGACCTGGATAAAGCTACCTAATTGTTGAGCATCGAGATCTATAGAGATAGATCAAGATCCTTGACAATACTTTCAATGAGTACATACCTTGACAAGATTTTGAAAGAGTTCAAAATGGATCAGTCAGAGAAATAAGTTCTCGCCTGATTTGTAAGGTGTGAAGTTGAGTGACACTCAAAGCTCGACCACGACAGAAGAAAGAGAAAGGACGAACATCGTCCCCTATGCCTTAGCCATAGGCTCTGTACAGTATGCAATGCTATGTACCGCACCTGTGTGTGCCTTGCCATAAGTCCGTCAGGGGGTACAAGAGTGACCCAGGAGTGGATCACTGGACAGCGGTCAAGATTATCCTTTGTAATTAAAAGACTAAGGAGATGTTTCTCGATTATGGAGGTGATAACGAGTTCGTCGTAAAGAGTTACGTCGATGCAAGCTTTAACACCAATACGGATGACTAGTAGTAGCAATCTGGATACGTATAGTGGAGCAACCATTTGGAAATAGTAACAAGTGGAGTGTGGTAGCAGTGTTTACGGTTTGACATAGAGATTTTCAAAGTACACACGGATCTGTCGCAGATACGTTGACTATAAGACCTCTCTCACATGCAAAGCATGATCGAGCCCCAGAACTAATTGGGTGTTAGATTCATAACAATGCGAATCACATGGTGATGTGAACTAGATTATTGACTCTAGTGCAAGTGGGAGACTGTAGGAAATATGCCCTAGAGGCAATAATAAATTAGTTATTATCATATTTCCTTGTTCATGATAATCGTTTATTATCCATGTTATAATTGTATTGATCGGAGACTTAAATGCATGTGTGGATACATAGACAAAACCATGTCCCTAGTATGCCTCTAATAGACTAGCTCGTTGATCAAAAGATGGTTAAGGTTTCCTAGCCATGGACATGAGATGTCATTTGAGATGGACAAGACCCAAACTACAAATGTAGCATATGATCGTGTCAGTTTATTGCTACTGTTTTCTGCATGTCAATGTATATGTTCCTATGACCATGAGATCATGCAAGTCACGGACATCGGAGGAGTGCCTTGGGTGTATCAAACGTCGCAAACTGGGTGACTATAAAGGTGCTCTACAGGTATCTCCGAGGGTGTCTGTTGAGTTGGCATGGATCAAGACTCGGATTTGTTACTCCTTGTGACGGAGAGGTATCTCAGGACCCACTCGGTAATACAACATCACAATGAGCCTTGCAAGCAATGTGACTAAGTGTTAGTTATGGGATCTTGTATTACGGAACGAGTAAAGAGACTTGCCGGTAACGAGGTTGAACTAGGTATGGAGATACCGACGATCGAATCTCGACCAAGTAACATACCGAAGAACAAAGGGAACATCATACGGGATTAACTGAATCCTTGACATAGAGGTTCGACCGATAAAGATATTCGTAGAATATGTAGGAACCAATGTGGACATCGAGGTCCCGCCATTGGTTATTGACCGTAGAGGTGTCTCAGTCATGTCTACATAGTTCTCAAACCCGCAGGGTCTGCACACCTAAAGTTTGGTGACGTTTCGGTAGTATAGAGTTATATATGGTGGTGACCGAAGTTTGTGCGGAGTCCCGGATTAGATCCTGGACGCCACGAGGAGCTCCGGAATGGTCCGGAGGTAAATATTTATATATAGGAAGTCCTGTTTTGGTCGCCAGAAAAGTTTCGGGCTCATCGGTAGTGTACCGGGAGTGCCGGTAGTGTACCGGGAGACCACCGGGAGGGGTATTTCGACCCAAGAGGCTTTATGGGCTGTGGGAGGATGAATACCAGCCCTTGGTGGGCTGGTGGAAGTCCCACACAAAGCCCATGTGGCTGGGAAGAAAAGCCTAAGGAGAAAAAGGTGGAAAAGGGCAAAAAGTCTAAATAAGGAAGGAGTCCTAATCCTAATAGGATTGGAGTAGGACTCCTCCACCTCCAATTTTGGCCAGATATTGAGGGTTTGAGGCTGTCTCCTCCCCTCCCTCCCTCCTATATATACTAGAGGGATTTGAGGGTTTTGGAACAAGTTATTTTGCCACGTGTTGCCCTCTTCTCCAGTGCATAGTTTCTCCTCTAGATCGGATTTCTGCAGTGCTTAGGCGAAGCCCTGCTGGAATAGCTCCACCACCATCTCCGGAGCGCCGTCACGCTGCCGGAGAACTCTTCCTCCCCTCCACTTCCTCTTGCTAGATCAAGACGGTGGAGATCATCATCAAGCTGCACGTGTGCTGAACGCGGAGGTGCCGTCCGTTCCATACTAGATCGGAAGGATCGTGATCAAGGCCACGAGACGATCGTGATGAGTTCGCGAGATGGATCGTGATTGGATCGTGGGACGGATCGTGATGAGATCGCGGGACACTCGGCAATTTGAATCGCGAAGACGTTCGACTACACCAACCGCGTTTCTTAACGCTTCCGCTTAGCGATCTACAAGGGTACGTAGATCCACTCTCCCTCTCGTAAATGCTCATCACCATGGATAGGTTTGCGTGTGCATAGGAATTTTTTTGTTTCTCATGCGACGTTCCGCAATAGTGCATACCAACAACTAGGTCATTTGTTCGAACCGCAATTGTGCGCCTTTTTTTCTATTAATTATTTTTGGGTAGCGGGGGCTTTTCACAAGAAGAAAATTCCGAGGGTTTAACCATAAAATAACAGGTCACACGTACTGCCTCCTGTTGGGAAACGTCGCATGGGAAACAAAAAAATTCCTACGCACACGCAGATCTATCCATGGTGATGAGCATCTACGAGAGGGAGAGTGGATCTACGTACCCTTGTAGATCGCTAAGCGGGAAGCGTTAAGAAACGCGGTTGGTGTAGTCGAACATCTTCGCGATCCAAATCGCCGAGCGTCCCGCGATCTCATCACGATCCGTCCCGCGATCCAATCACGATCCGTCACGTGAACTCATCACGATCCGTCCCGCGATCTTACCACGATCCGTCTCACGATCTTGATCACAATCTGTCCCGCGAACTCATGACGATCCGTTCCGCGATCTCATCACGAACCGTCTCTTGATCTTGATCACGGTCCTTCCGATCTAGCGCCGAACGGACGACACCTCCACGTTCAGCACACGTGTAGCTTGATGACGATCTCCACCGTCTTGATTCAGCAAGAGGAAGTGGAGAGGAAGAAGAGTTCACCGGCAGCATGACGGCGCTCCGGTGATGATGGTGGAGCAATTCCGGCAGGGCTTCGCCTAAGCACTGCGGAAATCCGATCTAGAGGAGCACCGGTGGAACGGGTAGCACGTGGCCGTAAAATCAAGTGCAAATCACCCAAGTCCACCAATATATATAGGAGGGAGGGAGGAGAAGGGCTCGCGCAAGGCCAAGGCCTCATGGGAGTCGGCCGAACTAGGAGAGGAGGAGTCCACCTCCTCCACTCCTAGTAGGATTAGGACTCCTTCCTTTTTTTTCCTTTTTTTCCTTTTTCCATCTTTTTCCTTTTGGGTTTTCTTCTCCAGCCACATGGGCCTTGTGTGGGAGTATTCACCAGCCCACTAAGGGCTGATATTCACTCTCTCACAGCCCATGAAGCCTCTTGGGTCGAAATACCCCTCCCGGAGGTCTTCCTGTACACTACCGGCACTCCAGGTACACTACCGATAAGCCCGGAACTTTTCCGGCGACCAAAACAGGACTTCCTATATATGAATCTTTACCTTTGGACCATTCGGAGCTCCTCGTGATGTCCAGGATCTCATCCAGGACTCCGAACAAACTTCGGTCACCACCATACATAACTCTATACTACCGAAACGTCACCAAACCTTAAGTGTGCAGACCCTGCGGGTTCGAGAACTATGTAGACATGACCGAGACACCTCTACGGTCAATAACCAATGGCGGGACCTGGATGTCCACATTGGTTCCTACATATTCTACGAAGATCTTTATCGGTCGAACCTCTATGTCAAGGATTCAGTTAATCCCGTATGATGTTCCCTTTGTTCTTCGGTATGTTACTTGCTCGAGATTCGATCGTCGGTATCTCCATACCTAGTTCAACCTCGTTACCGGCAAGTCTCTTTACTCGTTCCGTAATACAAGATCCCATGACCAACACTTAGTCACATTGCTTGCAAGGCTCATTGTGATGTTGTATTACCGAGTGGGCCCTGAGATACCTCTCCGTCACACGGAGTAACAAATCCCAGTCTTGATTCATGCCAACTCAACAAACACCATCGGAGATACCTGTAGAGCACCTTTATAGTCACCCAGTTATGTTGCGACGTTTGATACACACAAGGCACTCCTCCGATGTCCGTGAGTTGCATGATCTCATGGTCATAGGAACACATACTTGACATGTAGAAAACAGTAACAATAAACTGACACGATCATATGCTACGTTTGTAGTTTGGGTCTTGTCCATCACATCATTCTCCTCATGATGTGATCCCGTTATCAAATGACATCTCATGTCGATGGCTAGGAAACCTTAACCATCTTTTGATCAACGAGCTAGTCTATTAGAGGCATACTAGGGACATGGTTTTGTCTATGTATCCACACATGCATATAAGTCTCCGATCAATACAATTATAGCATGGATAATAAACGATTATCATGAACAAGGAAATATGATAATAACTAATTTATTATTGCCTTTAGGGCATATTTCCAACACCTCCCTCGCTCATTGAGCATGTGCCATGCCACGCTGGGCGTGCCTATTCAGCATAGTGTTCGTATAAAAACGCGATTTGCACCGTATATGCTCACCAAAGCCAAGTTATGACACTGGTTCAATGTATGACACAAGTTTTAGCACTAAACTGAATTATCACGCCAAGTTTCAACACCAGTGGTGTAATTGACTCTTTTATATATTAGGTAGTGTAGATATAAATAGTTTTCTATATAAATTTGAGAGTCAATTACACCACAAGTGTCCGAACTTGGCAACAAAAGTCAGTTTGGTGCTAAAACTTGCACCATACATTGAACCGGTGCTAAAACTTAGCTTGCGCGTGCATCGACGGTGCTAATCACGTTTTGTATACGCACAATGTGCTGACGAGGCACGCTGACGTGGGACCCAATGTCAGTGACCGGAAGGCAGGGACCGACATGGGGCCTGTTTGTTTTCCAAAGCACCTTAATATTTTATTTTATTTTCTCACAAAAAGCATCTCAATTTTCTTCTTCCTAAAATATCCCTAAAACATCACTATAATAATTGGGCACCACCCGCCAGGACACAATACAACAAAGAAAAATTGGGATGCAAAATATAACACCGCCCAGGTTTGAAAAAAACACCTTTAACGCCAGCTCGGACAAGCTAGCCACCCATAATGACCTATAGACAAGCACACACATAGGGCTTAAATGGACTACAGTCACGTCAGGCCATTTTCACATGTTAGTTTTTCATTTTTCATAGCATTTTGTAAGAATCTAAAGTAAAAATATTATGCATACAAATAAATTAACTTATTTAATATAGTATTCCTGTAATTATAAGAAAAATATTTAGGATAATGTTCATGTAATTCTAAAATATATTCTGATTTAACATAATGTTCACGTAATTCTAAAAATGTAATGTTCATGTAATTCTAAGAATATTCTTATTTAAAGAAATTATGAATTACAAAACTGTTCATGTAATAATTTGCATATTGAATAAAAATATATATTCAATAATTTTTTATGTAAGTTTAAGATTGTACACACTTTTAACAAAATATTAATGTAATATATAAATGTTTTCATGCTTTATGTAAGGGTTTACACTTGTATATATTTTTCACAATTTTAACAAAATATTCAGGTAGTACAAAGTGTTTGTGCTCTAAGAAACATATATTCATATAATGTAAAAATAGTTGGATGGGACTAGAAGCAGCGACATGTAATCATCATGTGCGAGTGGCCACCACACCACCAAGCAGCGTTACTTTTTTAGGAATTTATAAAATATATGTAAATTATCTTTTTATGTTATAAATAATAGTAATATATATTAATATCACATTATAAAATATTCATGTATTATTTAATATAATTAATTATAAATTATAAAAGTTTCATGCAATAATTTGCCTATTTAATAAATTTTAAAATTAATTACATATTTTATTTCAATAAATCCTAATATGATTTTAAAATGTGGGTTACTGACAGATGGACCCCACACCCCTCCATCTGTGAGAAAAATATATTTTAAAATTAATTACATATTTTATTTCAATAAATCCTAATATGATTTTAAAATGTGGGTTGCTGACAGATGGACCCCACACCCCTCCATCCGTGAGAAAAATATGTGTCACTATTAGGAGTTTTTTTGTGAGAAAAAAATCCTGAGGTATTTTCGCAAAATAGGAGGCATACGTCATCCAGTCGCTAACAACATCCCCATGCAACGTTGGCACGCCAAATCAGCATTGTGTTCATATGGAAACGTGATTTCACTAGTAGAAAACAGGGCTTTGGTTCAGGCCTGGCCAGCCCATTAGTCCCGGTTCATCCACGAACCGGGACCAATGGGGGCAACGGTCCCGGTTCGTGAGGCCAGGGGGCCGGGCGGGCCACGTGGGGCATTGGTCCCGGTTCGTAGGACACCTTTGGTTCCGGTTCAAGACACGAACCGGGACCAATGTGCCTCGTTCCTGGCCTACAACCATTGGTCCCGGTTCGAGGCTGGAACCGGGACCAAAGGGGTAACCGTTCTCCTGGTGCGAGCCCCTTTAGTCCCGGTTGGTGGATCAAACCGGGACTAAAGGTTCGAACAGTTTGTATCCCACGACGTTTCGCGCTCCGACAAAGAGGCAACTGTTCCTCGGCGAGCGCTACAGTAACTTCGCCCATTTCTCTTCTTCTCCTCCATTCTCATCTCTTCTTCCCCATATCTTCTACCATGAGTCCAATCACTCGCTATGGGGAGGTGCTCGCACCTGGCACGACCAATCTCGATGTCGTCTACACGAACGACAGCGCCATGGTGCCGCATTTTCTTTCCCTTTTGCAAAAATGGCTTCAAGTGGCGGATGAGAAAGACAAGTTCATAGGGCTTGATCTCGAGTACACGGCCAAGCAAGAAGATGTTGCCGTCATCCAGCTATGTTTCAAGAAACATGTCATGATCTTTCAATGGGCAAGGTGAGTTTTGAGGGTTTTCTTTGATTAATTAATAATTTATAGATTATTACGAAAATTGCATAGGATAGAAATATGTTCCGTTTTGAATCCTATGGGAAAGAAAAATATTTATTTTAAGTTTGTAGTAAACAATTTTCCTTGTTGCAAAACGTGGGAGAACATATATGTCATATAGTTAATTTAGGGTTTCTTCATCAATTCATAGGATATGAAAATTGCATATATATAGGATATAGCAATATATATGTTCTATTTTGAATCCTATGGCAAAGATCAATTTCTCTTAAGTTGTAGTAATATTTAACATTTGTTCCATTTTAATTTGTTGATGTTGCAGTAGTGACAAGCATTTCCCAACACTCATGGACTTCTTACGCAGCGGCATACATTTTGCTAGCGTTGATGTAAGGAATGACAAGCCGAAGATGAGGTGCAGCTTCGGTATTGAGATACCAGCTGGCTGCCTTATTGATATCCAAGACATATTCAGGCTTGACTATGAGAGGACTTCGATGGCTTCTATGGCAGTCGCCTTGATCGACGATGATTATAAAGATATGAAGACCAAATTTCCCCGGGCACAACACAAAGAGTGGGAGAGGACCCCACTTCAGCCTATCAACATTGAGTATGCAACAAAAGATGCATACGTTGCATATGAGTTGTACCACAAGATTCGAACCGTGAACCATGGGCAGCGTCACCTCGCACCACCACCACCACCATCGGAATATACTTCTGATTCAAACTAGCTAGTAGTGTTCGCTTGGACGAGTACTTTCTGTAATGGATATCTGAAGTATTTTTTGTAGTGCTTTCTGTAATATATATGTTCTAGCTATTATATATTTGTAGTGCTTTTCCATTCAGGTTTTCTTAAATTTCGATTGTGGCTGAGAACAAAATGCAACAAAAAAGTAAAGCAAAAAATAAATAAAGCAAAAACAAAAATAAAGTAAAAATAAATAAAGCAAAAAACAAAACAAAAATAATGGAAATTATGCAACTAAAATTATCAAAGTATTGTTTGTTTGAAAAATTAATAGCAAAAAGAATATAATGATAAAACACACTAAGCCACCATAAAGTATTTTTTGTTAAGAACTTTTAATATGCCAAGAAATAACATAAAAAAATGCCCACCTACTAAACCATCATGGCCTGCATACGACTAGTAACCCAATATACATGGGCCAGGATGCAGGCCCACGGGACAAGTAGGCCCAACAGGCAGAGACAATTAGGCATGCACTGCCCCCAGTAGAGAGGAGTTCGAGACAGTGAGTTCAGCCGCGCTTATAAATCAGTATGTGCGCTCCTCGCTCGGCGAGGTGGGACTAAACTCCCACCGCACCAGGAACAGGGCTTTGGTTCCGGTTGGTGGCACCAACCGGGTCCAATACCCCCCTTTCGTCACGGTTGATGCCACCAACCGGGACCAATGGTTGTGGGCCAGGAGCGGCG
The DNA here is from genome assembly GCA_022496015.1 of Hordeum marinum. Lineage (NCBI taxonomy): Eukaryota > Viridiplantae > Streptophyta > Magnoliopsida > Poales > Poaceae > Hordeum > Hordeum marinum. The sequence goes on along the minus strand of CM039676.1, from coordinate 366,324,653 downwards.
CTTTAGTACCGGTTCCAGCTACGAACCGGGACCAATGAATTGGCTATATATACCCCTCGCCCGCGAGCCACACTGCTTTGTTTTTTCCTGGCCGGCGAGGAGAGGGCTTTGTGGTGCTCTAGCTCACCTCTTATGCACATGAGGTGTTCGATGAAATGCCCGAGCCACAGTACTTAAGCTTTCTCCTCTCCAAACTCGACCTCCAATCTCCATTTTCCTCAAGATTTGTCCAGATTTAGCGGTCCATCACGTCCCATCCCCGTCTTCACCGCCGTCGATCGCCCGCGCCGATCTCGTCGCCGGCACCACCGTGGTGAGCCTCTTGTTCTTATCTTCTTTATAAAAGAAAAAAAATTCTTACTTGTATGATTAGATAGATAATTGTCTAATTTTCTTACTTGTATTATTGCTTGTTATTATATAGTGCGATGGTTTCGGTATCCGCCCCCGTCGGCCCTCGTCCTGTCTATGATTCGGATGTGGTATATATTATCTTTTATAACTATTTGTTTCATTTAGTGTTTATGGTAATTATGCCGACACCAACTTGACATAGATGTCTTTATCTAGGAGGTATGTGAACCGGATATTAAAGATGACCCTCTTGTCGAGAGGTTAAATTTAGTTGAAGAAGAAAACGAGTATTTCAAAGAAAAATTAAAAAGAGTTGAAGAAGAGAAGAAAAGAGTTGAAGAAGAGAACATGATATTGGAGTTGCATGTTGCGGATGTCGTAGATGGTCACAAGATCAAGATGGATGCAATGCGCTTGAAGATTAGGAAGATTAGAAAATATGCCATTGATAGCGAGGCTTGGTATCATTATGCCGTTGGATCAATTGTTACCTTGGTTGCGATTGGTATCGTATTTGTTGTTATATTGAAATGTTTTACATAGTTTCAATGTATGGTTTAATTAGATGCTCTGGAGAGCTATATGTTGTTCAATGAGAACTATGTATGTACTTTGGTTTTAATGTGATGATGAACTTCTATTAATTTGGTCACTTATCTATTCATGATGTTCTGTAATGGTTTTTGACACACTTAATGCACGCAGATGAACCGACAATGGATGTACGGTGACAGACAGACCTCCGAGTACATTGAGGGTGTGCATGATTTTCTCGAAGTGGCTGAGGCAAACAAGAAGAATGGTTTTATGTGTTGTCCATGCTCTATATGTGGGAATATGAAGTCTTACTCTGACCGGAAAACCATTCACGCCCACCTGCTTTATAAGGGATTCATGCCACACTATAATGTTTGGACCAAGCACGGAGAAATAGGGGTTACGATGGAAGACGGCGAAGAAGAAGAGTACGATGACAACTATGTGCCCCCTGAATACGGTGATGCTGCAATGAGGGAAGCTGAAGATCAAGAGGAACCGGACGATGTGCCCGATGATGATCTCCGCCGGGTCATTGTTGATGCAAGGAGACAATGTGAAAGTGAAAAGGAGAAGCTGAAGTTCGATCGGATGTTAGAGGATCACAAAAAAGAGTTGTACCCCAATTGCGAAGATGGCAACACAAAGCTCGATACCGTACTGGAATTGCTGCAATGGAAGGCAAAGTATGGTATACCTGACAAGGGATTTGAGGATGTACTGAAAATATTTAAGAAGAGGCTTCCAAAGTATAACGAATTGCCCAACAGTACGTACGCAGCAAAGAAGGTCGTATGCCCTCTAGGATTGGAGGTGCAGAAGATACATGCATGCCCTAATGACTGCATCCTCTACCGCGGTGCGTACGAGGATTTGAACGCATGCCCGGTATGCGGTGCATTGCGGTATAAGATCAGACGAGATGACCCCGGTGATGTTGACGGCGAGCCCCCCAGGAAGAGGGTTCCTGCCAAAGTGATGTGGTATGCTCCTATAATACCACGGTTGAATCGTCTGTTCAGGAACAAAGAGCATGCCAAGTTGATGCGATGGCACAATGAAGATCGTAAGAAAGACAGGAAGTTGAGAGCACCCGCTGATGGGTCGCAGTGGAGAAAAATCGAGAGAAAGTACCAGGCTGAGTTTGGAGATGACCCAAGGAACGTATGGTTTGGTTTAAGCGCGGATGGCATTAATCCTTTCGGGGAGCAGAGGAGCAATCACAACACCTGGCCCGTGACTCTATGTATGTATAACCTTCCTCCTTGGCTGTGCATGAAGCGGAAGTTCATTATGATGCCAATTCTCATCCAAGGCCCTAAGCAACCCGGCAACGACATTGATGTGTACCTAAGGCCATTAGTTGAAGAACTATTACAACTGTGGGATGGAAACGGTGTACGTGTGTGGGATGAGCACAAACAGGAGGAATTTGACCTGCATGCGTTGCTGTTTGTAACCATCAATGATTGGCCTGCTCTCAGTAACCTTTCAGGACAGACAAACAAGGGATACCATGCATGCACGCACTGTTTAGCTGACACCGAAAGTATATACCTGGACAAATGCAGGAAGAATGTGTACCTGGGGCATCGTCGATTTCTTCCGACCAACCATCAATGTCTTAAGAAAGGTAAGCATTTCAAAGGCGAGGCGGATCACCGGAAGAAGCCCGCCATGCGTACCGGTGATCACGTACTTGCTATGGTCAATGATTTACAAGTAATATTTGGAAAGGGTCCCGGCGGACTATCTGTTCCGAATGACGATGAGGGACGCACACCCATGTGGAAGAAGAAATCTATATTTTGGGACCTACCCTACTGGAAACACCTAGATGTCCGCTCTTCAATCGACGTGATGCACATGACGAAGAACCTTTGTGTGAACCTGCTAGGCTTCTTGGGCCTGTATGGGAAGACAAAAGATACACCGGAGGCACGGGAGGACCTGCAACGTTTGCACGAAAAAGACGGCATGCCTCCAAAGCAGTATGAAGGTCCTGCCAGCTACGCTCTTACCAAAGAAGAGAAGGAAATCTTCTTTGAATGCCTGCTCAGTATGAAGGTCCCATCTAGCTTCTCGTCGAATATAAAGGGAATAATAAATATGGTCGAGAAAAAGTTTTAGAACCTAAAGTCTCATGACTGCCACATGATTATGACGCAACTGCTTCCGGTTGCATTGAGGGGGCTTCTACCGAAAAACGTTCGATTAGCCATTGTTAAGCTATGTGCATTCCTCAATGAAATCTCTCAGAAGGTGATCGATCCAGAAATCCTACCAAGGCTAAGGAGTGATGTGGCACAATGTCTTGTCAGTTTCGAGCTCGTGTTCCCACCATCCTTCTTCAATATCATGACATACGTCCTAGTTCATCTAGTCGACGAGATTTTCATTCTGGGCCCCGTATTTCTACACAACATGTTCCCCTTTGAGAGGTTCATGGGAGTTCTAAAGAAATATGTGCGTAACCGTGCTAGGCCAGAAGGAAGCATCTCCATGGGCCATCAAACAGAGGATGTCATTGGGTTTTGTGTCGACTTCATTCCTGGCCTTAAGAAGATTGGTCTACCTGAATCGCGGTATGAGGGGAGACTGACTGGAAAAGGCACGATTGGAAGGGACTCAATAATATGCAGGGACGGACATTCTTGGTCTCAAGCACACTACACAGTTCTACATAACTCTATCTTGGTGGCCCCGTATGTCGATGAACACAAGAACAGTCTGCGCTCCAAACACCCGGAGGAGTGTGACGACTGGATTACACATGAACACATCAGGACTTTCGGCGATTGGTTGGAAACACGTGTGAAAGGTGACAACACTGTTTGTGATGAGCTGTTCTCGTTGTCCAGGGGACCATCTTCAACTGTATTGACTTACAAAGGATACGAGATAAATGGGAATACATTTTACACAATCGCCCAAGATCAAAAGAGCACCAACCAAAACAGCGGTGTCCGCTTTGATGCAGCAACCAAGAGGGGAAAGGACACATATTATGATTACATAGTGGACATATGAGAACTTGACTACGGACATGATTTTAAGGTCCCTTTGTTTAAGTGCAAATGGGTCAATCTGTCAGGAGGCGGGGTACAGGTAGACCCACAGTACGGAATGACAACAGTGGATCTGAACAATCTAGGGTACACAGACGAACCATTCGTCCTAGCCAATGATGTGGCACATGTTTTCTATGTGAAGGACATGTCTACCAAACCGAGAAAAAGAAAAGATATGGAAGCGAATACATCATGCAATGAGCCAAAGCGCCACATAGTTCTTTCAGGAAAAAGAGACATCGTGGGATTGGAGGGCAAGACAGACATGTCTGGAGATTATGAAAAGTTCCATGAAATTCCTCCCTTCAAAGTCAAGGCTGATCCAAGCACCATGTTAAGCGATAAAGAATATCCATGGTTACGGAGCAATAAGCAAAGGACACAAGCGAAGAAAAAGTGAAGACTGATGAAGTCAGAAAGGGTTGAAATTTTAGCATGTGGCTTTGAATGGTGCATATTGAATGCACAAAAATTCTTGAGTTCAAATAAGTTTAGAAAAATGAAATGCCTTTGTAACAGACGAGTTTTCGTCCGAAACCCTCGTACTTCGAAAGAGATGGTCTAGTTTGTACACGAAGTACATCCACTTTTTGCTGTAATCCTATCAACTTTTGCACACATGTTATGTGGGTCAAATGATGATACCATGCCAAGTTTGAACCTATTCTGAGTTCATTTGTAGTGCTTTCCAATTTCAGGGTCATTTAGCTCAAAATAAATCATTAAATGCATGAAAAATAGCAAATTAAGTCAGAAAGGGTTGAAATTTTAGTATGTGGCTTTGAATGGTGCATATTGAATGCACAAAAATTCTTGAGTTCAAATAAGTTTAGAAAAATGAATGCCTTTGTAACAGACGAGTTTTCGTCCGAAACCCTCGTACTTCGAAAGAGATGGTACGTTTTGTACACGAAGTGCACTTGTAGTGCATTTTGAACACACAAAAAGTATGGAGTTCAAATAAGATCAAAAAATGAAATCCGTTTGTAACAGATGAGTTTTCGTCCGAAACCGTGATACTTTGAAAGAGATTGTCCATTTTATGCACGAAATGCATCCAATTTTTGTCGTAACCCTCTCAACTTTTTAGCACATGCTATGTGGGTGAAATGATGATACCATGCCAACTTTCAACCTTTTCTGAGTTCATTTGAAGTGCCTTTTAATTTCTTTTAAAACATCGTGGGAGTGGAGTTCAAAAAAGAATCAACTAAAAAGCTTTTATCAACCTCTAGTATTTCTGAAACTATAATTATATAAAAATTATGGAACTAAAATTATCAAAGTATTTTTTGTTCAAAACATTAATAGCAAAAGGAATATAACGATAAAACACACTGGAAATAAATAAAGCAAAGAATAAAGAAAAAATAAATAAAGCAAAAAACAAAACAAAAATAATGGAAATTATGCAACTAAAATTATCAAAGTATTGTTTGTTCAAAAAATTAATAGCAAAAAGAATATAATGATAAAACACACTAAGCCACCATAAAGTATTTTTTGTTAAGAACTTTTAATATGCAAAAAATAACATAAAAAATGCCCACCTACTAAGCCACCATAGCCTGCATACGACTAGTAACCCAATATACATGGGCCAGGACACAGGCCCACGAGGCAAGTAGGCCCAACAGGCAGAGACAATTAGGCATGCATTGCCTACGGTACAGAGGAGTTCGAGACAGTGAGTTCAGCCGCGCTTATAAACCAGTATGTGCGCTCCTCGCCCGGCGAGGTGGGACTAAACTCCCACCGCACCAGGAACAGGGCTTTGGTTCCGGTTGGTGGCACCAACCGGGACCAATGCCCCCCTTTCGTCTCGGTTGGTGCCACCAACCGGGACCAAAGGTCTCTGCTTCCCACCCTTTGGGCTGACGAAAAGGGACCTTTGGTCTCGGTTGGTGGCATCAACCGGGACCAAAGGTCTCCGCTTCTCGCCCTTTGGGCTGACGAAAAGGGACCTTTGGTCCCGGTTGGTGGCATCAACCGGGACCAAAGGGGGGCATTGGTCCCGGTTTTGTTGGGGAACGTCGCATGGGAAACAAAAAATTTCCTACGCACACGCAAACCTATCCATGGTGATGAGCATCTACGAGAGGGAGAGTGGATCTACGTACCCTTGTAGATCGCTAAGCGGGAAGCGTTAAGAAACGCGGTTGGTGTAGTCGAACTTCTTCGCGATCCAAATCGCCGAGCGTCCCGCGATCCAATCACGAACCGTCCCACGAACACATCATGATCCGTCCCGCGAACTCATCACGATCCGTCTCACGATCTTGATCACGATCTGTCCCGCGAACTCATCACGATCCGTTCCGTGATCACATCACGATCTCGATCACGGTCCTTCCGATCTAGCGCCGAACGGACGACACCTCCGCGTTCAGCACACGTGCAGCTTGATGACAATATCCACCATCTTGATCCAGCAAGAGGAGGTGGAGAGGAGAGAGAGTTCACCGGCAGCATGACGGCGCTCCGGTGATGGTGGTGGAGCAATTCCGGCACGGCTTCGCCTAAGCCCTGCAGAAAACCGATCTAGAGGAGAAACTATGCACCGGTGTAACGGGTAGCACGTGGCCGGAAATTCTGTCCAAAAACCACCCAATCCACTAGTATATATAGGAGGAGAGGAGAGGAGAGGCAGCCAAGGCCTTTGGGTCGGCCGAAATAGGAGGTGGGAAGCAATCCTACTTCACCTCCAATCCTAGTTGGAGTAGGATTGCCTCCTATTGGCAGATTTTCCACTTTTTGCTTTAGGACTTTCTCTCCTGTGCCATGGGCCTTTGTGGCTGTTTTCCCAGCCCACTAAGGGCTGGTTATTATTCTCCCACAGCCCATGGACCTCTTGGGGTCGAAATACCCCTCCAGGAGGCCTCCCGGTACACTACCGGCACTCCCGGTACACTACCGATGAGCCCGAAACTTTTCCGGAAACCAAACTGGGACTTCCTATATATGAATCTTTACCTCCGGACCATTCCAGAGCTCCTTGTGATGTCCGGGATCTCATCCGGGACTCCTAACAACCTTCGGTCACCATCATACATAACTCTACACTACCGAAACGTCACCAAACCTTAAGTGTGCAGACCCTGCGGGTTTGAGAACTATGTAGACATGACCGAGACACCTCTACGGTCAATAACCAATGGCGGGACCTGGACGTCCACATTGGTTCCTACATATTCTACGAAGATCTTTATCGGTCGAACCTCTATGTCAAGGATTTAGTTAATCCCGTATAACGTTCCCTTTGTTCTTCGGTATGTTACTTGCCCTAGATTCGATCGTCGGTATCTCCATACCTAGTTCAACCTCGTTACTGGCAAGTCTCTTTACTCGTTCTGTAATACAAGATCCCGTGACTAACACTTAGCCACATTGCTCGCAAGGCTTGTTGTGATGTTGTATTACCGAGTGGGCCCTGAGATACCTCTCCGTCACACGGAGTAACAAATCCCAGTCTCGATCCATGCCAACTCAACAGACACCATCGGAGATACCTGTAGAGCACCTTTATAGTCACCCAGTTACGTTGCGACGTTTGATACACACAAGGCACTCCTCCGATATTCGTGAGTTGCATGATCTCATGGTCATAGGAGCATATATTTGACATGCAGAAAACAGTAGCAATAAACTGACACGATCATATGCTATGTTTGTAGTTTGGGTCTTATCCATCACATCATTCTCCTAATGATGTGATCCCGTTATCAAATGACATCTCATGTCCATGGCTAGGAAACCTTAACCATCCTTTGATCAACGAGCTAGTCCATTAGAGGCATACTAGGGACATGATTTTGTCTATGTATCCACACATGCATTTAAGTCTCCGATCAATACAATTATAGCATGGATAATAAACGATTATCATGAACAAGGAAATATGATAATAACTAATTTATTATTGCCTCTAGGGCATATTTCCAACAGGTTTGTGCCACCAACCGGGACCAATGCTTTTAATATATAAGGAAACACTTAGAAAATTTCAATTTTCATCCACCAGTTGCCCTGAGCCCGTCGTCCTCATCCCCGTCGCCACATCGTCGCCTCCCCGAGCCTGCCGTCCTCGTCGCCGGCATCCCCAACGCCGCGCCCCTTCCCGATCCCGCCGTCCTCGTCGCCGTTAGGCTGCCAGACCACACCCTCGCCGTCACCGACGCGCTCCCCTCCCCTCGCCCTCGCCCTCGCCGCGCGCCGTTCTCGTCGCCGGCCTCGAGCCCGCCGTCGTACTCGCTGACGCCCTCGACCTCGTCGCGCCCTCGCCCTTTCCCTTGCCCGCGCCCTCGACCTCGTCACGCGCCGTCCTCATCGCCGGCCTCGAGCCTGCCGTCCTCGTCGCTCCCTTGCCCCCCCAAGCCCGACATCCTCGTCGCCGGCATCATCACCGATCAAGCCATCGCCGTGCCCTCCCCCAGTGAGCCCCCCTTCCAATGTCCCCTGCTCCCCGTCGACACTGCTACATGGTCGCCGGCCGGCAGCACCATCGTCTCTATCATGTATATGTTCATGTATATATATATGTGTATATGTTCAAGTTGGCATCGGCTCTATCATCAAGTTGGCGAAGCAAATCTTTTTTTGATATGTTCATGTGTGTATATGTTCATGTTGGCGAAGCAAGTCTTTTTTTGAAGTTGTTTTTTTGTTAAATGAAAATGTTGGCATCGGCTCTATCATCACATTGGCATCGGCTCCCCGAGAGATTTCCAACGGATCCGGAACGTATGTCATTTTCGATATACCCCCTCTACGATAACTTCGACATGAAGGGGGGGTGTCGATATTACCCCTCCTCGATAACATTTTTTTCTAAGTTACTAAGGTAAAATGTTCACCCCCGTCTTGATATCTGGGCAACCAACTGTCGAGGCCCATCACGTTTTCCATCCCTAGTCACGTCCTCTCCGATATACCCCCTCTCCGATAACTTCGACATGAGAGATTATCCGTCCGAATCCGATCCGGTTTCACCACTAGTCACGTTTTCCATCAGACATCGGTTGCACGGGTGTTTGGCTCCGGGCGCCATCATATATAGGTTTATTGTCGTGCCAAAAACTGCTGTTAACACATGCCCCCATGTTTTTCGGCAAAAGTTGTATGTTTGGCACACTAATATATCCATGCTATATCATGTTTGTATATTAAGTGTCATGTTGTAATTAATATTTTGCAAAAACTATGGACGATCGTCAAAGAAACTTAGAAGAAGAAGAGATGTTGAGGGAAATGATCCGCGAAGGACCGTTGTTGGTGGGCGACATGGTCCGGGAAGGAGTTAACCCCTTCAACTACCTGAACGACACCGATGGTCTAGAAGAAGAGGGTGAAGCAGGCTCCGGTGATCGGACAAAGGTGGAAGGACATGCTTATGATGGCTCCTGTGAGGGAACGGAGGAAGGAGACCGTGATGACGGCTCCGGTGAGCGAACGGAGGAAGGAGTTGTTGGAAAGTCCGGCAAGGTATATATAATAATTAAGCCTGTGCTGACTAGCTAATTGATGCATTAATTGTTTTGGTATGTGTACACATATTAACTCTCTTCTTTCTTCTTTTCTAGCCCTCCGTATCCGGATCGAGCCAAACTTCGGTAACGAGACGAGGCCCAAAGAAAAAGTTGCGCCCGGATGAAAGGTTCACGATCACCAGCATCAATAGAGATGGCCAACCGATTGAACCCAGCCGGACCAAGGATGCATTTTCTGCTCAGTGCGGGGTTCTTGTTAGGGACATGATCCCGATGACCATCCACCAATGGAATAAGCCGAAGGCCGGATACCCTGAAGTGTCTTTTGCCACCGATAGACAGAAAGATGATCTTTGGACCGCGCTGAAGGCAAATTTCACCCTACCGGAACAGGAGTATCCGGAAAAGCCAGTTATAGAGCAAAAGGTCAAGACTCATGCTCTTAAGAAGATGGCAGAGCTATTCAGGAGGTGGAAGAATGATTTAAAAACAAAGTTTGTCGACAAAAAGGAGACTCCAATATTCGAGGGCCGATTTGAGAAGATAAGAGAACAGTGGCCCGCATTTGTGGCCCACAAGACATCGGAGAAGAGTAAGAAGATGTTAGCGATAAACAAACTAAATGCTGCAAAGAAGAAGCATCACCATCGCACGGGGTCAGGTGGCTACCACAAAGCCCGACCGTTGTGGGACAAGGTTGAAAAGGACCTTCTTGACAAAGGGATCGTACCAGCGACATTGAACTGGCCAGAGCGTGGAAGGAATTGGTTCTTCGGGGTTGGGGGAACCTTGGACCCTGAAACAGGGAAGTGCTGTTGGACGAACGAACAACTGGCAGTACCGATCACCAAGCTTGAGGAGTTAATCGCCAAAACGGAGGAAGGGACGTTCGTTCCCGACAGAGAGAATGACGAGCTCACAATGGCCCTCGGGAATCCTGAGCACCCAGGACGAACACGAGGCACGGCAGGCTCCGTTCCATGGAAGCATGGGTTTCCCGACGCAGGCGGTTACAAAAGCAGGGAGAGGAAGAGGAAACAGGAGCTAAGCGAAATACAGAACCTGAATGCAAGAGTACAAGCGCTAGAGGAGAGGCATCGAGCTGACAAAGCTACCCTAGAAGCTACCCCGCCATCTCAGCGGAGAAGCAGCGTGGCTTCCACCAAGCTCATTGTGCAGCCTGATTTGACGGCTCCCAGGTACCCCGTGGATGAAATCACGGAGTCTCAAGAATGCCACCTTAAGAAGCAATTGATGATGCACCTCAAACCCACGGTGGCTATCGGCCATGTTGCACCTCCTCGACCCAACGACACTTTTCACTGTCGTCCGATTCCACAAGGCTATGCTATTGTCATGGTCGAAGAAATAGTGGACGGATATGAGGAGCTCGAACTTGACTACCCTACCGGTGAAGGGGAAACTCTCCTGGAGAATGCTCTGAGGACTACATGTCTTTGGCCGAAGGAATTCATCAAGCTTCCGAACTGGACGGCGCCTCCGCCTCCTCCTCCTCCGGCGAGTAAGGGCCCGCCTCCTCCTTCGCCTCCTCCTCCGGCGAGTGATCAGGGCACACCTCATTCTCCGCCTCCTCCTCCGGCGAGTGATCGGTGCACGCCTCCTCCTCCGCCTCCTTCTCCGCCTGCGTCGGCGCGTCCGAGCAGCCCGTCTCCTCCTTCGCCTCCTCCTCCGCCTCCTTCTCCGCCTGCGTCGGCGCGTCCGAGCAGCCCGTCTCCTCCTCCGCCTCGTCAGCAAGAGCAGAAGAGAGCCACCGCCGCCGCTCCGGCTGCTCCAACGCCTCTTAAGCAACAAAGTAAAATAGTAGCTGTCGCTTCGGCGTCTAGCACTACAACCAGTGGCGGGAGGCGATACCAATACGGTCCATCATCTCTCAAGCCTCTTGAGCCGTTACCATACGAGAGGAACGATGAGGAAAACGCGAAGATCTCTAAAGGCGAAGTGGATGCCTTTTTTAAAAAGAAAAATCCACCTCCGGAGGAGAAGATAGATGAGGTGAAATTGAAGCGCACTTTGGATGCCCTGAAGCGACCAGCACCGGCTCCGCTGGATGACTACCATGTCCGCGTTCTTAAAAAGAAAGTGCAAGAAGCACGCCGGTCCGGAACCACTGCAACTGACAAAAGGAGAGAACAACAAAGGGCAACAAGGAAAACAATTCCCCAGCTCGGCGAACGGGCGAAACAATCGTGCCCCCCGCTGCAGGTGTGTAGCGATATCGTCGTCGCAAATTTGCCGGCCGGGATGGTGGCCGGTACCAATCTTGCTGATTACCTGCCCGACGATACACATTTTGAAACAATGGAGGTGGACGAACACAAATTCCGGCATGGGTATCCTCTCGTCAGACTTGATCAACAGCTACCAACGATGATGCGAAAATTCCATCAGTGGTACATCGACACCTGCAAGAACTCTGGGTCAGATAGTTTGATGATTATGATTAAAGACAAGCACGACCTCGTTGGAATTGAGGTGTTGTGTGTTCCATTTGAGGAGTTATTCCAGCTTTTCAATCAAAAGGCCATCGATAAAGTAATCGTCACTTGCTACTGTCTGTAAGTACTACTTCTTTAATTAAGTCTCTATATATAGCTCAGCTCTTTCATTGCATGTACATATAATTCACTATATCATGCAGATTGAAGATCGTCGAATGCAAGCAAAGAGAAATCTATAATATTGGGTTCATTAACCTAAATCTCTTTGATGAATGGGAGATGAAAAAGAATCCCAAACAAGCCGAGGCCAACTTGCTACAATTGTTGCTTCAACATCAAAACAAACAAAAAATAATCTTTCCTTACAACTTCGAGTGAGTGTTATACTGTGCATATTCGTTTTTTTCCTTTATTTACTCGAGGTTATAGTAATGTAATTGATGAGTTATGCATGCGTGCGCAGCTTCCACTTTATTCTCCTAGAGATTATGCTTGAGGAGGGACTAGTAACCGTCTTAGACTCAAGACGAAAAGATCCCAAGACGTATGCGATCATCACTGAAATGCTTAAGAAGTAAGTTCAATCGATCATTATCGCACCATTTCGGCAACTTTGTTCATTTCCTGATATCAGGTAATAATTATTTTCTATGTCTGGCAGGGTTTGGATACCGTTCACCACCCAATCTCCAGGACTGCCGAAGGAGCTGAAATTTACACGCCCGAAAGTAAGTACTAATAGCTAGTTCCGCACATCTCCCATTATATTGATTCTAGCTAGTTTCATCAATACCATTTATATAATGCTTGATTATCAGTTTGATTGACCTCTATTTCTCGTAATGTGGTTGTGGCAGCAACCAGGGACTAATCTTTGTGGATACTACGTATGCGAGTTCATCTACAACGCGACGATCTCTAAGCAGGGCGGCTACTCTAAAAAAGATTTTGATGTGCGTAAGCAATAATATTCACAATTTTATTTTATTAGCATCATTTGTGTTGAGTTTCATTCATATATATGTATTGACCCCCTTCTTCGAATTAGCTTTGGGAGCTGCAGGAACAACTCCTACCACAAGATCGCATAATAGGTATTCAAGAGGAATTGGCGGGATTCTTTCTTGAACACGTCATCAGGAAAGAGGGAGAATACCATATGGAACTTGATTTCAGATGTTAGGGTATTGTAAGAGATCTTATATTGTATATATGTAGCCAGTAGCGTCGGATAGATATACGAAAACTTGTTGTTCGAACAATCTCACTTCTCTCTGTATATGTTCATGACGATCTTCTATACTTAATAGTTTAATTCCTTCATTTGCTTACTAGCTAGCATGTCGAGTCCTCTCTATACGTATAGTACGTAGCGTCGACCAAGCACGGAGATAAGAGAGGACACCTCTCTGTATTAGCTAGCTAATACAATATATTAAACCCCAAAATTAATCCTACAAAACCCCCATCCCCCCTCTAAAAAAAACCCCAGCCTCGGAACTGCTGACGCGTGGATGCATTTTGGTCCCGGTTGGTGCTACCAACCGGGACAAAAGGCCCTCCTGCCCGGGCAAGCCGCAGAGGCCACGTGGAGCCCCATCTGTCCCGGTTCGTGGGCAAACCGGGACTATAGGTCCCCCCTCTAAAAAAAACCCCAACCCCGGAACTGCTGACGCGTGGATGCATTTTGGTCCCGGTTGGTGCTACCAACCGAGACAAAAGGCCCTCCTGCCCGGGCAAGCCGCAGAGGCCACGTGGAGCCCCATCTGTCCCGGTTGGTGGGCAAACCGGGACTAAAGGTTTTGGGCATTAGTAACGACCCTTTAGTCCCGGTTCCGGAACCGGGACAAATGGCCCTCTAGAACCGGGACAGATGGGCCTCTTTCTACCAGTGTTTGCACCGTATATGCATGACAAAGCCAAGTTGTGGCACCAATTCAATGTATGCCACAAGTTTTAGTACTAAACTGACTTTTTGCGCCAAGTTGTGACACCTGTGGTGTAATTGACTCTAAATTTGATCAAAGTTTTTAAACTTTGACTATTCAAAAATCTATATGTGCTACAATAGAGGAAGTGTAAAATATTGGAAGTCAAAAGACAAAAGAAAAATAGGGACGATGCCCCACCCCGACAAGGTCCAGATTCTCTTATCGGAAAGAACTTAGATCAACTCTAGAAGAATTAGTCATATTGGTGATCATCATAATGCATACGGAGCACACTTCATATAGATATGGAGGCTGCTGAGAGGACATACAAGAACAGGGTGGCCATATCTTGGCCTCCATTTTCTTTTGTTTTCTCGCCCAAACACTTGAATTCCCTCCAAAACTAAAGGGTTCGGCACATCAGACAATCATACACATAGTTTTTGACAAGTTTCACGAACAAAAGCAATAACCATTGACATGTCCATCATTGTGTGCACCGCCCCCTCCGGCGGCTGTGTGCACCAACCCATCCTCCTCTAGTGCTTGTTGTGTGCTCTTCTTTGAAGTTCCTCAAACTTATGATGAAATCCAGCGCTTTCTCCTAAAATTCTCGAGTCTTTGGAGTCATTGTCCTTGGATCCATTTTTTTTAACCTAATGCTGGTTGTGTGGGCGGATAATAGGAAGGCATACACTCACAGCTTGTAAACCTATTTGGTCCTCCATCTAGCCGGTTACCATAAATATTGGCAAAACTTATGAGCAAATAAAAGTTGGTCGTTATTTGATGATTGACCACATATAAAACGCAAACTTGCACTGAAAGAATAGATATTTGATTGTCTAGTCATGACAACAAAACTAAACCTGTTACTTCCTTGTCGGTTAGCGAGCGGGGTTTTCTTTGATTTTTTTTCTTCAAAAGGGGATAACCCCGGCCTCTGCATCAGATGACTCACAACCATTTTATTAAACAAGGCTGTTTTCTATAAGTAAAGCTCCCCTTCAAAGATATCACATGAGCAATGATAGAGACAATTTTTTTTATTTGCATGTATATAGTTTGAAGTTTAGTGTATGAGCTCTTCTTCACCAAATAATGGGTGGACAAATGTACACCCATGTCCTGGCTCCACCCATGCACATGAAGATCTTAGCTCTTAGTGATATCTTCGACTTGCAAATTTGTTTACTATTGTCATCTGAAATCTAAAAGTTCATAATAGTATGATATATAGAGTCAACGGTGTGAAAGATCCAAATGTAGTGACATACCATCGCGTCCTTATGTGAGAGTAATCGAATCAACTCGTAATAGAAGATGTTGCCATGACATAATTAAGATGATGGCTAAATGAAATATTCAACAGGGAGGAGCCGAGCACATGTGCAAGGGTTTATCCTTTCTACAACCTGTAAATAATGAAACTTAAACACAATCACTGATATTGTTCAGAGCTATAAACGTACAGGTTCACAGGTTCTTTTTGACACTGCCTTTGACCCACAACCACAACATCGCAAATTATTGTCGATGGGTAGGGAAAAATCACCCCAAAACTATTCGAGATGTGCAGCAAGCAATGGCGTCAGCCCCATCCTCGATCTTTCCCATCACTGAGCGTCTCTCCTCCTCAATCCATTGACTCTCATGGTTCACAGCCACGATCTCCCAGTCCCAGAACCCCTTCTGTCGTACACGGCCATGCCTGAGCAGCACGACGTCCCTGAGCGCCGTGCACGCGCGCCTGAGGAACCTCACGAAGTGTACCTGCCTCCACGTCCCCTCGAAGCCGCACACCACCACCTCGCCGAGACGCCGGTGCTTGAACTCCGACGACGACGGTGGCCACCGGATCAGCTTACTACTGGTCACCGCTCCCACGGAACCCGCGTCATCGTGATCAACGGCAACACGAATGTGCAGCGTCTCGAGGAGAGGCGCGGCCTCCAGCAGGTAGCGCGTCCACGTGATGTTCCACGACGGCGGCATGTCCGCCACGAGCAGCCTCTTCAGCTTGCCCAACTGCGGCGCGCTGCGGCTCGGCGTGACCCACATCTGCGGCCCACTGAACCGGATGACGAGGTCCTCTAGGCTTGGGAGGTCCAGGAACTTGGAGAGAGTGTACATGTTCCGGGCGCCGGGAGCTATGGTGCTGGCGTCCTCATCGTAGGTGAGGTTGAGGCGCGCCAAGCGAGGCACGGAGCCGAACTTGAGCTGGAGGGGAGCGCCCATGCAGGTCAGCCTCTCGAGCCTCGGCAGGGCGCGCAGGTCGACGTCGGCATGTCTTGCAAGACGAGCATGGCGAGGGCACTGAAGGCGCGCAAAGGCGGTAGGTTCGCGTCCAACCCGAAGGCGAGCGGGGCGCAGTTGCTGAGCTTTAGCCTCTTTAGCTTCACTTTGCCGACGTCGGCGAGATGGGCGCCCAAGTAGCGGTGCGGGAAGCTGTAGCTCGCGGCGCCGTGACGCGCGACGGGGTTGAGGACGACGACCTCGAGGTCCTCCACACCCCATCGGCCGATAGCCGTGGCAACGAAGCGGTTCAGGCTCCCAGGGTTGTGGGTGGGGAAGATCTCCAGGCTCACCCTTTGTACACGCCGATGAGGCTCGATGGTATCGTCTGCGTCGAGGAAGCCGGCGAGGGAGTCAGCCAACGAGCGCATGACGCGGAGCTCGTCTCGACAGAGGAGGAAGTCGAGCTTCTTTGTCTTGGTGGAGGCACTGCAGAGGTTCACAACGTCGGTACGGCGACGGAGGTACCGCCAGTAGCGCTCCGGGAGGACGTCGCGAACCTTGAACTCGAGCACGGGGAGTTCGCGCGGGAGTCGCGCCCAGCGCCTGGAGAGCGTGGCGGTGGCCAGGGCGGATCGGGTGTCGAGACGGCGAAGCACAAGGTGAATAATTTCGTCCGGGAGTGAGCCTAGGCGGTCCTCGCCGCCGGCCTCGCGGGGGCGCTGGCGGTCCCGGAGTGGCTGGTCATGATCAAAGATGGGCAGCGGCGCGGCCATGTCGACCCCGAGACTACTCACTTGGCCACTTGACTTGAGACAATGTGAGGTGGAACCGTGGAACAATGCGCGGGAGATTATATCGTACGGGAGGGAGCATAGAACGTGTCCGAGTTCGTATGGGTTTCGGCTTGCTGGACGAACCCAAGTTCGTATGGATTTCACTCTTCGGCTACACAAATGATCGCTCCCGTGGGCCGGCCCAATAAATCCGCTCTACCGCCTCAAAGAAATCTGCTAGTGTCACTCGTCAAGGAGGAATCAATCATCGGAAGCTCCTATTTGACGCATTTAGTTCTTCCCCAGAAAAAAAAATCATTACAAAACATTTTGATATTCATTACAAAAAAATGAAATGCGGACAGTTTTAATCTTTTGGACAAACATTGAAACCATGGGAGCCATTTTAAAAATCAGAACGAAAAAAAATGAAAAACACGAATTTTATTTGAAAAAATGCGAATAATTTTGAATTTGTAACATACAAACAAATATAGAAAATTATGAACAGTTTTTGTAAATAAAATATTTTGGAAATCATGATTTGTTTTTAAAAACAGTTATTGAAATATATTTTTCATAAAGAAACAGAAGAACAGAAAAACCAAAAAAAGAATAACGTAAAAAACAAAAGAAAACAGGAAGGATTAAAAAATAAAATAATAATAGTAATACGTTAAAATCGGTTCAAAAGACCTTCTAGAAGCTTCACAAACCGGTAAAAAAATGGACAAAAACATGCCAGAAGATTCCCGAAGCGGAACGAACAAATCAAAAAACTGGTCCGGCCCAGTGCACCAGAGGATTCCCGAAGCGGAACGAACTAGTAAAACGCCCGTGCACTGCTACGGACTAAAATAAAAAAAATGAAAAGAAAGGTGTGATAGCTCCCAGATACCCATACATCCTTGTGAGCAGTAAATTTAATGTAAAATAAAAAAAATAAAAAGTTCAGGGGATCAAAGATGAGCACACTTTTGATGTTCTTGCAAATTTTCAGCCACAAACACTCCAGGAGCCCTCACCAAAAAAATTACTACTTAGAAGTGCACATAAACTTTGACCACTGATATTTTTAGGTGAGGTCTCCTCGGATGTTATTTGAGGCTGAAATTTTACAAGAACGTGGAATGTTTTATCTTGTTTGTGTGATTTTCTAAAGTTTCAGATTTTATTTATATGAATTTACTCTTCATAGAGGGTGAAGGGGCACCCGTGTGTCGAAAGTCCTGACTCATAAATGAATCAAACAAATAATCTTCGAAACTCACTTCTTCCTCATATGTTCGGGCGTGCTTGGATATCAGATAGGTTCCCAGCAAGCTCGCCCTCCCACGATGCAACCATACATCTTTCTACCGACCCTCCCCTTCCCGCCTAGTTTCCCGTCGTAGCGGGACATTTCTCGCCCGATCTCTCTCTTTTAAAACTGGATAACGCCCAACTCACATTTGCCATGGCACCCTATCTTCTTTACTCCATACTTACCCATGAACCGCCAATAAGGAATCTCCTATCAATCGTTCATATTTGTGTCGATCTGCCACCACCATCAAGGGATAAGAGGCGTGAGCCACCCATAAGGTCCCTCGAGCAAAGATTGCATATCCGATATCTCCTAATCCATTGACATGTTGTAACATACAGTTGAATGTCGCCTATTACCAGGAAAAAAATGTGATGACCGTTGTTGGGCGTGCAACTAAGACGCCACTGTCATCGTTAGTAACTCTTGAAACTACCAACAATGAATTTGCCCTTCTATCCTAACCAGAAAATATACAAGAATGGCGTGCATTACTATGAAACAAAAAAAGATGATCTTTGTTGTTGTCAGTTGTACAATTGATAATTGTATATGAGAGTGAATGGTAATAAGAAAGGAAATATCTTATCAATGCTCGATTGATTGTGATTTATTTTTTACTATACGGTAATCAATCTCTGGTAAGACAACACCCGAGTGAAGAATTAATAGGAAAGTTACGATTTGAAATCAATTGCTACGAAACTGTATTTGATTGTTTGGTAATGTTCCCGTTTGTCATATGACTGGTTAGAAAAGTTTTTAAAGTTTAGAGAAGGTTTTTTTTTGAGAGGGCGAAAAAATCAATATGAAGGGGTGGACCGGTATATGAGACGAAATAAAACCGTGCATGGGAGGCTACCAAGTCCCCCTTTAGAAGTAGAGATATAGGTATATACAATAAGATTTCTTTGTCATGGTTTACTTGTTAATTTTCTTAAATTCTGTTATTTATTTCTAAAAATCTACAATTTGTTTCCTAAAATAAATTGCATTAATTAGCGAGATTAGTTGATTTGGATAAGTCGGGAAAGTTAGATCTATGATTTTTTGTACTTTAGGGAAGTGTTGATTTGAAAGAAAAAGCTGGAGAGAAAAATAAAGCGATGATTAAGAAAACCAGTGGGAGGTGGGACCAAACTATTCGTCAAAACTTCTAAGTCCGAAAATCATCTCCGCAATTGATTAATGGAGCAATTCACAAAAAGCAGTCAGTAGAAAAAAATTGTTTAGATTGTGCATGCATGAGACGATGAATTGTGCAGATGATCTCTAATTAAGTTATGGAACCGTAAAACTAGAAAAATAGCAATCAAGGGACGAATTAGCTAGCTAGATTGTGAATGCATGCATGGGTCAGTCATCAGGAAGGAAGTTGCGCGGAGCACCATGACGAGCTCTGGGTATAGGCCCGAGCTGTTGCGTCTTCGTAGATAAATAGACGTCGCAGCAGACAACGACCAACATGACTATCGGGTCGTTAGTGCCCACCACACTGTCAAATCGACCTGTCGATTGTAGTCGTTGCATCCAATGTCTATGCCGTTATGATGTGTACCCAACAAGGATGCCACAAGGTGGCAGAGTCATGCATATCCAGCGGTGGGACCGAACGGCGAGGCGAGGTGACCGGCGGCGAGCGGGCAGGGCACGCGGCATGGTTGTCGATCTCCTGTAACACACACATAGAGATGAAGAGAGAGAGAGAGAGAGAAAGAGATAGTGAGGGCGGAGGGAGAGGAGAGGACGCAGAGGAGCATACTCGTGCCCGTGGCGAGGCCTCCATTGTCCCTTTCACCATCAGACCTCCATGGCTAAGGCGCACCGACCCATCAGCATGACATGATGGTGAACGGGCTCGTGTGACGAACGTGGGGACAATGTACACACGATTTATAAGGCATGTACATACGATTCATGCATGATGTATTTGCGGTTGGATGCCATGTATGATTGATGATTGTATAAGGCAGTGAATGGTAATAAGAAAGAAAATATCTTGATATGATTGTGATTTATTTTTTACTATATGGTAATCAATCCCTGATAAGACGACACCTGAGTGAATAATTAATATGAAAGTTAGGATTTGAAATCAATTGCTATGAAAACTGGATTTCATTGTTTGGTACTGTTCCCAGTTGTAACATGGTTGTTTAGGAAAGTTTTTTTAAAAGGGTGAAAAACCCAAAATGAAGGGGTGGTGGTGGATATGAGACAATCTACAATTTGTTTACAAAGTTTAATTTTTCTTAAATTCCGTTATTTGTTTCCTAAAAACTATAAAAAAATCTAAAATAAATTACATTAATTTGAGAGGTCAGTTGATTCGGATAATTTAGGAAAGTTAGATATGTGATTTGTTTATCCATTAGAAAAGTGTTGATTTGAAAGAAAAGAGTGAAGAGAAGAAAAAATCGATAGATAAGAAACCAGTGAGAGGGGATGTGGAAGGTGGGCCGAAATAAAATCGGACGGAAAAAAAACCCGCATACCGGACGAACCTAACATCACGACCGCAGACTGCCCCTTTAGAAGTAAAGATTTTTGAAATCATCCATTACAACTCAAAAATAAATATGAATTTTGTAGAAAGTTCTCAAGAATCTATCTGTCTATTACAACCTGATGATAGATATGAATAGGGTCAATGCCTTCACTCAAGGGCTTCTGTTGTTTTTTTCTTATACTTTTTAAGCTTACAGTAAAATTAGCGCGGGAGGGACCTAAAAGTATTGTTCTTCCTACAGTCTGTAAATGAACTTAAATACAATCACTCATATTGTTCATCTTTTTTGAAGGAATACAATAAACGTTCAAAAATACACACATGTACTTTTCCGTAAGAACAAATACATACTCCCTCATAATGTATCGTCTATAGATTTTTCTAAAAGTCAAACATTACAAACTTTGACCATATTTATAGAAAATATTAGGTAAATGAAGGATACCAAATGCACACCATAGGATACATCATGAGTTATATTTTCATAATATACATGTTTGGTAGTGTAAATCTAGATAGTTTTCTCTATCTATAAACTTGGTCAAAATTGATAAAGTTTAACTTTTAGAAAAATCTATATGCACTACATTGTGGACTACGAAGCACCGATACTTTAAAAATCTATGTATCGCCGTATAATACTTCGTCGATATTTCGATACTTCGATACGGCTTCGATACGAGTATCCCCAAGTATCGCTTTTTCCAATTTAAAAATAAAAGTAAAAAATCCCGATACGGGTATCCCCGAAGTATCGCCGATCAATAATGTTCCTGCCTTGATGTATCATTGATCCGTTCATGTATGTAGTGGGTGTGTGATGTACTAATGTAATAGTTGGATAAAAGTCCTTACTTAGGATGATGCTTGTTGGATAAAATTACTTGTTGTTGTTGGCTTGCTGCTTTTTGATGTTTGTGACGCAAAATTACTTGCTGATGTTGTTGTCGCCTCCGATTGCTAGGGAAGAAGATACAAGTATACATTATGACATCTTTTATTATCATTTGAGCATAATTGATGTGCATTGCTTGCTGATTTAATTTATCATTATGTTCATAAGTGAGAGTTCATATTTATAGTTATGAGAAAAATGAGCTCAACGAAAGATTATGCTTTCGATATTGTTATTAAGAAAACACTTCTAAAACGTTGGGAGAACAGTAATGCGGAAGTATTTTGATCTCTAAACTGTTATCAAGAAAAGAGTTGGGTTGAGGCGATGATGGTGAGATTTTTAAAATGAGAAACAATGAGACATGAAAGCAATTAGGCAACCAGTGAGGCGGCATTTTGATTTCACCTTACTCGTTTTATTATATTAGCTCTCATTACATGTCATTTAATTATTATTTATATATGCTTGCCGTATTACCGTATTGTTGTTTTTAAAAATTGCCGTATCCCGTATCGCCGTACCTGTACCGCGTATCGATGTTGCATTGTGGAATGGAGGAAGTACATAACATACTCGAGTATGAGCCTTTTCGAGAGACTAAAAGTTACAAAATAGTTAAAGAGGTCCTACTAATAGGATATTCTGTCTTTACGACACGACAAAGCGTTAAACTGAAATTTGATCTCTGATGCGTACAACTTCATTGTTGTTTACACTGCCTTTGACACAACCACAAGCTCGCAAACGAGTCTCCATGAGTGGGTGTATAAATCAGCCAAAAACTATTCGAGATGCGCAGCAAGCAGTGCCATCCTCGATCTCGCTCATCACTGCGTGCCTCTCCTCCTCAACCCATTGGCACTCCTGCTTCGGGGCTACGGTCTCCCAATCCCAGAGCCCCTTCTCTCGTACTTGCCCATGCCTGAGCAGCACGACGTCTCGGAGCTCCGTGCACGCGCGCCTGAGGAACTTCACAAAGTGCACCTGCCTGGGCGTCCCCTCGAAGCCGCGTACCACCACCTCGCGCAGTCGCCGGTGCTTGAACTCCGACGGCGGCCACCGGATTTGCCTTCTGGCCGCCGCTGTCGCAGAACCAGCGTCGTCATCGTCGGCGACGTGAATGTGCAGAGTCTCCAGGGAAGGCGCGGCCTCCAGGACGTAACGGGTCCAAGTGATGTCCCACGACGACGGCATGTCCGACACGAGCAGCCTCTTCAGCTTGTCTAACGGTAGCTTGTCGTTGAGAGGTAGTAAAACCCATATCTCAGGCCCGGTGAACCGGAGGACGAGGTCCTCTAAGCCCGTGAGGCCGCTCAAGAAGCTGCTGAGAAGGTACAGGCTGCGTACGCCGAACAAGGCGTACTCCAGAGTCTTGGCGTTGGCATCCTCGTCGTAGGTGAGGTTGAGCTGCGCGAGGCGCGGCACGGAGCCGAACTTGAGCTCGAGCGGAGCGCCCATGCACGCCAGCCTCTCGAGCCTCGGTAGAGCACGCAGGTCAATCATCCCGAGCGTGCGGCCGCTGAGCTCGATGAGCAGCTCTGTGATCCGCGAGCCGGGCGCGTCTACAGTGAATGACCTCCCGCGGCAGCCGCATGACCTGAGGTGCAGCACCTCCAGTGCCGGGCATGACCGGATGACGTCTTCGTAGACATGGCCACCCGTCGACCTAGGCATGTCTTGCAGAACGAGTACGGTGAGCGCACTGAACGCGCGTGGCGGCGGCGGCGGGTTAGCGTCCGGGCCGGCGGAGAGTGGAGGGCAGTTGCTTAGCTTTAGCTTCTTCAGCTTGACGCTGTCGCCCGGGAAATTGGGATCAGCGAAGCAATGATGCGGGAAGCTGTAGCCCGCACTGTGACGTGCGTCTGGGTTGAGGACGACGACCTCAAGATCTTCTACCCCCCAGCTGCCGACGGCCGTGACAACGAGTCGGTTCAAGTTACCGGAATTGTGGGTGGGGAAGATCTCCAATTTGACGCTGTGCACGCGACGGCGAGGATTAGCTTCGTCCGCATGCAGGAGGCCGCCGAGGGAATTGGCTAGCGAGCGCATACCACGGCGCTCGTACCGGCTGAGGACGAGATCGAGCTTCTTGAGCTTCTTATTAATGGAATAGGGTTTCTTACGGCCGTTCGCGGCGTCATTACGACGGCGGATGTACTGATTGTAGCGCCGGGGAAGGATGTCCCGGACCTTGAACTCGAGCGTGGGGAGCTCCCGCGGGAGGCACGCCCAGCGCCTGGAGAGCGCCGAGGTGGCTAGCGCGGACCGGGTGTCAAGACGGCGGAGCACGAGATGGAGCATGTCGTCGGGGAGTGCGCCGAGGCGGTCCTCGTCGCCGCCGGACGCACGGCGGCGCCGGCGGCCCCGGCGGAGTGCGAGTGGCTGATCATCACATACGGACAGAGGCACGTCCATCTCGATCGGCGAGACTGATCGCTTTCGGTGAACTCTCGTAGCGCTCGCGACTAGGCAATGTGCTTTGGCAAAACTGATATATACAAGCATAAAACTCGGGAGGATGAGTCCGAGTCCATAATGGGATCGGGAGTTGCTGATGTGCTACAGCGAAAGCTGCTGATTGAAGCAAAAGAACCCCAACGTGCGGCGGCCAGAGCATCCCCACTCCGACTCGTGTTCCAATTGCAAAGTTGGTTTCTTTTTTGAGATGTTCCAACTGCAAAGTTGCCACGGTAGACTTTTTTGAATATGTTGAAGGGCCTAATACATGTTTCTAAGAGTACTGCTTTTGACTATTGGTTGGATTAATAGCATGTGAGATGTAATGTAAAAATTATATCATCGAAAGCTCCTTTCACGTATAAATTTGACAGTATACTTTGTGTAACTTGCATGTTAATACTTTTTTCATTCCTAAATATTTGTCTTTTTATAGATTTCACTATGGATTACATACGGATGTATATAGACATAGTTTAGAGTATAGATTCATTCATGTTTGCTTCATATATAGTCCATAGTTGAATCTCTAAAAACATAAATATTTAGAAACAGAGGTAGCATTATATATTGCTTTAACATGTGATCAAAGTTAGCCTTGAAAAACGCATTAGGACCTATATATATGCATAGAGAGAGTATTTGGCGAACGTTACTGATAGAGATTTCCCAGTAAACAAAACATCAACAACGTTCGGCACAACTCTAACAAACTCCACATTGTCGAATATTCTCCACCACCTTGAATTCGTCAATGCGTCAAACTTCCATGTACATTGGACTTGAGCTTATCCATGGGCACCACTGCTACTCCAAAGACTCCATATGACTCCACCTACAACTTGTGGTCCCTTCTTTTCTTGACCACAGTCAACCCTCGAGTGAAATTAAGTTCCATACTACTCTAGATTGCGCTCCCAACTTCCAGAGTACCCGTTCATCGCCATCACACACCGATCATCGACCTGCGTGAAAGTGAACAAATTCACATATTGTGTGTCACACATAAGAGTTACTTGAACTCAACATCATCGCTCTTCCTTGACCGCCTGTCTGAAACTTGAAGGAATTTCACCATTGCTTGTAGTCATCCCGAGTCAAATTCACAGTCGTCTCACCACATGTATGACCACCGGAGCCCTGGCCCGTCTCCATGTCCCGTGCGTACCGCAAGCCTCGCCGCTATTACCGTATCGATCCTCCGTTGTCCCCATCGAGTCTCAAGGGTCACGAACCCACACCACTCAACCCCCACTGCAGAGTACCACCGATCATCACCAACCGATGACGAGTTTCACGTTTCCATCAGACCACTGGGTTCCAGTCTGAACTACGTGTCATTCGCTTTTTCCCCCGTTGAATAGGCTGCGATCTCCGGATCCTTACACCGTAGCCCCTCAATCCAGCTTCACCTTCAACATGACTCCATGGTAGGTGATCTGTCCATCCTGTGCCCCGTCGACTTCAAGTTCACATGCGTACGCCTTCTTGAATCAACCCTGCGCCATAGTCTTGTCGAAGCCACACAAGCCTCGGGCTTGTGCCACGTGTTTCCACGCCCAGAAGTTGGTCACCATCAGCAACACGCTTCTATGTCGTCGCCGCTGATCCCAACACCATCTTCTGTACCAACCGACTTGCGTTGATCCGTCAGACTGTCCAGTCTGACCTAGCCGTTGTCCGACTGCATGACACGCTCCAAGCTCGCAAATCGTCTTCCGCGAATTTACATCCATCACATGATAATTCCATCTTAGCTGGCATGACTTCCCGCAATGCCTTCAAACATCTCTGTTGTGCCAACAGTCTTTCATCCATATCTGCCATAACCCAATTTTTCTATTCCGTCAAACTTCTCCACCTCAAACCTGGTCCCCATTGGCGCCATAGACTGATCAGTGAAAAATAACTAATCTATCCATGACGCCAAATTACACCACCAGCAAAACCCAACGTCGTCTCGCCTCCGTGCATTAGTAGTAATCCCACCAAAAATTTGGCCTTCACCTGATCTCTCTTGCACAACCTCCAACGCTGGCTAATTGATTTGTCAAACCCTTGCATTCCTGATGAACATATCCCTTGCTGAATTTCCTTTTCGCTCAAAACAAGTTGTCGCCTTGTGTCTTTGTCTCCCCTACAGACGTTGCTGCCTTCAACATGCGCATGCACGTCTGCAGCTGCCCGGCTAGGAAACCAAGAGATCACGTCACCTCATGGGACTCGGTCACTAGTAAAATATCGATCCGTAGTCCCGGTTGAGATGGACCTTTAGTACCGGTTGGTCCACGGACCGGTACTAAAGGCCCTCCACGTGGCTGCCTGCGTGGGTTGGTGGTGGAGGACCTTTAGTACCGGTTGGTGATACCAACCGGTACTAAAATTTTTTTTTTCATTTTTTTGGAAAAAAATTTGTTCGATTTCTGAATGATTTGAATTTAATCTTTAACTCCCCCTCATCACTGCTCAATTTGATTTCTAATCTCTAATCGGGTACTCTTCGATTTTCAAATTTCTGAATTATTTGAATTTAATCTTTAACTACCCCTCATCACTGCTCAATTTGATTCCTAATCTCTAATCACCCCTCTTCGATTTTCAAAATTTTGAATTATTTGAATTTAATCTTTAACTACCCCTCACCACTGCTCAATTTGATTTCTAATCTCTAATCACCCTTCATCATTCCAAATATCATTCAAAATCGCCTAACTTCCCGACCGGTCACCCATCCTCTCACTACTCCAGCCTGAGCACGCTTAACTTTCAAGTTCTATTCCCCCTTGTTTCCAAGTCCGCACTAGTTGTTTTCCTGACAATAGTAAGCTGTCAATCCTATTAACCTTTAGGAGTTGAACTTGAACATGAAGTCACACGTTACACCGTTAGAGTTTGAAACTATTATTCTTAAAACCAATAATTATTAAGTAGCACACTAATATTTCTTGAATAAGTAGTTTGACCATAGTTTGACCAAAGTTTGACTGCAGTTTGACCAAAGCATAACTTTTTTTCCTTTTAGAATTTGAGGATTCTAAAAATTGCAAAACAGCCATAGGCTGTCAAATTCGGATGCGGATTTTCGTTCTGAATATTTTGATATATTATACGTTTTTTCCGACATCGTATGCAAAAGTTACAGCCGTTTTACGTTTTCATAACGTTTTTTTGCAAAACATGTTGAAATTTATGATTTTTTCCCTAACTAATGGATGTATTAACATAACTACATCTCGAAGGATTTTAATTTTTGAAGTTTTTATCAAAAAAAATTCAAACTGAAATGGCGATACACGGGGGGGGGGGGGATAGAGACAAATTTCAGACCAGTTCTAGAGGGCCTTTAGTACCGGTTCGTGCCACGAACCGGTACTAAAGAGGCACG
Source organism: Hordeum marinum (assembly GCA_022496015.1). Lineage (NCBI taxonomy): Eukaryota > Viridiplantae > Streptophyta > Magnoliopsida > Poales > Poaceae > Hordeum > Hordeum marinum. The sequence goes on along the minus strand of CM039676.1, from coordinate 366,297,249 downwards.
TGGGACCCAAGCCTGACGAAAAGCCTGCCACATGACGCCCAAGTCTTTAGTACCGGTTGGTGTCACCAACCGGTACTAAAGGGCAACCTTTAGTACCGGTTCGTGCCATGAACCGGTACTAAAGAGGCATGCGGGGCCCGGTCTGATCAAAAGCCTGGCACGCCCCCTTTAGTACCGGTTCGTGACACGAACCGGTACTAAAGGTTCCTTACGAGCCGGTACTAAAGGTCGCCGGCACGAACCGGGACTAATAGCCTCTTTAGTACCGGCTCGTAACTAGACCGGGACTAATGCTCGGGACGAAAGGTCTGTTTTCTACTAGTGGGTCCCTCCTATTGTTTTTCAAAACAAATCTCATGTCCCTGCCTGAACCGAAGCAAGCACTGCTCGAACACGCCACGCCGCTAACTTATGACCTCTCGATCTGCTACTCCACACGCGTTGCATGCGCGTGCCACCACCGCTTCTAATTCGATCTAGCCGCTGCCCGATGCTTTAGGTGTTCCTTGCTGCTACCGCTGTCCCCTGATTCTGCTGCTCACCCGATCTCTACATGAGCAGACGTCTCGCGGCACCATCGATTATCTTATCGCCATCCGCGACCAACTCGACAGATCCATGAACTATTCTTCTCCTTCCTCTAAATCAACGTATCCGTAGCCTCCTCGCAACCTAACTTTGATACCACTTGTTAGAATAAATTCAAGGCACTCCATTAATCAACCGAGGATCAAGAAATCACACGAGCACGACACCGAGATTTGTTAACGAGGTTCACCGATATGGCTACATCCCTGGGGCATGGCTATGGGCGCTCCTCTCCGTGACACCGTCACAATACTGCACCTTGGCCGCCCTGGGCACCGGCACATGCCGCCGGCTCCCCCTGCGCTCATGTGCTATTATGTTGGCATAGGTTACATCGTGTGTCTAGCCTCTCTATACATGAGAGGTCAAGGATACAAGTGTCCTATTAGGACATGACTCATATGCTATCTAAACACAATACAACTACAAGTCCAACCGTAACCTGCCTTGTACACTATATTCGACACAACTCTAACATGATGTAATATTTTTCATCGCGCGAACTTCCTCAGGTCCTTACCCGCAAGATCTTATCCTCTCACCACAATTGCCCACAGCTGCATCCCACACATTTCACCAGCCACTTTTGTCTTCCTTGTCGGTAAGAATGGCAATGGCGTGGATCTCTAGTGATATGGGGTGGAATGGCAGGTGTCAATCTTTCACGAATTCAAGGGGAAACCTCAAGAGCATAAAGAACACAAGAAAGAACGGGGATAAATCATAAGAGGAAACACTTAAGAACAAGTACAATCACACATCCGGTAGACTCACTACACACAACATCGACAAGGTACAAGAACAACGAAGGGAAAGTAGGATACATGGTAGAGTTCATCCCGAATCCCATGGAGAGATGGGGCCTTGAAATCCCGGAGGATCTTCCCTACAAGAGGGGTCTTGACATCCACTTGGATCTTCTCACATAGAGGTAGTCATTTCCATGGGAGGAGGAAGTGAAAGGGACACTGCTCAACTATCTATGAGCTAAACCATTGCTAACACTAGAAATGAGGAGGGGTGGAGTTTATATAGTGCTAGCCACGAAGGGATAAGTGAGAGAGAGATACATGGGACTTGGGCCCGTCAAGCACGCAGGCATGGCCGGATGATTCAGACGGGGTCCCGGATGATCCGGGCATTTTTCGGACGATCCGGGTGGAGTCCTGGACGATCCGGCTTCGCGGTGGACCTTCGGGTGTGTTCTGTTGGTGTAGATGGATGATCCGGAGGGGGGCCTGGATTGTCTCGCAGGTCGTCCGGATGTCCGGCCAAGTGCAATACCTGCACTTCCTCCGGCTTCTCGACTTGGTCTTCTTTTGTCTCCGCTTCCAAGCTTCCCCTCGCAGATGGTGTAGTCGTACGTAGGTGCTGGCACTCCTCCTCATCATCCGTGAAGCTCCGACAATACCTATGCATGCACACGAGAGGAGTGTCAAGTAGTATACCATCCTCGAAGGGGTCAAGTGAGCACGTGTAAAGGAGATGATTCATCTTTATGTATGAGTAGTAGACGTGGCACGTGTCACTTGCCAAACGGAATCTTGTCATGCTGATGTCCGTAGGATGCTCCGCATCATCCCCTCCCCATTGGGAAAGATCCATCCTCGGATCAAAAACCAAATCACCATGTAAAGGAGATGGCGTCAACGTGTAGAAGTGGACGATCACCGAGCGCTCATCATGTAGAAGCTCGAAAAGGGCACTCTCCCATGTCTCACCGTTTAGTAATTCCTTCAAAAGGAGCAAATACGACAAACACTTAGAAAAACAAATGTGGTTAGCGTTAGTGCAAAACCAAGCATTCAAGTGGTGAATCACCACACAAGTGTAGTCATCATGCATAACATATGGTGTGACAAGGGATTGTGTCATGGCATGTAAGCATATAAATTGAGCACAATCTAAGGCATCATGGGGACAATCATGAAAATGTGAGGTAATGATGCGATTATGTGTGACAATAGAACAAGCATCTACCTCAAGGTCATAACATGCATGCACAAAGCAATCAACAAAAGGTGTATGGTAGGCCTAGGAATCATTCACAACACCAAATAAAATGAAGTGTTTAAACATATGGTGCAATCCAAAGTACAAGACAATCCAAGCATAATGTGCACATGGTGTAGTGAAGATAGTGAGGCACTCAACACAATATAAATAGCAATTGGTCATCATGTGTGAGGCAATCAAGTCAAGCATGTAGAAAGCAATGTGGCATGTCAAATGTGAATTATGAAACATTGGTGATGCAACATAGGCAAGCATATTGATCATGTCATGGAAACTAGTAGTGCGAAGATGCAACATACTAGAGGAAATCACGATAATCGTGTCATGTGAGAAGACGATAGGCATAGACAATGCACATGACATGCCGCAAGCATGAAAATAAGAAATGAGCAAAGTATCATCATTGTATTGGCAATAAGTCCTAAGTAAATAGCAATGGTACATCATGACTCTCCCAACACAAGAAGCAACAATAGCATATCACACGAGGTGAACATGGTAATAACAACTAGGATCTCTACCAAGCATGCAAGTACACATAGAAAGAGAAGAATGGTGAATCGTGTGTAAATGCAAGCAAGGGTCATAATTGCATCGCAAAGTAGAGAATTAAGCATAACATGCAATGTGAACATGAGAAAATGGGCAGAAGATGACAAGTGGTATATAGTCCATAGTCGTGTGAGAACCAAGTAGAAGAGGTGCACGTAGTCCTTGCGCAAGGGGAATGGTTAGAGACTCATTCCGATGAATACCAAGTCGTCATTTTATCTCAAGAGCTCTTTTCATCAACTCATGGGATTGTGAGGTTGACGAGTATTCGTGAGTACCTACACAACAAGTAGACACACGAAACAAAGTGTGTGCATGGTAAATGTACACATCATCCGTTAGGATGTGTGTGTGCTTGTGTTCGTTAGCACAAAATGTCCTATTCTCAAACAAATTTGAGCCATGGTATAGGAATACGTCATCCATCATGCAATGATAGCTATTATGCTCAACATGCATGATTGGGACACAATTTATGGCAAGTATGTGGCACAAGCATTTTATTCATATCAATGGCAAGCATATTATGCACACAAACATGGGAAGTATGCAATGGATGGGATGGATGAAACTCTCCTAATATGTATGAGGAAACTACGGGGGTCTCCTCATGTGCAATAGCGGAAGCATATGATGGATAAGATGAACAACATCCAAAACAATGCATGTCCAAAGTATGGTGATCATGGCATGACATATGAGAACAATTGCGCAAACGATGCAAAGGGAGCATGGCAATGTTATCACAAGAAAATAAAATGGCAATAACCATGGGTTTGTCATCTATTCCATATTCACAAATTGGGTTTATTTTAATGGCATGTGCATAGTTACTACGAAGAGATTACGAAGATGCAATATGGGTGATCTCATGCATAGCATATGACAAGTCAAGCGGATTATCAAACATGATGTGACCAATAGAATTTTCACATGATATCCTATGGAGTATAGAAGCACAACTAGGTAAGTCAACATGCTCATCATCGTAGTCATCAAAAATTGGTGGGATATCTAGGCATGAAGAAGACATAGCATGTGGTGTGTCCATAAGGTGATCAACATCATGTAAGCAATCAATGGCAAGATACTCCACTAGTGGGACAAGCAAAGAACCTTCACCTATGTTACCTTTAGAGCTCCTCTCATGTGATGTATGTGAGGTGGTAAAAGTCGACGCTTTGTCAACATGTTCGTCTTGATGGAACCATTTGGGTGGGGCATCATCGTCCACCATGGCCATCATCATTCCCATTGGAGGGATAGAATCGTCAAGGATAAGAGCGCCATCATGTATGAGACCATGCACCAAAGAAGAGGACACGATAGGAGTAGAGGGTAAGTTGTTAGGAATCATAGTGGCCTCACATGCCCTCCCAATACCTCACTCACTAAGTGTTGTGGCTCACTCACTCCCTCTAGGATGCTCTCACTCATATGGTTGGTTGAGTCACGCGAAGGATGGTGATGGCTCTTAATCGCACATAGGAATTGTGGCATATTTTCATATATGGGGCTAGTGGTGGTCACACTCATGCTCTCATAGGAAATACTCTCAGTGTCACATATGGTGGACTCACTCATGTCACTCATGTGATGGTGGCTCTCCTCACATGGAAACTGGGGCATCTCTTCATATGTGAGTGCCGGAGAGATGTGGTACAAACATCTTCATGCTCAACTCCTTTCGCCGCCTTAGTTGAAGGGATAGTCCCATCTTCAACCGTCTCATCGTCGTCGTGGATGAAGGCCGAAGATGGCACATCATCATTCGCCTCCATGACCAAAGGGAAATTCCCATGCTCGGTCATCTTCCTTGGGATGCTTCCGAAGATGGAAGGGTCATCCATGCGTGTAGTCGATCGCCTTGATCTTGGCATCGAAGCTTGTCCTTGGTGGTGTTCTTGCTCTTCGCACACTTTTTTCTTGGAGGTGGCTTGCCCTTTGTGATGATGTAGATCACGAGTGGGATGGTTGTCGTGGCGGGCGTCTCGAAGATGAGGACGTGGTCGACTTGTTCTTGCATCCGATTGGTGCTCCAAAGATGTGCGCCTTGAGCGTCTCTACCTTGAAAATGACGAAGGGGAATAATACTTGTAGTTGGCCACCATGTGTCGAAGTTTGATCCATGTGAGCACCCAACTTTTTGTCGATGTAGTCTCTTTTCCGAGCTCCGAAGTATCGTATGTCGATGGCGAGTCGCTTGAGTTTTTGGTTGATGTAGTTGTTCATGTTAATGTTGTCGTTGAAGACCGAAGATGTCGTGTTTTGCCTAGCCATCACAAGACTTAAGCAAAGGTGAGTGGGAAATGAGATAAAGAATACCAAGATACCATTTCCCAAAGTTGAGGATGTATCTCGTTTCACTTAATGTGAACTGAGAGAATAGTGGAATTGGTATCGGACTTGTTCACTCACACCTACAAAGTAAAGCTTATCGAGTGGCTTGGTTAGGACAAGTGGCACAAAATTCAACCAATTGTTAGTCAAGATATCGAAAATATTGAAAAAGATTCACAAAATTTCAATGCAAAGAAAATAGATCAATAGTTATGGTGTCACTAGGAACACACACACAGATAGATAAGTGGGATCTGCGCAACCAAGGAATGAGCACAAAATATGTGAGACCCGGGAAAAGCTCGTGTTGCATGGATACTAGAAGAGACAATAGCTCGATTGCTCAAATGGGCTAGATATGCACTTGTGCACCAACCTACAAGAGTAAATGTGTCGTCTTCAATCTCAACTATGCTATGTATGTATGATCCAAGAATATGAACTATGCAAAATGTCTCAATGCTATTGCTATTGATTATAAGCTCTTTTGTATTTCCTATTTTGCTTAAAAGCTTTTTCTTCTTCTTTTTTCTCTTTTTTTATACCATGCTTGATGCTCGAATCAAGATATGAGACAAGTATGATGGATGTGCACGGGAGAGACTTATGGCACAATGTAGATAACAAGTTGGTTGCACGCTAAAACTAGCTATGCGGCATAAGAGTATCACTACGGTGCACAAGTAACGTGGCTCAAAAATTCTCAACTCGCTAGTCGCAGTGGGTAAGGTACGCAAAAGGTTCAGAGCGATCAAAGCAATGGTAAGGAAATGGACAATGAATGTCGTCGAGGTTACCATCCTTACTTACCGTTGGGGTGCCAAAAGGCGAAGTGGCTGTTGTCAATGTCGAGGCCGTGACAATGACGAGTGGCGGCGTTGTCGGTGTCAAACCGTCCCTAATTAGCCGAAACACCTTAGGAAACAGAAACCGAACTCAAAATCTCAAAGAAAAATTGGGTTAAAATGGTAGAAGTGTATGATGGGAAAACTATGCGGAAGTAGTGCTAGAGGCCTAGGCAAACTTGCCAAAATTTCAAAACTTCGATGGAGTCAAATGATTTTGGAAGTATTTTTGTGGGATGATGGATGTAAATAACTATCCAATGAGCTAAAGAACATCAAAATCGGACTCCAAATAAACCAGTTATGGTCAAAACAAGAAATCAGTCCTGTCAAGTCTAGGGATACCCGGACATCCGGGAGAGGTTCCAGATGATCCGGCTTCAGCTTTTGGGTACTGATGTGTGGGCTCCCTGGACGTCTGGGAGAGGGTCCAACTAATCCGTGTAATAGCCGGACGATCCGGGCAGGTCAAACTACTCGGGATTTCCTCTCGGGGACGCGATTTTGGGCAGAAATTTCGATCTTGGGGGTTCATAATTGATGGAGAAAAAAATTAGGGTGGATTTGGTGGTGAGAAAGCTAGACCTACTTGCCAAACACGAAATCCATGGATCAAAATCAACAAAATCTCACAAGAACCAACAAATCACAAAAAAATTGGTGAGGCCATTTTTGATGGGTATTTTCGAATTGGGACAAAAACAAACAAAATTAGGCTAGAAAACGAAGTGGAGGCTCCAATTTCATGAGAAACGTGGCTCTTGATACCAATATGATACAAGGTGGAACCCGTAGGTGTCGATCTTTCACGTATTGGAGGAGGAAACCTCAAGAGCTCGAAGAACACGAGAAAGAACAGGGAAAAATCATAATAGGAAACACTCAAGAACAAGTCCAATCACACATCCACTAGACTCACCACACACAAGATCCACAATGTACAAGAACAACAAAGGGAAACTAGGATACATGGTAGAGTTCATCCAGAATCCCATGGGGAGATGGGGCCTTGAAATCCCGGAGGATCTTCCCTGCAAGAGGGGTCTTGACATCCGCTTGGATCTTCTCACATAGAGGTAGTCATCTCCATGGGAGGAGGAAGTGGAAGGAGCAATGCTCAACTATCTATGAGCTAAACCATTGGTAACTCTAGAAATGAGGAGGGGATGGAGTATGTATTTGTTGGGGAACGTCGCATGGGAAACAAAAAATTTCCTACGCACACGCAAACCTATCCATGGTGATGAGCATCTACGAGAGGGAGAGTGGATCTACATACCCTTGTAGATCACTAAGCGGGAAGCGTTAAGAAACGCGGTTGGTGTAGTCAAACTTCTTCGCGATCCAAATCGCCGAGCGTCCCGCGATCCAATCACGAACCGTCCCACGAACACATCATGATCCGTCCCACGAACTCATCACGATCCGTCTCATGATCTTGATCACGATCTATCCCGCGAACTCATCACAATCCGTTCCGTGATCACATCACGAACCATCTCGCGATCTCGATCACGGTCCTTCCGATCTAGCGCCGAACGGACGGCACCTCCGCGTTCAGCACACGTGCAGCTTGATGACGATCTCCACCGTCTCGATCCATCAAGAGGAGGTGGAGAGGAGAGAGAGTTCACCGGCAGCGTGACGGCGCTCCGGTGATGGTGGTGGAGCAATTCCGGCAGGGCTTCGCCTAAGCGTTGCAGAAAACCGATCTAGAGGAGAAACTTTGCACCGGTGAAACGGGTAGCACGTGGCCGGAAATTCTGTCCAAAAACCACCCAATCCACTAGTATATATAGGAGGAGAGGAGAGGACAGGCAGCCAAGGCCTTTGGGTCGGCCGAAATAGGAGGTGGGAGCAATCCTACTTCACCTCCAATCCTAGTTGGAGTAGGATTGCCTCCTATTGGCTGATTTTCCACTTTTTGCTTTAGGACTTTCTCTCCTGCGCCATGGGCCTTTGTGGCTGTTTTCCCAGCCCACTAAGGGCTGTTATTATTCTCCCACATCCCATGGACCTCTTGGGGTCGAAATACCCCTCCCGGAGGCCTCCCGATACACTACCGGCACTCCCGGTACACTACCGGCACTCCCAGTACACTACCGATGAGCCCGAAACTTTTTCGGAAACCAAAATGGGACTTCCTATATATGAATCTTTACCTCCGGACCATTCCGGAGCTCCTCGTGACGTCCGGGATCTCATCCGGGACTCCGATCAAACTTCGGTCACCACCATACATAACTCTACACTACCGAAACGTCACCGAACCTTAAGTGTGCAGACCCTACGGGTTCGAGAACTATGTAGACATGACCGAGACACCTCTACGGTCAATAAACAATGGCGGGACCTAGACGTCCACATTGGTTCCTACATATTATACGAAGATCTTTATCGGTCGAACCTCTATGTCAAGGATTCAGTTAATCCCGTATAACGTTCCCTTTGTTCTTCGGTATGTTACTTGCCCGAGATTCGATCGTCGGTATCTCCATACCTAGTTCAACCTCGTTACCGGCAAGTCTCTTTACTCGTTCCATAATACAAGATCCCACAACTAACAATTAGTCACATTGCTTGCAAGGCTTATTGTGATGTTGCATTACCGAGTGGGCCCCGAGATACCTCTCCGTCACACGGAGTAACAAATCCCAGTCTCGATCCATGCCAACTCAACAGACAGCATCGAAGATACCTATAGAGCACCTTTATAGTCACCCAGTTACGTTGCGACGTTTGATACACACAAGGCACTCCTCTGATATCTGTGAGTTGCATGATCTCATGGTCATAGGAACACATACTTGACATGCGGAAAACAGTAGCAATAAACTGACACGATCATATGCTACGTTTGCAGTTTGGGTCTTGTCCATCACATCATTCTCCTAATGATGTGACCCCGTTATAAAATGACATCTCATGTCCATGGCTAGGAAACCTTAACCATCTTTTGATCAACGAGCTAGTCTATTAGAGGCATACTAGGGACAAGGTTTTGTCTATGTATCCACACATGCATCTAAGTCTCTGATCAATACAATTATAGCATGGATAATAAACGATTATCATGAACAAGGAAATATGATAATAACTAATTTATTCTTGCCTCTAGGGCATATTTCTAATAGTCTCCCACTTGCACTAGAGTCAATAATCTAGTTCACATCACCATGTGATTCGCATTGTTATGAATCTAACACCCAACGAGTTCTGGGGCTCGATCATGCTTTGCATGTGAGAGAGGTATTATAGTCAACGGGTCTGTAACATTCAGATCCTTGTGCACTTTGCAAATACCTATGTCAAACTGTAAACACTGCTACCACACTCCGCTCGGTACTATTCCAAATGGCTGCTCCACTATACGTATCCAGATTGCTACTACGAGTCATCCGGATTAGTGTTAAAGCTTGTATCGACGTAACTCCTTACGACGAACTCTTTATCACCTCCATAATCGAGAAACATCTCCTTAGTCCTCTGGTTACTAAGGATAATTCCGACCGCTGTCCAGTGATCCACTCCTGGACCACTCTTGTACCCCTTGACAGACTCATGGCAAGGCACACATAGGTGCGGTACACAGCATGGCATAATATAGAGCCTATGGCTAAGGCATAGGGGACGACGTTCGTCCTTTCTCTTTCTTCTGCCGTTGTCAAGCTTTGAGTCTTACTCAACTTCACACCTTACAAATCAGACGAGAACTATTTCTCTGGCTGATCCATTTTGAACTCTTTCAAAATCTTGTGAAGGTATGCACTCATTGAAAGTCTCATCAAGCATCTTGATCTATCTCTATAGATTTTGATGCTCAACAATTAGGTAGCTTTATCCAGGTCTTCCTTTGAAAATCACTTTCCAAATAACCGTTTTATGCTTTCCAGAAACTCTACATTATTTCTGATCAACAATATGTCATCCACATATACTTATCAGAAATTCTATAGTGCTCCCACTCACTTTATTGCAAATACAAGTTTCTCGTAAACTTTGTATAAACATCAAAACTTTGATCACCTCATCAAAGCGTATATTCCAACTCCGAGATGCTTGCTTCAGTCCATGGAAGGATCACCGAAGCTTGCACACCTTTTAGCATCCTTAGGCCTGACAAAACCTTCTGGTTGTATCACATACAACCTTTCCTCAAGTAAACCATTAAGGAAACGATGTTTTGACATCCATCTGCCAGATTTCATACTTGAAAACACAGCAACTGCTAACATAATTCCAACAGACTTTTAGCATCGCTACGAGTGAGAAAGTCTCATCGTAGTCAACTCCTTGAACTTGTCACAAACATCTTTGCAACAAGTCGAGCTTTACAAATAGTGACATTCACCATCAGTGTCTGTCTTCATTTTAAAGATCCATTTGTACTCAATGACCTGCCGTCCAACGAGCAAGTCTACCAAAGTCTACACTTGGTTTTAATACATGGATCCTATCTCGGATTTCATGGCCTCCAACCATTTGTCGGAATCCAGGCCCATCATCGCTTCTCCATAGCTCGTAGGTTCATCGTTGTCCAACAACATGACCTCCAAGACAGGGTTGTCATACCGCTTAGGAGCAGTACACATCCTTGTCGACCTACGAAGTTCGATAGTAACTTGATCCTGAAGTTTCATGATCATGATCATTAACTTCCTCTTCAACTAACGTAGGCTTCACAGAAACATCTTTCTGCGCTGCGCTACTCTCTGGTTGAACAAAGGTTTAACAACCTCATCAAGTTCTATCTTCCTCCCACTCAATTCTTTCGAGAGAAACTTTTTCTCGAGAAAGGACCCAGTTCTAGCAACAAACACTTTGCACTCGGATCTGAGATAGAAGGCATACCCATCTGTTCTTAGGGTATTCTATGAAGATACATTTGTCCGCTTTGGGTTCTAGCTTATTATGTGAAAACATTTTCCACACAAGCATCGCAGCCCCAAACATTAAGAAATGACAGCTTAGGTTTCTATCAAACCATAATTCACACGGTGTCATCTCAACGGATTTAGATGATGCCCTATTTAAAGTGAATGTAGTTGTCTCTAATGCATAACCCCAAAAATTATAGTAGTAAAACGATAAGAGACATCACAGTATGCACTATATCAATAGAGCATGACTATGATGTTCGGACACACCATCACACCATGGTGTTCCAGGTGGCGTTAGTTGTGAAACAAATTTCACGTTGTCTTAAGTTGTATGCCAAACTCGTAACTCAGATATTCACCTCCACGATCATATCGCGGTCATTTTTATCTTCTTGTCACGATGATCTTTAAACTTCACTCTGAATTTGCTTGAACCTTTCAAACGATTCAGACTTGTGTTTCATTAAGTAAATATACACTATATCTACTCAAATCATCAGTGAAGGTAAGAAAATAACGATATCCACTGCACGCTACAAGACTCACTAGATTGCATACATCAACATGTATCATTTCCAATGAATCACTTGCCCGCTCCATCCAACGGGGTCCTTTAGTCATCTTGCCCAAGAGGCATGGTTCACATGTCTCAACCGATTCGAAATCGATGAGTCCAAATATCCATCAGCATGGAGTTTCTACATGCGCTTTATACCAATATGACATTTAGCGGCAGTGCCACAAGTATGTGGTACTATCATTATTAACTTTGTATCTTTTGACATCAATGTTATGAACATGTGTACTACTACGATCAAGATTTCAACAAACCATTCTCACTGGGTGCATGACCATTGAAGGTATTATTCATGTAAACAGAATAACCATTATTCTCTGACTTAAATGAATAATCGTATTGCAACAAACATGATCTAATCATGTTCATGCTCAACGCAAAACACCAAATAACATTTATTTAGGTTCGTCACTAATCCTGAAGGTAGAGAGAGCGTGCGATGTTGATCACATCAACCTTGGAAACACTTCCAACACATATCGTCACCTCACCCTTAGCTAGTTCTCCATTTATTTCGTAGCTTTTATTTCGAGTTACTAACATTTAGCAACCGAACCAGTATCCAATACCCAGGTGCTACTAAGAGTACTAGCAAGGTACACATTAGTAACTCGTATATCAAATATACTTCTATCAATGTTGCCAGCCTTCTTATCTACCAAGTATCTAGGGTTGTTCCGCTTCAGCGACCTCTCACCTCATAATAGAAGCACTTAGTCTCGGGTTTGAGTTCAACTTTGGGTTTCTTCACTGGAGCAGCAACTGACTTGCTATCCATGAAGTTTCCCTCCTTGCTCTTGCCCTTCTCGAAACTAGTGGTTTGATTAACCATCAACACTTGACGCTCCTTCTTGATTTCTACCTTCGCGGTGTCAAACATCGTGAACAGCTCAGGGATCAACATTTCTTTCCCTGGCATTTTATAGTTAATCACCAAGTTCTAGTAGCTCAGTGACAGTGACTTGGAGAACTATATCAATCACTATCTTATCTGGAAGATCAACTCCCACTTGATTCAAGAGATTGTAGTACCCAGACAATCTGAGTACATGCTCAACGGTTGAGCTATTCTCCTTCATCTTACAGGCAAAGAATCTTGTTGGAGATCTCATATCTCGCAACACGGGCACGAGCCTGAGATCACAATCTCAGCTCCTAGAACATCTCATATGTTCCGTGACGTTCAAAACGTTTCGGAGCCTCATTCTAAGCCGTAATGCATGACGCACTAAACTATCAAGTAGTCATCGAAACGTGCTTGTCAGATGTTCACAACATCTACAGACGATGCTAGATGGGGTGGCGCACCGAGCGGTGCATTAAGGACATAAGCCTTCTGTGCAGCAATGAGGACAATCCTCAGATCACGGACCCAGTCCGCAATTTTGCTACCAACATCTTTCAATTCTATTTCTCTAGGAACATATTAAAATACAAGGGAGCTACAGCGCGAGCTAGTAATCTACAACATAATTTGCAAAGACACTTTGACTATGTTCATGATAATGAGTTCAATTAATCATATTACTTAAGAACTCCCACTCAAATTGACATCCCTCCGATCATTCGAGTGATACATGATCCAAATTCACCAACTCAAGTCCGATCATCACGTGAGTTGAGGTGGCTGCAATGGTGAACATCATCATGTTGATCATATCTACTATATGACTCATGTTCGACCTTTCGGTCTCTTGTGTTCCGAGGCCATGTCTGTACATGCTAGGCTCGTCAAGTTTAACCCGTGTGTTCTGCGCGTGCAAATCTGGCTTGCACCCATTGTATGTGAACGTAGAGTCTATCACACCCGATCATCACGTGGTGTCTCAACACGACGAACTTTCGCAACGGTGCACACTCGGGGAGAACACAATTTATCTTGAAATTAAGTGAGGGATCACCTTATAATGCTACCATCGTCCTAAGCAAAACAAGGTGCATAAAAGGATTAACATCGCATGCAAATCATAAGTGACATGATATGGCCATGATCTTGTGCTTTTGATCTCCATCATGAAAGCACCGGCATGATCTCCATCGTCACCGGCATGACACCATGATCTCCATCATCTTGATATCCATCAACGTGTCGCCATCGGGGTTGTCACGCCCTACATGCTTCTACTACTATTGCTACCGTAGCGATAAAGTAAAGCATTACATAGCGCTTAATGATTGACACGCAGGTCATACAATAATTAAAGACAACCCTATGGCTCCTGCCGGTTGCCGTATTCAACGACATGCAAGTCGTGAAATTCTATACATCACATGATCATCTCATACATCACATATATCTCATCATGTAATTGGCCATATCACATCACAACATACCCTGCAAAAACAAGTTAGACGTCCTCTAATTGTTGTTGCATGTTTTACGTGGCTGCTACGGGTATCTAGCAAGAACGATTCTCACCTACGCATAAACCACAACGGTGATACATAGATTGCTTTTCAACCTTCTCAAGGACCGCCTTTGTCGGATCCGATCCAACTAAAGTGAGAGAAACTGTCACCCGCAAGCCACCTAAGCAACAAGTTGCGTCGAGGGAACCGGTCTCTCGTAAGCGTACGAGTAATGTTGGTCCGGGCCGCTTCATCTCACAATCCCGCTGAACCAAAATACGACCAAGGGAGGAAGCAATCTAAGCATCAACGCCCACAAACCTTTTGTGTTCTACTCGAGATCTCATCGAACCATCAACCTAGCTCATGATGCCACTGTTGGGGAACGTCGCATGGGAAACAAAAATTTTCCTACGCACACGCAAACCTATCCATGGTGATGAGCATCTACGAGAGGGAGAGTGGATCTACATACCCTTGTAGATCACTAAGCGGGAAGCATTAAGAAACGCGGTTGGTGTAGTCGAACTTCTTCGCGATCCAAATCGCCGAGCGTCCCGCGATCCAATCACGAACCGTCCCACGAACACATCATGATCCGTCCCACGAACTCATCACGATCCGTCTCACGATCTTGATCACGATCTGTCCCGCGAACTCATCACGATCCGTTCCGTGATCACATCACGAACCATCTCGCGATCTCGATCACGGTCCTTCCGATCTAGCGCCGAACGGACGGCACCTCCGCGTTCAGCACACGTGCAGCTTGATGACGATCTCCACCGTCTCGATCCAGCAAGAGGAGGTGGAGAGGAGAGAGAGTTCACCGGCAGCGTGACGGTGCTCCGGTGATGGTGGTGGAGCAATTCCGGCAGGGCTTCGCCTAAGCGTTGCAGAAAACCGATCTAGAGGAGAAACTTTGCACCGGTGAAACGGGTAGCACGTGGCCGGAAATTCTGTCCAAAAACCACCCAATCCACTAGTATATATAGGAGGAGAGGAGAGGAGAGGCAGCCAAGGCCTTTGGGTCGGCCGAAATAGGAGGTGGGAGCAATCCTACTTCACCTCCAATCCTAGTTGGAGTAGGATTGCCTCCTATTGGCTGATTTTCCACTTTTTGCTTTAGGACTTTCTCTCCTGCGCCATGGGCCTTTGTGGCTGTTTTCCCAGCCCACTAAGGGCTGGTTATTATTCTCCCACAGCCCATGGACCTCTTGGGGTCGAAATACCCCTCCCGGAGGCCTCCCGGCACACTACCGGCACTCCCGGTACACTACCGACACTCCCGATACACTACCGATGAGCCCGAAACTTTTTCGGAAACCAAACTGGGACTTCCTATATATGAATCTTTACCTCCGGACCATTCCGGAGCTCCTCGTGACGTCCGGGATCTCATCCGGGACTCCGATCAAACTTCGGTCACCACCATACATAACTCTACACTACCGAAACGTCACCGAACCTTAAGTGTGCAGACCCTGCGGGTTCGAGAACTATGTAGACATGACCGAGACACCTCTACGGTCAATAAACAATGGCGGGACCTGGACGTCCACATTGGTTCCTACATATTCTACGAAGATCTTTATCGGTCGAACCTCTATGTCAAGGATTCAGTTAATCCCGTATAACGTTCCCTTTGTTCTTCGGTATGTTACTTGCCCGAGATTCGATCGTCGGTATCTCCATACCTAGTTCAACCTCGTTACCGGCAAGTCTCTTTACTCGTTCCATAATACAAGATCCCACAACTAACAATTAGTCACATTGCTTGCAAGTCTTATTGTGATGTTGCATTACCGAGTGGGCCCCGAGATACCTCTCCGTCACACGGAGTAACAAATCCCAGTCTCGATCCATGCCAACTCAACAGACAGCATCGAAGATACCTGTAGAGCACCTTTATAGTCACCCAGTTACGTTGCGACGTTTGATACACACAAGGCACTCCTCTGATATCTGTGAGTTGCATGATCTCATGGTCATAGGAACACATACTTGACATGCGGAAAACAGTAGCAATAAACTGACACGATCATATGCTACGTTTGCAGTTTGGGTCTTGTCCATCACATCATTCTCCTAATGATGTGACCCCGTTATCAAATGACATCTCATGTCCATGGCTAGGAAACCTTAACCATCTTTTGATCAACGAGCTAGTCTATTAGAGGCATACTAGGGACATGGTTTTGTCTATGTATCCACACATGCATCTAAGTCTCTGACCAATACAATTATAGCATGGATAATAAACGATTATCATGAACAAGGAAATATGATAATAACTAATTTATTCTTGCCTCTAGGGCATATTTCCAATAGTATTGTGGTAGCCACGAAGGGGTAAGTGAGAGGGAGATACATAGGCCTCGGACCCGTCACGCACGCATGCATGGCTGGATGATCCGGACGGGGTCCCGAATGATTTGGGCATCTTCCGGACGACCCGGGTGGAGTCCTGGACGATCCGGCTTCGCAGTGGAGCTTCGGGTGCATTATGTTGGTGTAGCTGGATGATCCGGATGTGGGCTAGATGATCCGGGCGTCAGCCGGATCGTCTGGGAGGTCGTCCGGATGTCCTGGCAAGTGGAGTACTTGCACTTCCTCTAGCTTATGGTCTCGATCTTCTTCCGTCTCCACTTCCAAGCTTTCCCTCGCGGATGTTGTAGTCGTATGTAAGTTCTGGCACTCCTCCTCCTCCTCATCTGTGAAGCTCCGACAATACTTATGCATGCACATGAGAGGAGTGTCAAGTAGTTTACCATCCTCGAAGGGGTCAAGTGAGCACGTGTAAAGGAGATGATTCACCTTTATGTATGAGTAGTAGATGCGGCACGTGTCACTTGCCAAACGAACTCTTGTCATGATGATGTACGTAGGATGCTCCGCATCATCTAGCCCGACGGGAGGCGGTCCTCGCCGACAACTGCAGTAGGGGCGGACGTGGCATGACACATCACATGCGGCGGGTGGGCGACGATGGTGCTGACCTCGCGTGACCTGTCACGACACACCTTATCGGATATGGCTCCCTCGGTGATAGCACAGGAGCGCATGCCGGTGGAGGCCACTTTTTATGGCCCCGGTGATGGCGCGTAGCAGGAGCACTCCTCGCGGCGACTGTGATAAGGGCGGAGGTGGCATGGGTTTCCCCACTTCTGTCAAAGTAATGCCATGACAATTTATTAACCTTTCTTTCAATAAATGTTTGCATGGAAAATAAGTTTTCTTTTGAATTAGATCATGGGCAAATTTATTGTTTTTAGAATGGCATTCTATTTTTGTAGCTAGATAGCATTGTAAAATTCCCAAATTTGCCATGTTTTGCTTTGAGAACAAACTCCTCCAATCTGCCATACGATGTTATTGCCAGGTCTATTGGACGTAACATGGCGAGTTTACATTACTTTGAATAAGAACACATTCTTCTTTAAAAAAAACATGGCATTTTCAAGTGTATACTTTGGCAAGTTTATATACCTTTTTGCAACATGTCATTTTTATTGAACTTAACATGGCAAATTTTCAAAAATGCCATGTTAAGTTCAAAAAAATGCCATGCAACATATAACATATTTTTTCCATGGCATTTTATTTAGTTCTATCAATAAGAAAATGTAATTGCATTTTTATTTGTATTTCTAAGATAAAATCTATTTTTTCTACCTTTTGTGACATGCAAATTCATAACTTTTATGTTTGTTTTATTCTTTAGAGCAAGACATTTTTTAGAGAACATTTTTGTCCTAGTCTTGCCATGTGCAATTTTTACATTTTGGAAATATTGGCATTTCTAGTAACTAGACCATGACATATTTATAAGTAGACCATATGGCACTTTCAATTTAGGTAGCATGATATTTTATTCTTATAGAGCATGTCATTTTTATTAATTATAATATGCTAATATACATTTTTAGCTTACAATGACATTTTTAGTAATTAGATAATGGATTTTTTTATTAAGTAGGCAATGAAAATTTTCAATATAGGTAGGATTTCATTTTTACCCTTCAGAGCATGACACTTTTTTATAATTAGACCATGGCATTTTTACTAAGTAGACCATGGTAGTTTTAATTTTTGCAGCATGGCATTTTTATCCTTTCGAGTATGGCCATTTTATTAATTAGATTATGACCAATTTTTTTTCGCTTTTTGGATCATGGTAATTTTTTCTGTGTGTGATTGAGGAAAAATAATAGACCATGGCTTTTGTAAGATCATGGCATTTTTCATCTCTACACCATGGTAATTTTACTTTAATTTGACATGGCAATTTCACTGTTGTTTGGGTCACGGCAAGTTTCTCTACATATGATTGTAAAAAAAAGATCATGGTATTTTAAATTTTAAGATCCTGCCATTTTTATTTTAACCTCTTGGAATTTTTAATTTTAGAGGATTGTACAGTACATGGTCATTTTTTAACATGATGGCATTTTATTTGTATACAACATGGCATTTTTCTGTGTTGTTGTTACTTGTCCATGTCATTTTATTTGTTTTTAAAGATCATGGCATTTTTATTTTTTAATGTCATAGTGATTTAGTTAAGATACTGTTTTTATTCGTTTCACTTTTGTAACTAGCAGTTTTTGCTAGACATAATTTTTTTTGTGTTCTGTGTGATATATATGAAATTTTAGAGACGTGGCATTTTTAGTTAAATTGAGGCCGATTTTTTCAGTTTTTAATGTTTAATAGAGTCATAGAAAAATGGG
Organism: Hordeum marinum; assembly: GCA_022496015.1. Taxonomy (NCBI): domain Eukaryota; kingdom Viridiplantae; phylum Streptophyta; class Magnoliopsida; order Poales; family Poaceae; genus Hordeum; species Hordeum marinum. The sequence continues at coordinate 366,278,369 of CM039676.1, read as the reverse complement.
CTTTTCTGGGCCTAATCTTAGAGACGTACATGGGAGGCGACTCCTCTAGCGAACGTTTTCATTCGCTGGAAGGGAACGTTCCTAATGTTTTTTTTTTTTTAGGGGAACGTTGCTAATGATCTGTTCGCCAGGAGCCCCTCCCCTGGAGAACGTACGCTGGTTATTTTCGTCATTTTTTTTAGATGTTCCAATTGCAAAATTGCAACGACACACTTTGGCTTTCGTATGCAATTGCAAATCTCTATATGTAGGCCCGATGGTATCTGCCGCCACCTGTCCTCCCGATACATCACATTGCGCGCGCTTTTCTACCGTTTCCGAATGTATTGTTAGGTTTTCTATTCCCTCTGTTCTTAAATATAAGAATTTTTAGAGATTACACTATAAACTATATATGGATGTATATAGACTTATTTTAGAGTATAGATTCATTCATTTATTATGTCATCGTCGTTGTAGTTAACAGATGGGTGCGAACTAATCATATATTGCATGGTTAGGAGGGGCAGTGATATCTTCAGTCCATCAAAGTTCATGTCCTAGACTTAACATTGATGCTCGCATTTTCCTGAATTGTGTGTTCAATAAAAGGAGATGTTTCGGCAACTACGAATGCGTATGTAGGGACTTCGTCAATCTTAAGATGACTTTCCAACTCAGCATCTCAAAGATACTCATAGGATAGAGTATATGTGCATGCGTTTATAGGATGAGTGTATGTGTGTATCTATTAGCGTTTGCGTTTGTATTCAAAAGAAATGTTAACAGATTGGTGATGGCACAGCCACCTTTGCCAAGTACGTACCCAACAGATAACACTCGACAAAGTGTTTTCTGGGAGGAGATTTGTGGAACGCGCGAGCAAGGGGCACACGTATTGTGGACTGCCGATCCGTGTCAAGATTCAGAAACTAGTTTGTCTATTTCATCTATTTCAGCCTGTATAGCGCTCCATATATATATCCGTAATATGTTTGTAAATGAAAAACAATATACGTGTTTAAGACCTGTTTCGTTTTCATAAACAGTACGGGCATTGAGTGTTTTAGTGAAACGATATCTTTGGTTCACTATGTTCTTCTTTTTCCAGCCTTACTGTTTTTGAAGTACTTTTTTTTCCTAGGATTTTTTTTTAAAACGGAGGCAAAAGAATTGCCTCATATATTAAATAAGGAGAAGAAAAAATTTGTTACAACACACCCAAGTTACGGCCTGACAATTATTCGCGCAATAAGAAAGACCCTAACTTCTTTGCTCCGGCTTTGATCCAAAGGCTGGCCTCCTCGACAACGAAGCTGAGCAAGATTTGCGAAGGTGTGCTCTTTTGCCGGAACACTTGCGTTACGCTCGTTCCATATGACCCAGGACACCATCATGGTGATTGACGCCTTTGCTTTCCGGTCGGCGATGCCCACGGCGCTTGTGCTTGCCCACCACGTCTCAACAGAGTTAAACAGGTGCCAGGTGGACGTGTCAAAGTCGTGGATGCGAAATTTCTGAATCACCAAGTTCCAAAGCCTGACAGTATAACGACATCTAAAGAAAAGATGTGGACCACATTCCTGCACGTCCCTGCACAATGGACAATGGCCACAATTTGGCCATCCTCGCTTATCCAATCTGTCCGCCGTCCAGATCCTGTCTTGGAGTGCAAGCCAGGCAAAGAATTTGACTTTCAGTGGTGCCCAAGCCTTCCAAACCATTTGGTCCATGGGGGAGAGAACCAAACCCAAAAACTGTGCCCTGTAGGCGGAGGCCGCGGAGTATTGCCCAGATTCTGTGTGCTTCCAAATAATATCATCCTCGGCGAGCTCATTAAGGTGCACCTCATGAAGAAGCATCCAAAGGTTGAAGAATTGCGTGACATGCTCGACGGAAACCGATGCAGGCAGTCTGATTTTGAGGATCCATGCGTTTTTCGTCACGGCCTCCCGTATCTTCCAGTGCTTCCGGGAGGAGGACTCAAACATGAGAGGAGCAATATCCTTAGGCTTGCAGCCAAGAAGCCAAGGGCAGTCCCAAAATGGAGTCCTCGCACCATTCCCAACCGTGATGGTGGTGCAACAATAGAAGAAGTCGAGGTCCTCCGCATCGCATGGGTTCCCACTTCCTACCCACAGCTTTGTGGGCTCCTTCCACTCGTACCAAGGCCATCGCAAGCGCATGGCCCGCGCTAACTTGTTGGTGTTGAGGACCCCAAGTCCCCCATAAGCAGGCGGCCGAATGACCGTGTCCCAATTGACCTTGCATTTTTCTCCCGTTGTCTTATCGGACCCAGACCACACGAAGGCCTGCTCAAGTTTGTCAATGTTCTGCAGGATGGTAGGTTGGACGACAAGCAGCGTGATGAAGTAGATCACTTGAGAAGCGAGCACCAACTTGAAAAGAGCCACACGCCCGATGGTGGTTATGTTCTGACCCTCATAAGTTGTCAACTTGCTTGCCACCTTGTCCACAAGAAATTGCAAGTCAACAAGCTTCAACTTCCACACAGAGAGTGGTAGCCTCAGATATCGTAATGGAAAGGAAGCCCTTATAGCCGGAAACCCTTGGGTGATGTGGGCCAACTCGAGGTTGGCGCACCGAATGGGCACCATTGAGCTCTTATTGAAGTTTGTGCATAGGCCAGTGACATCCCCAAAACCTCTCAGAATAGCCGCAAGGTTGTCCACATCCCTTTTTATTGATGCCACGAACACTGCCGCGTCATCCGCATAGAGAGAGGTACGCACCATGACCCCTCTCCCATGAAGCTTATGAAGAAGGCCCTTCCTAGTCGCCACGTCGAGGGTATGCTTCAGAGGGTCAATAGCAATGATGAACATGAGTGGGGAGATTGGGTCCCCTTGTCGAAGCCCCTGTCCATGCTTGATGGGGGGCTGCCACCCCATTCAAGAGGACCCTCGAAGATGAGGAACAAAGGAGGGCCGCAATCCACTCTCGAAATTTGCTTGGAAAACCTCTCCTCCATAAGAGGTCAAGCAAGTACTCCCATCTAATAGAGTCAAAGGCCTTGCAAATGTCCAACTTGAATAGGAGGAAGGGGGTCTTGCTCTTGTGCAGACGTCGTGCAAGGTTTCTAACATACATGAAGTTATCGTGGATGCTTCGTGATTTGATGAACGCACTTTGAGAGTTGGAGACGAGGGCAGACATGTGTGGGCCAAGCCTGTTGGAGAGCACCTTCACGATTATCTTGGCGATCGCGTGGATGAGACTAATGGGTCTGAAGTTGACGATGCTCTCTGCTCCATCTTTCTTGGGAAGCAACACAATATTTGTGGAGTTGATCCATTGAAGGTTTGCAGTGTGGAGAGTGCCAAAGCGTTGAATCACCCACATGAGGTCGTGCTTGATGATGCCCCAACACTTCTTGAAGAAGAGACCAGTGAAGCCATCCGGCCCCGACGCCTTGTCGTTAGGCACGTTGTTAATCGCGTCGATGACCTACACCTCACGAAAGGGAGAGCCGAGGTCGTGAAGGTCATGAGACTCCAAATTAAGCTCCTCCCAATTGAAGTCCTTCGTGCTCTCGCTTCCTTTTTTCATCACTTATGAGAAGTGGTCGTGAATTATTCTCTCTTTAGCATTGTGTTCGGTCACCCACCCTTGGTCCTTCATTATTCGATGGATGTGGTTCTTTCTTCTTCGCGCATTGACCCGACGGTGAAAGAATTTGGTGTTGGCATTTCCTTCTTTGGTGTTTGCAATTTTAGCACACTGCTTTTTGTGTGCTTTCTCAAGCACGGCAAGACTGATTACCCTTCTTTTAAGTCGGGTCCGAAGATCGCGCTCCTCAAGGGAGAGCAGGCTACTCTCCTGAGCGATGTCGAGGCAGAGAATGACAAGGAGGGCTGCATGGAGGTGGATCTTTGCTTTAGAGAAGAGGCCTCTGCTCCAGTTCATGTGGAGCATCACCGTTTTCTTGAGCTTGTGGAACAGGATAATGTATGGGTCAGTGTGCACAACTGGCTCAGCCCAGGCCTTCTGTACCACATCATCAAAGCCGGCCATAGAAGCCCAAAAGTTCTCAAACTTGAAGGTCATCGGCCTTCTCGGTCCCCTATCCTCGGCAAGCAGAAGCGAGCAATGGTCGGAGAGGGACGATGATAGCGCATGGAGCAGGTGGTCATTGAAGGTTGTGTCCCACTTCGCGTTGAAAAAGTAAAAGTCAAGCTTGCAGAGGGTAGGGTTAGACCTCTCATTGCTCTAGGTGAACCTCCTATTTTGTAGGTGGATTTCTTTTAGCTCACAACTGCTGAGAGTTGTGCGGAACTGGTTGATGCGGCTACAGTTTACGTTCCTCTTGTTTTTATCCCTAGCCCGATAAATCTGGTTGAAGTCCCCGATAGCGAGCCAAGCCACCCCAGCAAACGGCTTGTGGGCAATGAGCTCAGCAAAGAATGCATCCTTAAGAGAGTGGTCGGTGGGGCCATAGATGGTAGTAAGTTTGAAGCTCACGTTCGAGCTTCTGACACGAACCATGGCCGAGAGGCAGAATGTGGAAGCGGTGATGTTGGACATTTCGACCATGAGATCATCCCAGAGAAGAAGGATGCCTCCCCTAGTGCCGATGGCTGGCCTTTGCGTGAAGCTATGCAGCCTATGGCCCCCCAGAAAAGCCGCTGTGAACTGATCTATGTTGTCGAGCTTCGTCTCTTGGAGGCACACGATTTGGCAAGAGGAAGAAGTGATGGTCGCATTGACTGTTGACCGTCGATCCGGACAATTAAGTCCGCCAACATTCTAACTCAGAAAGTTTATTGGTTGTTCTAACATGATTTAACTGGGGGAACCCTTGAGCAATTCCATTGGAAAATAGCCAACACAGCAAGAACAGACACCAAGTCGTTGAACAACTTTTTTGAACATACAACTAACACAGCGGCATGCACAGACCACATCAGCATAGACCTGATACAAGGCAAGGTGCCCACACGCACACATGTGTCTTCCCTAAACATAAAATGGACCATGACCCAGGTCCTTTTCTTAACCATAACATGAAATAGAACCCAACCTCTAAGCATCCCTTGGCATGGTCGTACTATCATTGGAACTACACGTCCCCAGGACCAAGGAGACCATGAGCTCAAGAAGCTGCACGCTGCAGCTCAACCTCATCTTCATTTTTGTCCATGTCTAGTGTGCCTCCCCCTCCATGTCCCAACAACGCTTCCTCGACAACAACTGCCTTGGCATCATCTAGCTTGAACAGCCCCCTCATGGTTGTGAGCACATTCGGTGATAGGTGCTCCTTCAAGTGGTCCGTGAAGGCATCGAGAGCTGCAGCCGTAACGTCTTCTCCATCCTTCGCGATGCCGAGAGAGCGACAGACAAGTAGCTCTGCCACACGAGCCACAGGAATGGCCTTTGGATGGCTTCACGCCCTAGTCTTCTGAAGTGAGAAGCCATCGCCACCCCTAGAGATGGAGACGCCAGCCATGGTTTTCTGACGAGTCGCAAGAGCCCGAGGCAGGGACGGTGCCGGGGCTGGTGTGGGCAGGATGGCCTCGTCGCGGTCTTCAAACAGCGGTGCGAGGCATTGGAGGCCAACCGCATGGGTAGCATCAGCTTTGCGGCGCCGCACGGGCAACGGGGTGCGCCGCACCGGCCCGTTGGATGGCAGGGGCGGCGTTGGGGAGGCCTCAAAGCCCGGGGGTTTGGAGGGGGACGGCATCGACAGCAGCATGGATGGGGGCACACAGAGTTGGAGCAGCGCCTAGCTTGGCTCCACCGGCATCAACGAGCCGGACCAGGCTTCACTCCTTTTGGATCTTGGCGCCGACGGCAGGACGGTGGTTGGTGACAGTGGAGGCGAGACCAGCGGCGTGAGCGCGTCTTGGGAGCGGCGCCAGGAAGCACCCGACGATGGATGTCGCGCCATGCTGCGGCCACGCCCATCCTCTAGAGGCACATCATGTAGGGGCTGCATCTCAGAGGCGCGTGCAGCATCCGCACTTGAAGATCCTGAGCCCAATAGGATGGCAGGCCCGTCCGCCGCGCGCCGACGGCCATCGCGGTCACGTCCAGCATCATCACGGCGGCCGCCGCGACCATTGCTACGGCCATGATCGCGCGTGATGTCCCACGGATGCCTAGAAAGACTGCGCCGGAGGCGCTCGCCCTACCCTTCACAGTTGCGTGAGTCAACACGACCTCTCCGGTCCCTGTCGTTGTGGCGCCTATTGTCGTCGTCGTCGCGATCGCACCGGCTGTTGTTGTCAGGCCGGGAGATACGCTCCTGTGGGTCGCGGGCCTGTCGCTCGCCGTCGACAATGCCCTTCATGAAGCTGTACCCTTTGGACACAATCCTAGGACCATGTGTTGGGTCCTCATGGATCGAGAGGTGGATGATGACCTGCCTCTGCAGGCCGCGCCCTCCGACGGCCGGTTGGCCGCCTGCGCGCGCCGGCAGTGTCACCCAGTTGATGCGCGGGACGTGTACCGGCAATGCCGTCCACTCCCAGACTGCAAGCACCTCGCAACCCGTCTTGAGCTTCGAGGCTGGTTCGACATAGTCGAAGGAGCAGCCCGGCCCGATGGCCTGGGCGATGGCGTAGTCGTCCCACGCCTGTAGTGGCAGACCGTCCAGGCACAGCCGGACGTGATGGACGAGGTCGACGTTCTCTGAGTGGGCCTCGAGGCGCCAAGGCCGCAACTGCAGCTTCGTCCCACCAAACGGCAGATCCCGTCGGCCCGTGGCATCGGTGCGGTGGTGCTGGTGGAAGAACCTGACGAGGCAGGCCTCCGGGAAGTGCTTGACGATGGAGACGTCATCCACCAGAGTGCCGAGCTCCGTGGCGATGGTGACAGTGATGTCCTTCGTGCTTGCCCGCAGGTCCCGGTCCAGCCACGCCACCATGGCGTGCGAGCCCAGCAGCGAGGCCTCCTGGTGCATGGACGGCGACCCGTGGATGACTGTGAAGACCTCCGCAGGCCACAGCGAGTGGTTGCCAGACCAAGCCATTGCCAAGGGGAGAGGCGGCCAGCACGCGGGGCTGGGAGGAGGCGAGGGGCGGGCAGACTGTGCCAGCGCAGGGGCCGAGCGAAGGGGGCGCGCGGCCGGAGCGCCTGGTCGGAGGTGTGGAGCTGGCCTGTTGCTGCAGGACTTGGCGCGGTGGCCTGGTTGGAAGCAGCGACGGCAGATGATTTGATTTGGGCACTTGGCTTGGCGATGGCGGGGCAGAAGGCAGCGGAAACACAAGTATTTAATCCACTCCAGAGTCGGCAGGCGCGGCTTCAAAGCAGTGGGCTGACGGGGCTTCAATGGAGTTGCAGGCAAAGTCGTCCGGCGCGGCTGACGAGACACAACTGTGACCCATGGCACCGCGACTGGCGCCTCGGGCCACGCACGCGATGAATGCACGTCCAGTCCACGACCTCCCATGCCCTGGACGACATCAGCCGAGCTGCTCGAGTAAATGCGCGCGCCCCGGCCATCGGCAGCCGCCGCGGCATTGAAGGTGGAGTTGGGGACGACCTGCCTCAGTGCAGCGCGGAGCAACTCCGGAGGCGTTTACGAGACCATCGACACCCCGTGTGAGTCGCACGGCGGCCGACCAGGCGGAGGCGGGGGCGGTGTGACCAGGTCCTGATCCAGATATTGGACTGGCGCGTGGGGCGGCTGCTGCCCAGTGGGAGGAGGGGAGGGGAAGCCCCATAGTAGCTCGGGAGGGACGAGGCCCAGGCACAGGTGCCGCGGCAAGCCATGCTGGGTGGCCAGCGGTCGCGAGAGCAAGAGCGAGGGCGAACCATCCTCTTCAGAGATTTTTGGATAGGACTTTTTTGTTGTTGAAGCAGCAATGGTGTAGAGCAAAAGGAATAGAAGCAAGTATGCTCTCACCGATTGAGAGCGACGCCAACGATAGTCATAACAACACTAGTGGTATATGTTTGGGAACGTTGCATGGGAAATAAAAATTTTCCTACGCACATGCAAGATCTATCCATGGTGATGAGAATCTACGAGAGGGAGAGTGGATCTATGTACCCTTTTAGATCGCTAAGCGGGAAGCGTTAAGAAACACGTTTGATGTAGTCGAACGTCTTCGCGATCCAAATCGCCGAGCGTCCCGCGATCCAATCACGATCCGTCCCGATGTAGCACCGAATGGACGGCACCTCCGCGCTCAGCACACGTACGGCTTGATGACGATCTCTGCCTTCTTGATCCAGCAAGAGGGAGCAGGGAGGTAGACAAGTTCTCCGGCAGCGTGACGGCGCTGGTGGTGGAGTATCTCAGCAGGGCTTCGCCTAAGCACAGCTGAAACCGATCTAGAGGAGAAACTGCGGACTAGAGGGTAGGGTTGCACGTGGCTGAAAATCTTGTGTCAAAACCCTAAAACCCTCTAGTATATATAGGAGGAGAGGAGAAGGAGGCTTGGTGCAAGGGCCAGCCCCTCTAGGCTTCGGCCAAAGTGGAGAGGAGGAGTCCTCTTCCTCCACTCCTACTAGGATTAGGACTCCTTCCTTATTTCCATCCTTTTTAACCTTTTCCACCTTTTCCACTTAGGAATCTCTTCCCAGCCGCATGGGCCTTGTGTGGGACTTTGGACAGCCCACTAAGGGCTGGTACTAGTCCTCCCACAGCCCATGTAGCCTCTTGGGTCGAAATACCTCTCCTGATGGTCCCCCGATACACTCCCGGCACTCCCGGTACACTACCGATGAGCCTGAAGTTTTTCCGGCGACCAAAACAGGACTTCCTATATATCAATATTTACCTCCAGACCATTCTAGAGCTCCTCGTGCCGTCCGGAATCTCATACGGGACTCCGAATAACCTTCGGTCACCACCATGTATAACTCCATACTACCGAAACGTCACCAAACCTTAAGTGTGCAGACCCTGCGGGTTCGAGAACTATATAGACATGACCGAGACACCTCTATGGTCAATAACAAATAGTGGGACCTGGATGCCCATATTGGTTCCTACATATTCTATGAAGATCTTTATCGGTCGAACCTCTATGTCAAGGATTTAGTTAATCCCGTATGATGTTCCCTTTGTTCTTCGGTATGTTACTTGCCCGAGATTTGATCGTCAGTATCTCCATACCTAGTTCAACCTCGTTACCGACAAGTCTCTTTACTCGTTCCATAATACAAGATCCCGTGACTAACACGTAGTCACATTGCTTGCAAGGCTTATTGTGATGTTGTATTACCGAGTGGGCCCTGAGATACCTCTCCGTCACATGGAGTAACAAATCCCAGTCTTGATCCATGCCAACCCAACAGACACCCTTGGAGATACCTGTAGAGCACCTTTATCACCCAGTTACGTTGCAACATTTGATACACACAAGGCACTCCTCTGGTGTTCGTGAGTTGCATGATCTCATGGTCATAGGAACATATACTTGACATACAGAAAACTGTGGCAATAAATTGACGAGATCATATGCTACGTTTATAGTTTGGGTCTTGTCCATCCCATCATTCTCCTAATGATGTGATCCCGTTATCAAATGACATCACATGTCAATGGCTAGGAAACCTTGACCATCTTTGATCAACGAGCTAGTTCACTAGAGGCATACTAGGGACAAATTGTTGTCTATTCATCCACACATGCAATGTGTTTCCAATCAATACAATTATAGCATGGATAATAAAAAACTATCATGTACAAGGAAATATAATAATAAACACTTTATTTATTGCCTCTAGGGCATATTTCCAACAGTCTCCCACTTGCACTAGAGTTAGTAATCTAGTTCACATCACTATGTGATTTACATTGTAATGAATCGAACACCCATACAGTTCTGGTGTTGATCATGTTTAGCCCTTGGAAGAGGTTTAGTCAACGGGTCTGCAATATTCAGATCCATGTGCACTTTGCAAATATTTATGTCCTTCTCCTTGATGTAATCGCGGATGAAATTGAAGTGTCGCTTTATGTGTCTTGTCCTCTTGTGAAACCTTGGTTACTTGGCCAGAGCAATGGCACCAGTGTTGTCACAGAACAGAGTGATTGGATTCAGTGCACTAGGCCAAGATCTATCATGAACTGCTTCATCCAGACACCTTCCTTCGCTGCCTCCGAGGCTGCGATGTACTCCGCCTCGCATGTAGAATCGGCTACCACGCTTTGCTTGGAACTGCACCAGCTTACCGCTTCCCCATTGAGAATAAATACATATCCGGTTTGCGACTTAGAGTCATCCGGATTAGTGTCAAAACTTGCATCGACGTAACCCTTACGACGAGCTCTTCATCACCTCCATAAATGAGAAACATATCCTTAGTCCTTTTCAGGTACTTAAGGATATTCTCGACCGCCGTCCAGTGCTGCATTCCAGGATCACTTTGAAACCTTCTGGCCATACTTATGGCAAGGCTGACATCGGGTCTTGTGCACAGCATTGCATACATGATAGAGCCTATGGCTGAAGCATAGGCAATGACACTCATCTTCTCTCTATCTTTTGCAGTCACTGGGCATTGAGTCTTACTCAACTTCACGCCTTGTAACACATGCAAGAACCCCTTCTTGGACTGATCCATTTTGAACTTCTTCAAAACTTTATCAAGGTATGTGCTCTGTGAAAATGCTATTAAGCGTCTCGATCTATCTCTATAGATCTTAATGCCTAATATGAAAGTAGCTTCTCCTAGGTCCTTCATTGAAAAACTCTTGTTCAAATATTCCTTAACGCTCTCCAGCATTTCTATATTGTTTCCAATCAGCAATATGTCATCCACATATAATATTAGAAATGCTATAGAGCTCCCACCCACTTTCTTGTAAATACAAGCTTCTCCATAAACTTGTATAAATCCAAACGCTTTGATCACCTCATCAAAATGCTTATTCTAACTCCGAGATGCTTGCACCAGTCCATAAATGGATTGCTGGAGTTTGCAAACTTTGTCAGCATTCTCTGGATCGACAAAACCTTCTGGTTGCATCATATACAACTCTTCCTCAAGGAAACCGCTGAGAAACGCTGTTTTGACATCCATTTGCCAAATTTCATAGTCGAAATACGCAGCTATTGCTAACATGATTCTAACGGACTTAAGCATCGCTACGGGTGAGAAGGTCTCATCGTAGTCATCTCCTTGAACTTGTGAAAAACCCTTTGCCACAAGTTGAGCTTTATAGACGGTGACATTACCGTCCGCGTCCGTCTTCTTCTTAAAGATCCATTTGTTCTGAATGGCCTTTCGCCCTTCAGGTAATATTCCCAAAGTCCACACCTTTTTTTCATACATGGATCCCATATCAGATTTCATGGCCTCTAACCATTTCTTGGAATCCGGGCACATCATCGCTCCTCCATAGCTCGTAGGTTCATTGTTGTCCAACAACATGACCTCCAAGACAGGGTTGTCGTACCACTCAGGAGCAGTATGCGCCCTTGTCGACCTACGAGGTTTAATAGTAACTTGATCCGAAGCTTCATGATCATCATCATTAACTTCCTCTTCAACTATCGTAGGCTCCACAGAAACATCTTTCTACGCTACGCTACTCTCTGGTTGAAGTAAAGGTTCAACAACCACATCAAGCTCTATTTCCCTCCCACTCAATTCTTTTGAGAGAAACTCTTTCTCAAGAAGTGTTCCGTTCTTAGCGATAAACACTTTGCCTTCGGATCTGAGATAGAAGGTATACCCGACTGTCTCTTTCGGGTATCCTATGAAGACGCATTTCTCCGCTTTGGGTTCCAGCTTTTCAGGCTGAAGCTTTTTGACATAAGCATCACATCCCCAAACTTTAAGAAATGACAACTTTGGCCTCTTGCCAAACCATAGTTCATATGGCGTCGTCTCAACGGATTTCGATGGTGCCCTATTTAAAGTGAAAGCAACTGTCTCTAATGCATAACCCCAAAACGATAGTGGCAAATCACCAAGAGACATCATAGAACGCACCATATCTAATAATGTTCGATTACGACGTTTGGACACACCATTACGCTGTGGTGTTCCAGGCGATGTCAACTGTGAAACAATTCCACACTGTCTTAAGTGACTGCCAAACTCATAACTCAGATATTCACGTCCTCGTTCAGATCGCAGAATTTAATCTTCTTGTTATGATGATTCTCAACTTCACTCTGAAATTGCATGAACTTTTCAAACGTTTCAGACTTGTGTTTCATTAAGTAAATATAGTAATATACCCATATCTACTTAAGTCATCAGTGAAGGTGAGAAAATAACGATATCCACCGCGCGCTGCAACATTCATTGGACCGCACACATTAGTATGTATGATCTCCAATAAGTCACTTGCCTGTTCCATTGTTCCAGAGAACGGCGTTTTAGTCATCTTTCCCATGAGGCATGGTTCACATGTGTCAAGTGATTCAAAATCAAGTGACTCCAAAAGTCCATCAGCATGGAGCTTCCTCATGCGTTTTACACCAATATGACCCAAATGACAGTGCCACAAGAAAGTGGTACTATCATTATCAACTCTACATCTTTTGGCATCAATGTTATGAACATGTGTATCATCACTATCAAGATTCAATATGAATAAACCCCTCACATTGGGTGCATGACCATAAAAGATATTACTCATATAAATAGAACAACCATTATTCTCTGATTTAAATGAGTAACCGTCTCACAATAAACAAGATCCAGATATAATGTCCATGCTTAACGCAGGCACTAAATAACAATTATTCAGGTTCATCACTAATCCCGATGGTAATCGAAGAGAGAGCGTGCCGACGGCGATCACATCAACCTTGGAACCATTTCCCACGCACATCGTCACTTCGTCCTTTGCCAGCCTTCGTCTATTCCGTAGTTCCTGTTTTGAGTTGCAAATGTGAGCAACCAAACCGGTATCAAATACCCAGGCACTACAATGAGAGCTAGTAAGGTACACATCAATAGCATGTATATCATATATACCTTGCTTGTTGTTGGCCACCTTCTTGTCAGCCAGGTACTTGGGGCAGTTCTGCTTCCAGTGACCAGTTCCCTTGCAATGAAAGCACTCAATTTCTGGCTTGGGTCCAGCCTTGGGCTTCTTTACAGGAGTAGCAACTGCTTTGCCGTACTTCTTGGATTTACCCTTCTTGCCCTTGCCCTTGCCATTCTTCTTGAAACTAGTGGTTTTATTGACCATCAACACTTGATGTTCTTTCTGGATTTCAAAGTCAGCGACTTTTAGCATCGCAAACAGCTCGGCGACTGACTTGTTCATCCCGTGCATGTTATAGTTCATCACACAGCTCTTGTAGCTAGGTGGCAGTGATTGAAGAACTCTGTCAGTGATCGCCTCAGGCGGAAGGGCAATTCCCAACTCTGCCAGACGAGTCGAATACCCAGACATTCTGAGTATATGTTCACTGATAGACCCATTCTCCTCCATTTTGCAAGCATATAATTTATCGGAGGACTCATACCTCTCGATCCGGGCATTCTTCTGAAAGATAAACTTCAAATCCTGGTACATCTCATAGCTCCATGACGTTCAAAACGTCTTTGAAGTCCCGGTTCTAAGCCATACAATATTGCACACTTAACTATTGAGTAATCTCCATAACGTGCCTCCCAAGTATTCTTAACGTCTTCGGATGACATGTCTTTGGGTTGGTCACCAAGCAGTGCATCAAGGACATATGATTTCTGGGAAGCCGTGAGGATAATCCTCAGATTACGGGCCCAGTCAACAAAGTTACTTCCATCATCTTTCAACTTAGCTTTCTCTAGGAACACATTAAAATCCAGGGGTGCTACTACGCGAGCCATTGATCTACAACATAAATATGCAAATATTACTTAGACTATTGTTCAAGATAATGAGTTTAGTTAATCAAATTACTAAAGCTCCCACTCAAATTGACATTCCTCGGGTCATCTAAGTGTCACATGATCCAAATTCACCAACTCAAGTCCGATCATCACGTGAGTTGAGGTGGTATCAATGGTGAACATCATCATGTTGATCATATCTACTATATGACTCATGTTCGACCTTTCGGTCTCTTGTGCTCCGAGGCCATGTCTGTACATGCTAGGCTCGTCAAGTTTAACCCGAGTGTTCTGCATGTGCAACACTGGCTTGCACCCATTGTATGTGAACGTAGAGTCTATCACACCCGATCATCACGTGGTGTCTCGACACGACGAACTTTCGCAATGCTGCACACTCGGGGAGAACACAATTCATCTTGAAATATAAGTGAGGGATCACCTTATAATGCTACCGTCGTCCTAAGGAAAACAAGGTGCATAAAAGGATTAATATCACATGCAAATCATAAGTGACATGATATGGCCATGAACTTGTGCTTTTGGTCTCCATCTTGAAAGCACCGGCATGATCTCTATCGTCACTGGCATGACACCATGATCTCCATCATCTTGGTCTCCATCAACGTGTCGCCATCGGGGTTGTCATGCCCACCATGCTTCTACTACTATAGCTACCTTTAGTGATAAAGTAAAGCATTACATAGCGCTTAATGATTGACACGCAGGTCATACAATAATTAAAGACAACCCAATGGCTCCTGCCGGTTGCCGTACTCATCGACATGCAAGTCGCGATAGTCTATACAACACATGATCATCTAATACATCACATATATCTCATCATGTAATTGTCCATATCATATCACAACATACCCTGCAAAAACAAGTTAGACGTCCTCTAATTGTTGTTGCATGTTTTACGTGGCTGCTACGAGTATCTAGCAAGTATAATTCTCACCTACGCATAAACCACAATGGTGAAACATAAGTTGCTTTTCAACCTTCTCAAGGACTGCCTTAGTCGAATCCAATCCAACTAAAGTAGGAGAAACAGACACTCGCCAGCCATCTTTGTGCAACGAAGTTACACGTCACTCGATGGAACCGGTCTCCCGTAAGCGTACGAGTAAGGTTGGTCCGGGCCGCTTCATCCCACAATACCGCTGAACCAAAACACGACCAAGGGAGGAAGCAATCTAAGCATCAACGCCCACAAACTCTTTGTGTTCTACTCGATATCTCATCTATACATAGACCTAGCTCATGATGCCACTATTGGGGAACGTTGCATGGGAAACAAAAAATTTCTTACGCACATGCAAGATCTATCCATGGTGATGAGCATCTACGAGAGGGAGAGTGGATATACGTACCCTTGTAGATCGCTAAGCGGGAAGCGTTAAGAAACGCGGTTGATATAGTCGAACGTCTTCGCGATCCAAATCGCCGAGCATCCTGCAATCAAATCATGATCCGTCCCGATCTAGCACCAAACGGACGGCACCTCCGCGTTCAGCACACGTACGACTTGATGACGATCTCTGCCTTCTTGATCCAACAAGAGGGAGAGGAGAGGTAGACGAGTTCTCCAGCAGCGTGACGGTGCTACGGCGATGGTGGTGGAGTAATCTCAGTAGGGCTTCGCTTAAGCACAGCTGAAACCGATCTAGAGGAGAAACTACGGACTAGAGGGTAGGGTTGCACATGGCTGAAAATCTTGTGCCAAAACCCTAAAACCCTCTAGTATATATGGGAGGAGAGGAGGAGGAGGCTTGGCCCAAGGTCCATCCCCTCTAGGCTTCGGCCGAAGTGGAGAGGAGGAGTCCTCCTCCTCCACTCCTAGTAGGATTAGGACTCCTTCCTTATTTCCACCCTTTTTGCCCTTTTCCACTTAGGAATCTCTTCCCAGCCGCATGGGCCTCATGTGGGACTTTGGCCAGCCCACCAAGGGCTGGTATTAGTCCTCCCACAGCCCATGTAGCTTCTTGGGTCGAAATACCTCTCCCGATGGTCCCCCTGTACACTCCCGGCACTCCCGGTACACTACCAATGAGCCCGAAACTTTTTCGGTGACCAAAACAGGACTTCCTATATATCAATCTTTACCTCCAGACCATTATGGAGCTTCTCGTGATGTTCGGGATCTCATCCGGGACTCCGAACAACCTTTGGTCACCACCATGTATAACTCCATACTACCGAAACGTCACCAAACCTTAAGTGTGCAGACCCTGCGGGTTCGAGAACTATGTAGACATGACCGAGACACCTCTACGGTCAATAACCAATAGCGGGACCTGATGCCCATAGTGGTTCCTACATATTCTACGAAGATCTTTATCGGTCGAACCTCTATGTTAAGGATTCAGTTAATCCCGTATGATGTTCCCTTTGTTCTTCAGTATGTTACTTGCCCGAGATTCGATCGTCGGTATGTCCATACCTAGTTCAACCTCGTTACCGGCAAGTCTCTTTACTCGTTCCGTAATACAAGATCACGTGACTAACACTTATTCATGTTGCTTGCAAGGCTTATTGTGATGTTGTATTACCGAGTGGGCCCTGAGATACCTCTCTGTCACGCGGAGTAACAAATCCCAGTCTTGATCCATGCTAACCCAACAGACACCCTCGGAGATACCTGTAGAGCACCTTTATAGTCACCCAGTTACGTTGCAATGTTTGATACACACAAGGCACTCGTCCGGTGTCCGTGAGTTGCATGATCTCATGGTCATAGGAACATATACTTGACATGCAAAAAATTGTAGCAATAAACTAACACGATCATATGCTACGTTTATAGTTTGGGTCTTGTCCATCCCATCATTCTCCTAATGATGTGATCCCGTTATCAAATGACATCACATGTCAATGGCTAGGAAACCTTGACCATCTTTGATCAACGAGCTAGTTCACTAGAGGCATACTAGGGACAAATTGTTGTCTATTTATCCACACATCCAATGTGTTTCCAATCAATACAATTATTGTATGGATAATAAACAATTATCATGAACAAGGAAATATAATAATAAACACTTTATTTATTGCCTCTAGGGCATATTTCCGACAGTATATATGATACTTTGGCGGCAGAGGTTAGTTGTTCTTTTTATCTTTGATCCACAAAGAAGATTTATGTCCATACGACTGTTGCATATGCTTGCTATGTCTTTAATCTTATTTTATTTTTTGTGCTTCTGTTGGCCTCTTCTGTCCGAAAACTCGCATCTTTGACTTATCGACTCTTTGTAATAAGGATATTTTTTGTGTTGAATCTTATAAGCAAATAAAAACACATGCACTTAGTTTCCAAATGTAAAAGATGTTTAACTTTCAAAAAAAGAAACTTGCAAATTTTGAACGGCCATGTTAGTTCCATGGTCGGAAGCTTAGTATGTACATGAGTGTTCAGTTCAGTTCCAATACTTCTATTGACTTGTCCTCTTCCAAGAAGTTGCATTTCAACTTATTGAATCTTTTTAGTAAAAAAATTTGGATGTTGAATGTTATAACACAAATAATAATGGTTGTATTAAGTTTATGTATCAAAACCATGTCCTGACTACGTGAAACAGAAACTTAGACAATTTTAATGAGCATGTGAGTTAATGCACTGAAACTTAATGGTAAGTGTTAGATTAAGTTACATGGGAAAAAATTAAGCTTACTTTATTATATTATTGACTTAATTACATGACTTCATGGGTACAAGATTTTTTATAGATATAGTATGTAAGGTTTCAGAGATAGTCCCCCACAAAAAAGGTTTTAGGGACTTCAGTGAGTAATATTAAATTTCAAATTAAAATGTAGGTAGTAATTTAAAATTTAACCAGTTAAGTTAAGTAGTGTGACACATATTAGTACGTTAATGTATTTATGCAATTACTTGGATGACTTAAAGAAAACAAAATTCTAATTTGTTAACTCATAAGTTTTGTGATATAAGACACAAATGTAAAGATCAATCTCTTGAGTTAAATATTTCATAGTATCAGATCCTGTGCATATTATGTTTAATATTTTATAGACTGGTAATCAATTTTAAACGTTTAAGTATTGCTTGATGAACATTTATATTATAGATATATATACAATTATTGGTATGTCATATTGATTAATTTTATCTTTTAGCGATATGAAAAGACATCTAAGTCAAACTATTCAGCAAGTACATCATCGTAGTCTAGCATATAATTGAATATTATTACACGGGAGGAGATGGCTCAAGCGCAGAAAATGATGATGAAATATTATCCTAAATCTAGATTGAAGTTAGAGATGGTCGTGCTAGTTTGAATGTGTTTACACGTTACAAAAATTATGCTTTGGGCAATCAAATTTGGTAGGTTGTTGAAGTTGGGTAAAATAAAGAAGGTGCATCTTAAGTTCAGTATGTTTCTTGTAAGAGCAACATATGTGTATGATCAACACATTAAAATATCTAAAGATAGAAAGCTGAAATTCTCTGTTGGAGATATGCACAAAGTTTTTGGTATTCCTTCTGGACCAAGAGATGTTGATGGTGAGATAAATACTACTTATATTGATTTGTTGAAGACAAATATAAGTATGGTTGGGAATAATCCTCATAGTTTGAAGCCAGTGTTTTTTTTAATCCAGAGATATACGAAAGCCATCAAGTGAAGCTGAAAAAACATGCTTTAAGGTGGCATGTGTGATATTTATTATGGGTCATTTGGGAACACAATTATTCTGAACATGACTACACCATCGTTGTTTAGTGGGAAGACCTTTGTAAAACTGGTTATATAGGAGAATATAACTCATGTGAGTATGCAGTGAATTATCTACCTGATGATTGAGTCATAATCTCGTGATATATTTATATGGCGGTCACTTCTTTCTCCAGGTAAGTTACACTACAGGAAACAGGTACTTTGCCGTCCGCCATCCCGGATGACAAAGGCAGGAAACCCGGACGGTAAACCGTCTGGCTGAATAGTCCACGGTAAAGGCCGCTTTGCCGTCTGCTGACGGACGACAAAGACCTTAGGTTTTTTGCCGTCCGCTGGCGGATGGCAAAGAGCCTGGACGGCACACGTGGGCACTTAGCTTCGTTAGGGGGATTAACGACGTGCTTTGCCATCCGCCGACGAACGGCAAAGACCTTAGTTTCTTTGCCGTCAGCCCGCGGATGGCAAATCACCTTTTTTAATAGCCGGACGACAAAGAACCCACCTAGGCCAGCCCAGTTTGCACAAGTAGCTGCCACGTGGCCACTGTGCTGTCTGCTGGCGGACGGCAAAGCTCTTTGTCGTCTGCCAGCAGATGGCAAAGTGGCCATGTAGCCCCTGTTTTTTTGTTTTTTCTTAAAATCATTCAGTTTGATAGAAAATTCATATATATCCAACATATACATATCCAGAACATACATATCATTCAACAAGTTCCAACAAGCATACCAAATAAGTTGAAACAAGCATAGGTGGACCAATAATTAAGTTCCAACATACAAGTCCAACATATATACAAGTTTCCAACAACACACAATATGGTTTCCAACAACATATCCATACATATGTATCCAAAACAAGTGTTCCATAAACATGAAGGTAGCAGAAGTAGAAGAGTATAGTCCATCAATGCACTCTTCCTCATCTATAGCAAATCTGCAAAGTAGGAAAGATACAGTTAGAAGAAGAAGAAGACTAGCTAGAAGAAGAAGAAGAAAATGAAGAAAAAAAGAAGAAGAAGAATTTATAGGATATTTAGGAGGTAAACCAAGGTTATTATGCCATTTTGTACCTAAGTGAGCTAATTATGTCATAAATGAACTAGCTATAGATCATTATTGAGCTATACTAGCTACTAATGCCATTTTCTAGCTAACTAAGCATATCAAGTCATTTTTGATGAAAATAAGCTAAGTATAGGTCATTTTATAGCTATCCTAGGTAGAATATACCATTTTCTAGCTAACTAAGAATATCACATCATTTTGGAGGAAACAATGCTAAGTATAGGTCATTTTCTAGCTATCCTAGGTATAATATACCATTTTCTAGCTAACTAAGCATATCAAGTCATTTTGGAGCTAAGTAGTTCATTTCTTAAGCTAAGCGTGCATTTGTTAATGAAAACACTTGGGAAAACTTACCATCAACACGAAGGTGAAGGACCGGTAGGGTTTGGGCCAGGGTGAGATGTAGGAGGACCGGCCGGGGTTGCGGCAGACGCGGAAGGATCGGTCGATGCTTGTCGGGAGGCACACTGCACCAAAGATCATTTGCAATGTCTCCTTAGCATGATGCAACTCAAATGCGAATACTAGTAACTAATGACCTTTTAAATGAAACTCACCATGGGTGCTATAGCAATATGGGGCATCGACGGAGGGGTCTGACCATTGTTCTGGCACACGGTCTGCACATTTTGTTTTCACGAGTCATTCATATTAGTTAGTGATGAAATGAACATTACGTGCATGATTTGGCTAATATGCAGGAGAAACTTACCACGAGGAGCTCGTATAGGGCCCGGTGAGACGCGTCGTTCCGGTTCCTCTCCTCCTCCAACAGTCTAGTCGTCCTCTCCTCCATCTCCCTCTCCCTCTGCGCCGCCTGCCTATTTGCCTCCGCCAGAAGCTCCTGGGCCCTAGCCTCAATGACGAGCTCCATTGTCCGTGGATGAGGCGTTATCTCAGGATCAGAGCTCGTCTGGCGCTTCTTGATCTCTGGGAGAGTTCTAGGACAACGTATCATCCCATCCCCAATGGCTATCGAGCCATGAGGCCTCCCACCACCAGATATCATCACGAGCTCTGGATCAAAAGGACTCTGGCTCGGGTTGAAGTCCTCCCCGTTCCTCGCCTTCCCAAAATCTATGTACCTCACGAGCTTGTTGTGGGAGGAGATGTTGCTGAAGCTCTATGGATGATCGAGGTCATCCTCAGAGAATGCCTTGACCTTCTTGTACGAGGAAGTATGGGCCATGGCATAGAGGTCAAATAGAGGTGGCACCTCCTTCTTGTTGTGTCGCGCCTAAAAGAGGTGAACAAAATATTAGTTAAGGGCTCAAGCTAGCATGAAGAATGAAATTGCATGAATCATGAAGCAAACCACACACCCAGTGATCCCCGAACTCAAACAGGTTGGAGCTCCCTTGATGGTGTGGCACACCTCTCATTTGGGCTTGCTTCTCCTTGGCCTTGTTGTGTTCGGCTAGCCATTCGGGAGAGCACCACTCATCCACCAAGGCCTCCCAACAGTCCATCCTATCCGCACACCATCTCGGGGGCACTTAAGTTAGACAAGAGAAATTTTAGTGCTACGCCTACAAATCAAATCAAAGAAGCTAAGTACAAGGCCTTAAGAATAGATAATTACCTTCATAAACTTCTCCTTACTCAGATAATTATTGCGGCACTTCTTCTTGGCCCTCCTAATGTTATTCGAGGCGTAGTAGTCTCGAATAGCCTGCACCCGATCCTCGTGTCGTAAGTTCTGAAGTAGGCGCTTGCACTCTACTTCGAGAACAACAGCCGCTCTCGCCTTGTCTTCCTCAAGACACCTATAGAAGGTCTGCAATCAAACAAGACAACACATTAGACACTAATTAGTACAATCACTAGGTGTTGTTGAGAAGGATAAATTACCCAGAAGCAACGGATCACAATGTTAGCCACCGTCTCGCACAAGACACCGTAGACCATCTCCTCCGACGGGGCCGGGGCACCCCTGTACAGCTCCCAGGTTAGTGCTACCTGTGGAGACTCACCAGGCAACTGGACCTTCCCTGGGAAGTGGTGCTGGAGAAGTACACCAAGGACCTGGTTGGGCCTGCGGACACCACGCTCGTATTGCCAACCCCTGCAGTAGGACAAGGCCAACACATTAGATATTAATTTGAAGAAACATGAAGGCAAAAGGTTAAAAAAGAGTAAATGCACTTACCTCTCCGCATTAGGCGCAATCAACCACCTCTGCTCGCGGGTCGTCGGCACGGGAGGCAGCTTTGTACAACCACGCCGGTAGACCTTCTTGCCCTCCTCAACCAGCTCGCCCTCGCTATAGGTGTCCTCAGACAAGTAAGTGTCTCGCCACCATCAGCATGGCCACTGGCCTTCGGAGTCACGTGGGGCGAAGACTCTGGGACCCGAGTCTCCTGGGACGAAGACTCTGGGACCCGAGTCTCCTGGGACGAAGGCTCGGTGACCCGAGGCTCGTCGACCCGAGGCTCGTGGACCGGAGTCCGAGACGCGTCCAAGTCAGATGGGTCCACCTGAGGCGGAGCACTCCTGTGGTCGGGAGAATCAGCTGGGGGTGGCGGCGAGGAAGGCGCAGCAGCCTTCCTACCTCTAGCACCTCTCTTCGTCTTCCCCTGACCTCTCCCGGTCGAAGAAGAAGCGCCCGCTGGTGTCTGCATGCTGTGTACCAGCGCTTTCCGGAGTTGCTGGGGTGGAATAATAGCACCCCTCCCAGCACGCGCCAAGGAAGGAGGCTCAGAGCGCTCTTGACCCTCGCCCACCATCTGTCAACACCTGCAACGACAAAGAGTGAACGAAATTAGTTCAACATAAAAAAATTGAATACCTAATAACATGAACTAATTAGTAATATATATGTACATAATAATAATTGAATACCTCACATGACTAATATTAATCTTCGTCGTCTATATATGCTCCGGAATCAATAAATGCATAATCATCATCACTATCAATAATGACATGCTCATCAGCATCATCAATAAATGCATCAACATGTGGAAGGCCTCTATGTAATCGGTCAAGCATTGTCAGGTCATCCGTAGCAGTAACCTCTTCTTCTTCCATCTCTTCTTGTTCCTGCTCAGGGGTGAAGTTGGGTTCACTGTCGCCATCAACCTCAATGTTCTGGGGTGAAGTAGAGCGGTTCTTGAAGCGTTTTTTGGAAACACATGTTTCTTGGAAGAATTCTCCTTCATATGTGTCTGGGTTAATGTGAGGTTCATAATCATCTTCATTGAGGGGAGGTGGTCTAAAATGTGGCGGCACATCATAAACGACATCCCAACCTTTCAAATTTGGATCCGTTTGGCAGGCCCATGGTAGATAGAAAACTTGAGTCGCCTGTTGAGCCGTAATATAGACATCGGGAACATCCAAATGAGTGATTTGTTTGATTTCGACTAGCCCTATATGTTCATGAGTCCTTCTAGTCTCCTTCGACTGGAACCAATAACATTTGAAGACTACGACGTTGGTGGGTTTTCATCAAAGAATGTAAGTTCATAAATTGCTTCAACTCTTCCATAATACTCGACCCCTCCTTCGCCGACAGCGGAGACACAACAATTTGTAGTCTTTCGGTAGGCCATAGATAGCTCTTTGTCAAAAGTATGAAAGCGATACCCGTTGATGTCGTATTTGTCAAATGAACGGACCTTAAAGTCAAAACCATTAGCGACGTGTCTCAATTCGGAGTCCATAGACTCTGCATTAGCCTACAAGTTTAATACCAAAGGATTGTTGCATTAGCCGCAAACTAGGCGAAGAAATGAAATCGTCTAACTAATGGAAATCACCGTTTGCTTGAACCAAGAGATGAAACCGGGATAGGCGCCTCCATGCTTTGCCAGAAGCTCATACTCTTCGATGGAATCCTTTTGGATCACCGCTCCAGCCGATAATTTGGCGACGTATAGACTGTATCACATATATATCCGGGAATAAGAGCATTTCGAAGGAATTAGAAGTTGCGAAACAATGTACCGAGAACTTACTCGATGTACGGCCGCACTTCAGTTAGGTTGTTGAGGATATACACGAAATGGTCCGCCATTCTTCGACAACCAACCCTATTGATTTCGAAGCACCGGCTGGTGCGAGCTTCCCTTTGAATAGCCTGAGGTTGGATCGACCTTTTTCACGGTCGCCATCATTGTACCGAGGCTTTGGATTATGCAAATGACGATTCTGGGCTGTGTAGTGTGCCGTCACAAAGTTTGCCGCCTCCTCAGTAATGAATGCCTCGGCCATCGATGCTTCAACTCTACGTTTGTTTTTACATTTTTCTCGAAGCGTCTTCTGCATCCTCTCAGTTGAGAAGCACCAACGATTTTGCACGCCCCCCCCCCCAATCTTGCCTCGGTCGGGAGATGCAAAATCAAATGCTGCATTGGATTAAAGAAGCCCGGTGGAAAGATCTTTTCTAACTTGCAGATCAACTCCGGCGCCAACTCTTCCAATTCATTTATCACGTCAGGTGATAGTTCTTTCGCACAAAGAGCACGGAAGAAATAGCTCAGCTCTACCAGTACTAGCCATTCATCCTTAGGGATAAAGCCATGCAACATCACCGGCATTACCCGCTCAATCCATATGTGCCAATCATGACTCTTGAGACCAAATATTTTCAATTTTTCAAGACTCGCTCCCCTCTTTAGATTCGTTGCATATCCATCGGGGAACATCAACTGCATTTTCACTCACAAGATCATTTCCCTCATAGCTGGCCTTCCAAGATTGAACCATGCCTTTGGCTTCCTCCAGTTCTTCTTTCCTTTCGGTTGTCGAATGTTTTGTAACGGTCTATCACATAGAGCCTCCTGGTCGACTCTAGCCTTATGATTATCCTTCGACTTCCCCTCTATGCCGAACAATGTACCAAAAAGGGCCTCCGCGACATTCTTTTTAGTGTGCATCACGTCGATGTTGTGTGGGCAAAGGAGGTCTTTGAAGTAAGGCAGAGCCCACAAACATATCTTGTGAGTCCAGGCGTGTTATGTATTATACCCTTTGAAATACCCTGAACGATTTGGATCCGGCTCGAGAGCGTTTATCTGATCTAGGATCTGTTGGCCTGTCAACGCAGGTGGTGCAATGTTTTTGACAACTCTACCTTTGATGAAATTCTTCTTGTCTTTTCTGAACTTATGGCCAGGATCCAGGAACTGTCTATGCATGTCGAAGCAAGAAAACTTGCGACCCGCCTCCAGCCAACGGAACTGAAGAGCTGTCTTGCATGTGGGGCATGGAAACCTTCCATGCACACACCAGCCAACGAATAGCGCATACGCCGGCAAGTCATGCATCGAGTACATGTACCACACATGCATTTTGAAGTTCTTTTTTGTAGCGGCGTTGTATGTCTTGATCCCATTATCCCAGGCTTCTTGCAATTCATCCTCAAGCGGTTGCATGTACACATTCATATTCTTCCCCGGATATTTGGGCCCTGGAATTACCAGTGTCAGGGAAATGTTCTTTCTTTTCATAATCTCTCCAAGGGGGAGATTGAGTGGAATGAAAAATATAGGCCAACAACTGTATTGTGCTGCCGTCATACCATACACATTGAACCCATCCGTGCTGATGGCAACTCGAGGATGCCTTGGTTCTGCCGCTTTATCCTTATGTAATGCATCGAAGTGCTTCCACGCAAAAGCATCCGAAGCGTGTCCCAACATCGGATTCCCATCTGCATCCAGTTCTGTTCTTTTGCCCAATTTATGCCACGTCATCTATCTAGCCGTCTCTTCGACCATGAAAAGCCGTTGAAGTCTTGGTATGATTGGCAGATACCAAAGAACATTAATGGGGATTTTGGTCTGACTCTTCTCACCCATACCGTTGTCTACCAGAACATACCTGGAAGCATTGCAAATGGGGCAATAGTTCAAGCCCGCATACTGAAGCCTAAATAAGGCACATCCATTCTCAGAGGCATCTATCTTCTCATAGGGCATCTTAAGCGCACGCAGGATTTTGTCCGACTGATACAGGTTTGGTGGCAATACATGGCCTTTGGGTAGAAAGCGTCCAAATATTGTCATAATCGCGTCGTAGCATTCTCTGCCCAGGTTGAACTGAGCCTTTAGAGCCATTACTTGCGCGATGGCATCCAGCTGACAAAGATCAGTGTGCTCGTGGAGAGGACATTTTGAAGACTCCAACATTTCATAAAAGGCCTTTGCAGATTCCTCCATCTCATCGTCCGAATCCCGAGCATCATCAAAGTCTTGCACCATGTCTTCGATCCCGGTACCATGCTCATCAGTGCGACGATGAAGCACCTCAGCTCTGGCACGTTGGGCAGACTCACCATGAAATGTCCAGACCGTATAATTAGGCGTAAAACCCCACTTCTGTAGGTGTTTGATCATTTCAAACTCTGACTTCTTCTTATAGTTGTCGCAATCGACACAAGGGCACCAGGTTGTTTTCTGTCCATTTGCAAATGCGACTCTCACAAACTCCTTGGTTTTTGTTAACCATTCACGGGTCATGTCTTTCTGTCTAGTGTGGCCGGTGTACATCCACCCACGATCACTCATCTTGCCTAGCTACTGGACACACACAAAATATATACATAATTCAACAAACCATACTCATCAATTTCATTACGTCGATGCAACCTAGACGCTAGTAGGTAAATATAGGTCCTAATCCCACCCGAGTATTTGTAGATTGGGTTCGTTTTCCCATGCTCTGCTCCAGATCCGATGCAAAATTTCGCAGCACCTCCCCACTGTTCTCCGGATACACATCTCGGCAATAAGCAGAGAGGATGTGTACCCAGAGAACAACAGGGAGGCACTGACGAAATTCTGCATCGGATCCGGAGTAGAGCATATGGGAAAACGAACCCAATCTACACATACTCGGGCTGTCCATGGATAATGTTGGACAATTCGAAAGAATCACGGTTATAAATATACAAATGTATGCATATTTATAGATGTAACCCTTTTGAACGGGAGACGCATAGTGTTCACGCATACTGATGATTCAATCTACCTACAGCTAGCAAGTTTCATCGGCACGAAGACCGGAACAAAGCAAATGAAGGGGGAGCAGGAGATGTCATTTGTGCTCACCCACGAACGCAAGGGCGGAGCTCGTCGAACGCACGGGGAGGTCGTCGAACACCAAACCCTCGCAGCGACGAAACAACTACACATTTAAATCCACCCGATGAACACAGATATATATGATGTTTTCATAACAAAATCGGAAATTATATGACCTAACTCATAATTCACATATATATGACCCCGTCGGCCTCTGAAAGCCGAAGAGCACCCTTTCAGTCAACAGGAGGCCGAAGAGGTGTCGGGGGTCGGGGGTGTCGTGTCGTGGTGTCGGGGTGTGGGGGGTGTCGTGTCGGGGTGTGGGGGGGTGTCTTGTCGGGGTCGGGGTGTGGGGGGTGTCGTGTCGGGGTCGGGGTGCCGTGTTAGGGTGTTGGGGTCAGGGTGCTGTGTCGGGGTCTCGGGGTCTCGGGGTCTCGGGGTCTCGGGGTCTCGGGGTGTCGGGGTCGGTGTGCCGTGTCGGGGTGTCGTGTCGGGGTGTCGGTGTCGCGGTGTCAGGGGTGTCGGGGTGTCAGGGTGTCGGGGATGTCATGTCGGGGTGTCGTGGTGTCTTCTTTGTCATGTCGGGGTCGGGGTGTCGGGGGTGTCGTGTCTGGGTGTCGTGGTGTCGGGGTGTCAGGGGTGTCGGGGTCGGGGTGGCGTGTCGGGGTCGGGGTGTCGGGGTGTCGGGGTCGGGGTGTCGGGTCGGGGTGTCGGGGTGTCGGGGGTGTCGTGTCTAGGTGTCGGGGTGTCAGGGGTGTCGGGGTCGGGGTGTCGTGTCGGGGTCGGGGTGTCCTTTTCTTTTATTTCCTATCTTTCTTCTACTTCTTCTTCTTTCCTTCTCTTCCTATTCTTTATCTTCTCCTCCTCCTCCTCCTCCTCTCCTCCTCCTTCTCCTTTCCTCCCCCTTCTCCTTCTCTTCCTATTCTTTATCTTCTTATTCTGTTTTTCTTCTCCCTTTCCATTTTCCTTTAATTATATTTACATCTACATCTTTTTCTTCTCTTTCTTTTCATTTTCTTTCTTTCTTCTATTTCCTTTTTCTTCTCCTAATCTTACTCCTATTACCTAAATAATACAGACAGAGAACAAATCTAAAACTAAATCTAATTCAGCCTAAAAATTAAATCTAACTAATACAAACAGAGCTAATTAAACCTAAATAAGAAGATAAAAAGGGAAAAAAGAAGGGAGGAGGAGGGGGGCTTACCTCCGGTGGTTGCGGGTGGGGGGAGGTGGCTGTGGGGAGGAGGATGGCTGCGGGTGGGGGGAAGATGGCGCCGGCGACGGTGCGGATCCGGCAGCGGGGCGGGGCGACGTGCCGCGGCAATACTCCGGCGACGGGGCGGGGCAGGGCGGCCGCCGCGGCCTGGGTCCGCTGGGCGGGGCGGCCGGCGACGGGACGGGCTCCGGGGGGCGGGGGGACGGTGCGGGGCGGGGGAGCGTCGGGCGGCGGTGGCGGCGGGGGTCGGGGATAGGGTGCGGGAGAGAGAGAAGAGAGAGGGAGAGAGAGGAGGAGGTGGGGGGGTAACGGCCGTTAGGGGGTTATTTTCTTTGCCGTCTGCTAGCGGACGGCAAAGTTTCTTTGTCGTCCGCTGGCAAACGGCAGAGAGGTGGGGTTGGTCGTTGCAGTTAACTGGCCTTCACGGGGCCACCCCCACGTCTTTGCCGTCCGCTCGCAGACGGCAAAGAGCTGGCTGATGGCAAAGAGTGATGTTGCCATCAGCCAGCTCTTTGTCGTCTGCCTTGCCAAAGCAGACGGCAAACAACCTGTTTGCCATCCGTCGGCGGACGGCAAAGATCTGGCAGACGGCAAAGTCCCTGATTCCAGTAGTGTTATAATGTGAATGTCAATTAGTATAGAAATGTCATGTGGTTGTATAATAGTACAAACTATGTATGAAGATGTTATGTATTGATAATCCAGTACAAGTTGTACCGATAGGACATAATAAACGACCTAGGATTGCAAACTAAAATAAGCAACACGTAAATGCTATGATTTCTTCTTGCAGGAAAACACAAGATGGTGTTTGCTTACTCCCATAGAAGTTGTTGGGATTCCCCAAAAAGGAAGGGTGAAGCCGAGCAACAACACATTATCCAGTTAATAAAACCAAGGTTATTAATTCAGCAGGACTCCCCTAAGCAAACAACATGAGAAACACCTACACACAAACAATTACAAACTTACACCCAATAC
Organism: Hordeum marinum; assembly: GCA_022496015.1. Lineage (NCBI taxonomy): Eukaryota > Viridiplantae > Streptophyta > Magnoliopsida > Poales > Poaceae > Hordeum > Hordeum marinum. The sequence continues at coordinate 366,249,631 of CM039676.1, read as the reverse complement.
TTCAAGAGGGTTGTCAAGCCCCATGTCCTACTAGTTACAAGATTAAACACAAATGACAGAGATACAAGTATTAAAGTAGCACAACTATAAAAAGGATACATTTTGTAGAAGAATTAAAAAATGGATAATAGTCTCAGGGGCCATAGGTTCACTAATGAAATCTCTCTCGAAAACATGAGAACAACATGGTAAACAAATTCCAGTTGGGCAACTGATCATATTGAAATATTCATGACTATGATCATTCATGCCATAATCTCATATAGTCATTAGATCTTTGATAAGTAGATCGTTAAACCAACTGCCTCTACTACTAATACTACACTCCAAAACCGATATCCAACATTCATCTCAAGGTATTAAGTTTGCAAGAAACAGAGTAGCGTAATAAGCAAAATGACATAATGTAGACAAGAATAAGTCAATTGATATGACAAAAACTATTGTTTTTATCCTTAACGACAACAATACAATACGTGTCTTGGCCTATTTTCACTTGGTTAGAGCACATCAAGATTGAACTCGCTACAAAGCACCATTCCCTCTAAAAAACCATCGAACCTGGCCAAAGAAGATAGATAGATCGGAGAGCATACTCGATTTAATTATGTAACAATAAAATGCACAATTAATCATTTCCCAACAAACACACCACCGATTACATCAAATTGATCCCAATCATGTGACAAGGGTCACGAGAACATGGTACTAAAGATCCAAAAAGACAGAGAGCCATCTAGCTACTACCATGGACCCGTATGTCCTAATGAAACTACTAACACACGGTCATGGAGGCAGAAATGTTGATGAACATGGCTTTGGCAATGGCTTCCCCCTCCGACAGTGCTACAGAACTAGCCTCTAGATGGGGTCTTCACGGAACATGAACTTGTGGCAGTGATAACATATTTCTAAAAATATGTGAGAGGGTTTCAGTATTTATAGGGAATTACGATGGTGGAATCAGGTCAAGGGGGTGCAGGGAGCCCCACATGGGCAAGTGGAGTAGACACCCCCATGGGCGCGCCCCTAGGCCATGTGGGCCCCTTGCTGTTTGTCTTGATCTCTTCCGAAGCTTCCAGTGTTTCTTATTGCTCAAGAAAAATTGTATTAAATAAGCAAGTGATTTTGATCTTCGTAGATATTGATTTCCCGTGAAACCAAAACCAAGCAAAAAATAGGAATTGACATTTGACACTAAATTAATAGATTAGTCCAGCAAAATATAAATTGCTATAAAAAGTATACAATGGATGAGGTGACTGGATACCTCACGACACCATATAAATTGATGCATGTGGGATAAAGCGGGACCAATATATATTGATGTTATGGTTGAGTTTACCTTAATAAACTTGTCTGTATTTACAGATGTTTGATAATAGTTCCAAACATAAGTACACATGCTTCCAAGTACATATAGTATGTTAGCAAAGACCACTCCCACGTATAAAACTACAATGATGATCAGTCTAATAACTTAGCCAAATACCTATGAACAATTCTACACCACGTACCATCGTTTTTCTACACTCGTTATTCTTTACCTTTTTTTCAAAATATCACCTAACTTTTATTACAAGTCTTTATAGTCTTGTAAACCTATCCCTTTATACCCAAAATTACTTCTACTTTACTTCGTAGATAAAGCAAACATTTGGTGAACATACGATTGTATCGGTGGCGGGTATGACATGAGAGAATACAAATCTTACCTTTAGCTTCTCGTGTCTTCGACACTCCATACTAGCCTTCATCTTTAAAAAGTGCTATGACAATTCCTTACACTTGGGGATTACCAAGCTATTTTTCAGCGGCATTGCACGAGAGCAATGTCTAGATAACCTACTTTCTTGTTGAACCTAAAATATGAAAGAAATTAAAAATAATTAGTGGCTATTCATCCTACCTCTAGCCGATCATACTCAGGGGCGGATCCAGCCCAGCGGGCCGCCATGGGCCCCCTTTGTGCACTGTAGCCATGGCTACAATAATTCGCTACAGTTTACACTGGACTTGGGCCTCACGCCCCGGGCCTGCCCCCCCGACTTGGAGCCTAGATCCGCCCCTGATCATATTGGTCCTTTCAGTAGCTGCTACTTCTCGAGCATGCGTTGGTTTCCGTGAAGAGGAACGAGTGATGCAGCAAAGTAGATAAGTATTTCCCTCAGTTGTTGAGAACCAAGGTATCAATCCAGTAGGAGATACAAGCAAGTCCCCAATAGGTGTACCTACACAAGGAATCAAACTCTTGCACCCAACGCTATAAAGGGGTTGCCAATCCCTTTAAGGTTACTTGCAAGGATGAGATCTGATAGAGATAGATTGCTTAAACGGAAAGTAAAACAATAGGTAAAAGTAATGCATCAAAGTATTTTTGGTATTTTTTCTTTTAGATCTGAAAGTATAAGATGGAAAATAGACCCGGGGGTCATACGTTTCACTAGAGGCTTCTCTCATGATAGCAAGTATTACGGTGGGTGAACAAATTATTGTCGAGCAATTGATAGAAAAGCGAATAATTATGAAGATATCCAAGGCAATGATTATGCATATAGGCATCACGTCCGTGTCAAGTAGACCAAAACGATTCTGCATCTACTACTATTACTCCACACATCGACCGACTCCTGTCTGCATTTAGAGTATTAAGTTCATGAAGAACAGAGTAACGCATTAAGTAAGATGACATGATGTAGAGGGATAAACTCAAGAAATATGATGAAAACCCCATCTTTTTATCCTCGATGGCAATAATACAATATGTGTCTCTCTACCCAGGAGCGGAGCTGGGCCCCGGGCACCGAGGGCCCAGGCCTGGGGCGTGGCAAATTAAACAGGCTATAATTATATAGGTTTTTCTGCAGACCCAGGGCGTAAACCAGTGAAAGAAGGAAAGCCCAAAGTATTAATGGGCTGTCTGTGAAACGGACACACGAACGAGGCAAGACCACCCCACGATCTACTAGCACGCACAATAGGAACGCAACATTGTTGCTGGAAAAAAAGGAGATGTAGCACTCACGGGGCCGCCGCTCAGTCGCACACACGCAAAATCAATCTCCAGATTCCGCTCGGGCCGCCGATCGCCTCGCCTCGCCTCCCCCGACCCCCCCCCCCCCGCTCCTGGCCGCCGCCATCGTTCATTGGGGCGCGCCATCCCTATTGACTGCTTCACTACCGGTTGTAGCACCTTGTATTTTCCTTTGATTCTCTTGATGTTTCCCCATAGTGCTTTTCACGTGTACCATGTTCTGCCAGTATCAATGTATAAACTACTCCGAACTGACATTTAATTGAAATAGTGTGTGTATGCTAATTTCATCTCATATTGTAGAAATGAAGATGAAGATATTTTTTTCCATTGGTCTAGGGTATATCGCTTTTAGTCAGATAGATCTTGTAAAGGGCTTTTACCTCATCGAAGCGGCAAGTTTTTAGATTTGTATCAATGTTAATTCTTTCACTTAATGTTTATTCCTTTTCTTATGAAATTTTGTTTTTGATGTCTTGAAGGTGTGGGCTCTTCTTCCACCGTTGAGGAGGTTATGTGTGGCATGGATGAAGTAGACAATTGATTTGGTACATTATTTAATATGTCCAATTCTTTGTAGTTTTTGTCATATTTTTATCTATTTTGTTCAATAGTTAAGCATTGAGTTTAAATTCTATTTTTTCTTGTAATTAAGCCATATTTTGTATGAGTTATCTTTTGAAGTAACTAAAAGTTTTACGGATGTTACATTTTCCCCTCGTGGCAAAAAAGATTTAGGCCCGGGGCTTGTTCCAATCCTGGCTCCGCCACTGTCGCTACCCCTACTTTGTCACTGGGTGAGAACACCGCAAGATTGAACCCAAAACTAAGCACTTCTCCCATTGCAAAAATTACAAATCTAGTTGGCCAAACCAAACCTATAACTCGAAGAGACTTGCAAAGATATGAAATCATGCATGTAAGAATTTAGAAAAGACTCAAATAATATTCGTGGATAATCTGAACATAAACCCATAATTCATCGATTCTCGACAAACACACCGCAAAAGAGTATTACATCGGATAGATCTCCATGCAGATCATGAAGAACATGGTATTGAAGAGCAAAGAGAGAGAACAAGCCATCTAACTACTAGCTATGGACCCGTAGGTCTGAGATGAACTACTCACGCATCATCGGAGGGGCAATGGAGTTGATGTAGATGCCCTCCGTGATCGAATCCCCCTCCGGCAGATTACCGGAAAAGGCTCCAAGATTGGATATCTCGGGAACAGAGGCTTCTAGCGGCGGAAAAGTGTTTTCGTGGCTCGTTTTGATAATCATGGAATATTTGGGAATTTATAGGCCGAAGATTAGGGTTAGGGGAGCTGTCGTGGACCCACAAGCCTACCCGGCGCGCCCTACCCCCTGGGCGCGACCCTAGGGCTTGTGGCCCCACGGTGGCTCCTCTGCCTTGGTTCTCAAGTCTCGTAGTTTCCTTTTGTTCCATAAAAATTCCTTCCGGAGTTTTTATTCCGTTTGGAATCCGTTTAATATTCCTTATCTACAAATATCAAAAATAAGGAAAAACATAAACTAGCACTAGGCTCTAGATTAATAGGTTAGTCCCAAAAATAATATAAAATAGCATATTAATGCATATAAAACATTCAAAATAGATAATATAATAGCATGGAACAATCAAAAATTATAGATACGTTGGAGATGTATCAGCATCCCCAAGCTTAATTCCTGCTCGTCCTCGAGTAGGTAAATAATAAAAATAGAATTTTTGATGTGAATGCTACCTAACATATTTATCCATGTAATATTCTCTATTGTGGCATGAATATTTAGATCCGTAAGGTTCAAAACAATAGTCTAATATTGACATAAAAACAGTAATACTTCAAGCACACCAACAAGATAGTCATGTCCTTTCGAAATAACATGGCCTTAGAAAGTTATCCCTACAAAATCATATGGTCCGGCTATGCTCCATTTTCCCCACATAAAGTATCTAAATCATGCACAACCCCGATGAACAAGTCAAGCAATTTTTTCACACTTTTGGTGTTCTCAAACCTTTTCAACTCTCACGCAATACATGAGCGTGAGCCATGGATATAGCATTATAGGTGGAATAGAATATGAAGGAGGTGCAAGGGAAAAATGAGAAGATAGTCTCACATCAACTAGGCGTATCAACGGTCTATGGATATACCCATCAATAGATATCAATGTGAGTGAGTAGGGATTGCCATGCAACAAATGCACTTAGAGCGATAAGTGTATGAAAGCTCAAAAAAGAAAACTAAGTGGTCATGCAAAATGAATATCCACTAGTTATATGAAAGTGACAAAATAGGAGACTCTCTATCATGAAGATCATGGTGATACTTTGAAGCACAAGTGTGGAAAAAGGTAGTAGCAATTGTTCCTTCTCTCTTTCTCTCATTTTTGTTATTTTGGTGGGCTTATTTGGCCTCTTTTATTTTTATTTGTTTGGGCTTCGCTGGCCTCTCTTTTTTGTAAAGTCCGGATACTCATCCCAACTTGTGAGGGAGTCATAGCCTTCATCATCCTTTTCTCTCATGGGACAATGCTCTATTGATGAAAAATCATCACACTTTTATTTACTTATAACTTAGAGAAATAACAACTCGATTCCTATGACAAAATATGACTCTATATGCAATATGAAGTGATGATGCAAGTCATAAAAAAACTATATGGTGGAAGTTGCATGGCAATATATCTCGGAATGGCTATGGAAATGCCATAATAGGTAGGTATGGTGGCTGTTTTGAGGAATATATGGTGGCTGTTTTGAGGAAGGAAGGTTTGGTGTACCGGTGAAAGTTGCGCGGTACTAGAGAGTCTAGGAAAGATGGAAGGGTGAGAGTGCGTATAATCCATGGACTCAACATTAATCATAAAGAATTCACATACTTATTGCAAAAGTCTATTAGTTATCAAACAAAGCACTAGATGCATGCTCCTAAGGGAGAGGTTGGTAGGAGTTAACCATCGCGCGCTCCCGACCCTCACACAAAGGTCGACAATCATTAAACAAAACATGCTCCGACTTCATTACATAATGGTTCACCATACGTGCATGCTACGGGAATCACAAGCTTTAACACATGTATCTCTTCCAATTCACAACTACTCACTAGCATGACTCTCATATTACCATCTCTATTATCTCAAAACTATATGCAAGGAATCAAACTTCTCATAGTTTTTAATGCACTTAGTATGAAAGTTTTTATTCTATCCCTCGTGAATGCCCATTATATTACAACTAAATTCATAACCTAAACAAATTACCATGCTGTTTTAAGAGACTCTCAAAATAATATAAGTGAGGAACGAGAGTTCAATAATTTCTATAAAATATAACACCACCATGCTCTATAAAGATATAAGTGAAGCGCTAGAGCAACATTGCCTAGCTCAAAAGATATAAGTGAAGCACATAGAGTATTCTAATAAATTCACGATTCAGCGTGTCTCTCTCAAAATATGTGTGCAGCAAGGATGATTGTGGCAAACTAAAAATCAAACACTCATATCATACAAGACGCTCCAAGCAAAACACATATCACGTGTTGAATAAAAATATAGCCTCAAGTAAATTTACCGATGGATTGAAGACGAAAGAGGGGATGCCTTCCGGGGCATCCCCAAGCTTAGGATTTTTGGTATCCTTGAATATGTCTTGGGGTGCCTTGGGCATCCCCAATCTTAGGCTCTTGCCACTCTTTATTCCATAGTCCATCAAATCTTCACCCAAAACTTGAAAACTTCACAACACAAAACTCATCAGAAAACTCATGAGATCTGTTAGTATACGAAAAATAAATCACCACTTTAGGTACTATTGTGAACTCATTATTCATTTATATTTGTGTAATACCTACTGTATTCTAACTTTTGCATGACTCATAGATACATCAAAAATAAGCAAGCAACACAAAGAAAACAGAATCTGTCAAAAACAGAATAGTCTGTAGCAATCTGTAAACTTTGAATACTTCTGGAACTCTAAAAATTATGAACCATTAGTACAATCAGGTAAGTTTGTATATAAATTTTTTGTAAAAATTTGAGGTCAATTAGACGCTCTGAAAATTTAGAAAATTCCTGGACTGAGCACAAAATTTTCTGTTTTTCAGCAAGATCAAATCAACAACTACCATAGATCACCCCAAAGGTTTTACTTGGCTCAAACACTAATTAAAACACAAAACAATTTATTACAGAAGTAATAATGTGCCAAACACACCAAAATAGAAGCAAAAATCAGAAAGCAAAGTAAAATTGGGTTGCCTCCCAACAAGCGCTATTGTTTAACGCCCCTAGCTAGGCAAAACACAATAGATCTAGGTATTGTCATCTTTGGTATGTAATCCATAAGTAGCTCTCATGATAGATTCATAAGGTAATTTTATTTTATTCCTAACAAAGTGTTCCATGCCTTTCCTTAATGGAAATTCGAATCTGATATTCCCTTCCTTCATATCAATAATTGCACCAATCGTTCTAAGGAAAGGTCTACAAGAATAATAGGACATGTAGGATTGCAATCTATATCAAGAACAATGGAATCTACGGGCACATAATTCCTATTTTCAACAATAAGAACATCATTAATCCTTCCCATAGGTTTCTTTATAGTGGAATCCGCAAGATGCAAATTTAAGGAATAATCATCAAATTCACGGAAACCTAACACATCACATAAAGTATTTAGAATCGTGGAAACACTAGCACCAAATCACACAAAGCATGGCACTCATAATATTTAATATTAATCTTAATAGTAGGTTCCCACTCATCATATAACTTTCTAGGTATAGAAACTTCCAACTCAAGTTTTTCTTCAAAAGCTTTCATCATAGCATCAACAATATGTTTAGTAAAAGCTTTGTTTTGATTATAAGCATGAGGAGAGTTCAACATGGATTTCAACAAGGAAATACAATCAATTAAGGAGCATATATAATGATTAAAGTCCTTGAAATCCAAAAGAGTGGGTTCATTGCTATTTAAAGTTTTGACCTCTTCAATCCCACTTTTATCAATCTTAGCATCAAGATCTATAAACTCCGAATCATTGGGACGCCTTTTAACTAAAGTTGACTCATTTCCAGTCCCATCCTTATCAAGATTAACATTGGAAAACAAAGATTCAATAAGAGTCACATCAATCACTTTAAGATCTTCATCAATATTATCACGAGAACACGCCTTTTCAAGCCATTCACGCTTAGCACGTACTCTAGCGGTTCTTTCCTTACACTCATCAATAGAAATTCTCATAGCATTTAAAGAATAATTAATATCATGCTTGGGTGTAATAATCTAATTTTTAAAGAATCAATCTCAAGAGAAATTCTATCAACGTTCCTAGCCAAATCATCAATCTTGAGCAATTTTTCTTCAATCATAGCATTGAAACCTTTTTGCGCACTAATGAATTCTTTAACATTAATCTCAAGATCAGAGGGCATATTATTATAATTTCCATAAGAATTGTTGTAGGAATTACCATAATTATTAGAGGAATTACTAGGAAACGGCCTAGCATTGAAATTACCTCTATAAGCGTTGTTACCAAAATTATTCCTACCAACGAAATTCACATCCATAGATTCATTATTATTTCCAATCAAAGAAGACAAAGGCATATCATTAGGATCAATAGGAACACTCTTACTAGCAAACAATTTCATCAATTCATCCATCTTTTCACTCAAAGTATTAATCTCTTCAATAGCATGCACTTTCTTACTAGTAGGAGATTTTTTGGTGTGCCATTGAGAGTAATTTGCCATAATATTATCTAGGAGTTTAGTAGCTTATCCTAATGTGATTTCCATAAAAGTACCACCCGTGGTGGAATCTAAGAGATTCCTAGAAGCAAAATTCAATCCAGCATAGAAAATCTGTATAATCATCCATAAACTCAAACCATGTGCGGGGCAATTCCTAATCATAAGTTTCATCCTTTCCCAAGATTGTGAAACATGCTCATGATCAAGTTGCTTAAAATTCATTATATTGTTCCTAAGGGAGATGATTTTAGCGGGCGGAAAGTACTTGGAAATAAAAGCATCTTTACACTTATTCCATGAATCAATACTATTTTAGGGCAAAGATGAAAACCAAGTTTTAGCACGATCTCATAGTGAGAACAGGAACAACTTCAATTTAACAATATCATTATCCACATATTTCTACTTTTGCATATCACATAACTCAATGAAAGTATTTAGATGGGATGCGACATCTTCATTAGCAAGGCCGAAAAATTGTTCTTTCATAACAAGATTGAGCAAAGCAGCATTAATTTCATAAGATTCCACACTAGTGGCGGGAGCAATTAGAGTACTAATAAAATCATTATTATTAGTACTGTAAAAGTCACACAACTTGGTATTATCTTGAGTCATCATGACAAAGCAAGCAATCAAGCAAACGAAAAGATGAACGAAAATGGGCGAATAAAAAGGCAAATCTTTTTGGTATTTTCTGAAAATCGTTTTAGAAGTGGGGGAGAGGAAAATGAGAGGCAAATGGCAAATAAAGTAAATGCAAGAGATGAGTTTGTGATAGGTACTTGGTAGGCTTGATGTAGATCTCCCCGGCAACGACGCCAGAAATTGGTAAGTTAACGGGAGAGTTCTTATCCTGACTTGCTATGTATCTCCCCGGCAACGGTGCCAGAAATCCTTCTTGCTACTTCTCGAGCATGCGTTGGTTTTCCGTGAAGAGGAATGGGTGATGCACCAAAGTAGATAAGTATTTCCCTCGGTTGTTGAGAACCAAGGTATCAATCCAGTAGGAGATACAATCAAGTCCCCAATAGGTGTACCTACACAAGGAATCAAACTCTTGCACCCAACGCTATAAAGGGGTTGTCAATCCATTTAAGGTTACTTGCAAGGATGAGATCTGATAGAGATAGATTGCTTAAACGGAAAGTAAAACAATAGGTAAAAGTAATGCACCAAAGTATTTTTGGTATTTTTGGCTTTAGATCTAAAAGTATAAGATGGAAAATAGACCCGGGGGCCATAGGTTTCACTAGAGGCTTCTCTCATGATAGCAAGTATTACGGTAGGTGAAAAAATTACTGTCGAGCGATTGATAAAAAAGTGAATAATTATGAAGATATCCAAGCCAATGATTATGCATATAGGCATCACGTCCGTGTCAAGTAGACCGAAACTGAAAGAGCACATTTCTCCATGTGTGGTTTTGGTAATTGATGACACCCCTATGGACTAATGATTGCCTTGAGTTATATTCGAAGGATCTGTCCATAGGCACTTCTTGAAGTCCATCTGTTGGGTTTCAAGGAGTTTATATGGTGACCAAGGTGGTATTCAAGGATTATCCAAAGATTGGTCACGTGGGAGTTGAGCTTATTGCAAGAATGTCTTGAAGAAAAATATTGTGTGACCATTCATGTTTACCTCAAGACATCATCCTTATGAAGAGAGAAGCTAAGATACAAGGTTGATCAAGACTAAGTCAAAGAGTGAATCAAGTGATCAACACCCAAAGCGTGCAAGATGTACCGAGTGGGATCAAGTGATCACATGGTATGGTAAGCATTGTCCATTACGCTTTGTGTACTAACCCATGTTCCTTGTGAGAGTTCTTTGTGGGCTTAGTCTTATGTCCATGGGATTGCATCAAGAGGAAGATCCCATACAACCCATGGAAGATGACATCAAGTGGTGATCGTTATCAAGGTTGCGGTGTGCAAGTTCAAGTGAAGCATCACGGAGAGATCATGCTTGAAGCTTGCCGTCCATTGTGGTGACAATGGACTTGTGAAGATGTGTCGAAGAGTAGCTCACCCATAGTGGAGTATGGGGGAGCAATCATCTAGTCTTCATCAAGCCAACGCAATCAAGAAAGGTGGTCCATCTTGATGAAGTCAAGATCGTCATCATCTAGCTCAAGTGGACTATGCGCGAGGCTAAGGTTTGACCTTGATAGGGTTTTCTATTTTACTGGTCTCATAGTGGTAGTTGGGAGACTGGGTTATAGGTTAGGTAACCGTGCTATCAAGGGGGCTCTCAAGTGAGTAGCTTGATCGTATTGTTCGTTGAGAGCTCAAACCATTGCATTCTTGGCATCATCATCTTCCTTGATTCTTGGTTGGTTTTTTTCTCTTTGAGGTTTCTTGAGCTTAGGGTCAACTTCATGACTAGCTCAAGTTCATCAAAAATGGAGTCCATATGGATATTCTATGATGTTTTCGATGTTGGAGTTATTGTCGTTTCTTCATTGAAAGAGGTTTCTCTTCTCTATACCTTTGGCGTTTTTATAATGCCTCTTCTTAAGAAAACTAGGAGCTCTTGGATAGCTCTTGTCAACCTGAATCCAACAAGCTTGAGTTTGCTCAACTTGGAGCTCATTTGCAGAAGTTGTGGCAGTTCTGGTTTTGTCTGTGTTCCTCCGTTTTCCTTCTCTGTGCAAAAAGGTATGCCTGCGAGGTGTTTGGGATCAGTGGCCTGCGGTAGTACCGCTCCAGGGAGCGGTAGTACCGCAAGTGCCAGCGGTAGTACCGCTCCGTAGAGCGGTAGTACCGTAGTCTCCTACCCTGACCTCGACTCCTGCGGTAGTAGGCACGGATGTAATTTTTTACATCCGCCCTGCTGTGGTAGTACCGTGATTCCGGTACAGTACTACCGTGCGGTCTTTTTCGCAGAGTTTTCCTCTGCGGAGGTTGGCACGGAAGTAATTTTTTACTTCCGTGCGCCTCCAGTATCTGCCTCTGCCAAACCGTGCGGTAGTACCGCACGGGCTCACAGTAGTACCGCTTCGGCGGTTCTACCGCTAGCGCCTTAGTGCTAATTGGCCAGGGCCAGCTACTTCTGTACCAGCGGTAGTATCGCACTACGTTGCGGTAGTACCACGAGCCCTCGCGGTAGTACCGTGAGTCTTGCGGTAGTACTGTAATGTGCAGGGCTGAGTAAGTGGGTACCGGTTGGATCTTTTCCCCGCTATAAAAGGGGGTCTTCTTCCCCAATGGAGATAATCTTTGGAGCTCGTGTTCTTCCCCCATTGTTGACCTTCTTTGATCTTGCTAACTCTCTATCCCTCCAATGATTCTTGCTAGTTCTTGAGGGAAAGGAGAGAGGAGATCTAGATCCACATTTCCACCAATCACTTTCTCCTCTAAGTGAGGGGAACCCCTTGGATCTAGATCTTGGAGTTCTTCGTGTTCTTCTTTGTTCTTCCTCTCATTTCCCTCCCTAGCATTAGTTTCTTTGGTGGGATTTGGGAGAGAAGGACTTGGGCACTTTGTGTGCCCTTGCCATTGCATTTGGTGCATTGGTTTGAGTTCTCCACGGTGATACGTGGAAGTGAGAAGTTGAGAAGCTATTACTCTTGGGTGTTTGAGCACCCTAGAGCTTGTTCCTCTTGGGTGCTTTGGCGCCCTAGATGGTTGGTGGTGCCTCGGAGTTCAATCATTGTGGTGCAAAGCTCCGGGCAAGCTTCGGGGTCTCCAATTAGGTTGTGGAGATTGCCCCAAGCATTTGAGGTCACCTCGGAGCCACAATCCATTGTGGTGAAGCTTCGTGGTGTCGTTGGGAGCCTCCAATCAAGTTGTGGAGATTGCCCCAACCTTGTTTGTACGGGTTCGGTGACCACCCTCAAGGGTCCCTTAGTGGAATCATGGCATCTTGCATTGTGCGAGGGCGTGAGGAGATTACGGTGGCCCTAGTGGCTTCTTGGGGAGCATTGTGCCTCCACACCGCTCCAAACGGAGATTAGCATCCGCAAGGGTGTGAACTTCGGGATACATCATCGTCTCCGCGTGCCTTGGTTATCTCTTACCCGAGTCCCTTTAATTATGCACTTTACTTTGTGATAGCTATATTGTTTCTTGTTATATATCTTGCTATCACCTAGTTGTATATCTTGCTTAGCATAAGTTGTTGGTGCACATAGGTGAGCCTAGTTGTTTTAGGTTTTGTGCTTGACTAATTAAACGACAGTTTTATTCCGCATTTGTTAAAGCCTAAACAATAATTATTTTAAAGCACCTATTCACCCCCCTCTAGGTGACATCCACGTCCTTTCAGAAACGATTCTGCATCTACTACTATTACTCCACACATCGACTGAGTCCTGCCTGCATTTAGAGTATTAAGTTCATGAAGAACAGAGTAATGCATTAGGTAAGATGACATTATGTAGATGGATAAACTCAAGCAATATGATGAAAACCCCATCTTTTTATCCTCGATGGTAACAATACAATACGTGCCTCGCTACCCCTACTTTGTCACTGGGTGAGGACACCGCAAGATTCAACCCAAAACTAAGCACTATTCCCATTGCAAGAATTACCAATCTAGTTGACCAAACCAAACCAATAACTCGAAGAGACTTGCAAAGATATGAAATCATGCATATAAGAATTCAGAAAAGACACAAATAATATTCATGGATAATCTGAACATAAACCCACAATTCATCGGATCTCGACAAACACACCGCAAAAGAGTATTACATCGGATAGATCTCCATGAAGATCGTGAAGAACATGGTATTGAAGAGAAAAGAGAGAGAAGAAGCCATCTAGCTACTAGCTATGGACCCGTAGGTTTGTGGTGAACTACTCATGCATCATCGGAGGGGCAATGGAGTTGATGTAGATGCCCTCCGTGATCGAATCCCCTCCGGCAGATTACCGAAAAAGGCTCCAAGATTGGATCTCTCGGGAACGGAGGCTTCTGGCGGCGGAGAAGTGTTTTCATGGCTCGTTCTGATAATGATGGAATATTTGGGAAAATATAGGCCAATAATTAGGATTAGGGGAGTTGCCTTGGGCCCACAAGCCTGCCGGCGCGCCCTACCCCCCTGGGCAAGTTCCTAGGGCTTGTGGCCCCATGGTGGCTCCTCTCCCTTGGTTCTCAAGTCTCGTAGTTTCCTTTTGTTCCAGAAAAATTCCTTCCGAAGGTTTTATTCCATTTGGACTCAGTTTAATATTCCTTATCTACAAATCTCAAAAACAAGGAAAAAACAGAAAGTTGCACTAGGCTCTAGATTCACAGGTTAGTCCCAAAAATAATATAAAATAGCATATTAATGCATATAAAACATCCAAAACAGATAATATAATAGCATGGAACAATCAAAAATTACAGATACATTGGATCCGTATCAGTAGCCTCATCTTTAGTCATATTAGGTACAACTTCCTTGGGACCTTCGTTGATGCTAGTACCAAAAGGAGACACTCCGAGTTTGGGTACCGAGGGTGCGTTTGTTTGTGTGTTGCGATGAGTTTCCTCCTCCCCCCCCTTAAATCAGTCCGCGTCTTGGGTCGTGATGTCTACTATGCAACTTTATTCTCGTAGTCTTTGTTGGGCCTCCAAGCGTAAAGTTTTGTAGGACAGTAGAAATTTTCCCTCAACTTTATCAATCCGTGGGAGGTGTAGGATGAATATGGTCTCTCTCAAACAACCCTACAATCAAATACAAGAAATCTCTTGTGTCCCCAACACACCCAACACAATGGCAAATTGCATAGGTGCACTAGTTCAGCGAAGAGATGGTGATACAAGTGCAATATGGATGGTAGATATAAGTTTTTGTAATCTGAAAATATAAAAACAGCAAGGTAGCAAGTAACAAAAGTGAGCAAAAATGATGTTGCAATGCTTGAAAACAAGGCCTAGGGTTCATACTTTCAGTAGTGCAAGTTCTCTCAGCAATACTGACATAGTTGAATCATATGTAAATCCCTCACGTCCGACAAAGAGTTCACTCCAAAGTCACAAATACTGGAGAACAAACGAAGAAATTATTGTAGGGTACGAAACCACCTCAAAGTTATCTTTTCCGAACAATCGTATGAGCTATCCCTATAAGTGTCACGAACATACATAGAGTTCGTACTAAAATAACACCTTAAGATACACATCAACCAAAGCCCTAATGTCACCTAGATACTCCAATGTCACCACAAGTACCCATGGGCTTGATTATATGATATGCATGACACAATTTCAGATTCATCAGGTTCAATCCAACACAAAGAACTTCAAAGAGTGCCCCAAAGTTTCTACCGGAGAGTCAAGACGAAAACATGTGCCAACTCCTATGCATAGGTTCCCAAAGTCACGGAACCCACAAGTTGATGACCAAACATACATCAAGTGGATCAATAGAACATCCCATTGTCACCACGGATATCCCATCGCAAGACATACAACAAGTGTTCTCAAATCCTTTAGACTCAATCCGATAAGAAAACTTCAAAGGGAAAACTCAATTCATCACAAGAATATAGAGAGGGGAAAACTCCATATGATTCATCTATATTAATAAAGCTCGCGGTACATCAAGATCGTGTCATGTAACATGAGAGAGAGAGATCAAACACATAGGTACTGGTACATACCCCGAGGGTGAACTACTCCCTCCTCGTCATGGAGACCGCAGGGATGATGAAGATGTCCTCCGGTGATGGTTTCCCCCTCTGGCAGCATGCTAGAATGGGCTCCCGATTGGTTTTTCGTAGCTATAGAGACTTGCAGCGGCGGGACTCCTGATCTAGGTTTCTTTCTGGAGGTTTGGGTATTTATAAGAATTTTTGGCGCCGGTCTCACGTCAAGGGGGTTCCCGAGGGGACCATAAGCCCGAAGCACCCTTCCTGGGTGGGGGGGGGGGTAGGGTGCACCTAGAGGGCTTGTGTCCTCGTCGTCCACTTCCTGGCCCAGCTCTTGTGCTTCGGAGGTCTCTTTTGGTCCATAAAAAATCACCGTAAATTTTCAGCCCATTCCGAGAACTTTTATTTCTACACAAAAAGACGACACCACGTAGTTCTGTTGAAAACAGCGTTAGTCCGGGTTAGTTCTAATCAAATCATACAAAAACTATATAAAATTGTTGTAAACATGGCATGAATACTTCATAAATTATAGATACGTTCGAGACATACACTACAGGAATCAGCTTCTTTGTCGTCCGCCATGGCGGACAGCAAAGGCATGAATGGCTGATGGCAAAGCTCTTTGCCGTCAGCCAGCGGACGGCAAACAGTCCGGCTCAATTCCTGCCGGTAAAGGCCTTCTTTGTCGTCTGCTTAACAGAAGCGGACAACAAAGGTTTATGCCGTCAGCCGTCTACGGCCAGCAGACGGCAAAGAGCGTGGACGGCAGTGAGGTGAGGTGGGAGCCGTTAGGGGTTAATGGCGTGCTTTGTCGTCAGCTGGCGGACGGCAAAGAGGCTAAGGTCTTTGCCGTCTGCTTGCGGACGGCAACGTGCCCAAATAGGAGTCACTCGGAAGCTACCACGTGGCCCTCTATGCCGTCAACCAGCGGACGGCAAAGAGATTTGAATCTTTGTCGTTTGCTGGCTGACGGCATAGCTGGCCTTGTTTGCCAGTCCTATTTGGGAACTTTGTCGTCTGCCAGCGGACGGCAAAGACCTTATCCTCTTTGCCGTCTGCCAGCTGACGGCAAAATGCCCAAATAGGCAACCCAGTGTTCCCAGGTTGCACAGGTAGCTGCCACGTGGCATGTTTGCCGTCTGCTAGCTGTCGGCAAAGCTCTTTGTCGTCTGCTAGCAGACGGCAAAGAGCCTATATAACCCCTGTTTTTAATTGAATTCATTCAATTTGACAGAAATTCATAGATATACACAGATATACATATATATCCAACAAGCATATCCAACAATATATTTCCACAAGTCCAACATATATCCATATGACATAAGAAGTTTCCAACAACATATCCATAGTGACATACACATCCAAACAAGTTCCCAAACATGTTTTCATAAACAAAAAGGAAGCACAAGGAGAATATAACAGTCCATCAATGCAAGCTTCCTCATCTCAAGCAAATCTGCAAATTGGGAAAGATGAAAGTTAGAAAAATAAGAATAGCTAGAAGAAGAAGAAGAAGAGGAAAAGAAGAAGAAGAAGAAAAGAAGAAGAAGAGGAAAATAAGAAGAAGATTTTATCTTCTCTTTCTTTCTCTCCTCCCCCTCTTCTTTATCTTCTTCTTTTCCAACAAATGTAGTTAAAAAGCCAATTTAGAGCTAAGCTAGGTAAAAAGGTCATTTTGGAGATAAGCTAAGTTCAATGTATCATATTGGAGCTAACCTTGGTAAACTTGGTCATTTTGGAGCTAAGCTAAGTTAAATGGATCGTATTGAAGCTAACCTAGGTAAACTTGGTCATTTTTGAGCTAACCTAGGTAAAAATGTCATTTTTGCTAAGCTAGGTGAAAATGCTAAGTGTGTAGGTCAATTTAGAGCTAACTTAGGTAAATAGGTCATTTTGGAGCTAACGCAGGTAAAATGGATCATATTGTAGCTAACTTAGGTAAACTTGGTCGTTTGGAGCTAATGTAGGTTAAATGGATCATATTGGAGCTAACATAGGTAAACTTGGTCATTTTGGAGCTAACCTAGCTAATTAGGCCATTTTTGACAAAACTAAGCTTATCATGTCATTTTAGAGGACAACAAGCTAAGTATATGACATTTATGAGGTTAGCAAGGTTATTATGACATTTACGAATAAAAACAAGTAAGAGGAGGAAAAGAAGAAGAAGAAGAAGAAGAAGAAGAAAAGAAGAAGAAAAGAACATTTCTTTTCTTCTTCTTCTTCTTTTCTTCTTCTTCTTCTTCTTCTTCTTCTTCTTCTCTTCCTATTCCTTCTTTTCTTCCTATTCCTTTCTTCATCTTATTATGTCATTTGTGGACTAAATAGGCTAAATTATAAATGGGATAAATAGGCTAAATTATGTCATAAATGGGCTAAATAGGCTAAGTAAGAGGAGGAAAAGAAGAAGAAGCAGAAGAAGAAGAAGAAGAAGAAAAGAAGAAGAAGAAGAAAAGAAGTTCTTCTTCTTCTTTTCTTATTCTTCTTCTTCTTCTTCTTCTCTTCCTATTCCTTCTTTTCTTCCTATTCCTTGATTTCTCTTCATCTTATTATGTCATTTGTGGACTAAACAGGCTAAATTATGTCATAAATGGACTAAATAGGCTAAATAAGAGGAGGAAAAGAAGAAGAAGAAGAAGAAGAAGAAGAAGAAAAGAAGAAGAAGAAGAAGAAGAACATTTCTTCTTCTTTTCTTTCTTCTTCTTTTCTTTCTTCTTCTTTTCTTCTTCTTCTTCTTTTCTTCTTCTTCTTCTTCTTCTTCTCTTCCTATTCCTTCTTTTCTTCCTATTCCTTGATTTTCTTCATCTTATTATGTCATTTGTGGACTAAATAGGCTAAATTATGTCATAAATGGACTAAATAGGCTAAATAAGAGGAGGAAAAGAAGAAGCAGAAGAAGAAGAAGAAGAAAAGAAGAAGAATAAGAAAAGAAGAAGAAATGTTCTTCTTCTTCTTCTTTTCTTCTTCTTCGTCTTCTTCTTCTCTTCCTATTCCTTCTTTTCTTCCTATTCCTTGATTTTCTTCATCTTATTATGTCATTTGTGGACTAAATAGGCTAAATTATGTCATAAATGGACTAAATAGGCTAAATAAGAGGAGGAAAAGAAGAAGAAGAAGAAGAAGAAAACAAGAAGAATAAGAAAAGAAGAAGAAATGTTCTTCTTCTTTTCTTATTCTTCTTCTTTTCTTCTTCTTCTTCTTCTTCTTCTTCTCTTCCTATTCCTTCTTTTCTTCCTATTCCTTGATTTTTTTTAATCTTATTATGTCATTTGTGGACTAAATAGGCTAAATTATGTCATAAATGGACTAAATAGGCTAAATAAGAAGAAAAATACCGTTATCACGGAGGTGAAGGACCGGTCGGGGCTGTGCCAGTACTAGACTGAGGTGAAGGGCCGGTCGGGGTTCCACCAAGGGCAGACAGAGAAGCATCGGTTGATGCTTGTCGGGAAGCATTCTACACCAAACATCATTTCCAATGTCTCGTTAGCATGATGCAACATAAATGTGAATACTAGTAACTAACGACCATTCAAATCAAACTCACCGTGGTCGCCGGAGCAATCTGGGGCATCGGTTCTCATGAGTTAGTCATATTAGTTAGTCATGAGTTAGTCATATTAGTTAGTAATGGAACAAACATTATGTGCATGATTTGGCTAATATGCAGGAGAAACGTACCACCAAGATGTCGTATAGGGCCCGGTTTTGAGCATTGTTCCGGTTCCTCTCCTCCTCCAACAACCTAGCCGTCCTCTCCTCCAGCTCCCTCTCCCTCTCCTCCGCCTGAATTCTTGCCGCCTCCAAAAGCGTCTGCGTGTTTGCTCTCTCTTTCTCAAGAGCATCCTGCAACACACCACTCCTTGTTAGCATTGTAATCATCGATGGACGCACACACAATGTAATGGATAGGAAAGGTATCCGAGTCCGTATAACTAACCGCCATGGCGAGCTCTGATGGCCGTGCACAAGGCATTATCTCAGGATCAGAGCTACTCTAGTGCTTCCTGATCTGCATGAGAGTCTTAGGACAACGTATCAGTCCATCACCAATGGCTATCGAGCCATGGGACCTCCCGCCACTAGATATCATAACCAGCTCTGTATCAAAAGGATCCTGGCTCGGGTTAAAGTCCTCCCCTTTCCTTGCCTTCCCCTCGTCTCTGTACCTCACGAGCTTGTTGCGGGAGGAGATGTTGGTGAAGGTCTCTGGATGATCTAGGTCAGACTCCGAGAATGCCTTGGCCTTCTTGTACGGGGCACTATGGGCCATGCCATAGAGGTCGAACAGACCTGGCACGGGTTTCTTGTTGTGGTGCGACTGAGAGAGAGGAACAAAATATTAGTCAAGGGCTCAAGCTAGCATGAAGAATGAAATTGCTATGTAAATAAGGTCATTTTGGAGCTAAGTAAGGTTATTATGTCATTTTGAGGGGGGGAAAAGCTAAGTTTAGGTCGTTTTGGAGGTAACCAAGATTATTATGCCAATTTTGACCAAACTATGCTAATTATGTCATTATTGAGCTATCGAAGGTAGTTATGCCTTTTTTAGCTAACTAAAGCATATTTAGGCATTTTATAGAGCTATCTTAGGTTATTATGTCATTTTAGAGCTAATTATGTCATAAATTAATAAGCTAAGATTATTTTAGGTCATTATTGAGCTATCAAAGGTAGTTATGCAATTTTTTAACTAAGTAAGCATTATTGAGCTATCCAAGGAAAACTGCTATCATGTAGAATGAAATTGCATGAATCATGAAGCAAACCACATACCCAATGACCCCCGTACTCAAATAGGTTGGAGCTCCCTTGATGGTGTGGCACACCAACCATTTGGGCACGCTTATCCTTGGCCCTTTGGTGTTCGACTAGCCATTTGGGAGAGCACCACTCATCCACCAACGCCTCCCAACAGTCCATCCTATCCGCACACCATCTCGGGGGCACCTAAGTTAGTCAAGAGAAATTTCAGCGCTATGCCTACGAATCAAATCAAGAGAACTAAGTTCAAGGCCTTAAGAATAGGTAATTACCATCATGTACTTCTCCTTAGTCAGAAACTTGCCGCGACACTTCTTCTTCGCCCTCCTAATACCTTTCGAGGCGTAGTAGTCTCGAACGGCCTGCACCCGAGCCTCGTGTCATAAGTTCTGAAGTAGGCGCTTGCACTCGGCTCCGACAACCGAAGTCGCAGCCCCTGCTCTCCATCTGAAATCCTCTAGAAGGTCTGCAGTCAAACAAGACAACGCTGATTAGTAAAATCACTACGTCGTGTTGATCTTTAATTCTGTAAAGGAGAAATTACCCAGAACCGACGGAACACAATGTCGGCCATCGTCTCGCACTCGACACCGACGACCATCTCCCCCGGCGGGGCCGGGGCAGCCTCGTACAGCTCCCAGCTAAGTGCTAGCTGTGGAACCTGACCCTCACCGGGCAACGTGACCCACCCAGGGAAGTGTTGCCGGCAAAGCACACCAAGGACCTGGTTGGGCTTGCGGACACCACGGGGGTGTACCCAACCCCTGCAGTTTGTGAAGTCCAATGCATTAGATATTAATTTGAATAAACATGAAGGCAAAAGGTTAAAAAAGAGTAAATTCACTTACTTCAACCCATTAGGCTGTATCAACCACCTCTGGTCGAGGGTCGTCGGCATGGGCGGGAGCTTTGTACCGTCACGCTGGTAGACCTTCTTGCCCTTGTCAACTAGCTCGCCCTCGTTGTAGCTATCATCACAGAAGGTGTCCTCGCTATCATCAGTAGGGCCACTAGCATACGGAGTCTCATGCAAAGAAGACTCTGGGACCGGAGTCTTCTGGGACAAAGACTCTGGGACCGGAGTCACGTGGGGCGAAGGAGAGGTGCCCCGAGTCTGGTGGCGCGAAGGATCGGCCACCCCAGTCTGGTGGGGCGAAGGATCCGTGACCCGAGTCTGGTGGCGCGAAGGAGAGGCGACCCCAGTCTGGTGGGGCGAAGGATCTGCGACCCGAGTCTGGTGGGCCGAAGAATCGAGGATCGGAGGCTCATGGACCGGAGTCCGAGACGGGTCCACGTCAGACGGAGCGGTCCTGTGGTCTGGTGAATCAGCTGGGGTGGCGGCGAGGAAGGCGTAGCAGCCTTCCTACCTCTCCCGCTGCCACATCCACCTCTAGCAGCCTTCTTCGTCCTCCCTCGACCTCTGCCGGCCGAAGAAGAAGCGCCTGCCGATGCTGACTGCATACTGTCTAGTAGCGCTCTCCGGAGGGGCTGGGCTGGAATAATGGAAGCACCCCTCCCAGGAGCGCTCGCACGAGGCTCGAAGCGCTCTGGACCCTTGCCCACCATCCTGTCAACACCTGCAATGACAAAAAGTAAACGAAATTAGTATAACATAAAAAAATTGAATAACTGACATGAATACTATGTATATAATTTAAGAGTATCATCATCATGAACATAATAAAAAATTGAATACCTGACATTACTAATATTACTCTGAATCGTCTATATATGCTCCGGGATCATTAAATGCATCATCATCATCACTATCAGTGATGAGCTCATCATCATCATTAATAAATGCATCAATATGTGGAAGGCCTCCTTTACGTAATTGTTCAAGCATTGAAAGGTCATCTGCAGCAGTAACTTCTTCTTGTTCCGGCTCTTCTTGTTCCGGCTCAAGGGTGAAGTCGGATTCACTATCGCTGTCTACTTCAATGTTCAGGGGTACAGTTGAGCGGTTCTTGAAACATTTTTGGAAAGATGTGTTTCTTGGAAGAATTCTCCTTCGTCATATGTGTCTTGGTCATAATCCTCTTCATTGGGGGGAGGTGGTCTAACACGTGGCGGAACTTCATAAACGACATCCCAACCACTGAGATTTGGATCACTTTGACAGGCCCACGGTAGATAGAAAACTTGGGTTGTTTGTTGAGCCGTAATATAGAAAACTACGAGAAGGAAACTACGAGAAAACTGATCAACACATTGATCACTATTACTCAATATGCAACAGGTTGACTTTAGGTATGTCGAGCATTTCCTTCCTTCCTAAACTCTCATCTCACATATATGGTGGGCACTCTTTCTGATATTTGCGACAGTCGGTGATGGTGGCTCCTCCATTCGTCCCCGAGTGCATTACACCAAAATGTCTAGCACACGGGAACGAAGGAGAAGCGACCCCCACGACAACAATCGGGATTCTTCCTCTCTCATATATATATATATATATATATATATATGGTGGACACTCTCCCTCACTGAAAGAAACACAAGGAGCCGAAACAGACCTAAAGTCAACCCGTTCCATATATCAAACAGACGTGCATTCAATAAGCAAAACTAAATCATAAAACAAATTAGTATTCAAATTAGCATGCATTCAATAAGCAAGACTAAATCATCTCTTGCGTCCGTACATCGTCGAGTAGTATCACTAATACATCACTAATACAATTAGAACCATAGGGAACGACGGGTATCGGCGTGGGCAGTGGACACTCAAAGAGAAGGAACCATCACAGGATCATAGCTCAGGTGAGATCCCTGAACAACCTGCCAGGTATTGGAGAACCTGGCGTCCAACTTAGTCATATAGCGTCGGACGTGCTCGTCCTCCTCCCTAACACGGCGATGTATCACCTCCGCGGGGGCCGGCTCCCTCTCCACCGACAGTGGCCCACGCGACCGCCACCAAACAACCTCCGGGTCAATGATGGGCTGCATCCTCACCAGGTTGTGCACCCCGGAAGGTAGGACCTCCCAGTACCAGCCCGGCGAAGCCCAGTCCCGGACATGGCCCCTATAATCAAGCAGGCCTCCTCCACCGATTCGACGACGAGGATGCGGGCCAGGCATCGTCGATCTCGAGAACAAATGCTTAATTATGAATACAAAATTAATAAACTTCTAAACTTAAATATATGTACTACAAAAAGTAAATTATAGATCATTATTAAACTTAATAAATATATGTACTACAAAAAGTAAACTATATATGTACTACAAAAAGTAAATTATAAACTTCTAAACTTAATAAACTTTTTATGTACTACTAAACTTAAATATATGTCGGGGTCGGGGTGTCGGGGGCGTCGGGGTCGAGGTGTCGGGGTCGGGGTGTCGGGGGCGTCGGGGTCGGGGTGTCGGGGTCGGGGTGTCGGGGGTGTCGTGTCGGGGTCGGGGTGTCAGGTTTGGGGTGTTGGGGGTGTCGTGTCGGGGTCGGGGTGTCGTGTCGGGGTCGGGGTGTCGTGTCGGGGTCGGGGTGTCGGGGGTGTCGTGTCGGGGTCAGGGTGTTGGGGGTGTCGTGTCGGGGTCGGGGTGTCGGGGGTGTCGTGTCGGGGTCGGGGTGTCGGGTGTGTCGTGTCGGGGTCGGGATGTCGGCGTCGGGGTGTCGGGGGTGTCGTGTCGGGGTCAGGGTGTCGTGTCGGGGTCGGGGTGTCGGGGGTGTCGTGTCGGGGTCAGGGTGGAACCTAAACATCTAAACATCTATTTACCTAAAATTAAAAACATAAACATCTAAAAACATAAAAATCTAAAAACATAAAAATCTAAAAACTTAAACCTAAAAACAGAAAACTAAAAGTGTCGGGGGTTGGGGTCGGTGGCGTGTCGGGGTCGGGGTGTCGTGTCGGGGGTTGGGGTCGGTGGCGTCGGGGGTTGAGGATCATGGCGTCGGAGGTTGGGGGGTTAGTGGCGTTAGGGTCGGTGTGCCTCTCTTCTTCTTCTTCTTCTTCTTCTTCTTCTTCTTCTCTTCTTCTTCCTCTTCTTCTTCCTCTTCTTCTTCTTCTTCTTCTTCTTCTTCTTCTTCCTCTTCTTCTTCTTCTTCCTCTTCTTCTTCTTCTTCTTCTTCTTCTTCTTTTTCCTCTTCTTCTTCCTCTTCTTCTTCCTCTTCTTCTTCCTCTTCTTCTTCTTCTTCTTTTTCTTCCTCTTATTCTTCCTCTTATTCTTCCTCTTCTTCTTCTTCCTCTTCTTCTTTTTCTTCTTCTTCTTCCTCATTTTC
This sequence comes from Hordeum marinum, assembly GCA_022496015.1. Classification (NCBI taxonomy): domain Eukaryota; kingdom Viridiplantae; phylum Streptophyta; class Magnoliopsida; order Poales; family Poaceae; genus Hordeum; species Hordeum marinum. Next base: position 366,225,228 of record CM039676.1, on the reverse strand, counting down.
TAATAATTTTTATTTTCTTCTACTTTTTAGGAACTAAACCTAATTAAAACTTAAAGTAAACTAAACTAATCATAAACCTAAAACTAAAACTAAAACTAAATCTAAACTAAAACTAAAACTAAAACTAAAACTAAAAACTAAAACTAAAACTAAAACTAAAAAGGGAGGGGAGGGCGGCGAAGGGCAGGGGCGGCGGAGGCGGCGGGTTGCAGGGGAGGGGGCGGCGCTGCGGCCTTCCCCACGACCGTGGTCGGGCGGCCAACGCAGGCGAGGGCGGCGGGGGCAGGGCGACGGAGGCGCGGTGGCGGTGCGGCGCGTCGGGTGGCGAGGGGCAGGGGCACGGCGGCGGTGCGGCGGGTCGGGCGGCGGGGGGGCAGGGGTGGCGGAGGCACGGTGGGGGTTGGGGGCGGCGGTGGCGGGCGTGCGGGGGCTCAACAGCGGCGGCGACGCCGCGGTGGGGGTGGGGACGTCGGGGGAGATGCGAGAAAGAGAGAGAGAGGCGTCGGGGGCGCCGTTAGCGGTTAGGGTATCCACCTTCTTTGCCGTCCGCTAGCGGACGGCAAAGAGGTCGGGTGCTGGGCCAGTACAGTGGTGTCGTCAACTGGGCCCCACCCCACCTCTTTGCCGTCCGCTGGCTGACGGCAAAGAGGTGGCTGATGGCAAAGCCAGTCTTTGCTGTCTGCTAGGTCTTTGCCGTTAGCTTTCTGCTTGCTGATGGCAAAGACACTCTTTGTCGTCCGCTAGCTGACGGCAAAGAACTGGCGGACGGCAAATCTTCTGATTCCAGTAGTTATATCAGCATCTCAAGCTTAATTCCTGCCCGTCCTCGAGTAGGTAAATGATAAAATAAATAATTTATGAAGTGTGAATGCTAGCATAGTGCATAAATTTGATCAATGATAGTTCCAAACACTTTTTCTAGCATCATAATATATCATAAACAGTAGCTAATCTCATAAAACTTCTCATGATGAAGTAACAAGTTATTCACATGTTAAAGTATAGACCATAAAGTTTCTTGAAAACTATCGAATTGTGCTTTCAGTCACCAAACAATTGCAATTCATCTTATTTTCAGGAAGGGTCTATGTAAGAGCTATGATTTAGCAAATTCCACATACTCAACTATCATATAGTCTTCCATGATTGCTAACACTCAAAGCATATTTTTATAGCAAATGGCATCCGTCGAACACAGAGAAAGATAAGGGCTTAATGTTTCGCCTCCCAACTTATTTATCATATAGATAATTGTCAACAATAATAATTCATGATCAAATATATTTGAATGGCCATATATGCTTCGATCTTTCCTCACCACATGATGCTTGCCAACTAAAGAATAATTGAGGTTGAACTAAGAAGGAATACTATTGACTCTTGCATAAAAGTAAATACATGATATCAAAAGATAGGCCCTTCGCAGAGGGAAGCATAGGTTGTCATGCGCTTTTTAATTTTGGATGTGCAAACCCTTAATGTAAAGGAACGTCACGTTGTATTGCCCTTTGTGATAGAAACCTTTATTATGTAGTCCGTCGCTTTTATTTCTTCACCATTTTAACCCACAAGTTCGTACAATGCGTATTTTCCCTTACAATAAAAGATCATACATATTTAGGAGCAATTTTTATTGTTTTTTGCACCGATGACAACTTACTTGAAGGATCTTATTCAATCCATAGGTAGATATGGTAGACACTCATGGCAAGAAACTAGGTTTTGGATGCACAAGTAGTATCTCTACTTAGTAGAAATTTTTGGCTAGCAAAAGATCCTAAGCACGCACCACATGTTGGAGGATCCATAACAATATAACTTCTATACAAATATACCCAAGCATAACTCATTATGTTGTCTTGCTTGTACAACTTCAACTAATTTTCTCAAGTTTGAAAATAATTAAGGAGTCTCACAATCATAGAAGATGTCCCAAGATAGTATATTTATATGTGAAATCTCTCTTCCTTCAATATTCTTTCATGAATTGTTCAAGTGACCAATGCAGTGTCTGCTAACTTTAAATAAATTTTACCACCTATACTTATTATATGTGAACTCATTACTCCCCATGGGATAAGCATATAAAACATATATAATTTCAGATTTATGATATTCAATTCATTCAACTATTTACTCATAGGATATAAGTGAAGCACGAGAGTAAACAACAAAACAACTCCAAAAAGATATAAGTGAAGATCAATGCGTAGTCAAGTAGTTAAATAGCCATGTGAGGACTCTATCTCATTCAAGATTTCAGACCTAATGATTTTATTCAAACAGAAAGCAAAAGAAAATAGCACTCCAGGAATAGCGCATATCATGTGGACAAATAAAAATTTAGGCTCAACATAGGCTAACCGATAATTATTGATGAAGAGAGGTGGGATGCGTAGCATCCCCAAGCTTGGATGCTTGATACTTATTGAAATATTTACTTGGGGTTCCTTGGGCATCCCCAAGCTTGAGCTTTTGTATCTCTTTCAATCCTCTTATATTCCGGTTTCATCTACTCTCAAAAACTTCATCCACACAAAACTTGAAAAGAACTCATGAGATAGGTTAGTGCACATAATAATAAATCAACTATTTATGTACTTCCAAGACAAGTTGCATAATAATTTTAAACATCATATATTGTTTAATATTATTTCCACAATTTATATCTAATAATATAAGCTATGGAAACTATAGGAAAAGTAGATAACAAACTATGACAACAATCTGTCCAAATAGAATAGTCTATAGAAATCTATTAAACCAGTGTATTTATGTAACTCAAACAATTATGAAAATTTATTACATGCTAAATAATTTATATGACAACACCGTGTAAAAATTTAAGAAACTTTTCACGTTCCAGTAAAATAAGAAAATTTAAACACTACAGAAAAAGTTTTTTTTACACAACACATATCAAAGCATGCAATGCAAGCATCCTAATGCAATTCTTGGAGCTTTTTATTGGAAAACAAGATTATAAATAACATCTAACAGAAATTATAATGATGCTTCAAGAAAAACACATATCGTATGAGGAATGAAAATATAGCTCCAAGTAAGATGTATCGATAATGTTGGAGATGAAAGAGGGGATGCCTTTCGGGGCATCCCCAAGTTTAGGCGCTTGGGTCTTTCTTGGGTATTACCTTGGGGTGCCTTGGGCATCCCCAGTATTAGGTCCTTGCTGCTCCTTATTCATCTCATATCGGTATCTCACCCAAAACTTGAAAACTTCAATCACACAAAACTTAACGAAACTTCGTGAGATGGGTTAGTGTAGTAATATAGATCATTCACGTAGGTACCGTCAAGACAAGATTCATAATTGTTCTCACATAATACTTACTATATTCCATTATTCCCACAATTTATATTACCACATATAAGCTATGGAAACACTTGAAACAAGCAAACTATGCATACAAAACAGAATCTGTCAAAAACAGAACAATCTGTAAATATCTGAATGTTCACCATACTTACCTAACTCTAAAAATTCTGCAAAATTAGAAAATATCACTGAATTTGAATAGAAAGGTTGTGTAAAATTGTGAGAATTTTTTGACTCTCTAGTAAAATAATATAATTCATATACTGGACGCAAAACATTCTGTTTTTGCACAGAATCAAACAAGCAAGTATCCACACTATCCCAAAGGCTTTACCTGACACTTTATTGAAATAAAAGACACAAAACATAATTACTATAGTAGATTGATCATGTGAACACATAAAAACAGAAGGTAAAAGTGTTGGGTTGTCTCCCAACAAGCGCTTTTCTTTAATGCCTTTTAGTTAGGCATGGTTATTTCAATGATGCTCACATAGAAGTAAAGAATCAAAACAAAATGGGAGCATCATGAAGCATATGGAAAGAACATTTAACTCTAACACACTTGCTATGCATAGGGATTTTGTGATCAAACAATTTATGGGAGCAAGAATCAACTAGCATAGTGTAACAGCACAGGACCGACGCTCCAGAAGATTCCCCTTTTATTTCCATTCTCGTCATGTGTTTTGTCTGGTTATCGCATTCATCATTGCATCATTCGCAACATCTACATAGCATCGTTACTCATTTTTTGAAAACTTGCATCCGTTCCTAGTTGCCGGTTCTCTCCGTTCTTGCCGTTGCCCGCTTTGAGACCAACCACACATGCACGACCCCGCGACATTGATAACAATATTGTTTTTGAGGCGCGCATAAAATATTTCCGAATTGGGTCGAAAGTTGGCGTGCGCTATTATTATATTGTAGGTGGACCGCCTGCCAAATTTCGCCGTGTTCCGAGTTTGTTTGATACCCGAACGGTCAACCGTAGCAGTGCAGTCATCGGTTATTCGTCAGACGTTTTTCTTTGTTTAAAACTCGTGTCACGGGCCATGATTCTCTCTCTATTCTCAGCCTTAGCCCACTTCACACACAGTCCACCAACCTTGCCCCGATCCGGCCGGCCGATTGTGATCGCACGGCCGAAATCGACCCTGAAACCCCCTAACCTAGCCCCAAACTGCTATAAATAGACCCCTAGCCTTCCATTTTGGGCAACCCTAGCCTCTCCCTCGATTTCCGTGCGCCCCAACCCCCAACCGCCACCTCCACCGCGCCCACCTTCTCCCTCCAGCGCCGCTGGCCCGCCCAGGCCCATCCGGAGGCCCGCCCGGGCCCGGATCCCTGCCGCCGCTCGCCCCCAAGTCCCGCAGCCCGCAGAGCGCCGCCGTGCCCAATGGCCAGCACCGCGCCGCCACGGGAACTTGTCCACCCGACCCTCGCCGGCTTTCTCGCCGCAGCCGCACCCCAACGGAGCCCGCTGCGAACCACCGCCTGCTGCAGCTCTCTAGGGTGCCATGGCCGACAACGCCCTAAGCTCCGGTGGCCGGGAACCCACCGCCTCGCCCTAGATCCGGCCAGGATCGAGACCCGCCGGCCCGGATCCGCCCTCGCCACGCCTCCTTGCCGCCTGTCGCTGGCCGGCGCCGCTGCAACCGCCGCCATTGCCATGGCCTCCTCCTCTCGCATGGGAGGGACGAGCGCCCGTTGTCTGCTTCGCCTGGTCCGGCTCCCTCCGCGTGGGCCCCGTGTGCCTAACGGCCCAGCCGCCCGCGACCCACCTCGCCTACGATTGGCCCATGGACCCTAGGTGAGCGCCAGCCCCATAAGCCGCCCCGTGCATTGTTTTGTTATGTTGCGCCCACCAGATTCGGCCCAGCGCATGTTTTTTCCGTCCCGCGAATTGGTTAATTAACCTGCAAATTAGTGTTTTATAGAAAAACCCCCTAAACTCATGCATTAAATAACTCGAGATCCGTGCATCATATGAGAAAACTTTATATATGTAAAATGCTTGGAATTTCGTGTAGATTCATAATATCCAACTTTCACACATGATAAAAATACTTCAACTTGTTGTTTGCATTAATTTGCATCAATACCATGTTAAAAATAATTTATTTCATAACTAATAAACCGTAGCTCCAATGCAAATGTTTTATATATGTAACTTGACTAGAAAAACGTGTAGAATCTCATGCCACACTTTATTTCCATGTTTATTAAATATAAAATTGTGTTAGGACAGATCTGCACCAAATTCATATTATGCTTATGAGGACGATTCAGAAATACTATAAGTGGTTTCCGGCCTCATTTAAGATGCCTAGATGTTGTAGTTTACTTATGCTTCACCTCTTGCCATGTTTAACAACATTTAATTGAGGAGTACGTAACAGGAAAGAACTAAATAATTCGAATGTGGAGTTTCTTCAATATGCAACCCATTGCATATTGAGCTTCACTTAATGTGTAGGAGTTGTTTGATGTGCTTTGCCATGCCTTGCATAATTAAACCGGACATGCATCATATTTGTTTGCGCATCATGACATGCATATGCAGTGATGTACCGTGTGTTGATTGTTGTTTCCGAATTGCTTCTTCTCGATAGAGTTCCGAAAGCATTTGGAGTGTGAGGATTCGTTCGACTACGTTGGCCCGTCTTCTTCATGGACTCGATCTTCTTTCGAGCGGGATCTCAGGCAAAATGACACATTTCCCTGGATACCACTACTATCATTGCTATGCTAGTTGTCCCGCTTTTATCGTTATGTCTCGCTACCTACCACTTGTTTGTCAAACCTCCCAACATTGCCCTGAAAAGCCTCCAACCCTCCACCTGTTGGGGAACGTTGCATGGGAAACAAATATTTCCTACGCACACGAAGATCTATCCATGGTGATGAGCATCTACGAGAGGGGGAGTGGATCTACATACCCTTGTAGATCGCTAAGCGGGAAGCGTTAAGAAACGTGGTTGGTGTAGTCAAACATATTCGCGATCCAAATCGCCGAGCGTCCCGCGATCTCATCACGATCCGTCCTGTGATCTCATCAAGATCCGTCCCGTGAACACATCACGATCCGTCCCGCGATCTCATCAAGATCCGTCCCACGATCTCATCACGATCCGTCCCGCGATCTCATCACGAGCCGTCCCGCGATCACGTCGCGAATCGTCTCATGGTCTTGATCACGGTCCTTCCGATCTAGTACCGAACGGACGGCACCTCCGCGTTCAGCACGCGTGCAGCTTGATGACGATCTCCACCGTCTTGGTCCAGCAAGAGGAAGTGGAGAGGAGGAAGAGTTCACCGGCAGCATGACGGCACTCCGGTGATGGTGGTGGAGCAATTCCGGCAGGGCTTCGCCTAAGCACTGCGGAAAACCGATCTAGAGGAGCACCGGTGGAACGGGTAGCACGTGGCCGTAAAAACTAGTGCAAAAACCCTCTATTCCACCAATATATATAGGATAAGAGGAGAGGCTGGCCGCAAGGGATGGCCCTCTTTGGATTTCGGCCAAGACAAGGAGGGAGAGGAGGACTCTCCTCCAATCCTAGTAGGACCAAGATTGCTCCTTTTTGGCCTTTTTCCACCTTTTCCTTTTGGATTTCTTCCCTCCTGCCGCATGGGCCTTGTGTGGCTATTCCACCAGCCCACTAAGGGCTGGTTAATACTCTCCCACAGCCCATGAAGCCTCTTGGGTCGAAATACCCCTCCCGGAGGTCTCCCTGTATACTACTGGCACTCCCGGTACACTATCGATAAGCCCGAAACTTTTCCGGCGACCAAACTGGGACTTCCTATATATGAATCTTTACCTCCGGACCATTCCGGAGCTCCTCATGACGTCTGCGATCTCATCCGGGACTCATAACAACCTTCGGTCACCACCATACACAACTCTACACTACCGAAACGTCACCAAACCTTAAGTGTGCAGACCCTGCGGGTTCGAGAACTATGTAGACATGACCGAGACACCTCCATGGCCAATAACCAATAGCGGCCTTGGATGACCATATTGGTTCCTACATATTCTACGAAGATCTTTATCGGTCGAACCTCTATGTCAAGGATTCAGTTAATCCCGTATAACGTTCCCTTTGTTCTTCGGTATGTTACTTGCCCGAGATTCGATCGTCGGTATCTCCATACCTAGTTCAACCTCATTACCGGCAAGTCTCTTTACTCGTTCCGTAATACAAAATCCCGTGGCTAACACTTAGTCACATTGCTTGCAAGGCTTGTTGTGATGTTGCATTACCTAGTGGGCCTTGAGATACCTCTCTGTCACACGGAGTAACAAATCCCAGTCTCGATCCATGCCAACCCAACAGACACCCTCGGAGATACCTGTAGAGCACCTTTATAGTCACCCAGTTACATTGCAATGTTTGATACACACAAGGTACTCCTCCGGTGTCATTAAGTTGCATGATCTCATGGTCATAGGAACATATACTTGACATGCGGAAAATAGTAGCAATAAACTGACACGATCATATGCTATGTTTGTAGTTTGGGTCTTGTCAATCACATCATTCTCCTAATGATGTGATCTCGTTATCAAATGACATCTCATGTCTATGGCTAGGAAACCTTAACCATCTTTGATCAACGAGCTAGTTCACTAGAGGCATACTAGGGACACGGTGTTGTCTATGTATCCACACATGTATCTATGTTTCCATTCAATACAATTATAGCATGGATAATAAACGATTATCATGAACAAGGAAATATAATAATAAACACTTTATTTATTGCCTCTAGGGCATATTTCCAACAGTCTCCCACTTGCACTAGAGTCAATAATCTAGTTCACATCACCATGTGATTCACATTGTTATGAATCTAACACCCAATGAGTTCTGGGGCTCGATCATGCTTTGCATGTGAGAGAGGTCTTATAGTCAATGGGTCTGCGACATTCAGATCCGTGTGTACTTTGCAAATTACTATGTCAAACTGTAAACACTGCTACCACACTCCAATTGGTACTATTCCAAATGGCTGCTCCACTATACGTATCTAGGTTGCTACTGCGAGTCATCTGGATCGGTGTTTAAAGCTTGCATCGACGTAACTCTTTACGACGAACTCTTTTACCACCTCCATAATCTAGAAACATCTTCTTAGTCTTTTAGTTACTAAGGATAATCTTGACCGCTGTCCAGTGATCCACTCCTGGATCACTCTAGTACCCCTTCAAGGACTCGTGGCAAGGCACACACAGGTGCGGTACGCAGCATGGCATACTATGCAGAGCCTATGGCTAAGGCATAGGGGACGACGTTCGTCCTTTTCTCTTTCTTCTGCCATTGTCGAGCTTTGAGTCTCACTCAACTTCACACCTTACAAATCAGGCGAGAACTCTTTCTCTGACTGATCCATTTTGAACTCTTTCAAAATCTTTTGTCTAGGTATGTACTCGTTGAAAGTCTCATCAAGCATCTTGATCTATCTCTATAGATCTTGATGCTCAACAATTAGGTAGTTTTATCCAGGTCTTACTTTGAAAATCACTTCTCAGACAACCATTTATGCTTTCCAGAAATTCTACATTATTCCCGATCATCAATATGTCATCCACATATACTAATCAGAAATTCTATAGTGCTCCCTCTCACTTTATTGTAAATACAAGTTTCTCGTAAACTTTGTATAAACTACAAAAACTTTGATCACCACATCAAAGCGTATATTCCAACTCCGAAATGCTTGCTCCAGACCATAGAAGGATTGCTGGAGCTCGCACACCTTTTAGCATCCTTAGGACTGACAAAACCTTCTGGTTGTATCACATACAACCTTTCCTCAAATAAACTGTTAAGGAAACGATGTTTTGTCATCCATCTGCCAGATTTCATAATTGAAAAATGCAGCAACTGCTAACATAATTCCAATAGACTTTTAGCATCGCTACGAGTGAGAAAGTCTCATCGTAGTCAACTCCTTGAACTTGTCGAAAAAACTTCTTTGCGACAAGTCGAGCTTTATAAATGGTGACATTCACCATCAGCGTCTGTCTTCATCTCAAAAAATCCATTCGTACTCGACGACCTGCTGCCTAACGAGCAAGTCTACCAAAGTCTATACTTGGTTTTCATACATGGATCCTTTCTCGGATTTCATGGCCTCTAACCATTTGTCGGAATTCGGGCCCATCATCGCTTCTTCATAGCTCGTAGGCTCATCGTTGTCCAACAACATGACCTTTAAGACAGGGTTATCGTACCACTCAGGAGCAGTACACGTCCTTGTCTACCTATGAGGTTCGATAGTAACTTGATCCGAAGCTTCATGATCAGCATCATTAACTTCTTCTTCAACTAACGTAGGCTTCACAGAAACAACTTTCTGCGCTGCGCTACTCTCTCGTTGAAACAAAGGTTCAATAACCTCATCAAGTTCTATCTTCCTCCCACTCAATTCTTTCGAGAGAAACCTTTTCTCGGGAAAGGACCCATTTTAGCAACAAACACTTTGCACTCGGATCTGAGATAGAAGGTATACCCAACTGTTCTTGGGGTATTCTATGAAGATGCATTTGTCCGCTTTGGGTTCGAGCTTATTCGGTGAAAACATTTTCCACACAAGCGTCGCAGCCCCAAACACTAAGAAATGACAGTTTTAGGTTTCCAGCAAACCATAATTCACATGGTGTCATCTCAACGGATTTAGATGCTGCCCTATTTTAAAGTGAATGTAGTTGTCTCTAATGCATAACCCCAAAACGATAGTGGCAAAATGACAAGACATCACAGTACGTGCTATATCAAATAAAGCACGACTACGACGTTCGGACACACCATCACACTATGGTGTTCCAGGTGGCGTGAGTTGTGAAACAACTTTCACATTGTCTAAAGTTGTATGCCAAACTCGTAACTCAGATATTCTCCTCCACGATCATATCACACACATTTTTATCTTCTTGTCACGATGATCTTAAACTTCACTCTGAATTTGCTTGAACCTTTCAAACGATTCAGACTTGTGTTTCATTAAGTAAACATACTCTATATCTTCTCAAATCATCAGTGAAGGTAAGAAAATAACGGTATCCACCGCATGCTACAAGACTCATTGGATTGCATACATCAACATGTATCATTTCTAATAAACCACTTGCCCGTTCCATCAAGCCGGAAAACGGGGTTTCAGTCATCTTGCCCAAGAGGCATGGTTCGCATGTCTCAACCGATTCGAAATTGAATGAGTCCAAAGATCCATCAGCATGGAGTTTCTTCATGCGCTTTATACCAATATGACATTTAGCGGCAGTGCCACAAGTATGTGGTACTATTATTAACTTTGTATCTTTTGGCATCAATGTTATGAACATGTGTATTACTACGATCAAGATTCAACAAACCATTCTCACTGAGTGCATGACCATTGAAGGTATTATTCATGTAAACAGAATAACCATTATTCTCTAACTTAAATGAATAACCGTGTTACAATAAACATGATCTAATCACGTTCATGCTCAACGCAAAACACAAAATAACATTTATTTAGGTTCGTTACTAATCCCGAAGGTAGAGAGAGCGTGCGATGTTGATCACATCAAACTTGGAAACATTTCCAACACACATCGTCACCTCACCTTTAGCTAGTTCTCCGTTTATTCCGTAGATTTTATTTCAAGTTACTAACATTTAGCAGTCGAACCGGTATCCAATACCCAGGTGCTACTAGGAGTACTAGCAAGGTACACATCAATAACACGTATATCAAATATACTAGTGTTGACGTTGCCAGCCTTCTTATCTACCAAGTATCTAGGGTTGTTCCGCTTCAGCGACCGCCCTCCTCATAAACGAAGCACTTAGTCTCGGGTTTGGGTTTAACTTTGGGTTGCTTCACTGGAGCAGCAACTAACTTGCCATCCATGAAGTTTCCCTCCTTCGCCCTTGCCCTTCTCGAAACTAGTGGTTTTACTAACCATCAACACTTGATGCTCCTTCTTGATTTCTACCTTCGCGATGTCAAACATCGCGAATAGCTCAGGAATCATTATTTCTATCCCTGGCAATTCTAGTTCATCACCAAGTTCTAGTAGCTTAGTGACAGTGACTTGGAGAACTATATCAATCACTATCTTATCTGGAAGATTAACTCCCACTTGATTCAAGCGATTATAGTACCCAGACAATCTGAGTACATGCTCAATGATTGAGCTATTCTCCTTCATCTTGCAGGCAAAGAATCTTGTTGGATATCTCATATCTCGCAACACGGGCACGAGCCTGAGATCACAATCTCAACTCTTAGAACATCTCATATGTTCCATGACGTTCAAAACATTTCGGAGCCACAATTCTAAGCCGTACTGCATGACACACTAAACTATTAAGTAGTCATCGAAATGTTCCCATCAGATGTTCACAACATCTAAAGACAACGCTAGAGGGGTTAGCGCACCGAGTGGTGCATTAAGGACATAAGCCTTCTGTGCAGCAATGAGGACAATCCTTAGATCACGGACCCAGTCTGCAATATTGCTACCATAATCTTTCAACTCTATTTCTCTAGGAACATATAAAAATACAAGGGAGCTACAGCGTGAGCTAGTAATCTACAACATATTTTGCAAAGACACTATGACTATGTTCATGATAATGAGTTCAATTAATCATATTACCTAAGAACTCCCACTCAAATTGACATCCCTCAGGTCATCTGACTGTCACATGATCCAAATTCACCAACTCAAGTCTGATCATCACGTGAGTTAAGGTGGCTTCATTGGTGAACATCATTATGTTGATCATATCTACTATATGACTCATGCTCGACCTTTCGGTCTCTTGTGTTCCGAGGCCATGTCTGTACATGCTAGGCTCGTCAAGTTTAACCCGAGTGTTCTGCGTGTGCAAATTTGGCTTGCACCCGTTGTATGTGAACGTAGAGTTTATCACACCCGATCATCACGTGGTGTCTCGACACGACGAACTTTCGCGACGGTGCACACTCGGGGAGAACACAATTTATCTTGAAATTTAAGTGAGGGATCACCTTATAATGCTACCATCGTACTAAGCAAAACAAGGTGCATAAAAGGATTAACATCACATGCAATTCATAAGTGACATGATATGGCCATGAACTTGTGCTTAAGATCTCCATCTTCAAAGCACCGGCAAGATCTCCATCGTCACCGGCACGCCACCATGATCTCCATCATCTTGATCTCCATCAACGTGTCGCCATCGGGGTTGTGGCGCCAGCCCTGCTTCTACTTCTATTGCTACCGTTTAGCGATAAAGTAAAGTATTACATAGCGCTTAATGATTGACACGCAGGCCATACAATAATTAAAGACAACCCTATGGCTCCTGTCGGTTGCCGTACTCATCGACATGCAAGTCGTGAAAATCTATACATCACATGATCATCTCATACATCACATATATCACATCATGCAATTGGCCATATCACATCACAACATACCCTATAAAAACAAGTCAGACGTCCTCTAATTGTTGTTGCATGTTTTACATGGCTGCTATGGGTATCTAGCAAGATCGAATCTCACCTACGCAAACCCACAATGGTGATACATAAGTTGCTTTTCAACCTTCACAATGGTGATACATAAGTTGCTTTTCAACCTTCTCAAGGACCGCCTTTGTCGGATCCGATCCAACTAAAGTGAGAGAAACTGTCACCCGCAAGCCATCTAAGCAACAAGTTGCATCGAGGGAACCGGTCTCTCGTAAGCGTACGAGTAATGTTGGTCCGGGCCGCTTCATCTCACAATACCGCTGAACCAAAATACGACCAAGGGAGGAAGCAATCTAAGCATCAACGCCCACAAACCTTTTGTGTTCTACTCGAGATCTCATCGAACAATCAACCTAGCTCATGATGCCACTGTTGGGGAACGTTGCATGGGAAACAAAAATTTCCTACGCACACGAAGATCTATCCATGGTGATGAGCATCTACGAGAGGGGGAGTGGATCTACGTACCCTTGTAGATCGCTAAGCGGGAAGCGTTAAGAAACGCGGTTGGTGTAGTCGAACATATTCGCGATCCAAATCGCCGAGCGTCTCGCGATCTCATCACGATCCGTCCCGTGATCTCATCACGATCCGTCCCGTGAACACATCACGATCCGTCCCGCGATCTCATCACTTATCACAATATGACAACATGAACATTCTTTTGTTATCACAATATTATTGCTATTTAATTTAATGCACTTATACACTTGGTAAAGGGTGGAAGGCTTGGCCTTTTGTTCCACTCTTACCGCCCTAGTTACTTGTGAACCGGTGTTATGTTCCATAATTGAGCGCTCCTAACATGCTCGGGGTTGTTTATGGGGACCCCCTTGATCTTTGTTTTAGGATAAAGCTTGTCTGGCAAGGCCCAACATTGGTACTATTTGCTTAATAACAACTAAAATTTGCATAGGGCATGATCACCCCGTGGATAATTAATGAAAAACCCGGGCCAGTGCTCCTCATGAGTGTTGGTCCAAAACGGGCTGCCTGCAGGGCCGCCTCGAGGAAACTTGGGGATTGGTTTTCCCTGTAGCTAGTCCCATCCGGTCGTGTCCTGAGAATGAGATACGCGGCTCTTATCGGGACCGTCGACACGTCGGGCGGTCTTGCTGGACTTGTTTTACCATTCTCGAATGTCTTGCGTGAGGAACTCTGATCTTCTTCGGGCTATCTCGAGGTGTCGGATTTCCTTTGGAATTGCCTAGGATTATCACGAGATCCGTGGTCGAGGTTATTCCCGCGGCGTGTGGTTAATTTGTGATGGACGAGTTGGAGCATCCCTGCAGGGTTAAATCTTTCGGAAAGCCGCGCCCGTGGTTATGTGGTAAACTTGGATACTTTGTTTAACACCCGGTCATAGCAAACTTGAAGTAAACTCTAATAAAATACACCAACTGTGTGCGTAACCGTGACTGTCTCTTCTCGTGAGTTCTTATCCGAGAGAGAACATGGTGAGGTTATGTTTGACGTAAGTAAGTGTTCAGGATCAGTTAGTGATCATTACTAGTTCACGTCTGTTATGCGTAGACCACCGTACTTTACTTTATGTATTCGTAAGTTAGCCACTCAAATAAATGCTTAGCCACTTGCTGTGGCCTCACCACTTAACCATACCTCACCTAGTAAGCCTTAATAGTCTTGATACCCTTGGAAATGAGATTGCTGAGTCCTTGTGGCTCACAGATTACTACAACAATAGTTGTAGGTACAGATAATACGATGCTTTAACGTGAGAGCAATGCTTGATTTGATTTGGAGTTATTCTTCTTCTTCATCATCAATCTAGGATGGGTTCCAGGCGGCAACCTGAGATAGCAAGGATGGATGTCATTTTGTCATTTGTTTTCGTCCGTAGTTGGACCCTGCTCTTCTGTATGATGTTTGAATATGTTGTTGTATTGATGTGCTATTAATGTAGCTTGTGGTGAGTGTAAGCCAATTCCATATACTCATCTCTTTTGTACATGTACTTATAATGATATCCATTCTTGCAGCACGACGAGATGCGCTTCTATCCCTGTCGAGGCCCTCGTGCCGAAATAAGGATAGGATCGCATCTTGGGAGTGACACATAGGAAGGCAAAACAAGCATATCTTCAAAAATTTGAACACAAAGGGAGGAAACTTGATATTATTGCAATTCCTACAAGCATATGTTCCTCCCTCATAATAATTTTCAAAAGCATCATGAAGGAATTCAACAATATAACTATCACATACAACATTTTATTCATGATGCACAAGCATAGAATTTTTATCACTCTCCACATAAGCAAATTTCTTCTCATTCATAATAGCGGGAGCAAACTCACCAAAATAACTATCATGAGGTACTTGATAGACATAACCACTTTGAACATTAAAATCATGAAAACAAGTTTCATGGTTACTATCACTCTTTATATCATACATGTCATCATCATAATCATCATAGATAGGAGGCATGCCATCATCATAATAGTTTTGCTCATCAAAACTTGGGGGACTAAAAATATCATATTCATCAAACATAGCATCCCCAAGCTTGTGGCTTTGCATATCACTAGCATCATGAATATTCAGAGAAATCATACTAGCAATATTTCTATCATGCTCTTCATTCAAGGAATTCTCATTAAGTATTTTCATAAATTTTTCCTCTACCAATTGAGCACAATTTTCTGAACCATCATTTTCACGAAAGACATTAAAGAGACGAAACAATTGATGCAACCTAAACTCCATTTTTTTGTAGTTTTCTTTTATAAAACCGAACTAGTGATAAAACAAGAAACTAAAGATTTGATTGCAAGATCTAAAGATATACCTTGAAGCACTCATCTCCCCGGCAACGCCGCCGGAAAAGAGCTCGACATCTACTACGCAACTTTATTCTTATAGTCTTTGTTGGGCCTCCAAACGCAGAGTTTTGTAGGACAACAATAATTTTCCCTCAAGTGGATGACCTAAGGTTTATCAATCCGTGGGGGGTGTAGGATGAAGATGGCCTCTCTCAAACAACCCCACAATCAAATACAAGAAATCTCTTGTGTCCCCAACACACCCAACACAATGGAAATTTGTATAGGTGCACTAGTTCGGCAAAGAGATGGTGATACAAGTGCAATATGGATGGTAGATATAAGTTTTTGTAATCTGAAAATATAAAAAAAACAAGGTAGCAAGGTAGCAAGTAACAAAATTGAGCAAACCCGGTATTGCAATGCTTGAAAACAAGGCATAGGTTTCATACTTTCAGCAGTGCAAGTTCTCTCAACAATACTGACATAGTTGAATCATATGTAAATCCCTCACGTGCGACAAAGAGTTCACTCCAAAGTCACAAATAGCAAAGAACAAATGAAGAAATTATTGTAGGGTACGAAACCACCTCAAAGTTATCTTTTCTGATCAATCGTATGATCTATCCCTATAATTGTCACGAACAGCCCTAGAATTCATACTAAAATAACACCTTAAGATACACATCAACCAAAGCCCTAATGTCACCTAGATACTCCAATGTCATCACGAGTACCTATGGGCTTGATTATATGATATGCATCACACAATTTCAGATTCACCAGGTTCAATCCAACACAAAGAACTTGAAAGAGTGCCCCAAAGTTTCTACCGGAGAGTCAAGACGAAAACGTGTGCCAACCCCTATGCATAGATTCCCAAGGTCACGGAACCCGCAAGTTGATCACCAAAACACACATCAAGTGGATCAATAAAACATCCCATTATCACCACGGATATCCCATCGCAAGTCATACATCAAGTGTTCTCAAATCCTTTAAAGACTCAATCCGATAAGAAAACTTCAAAGGAAAAACTCAATTCATCACAAGAAGATAGAGAGGGGAAAACTCCATATGATTCATCTATATTAATAAAGCTCGCGGTACATCAAGATCGTGTCATCTAACATGAGAGAGAGAGAGATTAAACACATAGGTAATGGTACATACCCTCAGCCCCGAGGGTGAATTACTCCCTCCTCGTCATGGAGACCGCAGGGATGATGAAGATGGTCTCCGGTGATGGTTTCCCCCTCCGACAGGGTGCCAGAACGGGGCTCCCGATTGGTTTTTCATGGCTATAGAGGCTTGCGGCGGCGGAACTCCCGATCTTGGTTTCTTTCTGGAGGTTTGGGTATTTATAAGAATTCTTGGCGGCGGTCTCACGTCAAGGGGGTGCTCGAGGGGCCCACAAGCCCGAAGCACCCTTCCTGGGGGGTAGGGCGTGCCTAGAGGGCTTGTGGCCTCCTCGTCCACTTCCTGCCCAACTCTTGTGTTTCGGGGGTCTCTTTTGGTCCATAAAAAAATCTCCGCAAAATTTCAGCCCATTCCGAGAACTTTTATTTTTGCACAAAAAAACGACACCACGGTAGTTCTGCTGAAAACAACATCAGTCCGGGTTAGTTCTAGTCAAATCATACAAAAACCATATAAAATTGTTGTAAACATGACATGAATACTTCGTAAATTATAGATACGTTGAAGACGCATCAGGCCACCCGGGGGGCAAATTCAGGCATTGTCTGAACTTGTAGTGCCCTCCCTCTTATGCATCTTGAGGTTGTTCACATCGCTCTACATCTTGAAAACAATTTAAGACTTACAAACAAACACTCTAGCCAAGGTAGGGGCATTAGGACATTGTGCATGAGTTTGCCCATTGGTGCAGCAACAATAGATGTTGAGACATCTTTTAGTTAGTCGTACACTAGGGTTTGAAGAGTGCATATGTGTTCACCTGTAGAAGAGACCGACGACGCAACCATTCGTCGGACCGCAAAGCCTTCTAGTTGCTCAACCATAATCAAACCATCTTTTTTTCTCTCTCTTTGTCTCCAGTCCTCCTTTCCCATATCTTTGTTGTATAGCTCCTCTACGGAAGCTCCCCACCCTCGGAGTCTCCCTTGCACGTTGGACTGCCCCTAGGATCTGGCCGGGATCCGTGTGTCCACGCAACTCGCCCGAGAGTTAGCCGGGTCGAGTTGATTTGGGGATTTACGGGAGAGAGAGGAAGCGAGTAATACCTTCGACCGCTTCATGAGTGAGGTGAGAGGAAGTGGTGGGTCGCGGCTCACGGTGTTCGTCCGCTAGGTCTTTAGAGTAAACAAATCTAGGTGATGACGTGGCTATCAACTGTGTGGTAAGATTATTGCGTCAGATCCAATGGCGATGGATGCGGTTTGATAAAGTGACTAAAAATTTGATGTCATTGTTTCTTTCTCTATGGATATAGATATGAACATCATTTGAGAAATAAAGTCTTATTATTGCCAAAGAAAAAAGAAGGAAAACTCTTGTGTGTGTCCGAAGGAAAACGAAAACAGAACGGGAAGTTCCAACTTCCAAGAGGCGACGGTTTCGACTTCGTGCCGGAGCGCGACCGTCGGGTGGGCCCGCCCAACCAGCGTCCCATCCCGCATTTCCCCGACGCGTCGAGATTTGCGCCACCACACGCGCAAGCGGCCCGAACCGTCCGATCTCACTGGAGGGCCACGCTGTCCCGACCGCTTCCACCTTCTCCGCCACGTCGCGCCCCCTCCCGTTCCGTAACCACCACCTCCCCCACCCCCTTCCCCTCCCATGGCCATCGCGTGCTTGTCCCTCCCCTCCCCCTCCCTCTCCCCCGAGAAACCCTAGACCCCCTACCTCGGTGCCGGCCTCGCGGAGGGTCGGCAGCATGTCGCCGCAGGCGGCGGCGGCGCTCGGGTTCCTCCTCCCGACGTGCTGGGAGATCGAGGTCACCTGCGCCGCGGCCATGCTCATCGTCGCGCTCTACGCCGCCTACGAGCTCCTCGGCCC
This sequence comes from Hordeum marinum, assembly GCA_022496015.1. Lineage (NCBI taxonomy): Eukaryota > Viridiplantae > Streptophyta > Magnoliopsida > Poales > Poaceae > Hordeum > Hordeum marinum. The sequence goes on along the minus strand of CM039676.1, from coordinate 366,206,559 downwards.
GCGCCCCCTGCCAGCGGGCGCAGACGACCTCGGCCTCGCGCGGGACCTCGACGGCGCCGACAAGGTAAGCAAGCACCGGCGGTTGCCTGGGCCCGTCAGTGGGGAATTTTTCTCGGCAGTTACGGCATGGGCCGACGAACGATCACCCGTGCTAACGTCGCTAGCGTTTTTTGGTCTGGCTTTGTGGGATTGTTGCTCAGTACAAGGGAGGCTCCACCGGGCCGTCGGCGTATGTGGTGAAGGTGACTGACCGGCTGATCAGCCCCTTGTCTCTGATTTTGTTGCGCCCCCTGATTGTGATTGACACTTTGCTGTGAGCGGTCGTGTGACTTGGGTGCGTGCCTGTAACAGCTGGAGCTGCTAGCCGCGAAGAATTTGATCGCGGCGAACTTGAATGGGACCTCGGACCCTTATGCACTTATCACCTGCGGCGAAGAGAAGCGTTTCAGGTTCGGTTCAGTACTGACATGTACATTCTCTTCTGCAATGCTGTCGATTCTAGTTAGTTTGCATGATTTGAATTGTGGTTACAGCATTACCAGACTATTATATTGGTTTAGGAAGAACTCTGTTCCTGATACATTTCTGACTAAAAACTTAGCAATGGCCATCACACATTGGAAAATGACCTTGTCTCCTGGAATTTAGGCTGCACAATACTCAATAAACCACCTTTTCAGAGAAAAACATTAACTGATTGAATTGAAGTACGGAAGAGAGGATTGTAACAACATTTCATTTGTTAACCTGTACAGAGAACTATACGTGATTCGAATAAACTAGGTTCAAGCTTCACCCAACAGCCAATCGAACTCATTGCCCAAAAGGTTCTGCTGGCGGCTAATGCTGTCCTTTTAAGGGCACAGTAAAAGGCAAGTTAAATGATGGATTATTGCTACTCATTGGATCATTAGACGAGAGATGGGAGGTGTCTCAGTTTTGACAACTACTAATCGGTGTATAGGAGTGATTCGGCGCAGGAGAAGTTCAGTTTGTAGATCTAAATTGTAGATAGAGACAATTTGGAGATGAATGGATGTGGTTGCTCTCAGGATTGCCAGAAATCCCATGAATGAGAGAAAGGAGTTGGGGTCTTAAGTGGACCGATGTAACTGATCCACGTTACAACCTAAAAATATTTCTGTAGGAAAAGCAATGGTGGAAGGGGGTTGACGGAAACAATTTCAAATAAACACTCCTAATATAAAATAAATTTATTCTGCTTAATAGAATTTTGGAGTCAAGTAGGTAATTTTGTAGTACTCTACTTATCCCCTTTGTTTTATCTCTTACACCTTACAGCTCCATGGTTCCTGGCTCAAGAAACCCAATGTGGGGAGAGGAATTCAATTTTGTTGTTGACTCTCTTCCTGTAAAGGTTATTACCAGCACTTTCCTTAAGAAATCCATTTCTTGCAATATTTTCGTGGAGACCCTCCTTAAGAACAGTCATATCGACCACAAGAAGTCTTCTCGATTGGTTTTATCGATGGTACTTCATCAAAGATACACTCACGCATTTGTCTTGTACACTGTCGCAGCTACAGGTGAAAATATATGATTGGGACATTGTATGGAAGAGCACAACACTTGGTTCTGTTACTGTTCCAGTCGAGTCTGAGGGGCAGAGTGGACCAGTTTGGTATACACTTGACAGCTCATCAGGTCAGGTAATTGGTTTCTATAGAGCAACTTGGTTTATCAGAATGATTATTTCTTCCAGTTACCGTATCATTTTATTTTGTTTTGTTAGGTTTGTCTCCATATTAAGGCAATCAAGGTTCATGAGAGTTCCTCCAGGTAAATATCTCAGCTATTATTAATTTGCTCTGAAGTTTTTTTAATCATTTTAGCTGTGAAAATTTGCATATTTGAACAGCTTTGGCATGTTGCAGTCACTTGCTTCACTATTTTTACTTTTAAGGACAACACAAGAACACTATAACAAGGGTCAGTAATTTTCTGACATTCCATTTTTGGTGTGTTTTAGGGCTCTAAACAACACTGCCGAGGCTGATGCTCGTAGAAGGATTTCCTTGGACAAACAAGGCCCTACTGTAGTTCACCAAAAGCCAGGTCATTTGCAGACAATTTTTGGGCTCCCTCCAGATGAGGTAAGTACCTACTGCTACTACTACTAATGAAATAGATTAATGCATAGGTCTGCTACCTGTGTTTCCAACTTGCAAAACCTAACTGTTTCTTGCTTTCCTTATCATTCAGGTTGTTGAACACAGCTATTCATGTGCACTTGAGAGGTCATTTCTATACCATGGTCGCATGTATGTGTCTTCATGGCACATTTGCTTCCATTCAAACGTCTTCTCTAAGCAGATTAAGGTACGCCCATATTCAGTATTTTTCAGTTTCATCCTTTGATTGGTGGATTTACTTGGTTCGTTATGTTCGCTTAATATTTTCCATGCGTGTCAGAAAAGATTCATTTTGTAGTGTCCTGTTGATTATTTGTTGGATAACATTGTAAATGAGGAAACAATAGGATAACAGAGTTAATGAAGAAATACTGACCTTGTCATTTTCCTCTAATGTGGATGATCGTATCCTTTTGTCCTGTGGTTCTTAAATGGTACTCCCTCTGTAAACAAATATAAGACGTTTTTTTAGATCAGTAAAGTACTCCCTCCGATCCATATTGCTAAACGTCTTATATTTGTTTACAGACGGAGTACTAATTATATGACCTTGTCCTGTTGATTATGATCCGATAAAAAGCCATCAGAAGATAGGCTATGCTGTCTAATAACTAATCGTGATTCGAATATAAGACCTGAATGACTTTTGTTGTTCCAGTATACTTGATGTGCTAATTTTTTTATTTAATGTACTTGTTAGTAATCATTCTAGAAGAAGGGGAGCCTTGGCGCAGTGGTAAAGCTGCTGCCTTGTGATCATGAGGTCACGGGTTCAAGTCCTGGAAACAGCCTCTTACAGAAATGTAGGGAAAGGCTGCGTACAATAGACCCAAAGTGGTCGGACCCTTCCCCGGACCCTGCGCAAGCGGGAGCTACATGCACCGGGCTGCCCTTTTGTTAGTAATCATTCTAGAAACAGCTGATTCCAGTGTACTTGCTGAACAAGATTTACTTCACTATTCTTAGTGGTATTTCTGGCCACACTAGCAGGAATCCGATACCATATTTGACTGGCACAGCTGCCAGTACCACGATCTGTAGAAAGAAATCTCATGAATTCCTGCTTGATAGAAATGTAATTTTCCCACTGGCTGCTATACGTCAGTTTGCCTCATAAATCTGAATCACTGAAGCTACCAATCCTGGTCAACAATAGAATTTTCTATATATATTCTGATGCCATCAAGATTGGGTTGGATAAGCTTATGATCCTACGAACTGCAGAAAGTTTAGCTTTGTTATGCTAGAAAGCTTGTCTTAGAAATATATCCATTTGCTTACATTGGCTGTGGTACATCGTGTGACTGATAACATGTTTTTCTTATGTATGAAGGTTATGCTCCCTTTGAGAGATATTGATGAGGTGAGCCTTGCCCTACTTCTTTTTGTAATATGCTGCACCATTTTTCTTGCTAAAAATGTAACGATCACTTCTGTCCTTTTTTGTTTACAAGCAGATAAGAAGAAGCCAGCATGCAGTTATTAATCCAGCAATTACGATATTTCTTCGAACGGGAGCTGGAGGACATGGAGTTCCTCCCTTAGGATGCCCTGATGGTAGGATTTAACACTCACAATCTTGCATAGTCACACCAACCTTTTGCATCTTTCTCGATTCTTCCTCTGGCACTAAACATGGATAACGCTACAAACTTAAAGCCCTTTCACTGATTTTGCAATACTCAGTTGTCAAATCTCATCCTATTGTCTGGCACTATAAATCATGACGCCTTCTAATTTCTTGATTCTTCCTCTGGCACTAAACATGGATAACGCTGCAAACTTAAAAGCCCTTTTACTGATTTTGCAATACTCAGTTGTCAAATCTCATCCTATTGTCTGGCTCTATAAATCATGACGCCTTCTAATTTCTTGATTCTTCCTCTGGCACTAAACATGGATAACGCTGCAAACTTAAAGCCCTTTCACTGATTTTGCAATACTCAGTTGTCAAATCTCATCCTATTGTCTGGTATTATAAATCATGACGCCTTCTAATTTCGTTATGGCTATCCAGCTAAACTAGGCACATGCTACATACATAATGTGGTTTTCTCTATTTTTCAGTTTGACTACGTAGTTTTCTGCTCCCTTCCAATCTTGAACTTCCAGTTCCACCTTTTGGATCTTGATGCCTGCTTCTATTTCTCAGCAGCACCAACATGTTTGGTATTACTACTTATTAGTCCATGACTTGATGTAGATTTTAGTTTTGTGAGTGCAGATTGCAAGATTCCACCATGAATTGAGCTGTAGATTTATCTTGATGCAAAATTAGTTGCAAACTTAAGAAGTGTGGGTGGAGCTATTGATCATGCATTTATGCTAGAAAACAGACTAAGAGGACGTTGATAACCAAAATTTTGTACTACAATATTCACACAATTTCTGGAGGCTGGCAAAAGGACTGGAAACAGTAATCTAGATAAGATGGGATGTTTCGTCATTTGCTTTATGTCACCTTTTCTTATATTATTTTTGCAGGAAGGGTTAGATACAAATTTGCATCGTTTTGGAACAGAAACCACACATTTAGAGCATTGCAACGAGCTGTGAAGAACTTCCATGCAATGATAGAGGCTGAGAAACAGGTAGTGACAAACCACCCTTTTTGTACACACTTTTAAGTAAGAATTTAAATATAGTATGCATGCTGTTGTGTATTGGCAATCTTATTGTTAGTGCAGTAGTTTTGAATCGTGCTTTCTGCTTGTTTTGCTGTTCATGGTAGGCTTTGGTTTACATGATTGTGATCTCCATAAACTGCTTGTCTGAATTGATGATAGTTTTTAATATATTTGGTTTTCGGATTATAGGAACGTGCTCAGTCTGCATTGCGCGCACTCAGTAGCTCAAGAAAAAATAGCAGCAAGGAGATAAATGTTCCAGAAGATTGTGCTGATTTAACAGGGCAACTACAACCTTTTGTCAAAGAAGAAGTTCTAGTCTCTGTATTTAATGTAATGATGGCTAACTGTATCTTCTATGATTTCCAGTTGATAACAGAACTAACTATTTAATTCAATCTCATCTCAGGGAACATTCCCGTGCACTGCAGAACAGTTTTTTAATAATCTATTAAGTGATGACTCAAGTTACATAACAGAATATAGGACAGCTCGTAAGGATAAAGATATCAACGTAAGTATCCAGCAGAGTACCAGCTCTTTCAGTCATGAATTATTGCTGACTAGAAATGTCTCTTTTTGCAGCTGGGCCAATGGCATGTTGCAGACGAGTATGATGGTCAAGTGAGAGAACTTAACTGTAAATCCATATGCCACAGTCCGATGTGCCCTCCATATTCAGCAATGACAGAGTGGCAGCATATGGTTCTTTCAGCTAACAAAACCGATCTGGTATGTCTAAGTGCAAAACTGAACATCCCAATATGATGGAAAATCATTCTAGAATCATAGTATACATTATGTTATATATACTACTCCATCCGTCCCATAACATAAGATTTTATTACAACCAATGTACTTTAGGGTGAGTGAGTACATTGGCTGTAATAACATCTTGTATTATGGGACGGAGGGAGTACTTTAGATCATAAATAATACTGATTTCTCATTGGATACTTGTTAGGTATTCGAGACTGTGCAACAAGTACATGATGTTCCATTTGGTTCCTTTTTCGAGGTACTTCATGTTCAGTTAGTCTCTGTGATAGATACATTTATATGTTCTTTTCATTGCAATGAACTCGCAGCTATGATTTGGTAATATGATTAACCGCTGTTCTACTTTTCAGGTACACTGTAGATGGTGTGTGAAAACTATCGATTCTAGTTCGTGCAGTGTTAACATAAGTGCTGGTTAGTGTTTTCTTCTGATCTCCATGTGTAACCTGTGTTCTCTTATTGTACTTTATGTTACGATGACTGTTTTCAGTTTAAACCGCAAATGAAAATTTGTAATTTGATGGATATGGTGGTTACTTTGCCTTTTCAGGTGCACATTTCAAGAAATGGTGCATAATGCAGTCTAAAATAAAGAGTGGTGCTGTGGACGAGGTATGGATTTATCTACTATTGACCTCTGTTTTGATGATAATCTGCCGATGGGAATTTAATCTAACTTGCCCACAAACTTTGTAGTAATATGCTAGTGAAATAGATAAGACAGAAACTCTTGGCTCCAGATACGCTAGAATCTGGATATGATCATATTGATTTTGACATTAAAAATACAGATATCTTTGGTTGTTTGCAAAAAGGGCATAAATATTCTAGTGACTACCCAATAAAATGGACTTTGTCTGTTGATTGAATCAGCATTTGTTGGGTCACCAAAGAAAATTGATTTTGTATGGTAAGCCAGTAAGGTGTGGGGAGATGGGAGGGGGAAAAATCAAAAGGGGGAGGGCGTGCTTACGTACATAGGGAGGTTGGATGAAGGAGTGAAACAGGAACACTATATTTTTTGTTGGTAGGAGAGATTGACTTGCTGGTTATGTAGCTTTTACTTGCTTGCTTGTTGTAGCACATAGGAGCATGGGTTCAGAACTTCAGATGCAAATACAAATCCTTCACAATTCAATCTTTAGTCTCTGGCATGTCGTGATTAAGGCAGTTATGTTATAAAATATTGCAGTTAAAGAAGGAAGTTCGAGAAATGTTAGAATTTGCGGAGTCGTATATGAAAAAAGTTAGCTCTCCTAACCAAGAAGGCGATACAGCACCAGACGCCGATGACATACCTGGTGATCAGTAACTATATTTGAGCATATCTTATGATAGCTACCGTACAGCCCAGAAGAAGGCCCGGTGGATCTGACCTGTAACTGTAACTGTAAGTAACTTAGGCCAAATCTGATATATTTGGCTGCCTTAAAGGATGGTTAAGATGCCTTGTGGTGTATACTCTTGGCTTCTGTATGTATATCTGTGAAACGGCCAATATAGGGAGCCTATAAGCATGTCAGTTCCTTTTTCTCAAGTTGAACAGCATTTCGGTACCGAGAGGGGGAAAGATCATTTTCAGTTCTGTTTTATGGGAAAAACAAAGATACAACCTCAACGTTTTCTTTTACAACAGAGTCTGATGGGCCGGCAGGGAACCGTAGGCCTAAACCCTGTCTCTGCAAGATAACTTGATAGGTGGTGGGCTCTTACACATGTTTATAGACTGGCTAAAAGAATAAGATCAATCTCCTCGTAGGCTATATGAGAAAAGGTATCTCAACAGAAAGAAAATAACATTTTCACGGATCGCGATGTTGGTTGGTGAGAACCTCCGGTGTCATTCATGATGCTTGCTGAATACGTACAGACAAAACGTTTAGAAATTCGACGATGCATGTGCACAGTATAAATATCGAGGAAGCGCACATGTTCTGATAAAAGTTGCTCCCTCCGTTCAATATTATTGTAAGATGTAATGATTTTTTTTAAATAGACATGTTTTAGTTTGTTTGTTTATTTATTTCAGTCCATATACAATCCTCATTAAAATATTCAAAACGATATTAGTGAACATAGGGAGTACTACATTTGCTCTTTATGCTCTACGGACCGCTTTTGTCCAATATACAATGTGTTCTTTTTTCTTGCGTACCAATGTACAGTGTGTATCCCTTCCTAATAATAAATCAGCTATTGCTTCTGATGGTATGTCACATAATTTGCCCCTAAAATTGCTAAATATTATCCATCAATGCCACCTATAATAAGTAGGAAAAAAGATTCAGTCGTGGCAGTGGTCTTTGTTTATCAACCGGGATGTCTCAAAAGTAGCAAAAGGGCGGCGTAGTGCATTGGCCTTAATAATAAAGCAGCTATTGCTTCTAGTGGTACGTCACATGTTTTGCCCTTAAAATTGCTAAATATTATCTACCAATGTCACCTATAATAAGTAGGAAAAAAGATTCAGTCGCGGCAGTGGTCTTTGTTTATCAACCGGGATGTCTCAAAAGTAGCAAAAGGGCGGCGTAGTGCATTGGCCTTAATAATAAAGCAGCTATTGCTTCTAGTGGTACGTCACATGTTTTGCCCTTAAAATTGCTAAATATTATCTACCAATGTCACCTATAATAAGTAGGAAAAAAGATTCAGTCGCGGCAGTGGTCTTTGTTTATCAACCGGGATGTCTCAAAAGTAGCAAAAGAGTTTGCGTAGTGCATTGGCTGGAGCAGCGGCTTTCTATCCGGGGGACGTGGGTTCGAGCCCGGGCTCTCTCTTCTTTTTCCCCCTTTTCTTGTTTAATTTTTCTTCTTTCTGACAAATTAAAATGGTCTTCAAAGTGTGTATAAATTTTAAATATACATACATACTACCTGAAAAATCCTTTTGTCGGCCTAATTTTTTATGTCTGACAGATTAAAATGGTCTTCAAATATTTATCTATCAAACACTAACTCAAAATATAACATGTTATATATGAAAAAAACTGAAAAATGTGTATAAATTTTAAATATACATACATACTACCTGAAAAATCCTTTCGTCGGCCTAATTTTTTATGACAGATTAAAATGGTCTTCAAATATTTATCTATCAAACACTAACTCAAAATATAACATGTTATATATGGAAAAAACCTGAAAATGTGTAAATTTTAAATATACATACATATCTGAAAAATCCTTTCGTCAGCCTAATTTTTTACGTCCCATTGGTCCGAGTCAGGCACAAACGATGCATGCGGTTTTTTCGATCATCTCTCTGCGTTATTCCATCTGAATTTGTTGAACGTGGACATAGGACTAGATATATACATGTATAAAAATATAAGAACCAACACGCTTCTTGAAAAAATACGCTCGCCTCAGTAAAGTCGTCGCCACCTTCAGCGGCAGCCCTAACACGCGGACGCATCGATCTAGACGCCATGCAACACGTTTTCGATCAGGTGCATTAGTACCACTATATTGATCGCATTAGCCGCTGCTTTCATCAATCAATCATCAATGGTATAAAGGACCCTCGATGATCACATCGTATGCACATATTAGCATAGGGGAGTTGGTCATCTTGTGATTGATTATACCATTTATACGTATATGCACTCCATGGAGAGACCGGGACAACAAGTACTGCTACCGCAACTTTTAATCGCCCTAAACATACTTGCGATTTGGCATTGATTAGTCTAAAAGTTTACAACGAGATGGGGAGCTTGCCGATCTTGGGAACCAGGCTGGCTCCGCATGCCTCGCTTCCCTCGAGTGGGAGCTCACAGGAGAAGCTTCCCCCGAGTGGGAGCTCACAGGAGAAGCAACTCTCTCATTGGGAGGCCGACACGGTCATCCCCATTGAATCGGTCCCTTGCATATCTTCTTTGACTCAGAGCTCAAGCTGATGTACATGTCTTTGCCTACTAACCAACTGACCGTCAACTGCAACAACACATGCAGTAACGGATGTCGCAAAAGCTAGGTAGATGCTTTCTACTGGACCATACAATATTTGACACGTACTCCCTCTGTAAAAAATTGAAACACTCTTATATTTCTTTATAGAGGGAGTACTATTTTTGAAGCTGAATATATTTTTAGGTAACCTATCGTCTTTCTTACCCTTCACGTCGATGGTACCAAAATTTTCCATGTGCATGATCCCACCCAAATATATTCGATGCAACATCACAGCCTTATATTGCAGCTATAATGATTACCATCAAGGGATGTGGACACTAGCTCCAAGAGGAGCATTTGGTTATATAACCCAGATACAAGCAAATCAAAATCATTAATTTTGCTGACAAGGAAAGTAAAACAGATCGAGGCTCCAGTTATTAAGATGGTACTTAGAGTAGACCTTGACCTCCACCTCTCCTTTCTAACTGACATTTGCTCAGTATGATGATGGAAACCACAAGACCGTGTACATAATAAAACTTGCAAAAGGGCGGAAGAAAACTTGCAAAAGGGTAGAAGGATGAATAGGTTGATGACAATGACGAGATGAAGCAATTGTGATAAGTGGCGAAACATAATTTTGTTACCCCATTGCAATGCACGGGCTCTTTTGCTAGTATATATGTACATACGTTAGCAGCCGTAAACAGTGGGAAAATTCACTGTTTTGATCCTTTTTGGAAAGTTAAAGCGGGTATGACCCCGGCCTCAATTCTTTTTCGAATCTGATCCTTTTTACTACCGCCAGAGACCGCGGCGGTAGGCTTGCGTGCGCTACCGCCAGCGATCGCGGCGGTGGGCAACTTAGTCATGTCAGCACCATAATCGACGGCCGCCGTAGCCCAGCACGGCCTTACCGCCATAGAGTATGACGGTAGGTTTTGATACCATACCGCCATAGGTTCTGGCGGTAGGGTCTGCACATTGATAACCCGAACCGACCGCTCCCTCTCTCCATCTTCTCCCCCGACCCACCCATGGCTCCTCAAGAAATAGAGAGGGGAAACCTCTCTCATACCCTTCACTCTCTCCCTCGGTTCTCTTCTGTTTCTTGACCATTTTTGCGGATCAAGATGGCTTCGAAACGAGAAATAAGCTCCTCCGATCCCTCCAATTCGTTTTAGTCAAAAAGCTTCTGATTCGTCGCATTATTCGATTCAAATCCCCTCCTATTTTCGAATTAGATTTAATTTTTTCGTACCATAGGATTAATTTAGGTTGATTCTAGATGTTCTATGAGGTTGGATTAGTACTTGTATTTATTTGTTGAAGAGATTGTATGTATTTTGATGATGAACACTAGTTCATGTAAAAATTATATTCATATGGTGCATGTTGAAGGAATGAATTCGTATGTTTGTTTTGTTGTGAATCTTTGTGATATGATGCATGATGCATGTGATGAACCTTTGATATGATACTTGTTCAAGGATTAAATTTTATTTATTTTGCTATTTATTGACAAATCATAGTATAAAATGAATAATGTGAAAACAATCTTATGCAAAATGAATGAATGAATAATGCTTATGAGAATCATGTTTACGAATGAATTAAGCTAATGTTATTTAAATTATGGCTATGCTTATGCTTATTTAGGAGGCCACCTCTTCCGGACACCATCGATACTAAGTATACCATGCTTGACCCCGCGTTCGACAAGGGTCATCGTGCTCGTTTCATTGAGAATGGAGTGGTAATTATCATCATTGTACCAAATCTTTGATATTGATGAAAATAAGTTACTAAATATTTGGTTCTTCATTTTGACAGATGCTCCCGCCACTATGGATGAGATCTCACGGGACAACCACTAAGATGGTGTATGACAATCTCTACGCACGGTTCTACAAGAGAGTCGGGTTGTTGGGTTTTGTCCTGCAGTTCAAGCATAAGCCGCCGACACTCGCCGACTCAACTCTCTCAGCTTTGATCGACCGGTGGCAGCCAGAGACACATACTTTCCATCTTCCATGTGAAGAGATGACAGTGACCCTCCAGGATTGGGGGATGATTATGGCCCTACCGATCGAGGGTCATGCTCCCACTAGACGAGTTGACAGGGCTCACTGGGAGGATAGGGTTACCGCCCTCATCGGCGACTGCCCCCGCTAAGGCTAACCGTACTTCCGGCGTACCGTTGCCCTGGCTCCTGAAGCACCGGAGCAAGTGCCCGGATGGTGCCGGACCACGGGTGGCAGAGCAGTACGCCAGGGCCTACCTGTGGTATCTTCTCACAGAGGTCGTGTTTCCAGACTGCTCTGGGGACACAACCCTATGGATGTATCCCAACTTCCTAGCAGACTGGGATGCCGGGTACAGCTGGGGGTCCGCTGGCTTCGCCTACCTATATCGTTCGGTAAGTAAAGATCTCACTGTTTTTCATTGAAGTGTGCTGCTTTAGATTATGTCATCTGATCATCAACACATGTTTTATAGCTTGACGATGCAACCCAGAGGACAGAAGAAAAATCTGGTATGTGCGGATGTGCATGGGCTCTGTCCATTTGGATGTGGGAGCGAATCCCGATGGGGCGTTTGGAGAAATTGAAACCGCGGGAATGGGTTGACTATGGTGAAGATGACGATGGTACTCGGTGCCCGACCTTCGCATACACTTGGGACGTGGTGGGTGTCTACTCTGGCACATCCAAGGCTTTGTACAAGGTCTTCACCAATGAGATTGATGCTCTGACTCCTTTCCAGGTATACGAAGTAGATTTTGAATATTTGTGAAGACACTTTCTTCACTTGAGCTTACCATTTTGTTGGCACCAGGTAAATTGGCAGCTGTATGATGAACAAGACTGGGGCTTCGAGCTGAACATGATGTGCACGCGGGACAGGCTTCACTGGCGGTGCTTGGTGCCCATGATTTGTGTTTATGCTGTCGAGTACCACATGCCACATCGCGTTGCCGCATAGTTTGGTAACACGCAAAGGACCCCATCGGACATTCGCTACGACACCGGTGGTTTGAATCTACACCTGTGAGTGCACTATTTCCGTGTTCTTGTTATGATGTTTTACATACTTTCTTATGACGTTTCCTATGACTTGCAGTATGAGCAGACAGAAGAATCAGTCGATCGTAAACTGGGGCGAGCAACATCAGAAATACGTGAAGGAATGGAACAAGTGGAAAGGTCGGAAACATACCGAGAGGAAAGTGACCGACTGGGATGAGTACGAGGATCACCTGTGGTGGTACGACGATGGCACAAAGCATCGTTTGTGCCTGAGGCCTTAGTGGACGACAACAGATGCCGAAGAACTATTTGATGACTGCTCCGAGAATGAAGCCTACAATGACAACATCAGAGAGCTTAATAGCGGATTTAGGGAGTATGCACCCCTCATGAACAAAATTGTAAGTCTTGTTTGTCTCTTTTGAACCGGCGGTTGGATGAAGTGTACTGTACTTAGTGCTTCTCATGTATTGTTTTGCAGTCTTCGGAGCTGAACAAGAGCATTTTTCAAGGCTCGGATGCGCTAAGTTCCATCCTAGGGACTCGAGATAGTGAGACGAAGTTGAGGGGAACAGTGAAGGTAACATGCAACATCCTACAATTACATTCTTTCTTAAGTCCATTTCCTTTTGTAACCATAAACTTGATCCACATTGCAGAAGTTCGTCAAGAAATGTCGCAAGCTGGTGAGCCTGCTTGGGTGTGCTACCTCCTCCGCGATGGTTGAGGAGGATGAAGAGGATGAGCAGGATGAAGAGGAGGAGGAAGAACACCACGAGGAGCAAACAGAACAAGATGAAGAGGAAGATGACAACGACGAACAAGCAGAAGAGATTGAGAAGGAACAAAGCGATGCAAAATATGATGATGATGATGAGGAGGAGGAGTAAGACGAAGATTATGGTCCTCCACCAACTCAGACAACCCAGCTTGAGATTGAGAAGAGGAACAAGCCGAAGAAGAATTAGGGGAGTCCATCGCCGTTTCAGAGAGCGCGTCCTCCTCAGCGCAAGAAGACGGTTCTCGAGACCCGTTCAAAGCACGACGAGGACCGTACCTCGAAGAGAGGGAGGAGCAAGTGAAGTTGCTGCCTTAGTTTATCTTATATAGCATGTGAACTTTTAGAAGCGAGTGAACTTACTAGTTGAACTATTTCCTATGTAGACCTATTTCCTATGTTGAACTATTTGCTATATGTGAAACTATGCTACTATGACATATATTTGCTATGTTGAATTATTTCAGTTGCTGAAATGTATGTCTGTTAGTCCAGAAATATTGCTAAGACAAAAAATTAAGAGAAAAACCATGCCAGAGGGAAAAAAGGACCCTACCGCCTGAGAGGTTGGCGGTAGGGTAGTACAATCTACTGCCTGAACCCCTGGCAGTAGGCTGTTCAATCCTACCGTTTTCGTTTGGACATTCTGCCCGCCAGGAACCAAAAGTGTGAACCCCAGGACCTTACCGCCACGTCCTTCGGCGATAGGCTAGCATAACCTACTGCCTCTGGTCCTGGCGGTAGGTTTTTACAGACTACCGCCATAGATTGTGGCGGTAGGCCACTTATACACGCCAGCACGACAGACGGTGCCGTCAGCCTAACGGGAGCCCTATCACCAGGGGTCCTGGCGGTATCCCTTGCAATCCCACCACCAAGGTGTGTGGCAGTAGCAAAAGGGTCAGATCCGGATTTTTTTTGGACCGGGGTCAGATCCGGCTGAACTTTCCAGAAAGGGTCAAAACAGTGAATTTTGCCGTAAACGGTAGCCATCCCCCTCCGTCCCACCCCTACCGCCGCATAGCCCGGTGGTTGCCTGTCTTGTCCTACCGCTAGGGTCCCTGACGGTAGGCTCTGGATAGTTATAAGACGTGGGGCCGGTTCGTCCTCACCCCCATCTCCCCTTCCAACCGTCCGAAGAACAAAGAGTTCTTCCTCTCGCCCCCTCTCTCTCCTCCACTCCCTCCTCGGATCTCCTTTGATTTTTCATCGTTTTTGCAGATCGAGATGGCTTCGAAACAAGAAAAGTAAGCTCTCTCAATCCCTTCAATTAGTTTTAGTCAAATAGCTTCTGATTCGATGCATGATTTGATACAAATGAACCCTATTTTTGTACAAGATTTGTTTTTTTATCTTAAGTTTGTTTAGTTTGATTCTATATGTTGTATGGGGTTGAATATGAACTTGTAGTAACTAATTGGAGAGATTGTATGTAGTTTCATGATGAATCCCAGTTCATGTATTTTTTTGAATGAATGGTGATATGATGCATGTTTAAGGAATGAACTCCTAGGTTTGTTCTGGTATGATGCATGTTGGTAATATGACTGAATCATATGCATATAGTGGATGTTGGAGGAGTTATGCTTATGATATTTTTTACAAATTTTAAACAAATGAAGGAATCATGTTCAAAAATAAATATTGGATGGTTTAATGTTTTTGAATGAATGATGTTGATTGAGTATGATTGATTTGCATTGATCATTTATATTAGTTGAATGATATTAATGTTGGTTGAATATGTGATAATTGATGAAAAATGATGTGATGCATGCTCGTTGAATATGACATGTTCATTTTGCAATTGTTTTAGGAGGCCCCCCTTGCACGAAACATTGACACTCGGTACATCATGCTTGACCCTCCGTTCGGCAAGGGCCATAGCACTCGTTTTATCGAGAATGGAGTGGTAATAAATATGACCAAACTCATTGAACCAAAAATTTGGATTTGCTAAAATAATTTGGATTTACTAATTATTTGCATCTACATTTTGATAGATGCTACCGCCATTGCAGATGATGGGTCACACGAAGGCCGTTTCGATGAAGTACAATGAGCGCTACACGCCGTACTTTAGGAGAGCCCGACTCTTAGGTTTCGTGCTGCAGTTCAAGCGTGTGCCGCCGATGCTCGTCCACTCAGCTCTCACAACTTTTGTGGACCCGTGACCGCCTCAGAAGCACACTTTCCATCTCCCCTGCTGTGAGATGACCGTGACGCTCGAGGACTTCGGCATGATCACGACCCTACCGAACCAAGACTCTGCTCTAACTGGGTGCATGGAGAATACCATGTGGCGGGAGAGGGTTCTCGGCCTCATCAGTGACTGTCCCGCCAAGAAGAATAACCGAACGTCCAACGTATCACTGAAGTGTCTCCTAGAGAACCGGGCCATATGCCCGAAAGATGCCGATAAGTGGATGGTGGAGCAGGACGCAAGGGCTTACACGTGGTATCTTCTAACGGAGCTAGTGTTTCCAGACTGCTCGGGGGACACTACTCTATGGATGTATCTCGACTTCCTAGCCGACTAGGATGTAGGGTACAGCTGGGGGTCTACCGGTCTCGCCTACCTATACCATTCGGTAAGAGAAACATCTCGTTGTTCTTTCATTGACGTACGTATGCTTTATTGTGTCATATGATCATCAATTCGTGTTTGTAGCTGGATGACGCAACGCAGAGGACGGAAGAAAAGTCTGGTGTGTGTGAATTTGTTTGGGCTCTCTCCATTTCGATGTGGGAGCGGTTGCCGGTGGGCCGTCCTGAGAAAATGGACCGGTGTGCATGGACGGGCTATGGCGATGATGACAATGCTACTCGCTTCCCGACTGCCGCGCATGCTTGGGACCGAGTGAAGGTCTACACGGGCAAAGCCACTGCGTCATAAAAAGGTCTTCACCAACGAGATGGACACTCCGTCGGCTTACCAGGTACACAAACTAGCATACCAATCTTTTTGTAGGCATTTTCATGATTTCTTACCCATTTTTTCCTGAGTTGACTGGTGGCCGTATCACAACCGAGAATGGGGTTTCGAGCTAAACTCGATGTGTGAGGAGGACAAGCTTGCCTGGTTGTGCATTGTGCCCATGATATGTGTGTACATCGTCGAGTGACACTTGCTACACTGCGTGGCCGTGCAATTTGGTATATTCCAACATACCCCACCGAGAGTCCCCAATGACACAGGTGGCCCTAACCTACATTGGTGAGTGTTGCAGTTCTTATGATGATGTTTTATTGTTCACTCCGTTATACTTGATGTTCTGATGATGTTTTATTGTTTTTATGCCTCTTGCGGGAAGAGTAGGCAACATTGCCAGGGGATCAAAGACTGGGCAGAGGAGCACAAGGACCGTGTGTGTGAGTGGAACGGGAGGAGGTATCACAAAGATAGGGAGAGGAGATGCCTTTACTGGAATGATTACGCGGAGCACATGCTTTGGTACGACGACGACGTGAAGCACCGTTTGTGTTTGAGGCCCCAGTGGATGACACAAGATATCGTGGAGCTGCAGGAGAATGATTCCGAGGACGAGGCCTACCATGACGGCATCAGAGACATGACAGATGGATTTCGGGAGTATGCACCCCTGATGAATAGAGTGGTAAGTTGTGTTCGTCTGTTTTCAACCAGCGTTTGATGTAATATATTTTAGTTGTTGGTGTGACTCACTTATTCCTTTGCAGGCTTCGGAGTTGAACATAAGCATTTTTGATGGTTTAGATGCGCTAAGTTGTGTCCCTAGGACCCGGGCATCTAAGAACAAGTGGAGGGAAACGACGAAGGTAACATCGAGCCTCAAATTGGATCCATGTCATCTTATGCTCTCGTTTGTAATTGTAAATTTCATCCATCGAGTCTAAAATTGGATCCATGCATTATTTATGTTTTTGATTATTTATTATCACATAAATTCGTTACCCGTTATCGCAAACTAGTGTGCCTGCTTGGGTGCGCTACGTCGATTGATGATCATGTTCCTGGAGGCCCGCCGCGTACCCTCGCTTCATCTAGTCATGCAGTCGGTGCTTCCTCTAGCCATGCCACCGGGTCATCTCGGTTGGTTGAGGAAGAAGATGATGTGGAAGAAGATGATGAGGGTTATGATGATGATGAGGAGGAGGAGGAGTAAAGAGAGGAAGAGAGGAAAAGGGTGATGATGATGAGGAGTACGACAGCGATGACATACCTTCACCAACCCAGACAACCTAGGACAAGAAGAGGGGGAAGCAGCCGAAGAAGGATTAGTAAAGTCCATCCCCGTTTCAGCAACCGCGTCCTCGTCTCCGCAAGAAGAAGGCAGATGAGACCCGTTCGAAGAACAACAAGGACCGTATCTCCGAGAGGGGAAGGAAGAAGTGAAGTGGCTGTCGTTAAACTACTTGCTTAGTTAAACTATTTGATATGTCGAACTACTTTTTATTGCCAAACTATATGTTATTTGCCATGTCCAACCATTTGCTATGTGTGACATGTAAATCATTCGTGATATGTTTAGTTGTTGAACTATCATTCATATCGAGGTGTGATGCATGTTATAATGTGTGAGCTCTGCATATTTTTTGTTTTGCAAACTATAGTATTGTTGTGCAAAATATTATGAACTGAAACATTCAAGTTTCGTGCAAAAATTGCATTGGGAGCAGACCCTACCGCCATAGACCCTAGCGGTAGGGTGTTCAACCCTATCGTTTTCTTTGGGCGATCCCAGGTTACAGTACGTTGCACATCCACCACCAACCACCCTACTGCCGGAGGCCCTGGCGGTAGTGTCTTACACCATACTGCCAATCGTCCCAAAGGTAAGGCCGTTACGCCACGTCAACTTTTGGCTATCAGCTGACGGCCAGCCGCTGCCGTTAACCTACCACAAGTGTCCTCGACGGTAGGGTGTGCGATGCTACCGCCAGCCTCCTCGGCAGTAGGAAAAGGGTCAAATCCCCCCCAAAAAATCAAATTGGGGTCAGATCTGGCTAAACTATCCTAAAGGGGTCAAAACATGAAATTTGACGTGAAGAGGAGTCATGCTTGAGGTGCGGGACACATGGTTGTTCACGCTGCTAGCCGTGAGGAGTGGGAGAGAGAATATATGTGTTGAAAACCAAGAGTGTTCTAAAAATTATAAAAAAGGTAACATTAGAGGGATAAGGTAGTACAAAAAATGTAAATTTCAAATTTAAATTCAATTTCACTTGGGAGCTATGAAAAACCCTTCAATCTCACATTTTTCACCTTTTGTCACTATTCACTGTTGATTTTTTTTTGCATCCGTAATTTTTGTGTGTGGAAAACCTAATGTATTTATTTCGAAGATAAAGGTTAGGGAAATCTTTTTATCTCTAGTGGTCGCATATGTCTCTACAAAAATGCAACGTTAGAGTCTATTCTAATGATTTTTATAAGTAATCAGGCCAACTCCAACGCATGGCCCCAAATCATCCACCCGCATCCATTTTGGGGTGAACGGACATAAATCGCGGCCCAACACACTGGTGCAAACGAAAAAATGTCCGTTTTGGCCCATCCCCAACCTAAATTTGGGCCGCGTTCGCACTGAAGCGGACAGCGCGCGCACGGGCAGGACACATGCCGTCCTTCCCTGGCTCGCCCGTCGGGGACACATAAGCCTCATTTGCCCCTCCCCCAAAACCCTCCGGTGCTCCCCTCCCCTTCGTCTGCCGTGCTCCCGAAGAAATCCGATGACAAGGTCGTCGGTGCATGGCCCGTGACACAGAAGAAGGGCCCGAAGAAGCCGCTGTCGGAGCTCACGCCGGAGGAGTGGGAGCAACTTGACCGTGAACCGGCCAAGCGGAGGGGACACCGATATGTAGAAAAGGAGAAGAAGGTCGCGACCAGGTACGCCACCGAGGTGTGTCCATTTAATACAAGGCCGACGTCGACCAGAAAGAGGAGACCATCGCCAAGGCCATGCAGGCATCTAAGGCCAACACCCTCATGATGCTAGGGTTGTGCCGACAGGCGCTGCTACCCATTCACACCGTTGTCGCAATGGCCGCGGCAAGCACCAACTTGTCGGCAGTTCCCCCTCCGCATTGTCGCTTGCCGGCTTCCTCCACGACCCCGGAGATGCCCGGCTACATGGCCATACAAGGTTCTCGACATCGCCGAACGACATTAGCATCGCGCCGGCCATGCCCTCCATCCCATCCATCATCGACCTCAAAGTCACACGTGTTGCCGTCCAGTCGTCCGGTGGGATGCCCCAGAAGCAGGCCCGGTGTGTTCCTATAGCCACATTTTCTGGTGCCCGCAAGCTGTTTGTCGAAATGCCCGCCTCGACCGCACTGGCCAACGACCCTGAGTACTCCCAATTCATCCAAGAGGTTGATACGTCTCCAACGTATCTATAATTTTTGATTGTTCCATGCTATTATATTACCGGTTTTGGATGTTTTATATGCATTAATATGCTATTTTATATTATTTTTTGGACTAACCTATTAATCTAGAGCCTAGTGCCAGTTTCTGTTATTTTCCTTGTTTTTGAGTTTTGCAGATAAGAATATTAAACGGATTCCAAACGGAATAAAACCTTCGAAAGGAATTTTTCTGGAACAAAAGGAATCTACGAGACTTGAGAACCAAGGCATAGGAGCCACCGTGGGGCCACAAGCCCTAGGAGCGTGGCCAGGGGGGTAGGCCACGCCGAGCAGGCTTGTGGGCCCATGGCAGCTCCCCTAACCCTAATCTTCGGCCTATAAATTACCAAATATTCCATCATTATCAGAACGAGCCACGAAAACACTTTTCCGCCACCAGAAGCCTCCGTTCCCAAGAGATCCAATCTTGGAGCCTTTTCCGGTAATTTGCCGGAGGGGGATTCGATCACGGAGGGCATCTACATCAACTCCATTGCCCCTCCGATGATGCGTGAGTAGTTCACCATAGACCTACGGGTCCATAGCTAGTAGCTAGATGTCTTCTTATCTCTCTTTGTTTCTCAATACCATGTTCTTCATGATCTTCATGGAGATCTATCCGATGTAATACTCTTTTGCGGTGTGTTTGTCAAGATCCGATGAATTGTGGGTTTATGTTCAGATTATCCATGGATATTATTTGAGTCTTTCCTGACTTCTTATATGCATGATTTCATATCTTTGCAAGTCTCTTCGAGTTATTAGTTTGGTTTGGACAACTAGATTGGTAATTCTTGCAATAGGAGAAGTGCTTAGTTTTGGGTTCAATCTTGCGGTGTCCTCACCCAGTGACAAAGTAGGGGTAGCGAGGCACGTATTGTATTGTTGCCATAAAGGGTAAAAAGATGGGGTTTTCATCATATTGCTTGAGTTTATACCTCTACATTATGTCATCTTACTTAATGCTTTACTCTCTTCTTCATGAACTTAATACTCTAGATGCAGGAAGGAGTCGGTCGATGTGTGGAGTAATAGTAGTAGATGCAGAATCATTTCGGTCTACTTGTCACAGATGTGATGCCTATATGCATAATCATTGCCTTGGATATCGTCATAATTATTTGCTTTTCTATCAATTGCTCAACAGTAATTTGTTCACCCACCGTAATACTTGCCATCATGAGAGAAGCCATCTTGTGAACCTATGGCCCCCTGGGTCTATTTTCCATATTATACTTTCAGATCTAAAACCAAAAATACCAAAAATACTTGCTGCCCTATTTTTACTTTTAGTTTTACTTTCCGTTCAAGCATCCTATTACATCTATCTCTATTAGATCTCATCCTTGCAAGTAACCGTGAAGGGATTGACAACCCCTTTATAGCGTTGGGTGCAAGAGTTTGATTCTTTGTGCAGGTAGATCTATTGGTGACTAGCTTGTATCTCCTACTGGATTGATACCTTGGTTCTAAAAAACTGAGGGAAATACTTATGTACTTTGCTGCATCAAACCGTTCCTCTTCACGGGAAACCAACGCATGCTCGAGAAGTAGAAAGAAGGATTTCTGGCACCATTGCCGGGGAGATACAAGTCAAGTCAAGATAAGGACTCTCTCTTCAACTTACCAATTTCTCGTTTGGTTGCGGGGAGATCTACATGAAGCCTACCATGTACCCATCACAAACTCATCTCTTGCATTTACATTATTTGCCATTTGCCTCTCGTTTTCCTCTCCCCCACTTCTAAAATGATTTTCAAAAAATATCAAAAAGATTTGCCTTTTTATTCTCCCTTTTTCATTCGTCTTTTCGTTTGCTTTTGCTTGCTTGTGTGCTTGATTGCTTGCTTTGTCACGATGAATCAAGATAATACCAAGTTGTGTGACTTTTCCAATACTAATAATAATGATTTTATTGGTACTCCTATTGCTCCCGCCACTAGTGCGGAATCTTACGAAATTAATGCTGCTTTGCTCAATCTTGTTATGAGAGAACAATTTTCCGGCCTTGCTAATGAAGATTCCGCATCCCATCTAAATACTTTCGTTGAGTTGTGTGATATGCAAAAGAAGAAAGATGTGGATAATGATATTGTTAAATTTAAGCTATTCCCGTTCTCACTACGAGATCGTGCTAAAACTTGGTTTTCATCTTTGCCTAAAAATAGTATTGATTCATGGAATAAGTGTAAAGATGCTTTTATTTCCATGTACTTTCCACCCGCTAAGATCATCTCCCTTAGGAACGATATAATGAATTTTAAGCAACTTGATCATGAACATGTTGCACAGTCTTGGGAGAGGATGAAACTTATGATTAGGAATTGCCCCGCGCATGGTTTGAGTTTATGGATGATTATACATTTTTTTATGCTGGATTGAATTTTGCTTCTAGGAATCTCTTAGATTCCACCGCGGGTGGCACATTTATGGAAATCACATTAGGAGAAGCTACTAAACTCCTAGATAATATTATGGCAAACTACTCTCAATGGCACACCGAAAGATCTCCTACTAGTAAAAAAGTGCATGCTATTGAAGAGATTAATACTTTGAGTGAAAAGATGGATGAGTTGATGAAATTGTTTGCTACTAAGAGTGTTCCTATTGATCCTAATGATATGCCCTTGTCTTATTTGATTGGAAATAATAATGAATCTATGGATGTGAATTTTGTTGGTAGGAACAATTTTGGTAATAACGCTTATAGAGGTAATTTCAATGCTAGGCCGTTTCCTAGTAACTCCTCTACTAATTATGGTAATTCCTATAGGATTTTTTATGGAAATTATAATAAAATACCCTCTAATTTTGAGAGTAATATTAAAGAATTCATTAGTACACAAAAAGGTTTCAATACTATGATTGAAGAAAAAATGCTCAAGATTGATGATTCGGCTAGGAACGTTGATAGAATTTCTCTTGATATTGATTCTTTAAAAAATATATCTATTCCACCCAAGCATGATATTAATGAGTCTTTAAAATCTATGATAATTTCTATTGATGACTGTAAGGAAAGAACCGCTAGAGTTCGTGCTAAGCGTTAATGGCTTGAAAAAGTATGTTCTCGTGATAATACTGATGAAGATATTAAAGTGATTGATGTAAGTCCTATTGAATCTTTGTTTTCCAATAATAATCTTGATAAGGATGGGACTGGAGATGAGTCAACTTTAGTTAAAAGGCGTCCCAACGATTCAGAGTTTATAGATCTTGATGCTAAGATTCATAAAAGTGGGATTGAAGAGGTCAAAACTTTAAATAGTAATGAACCCACCCTTTTGGATTTAAAGGAATTTAATCATGATAGCTTCTCCTTAATTTATTGTATTTCCTTGTTTCAATCCATGTTGAACTCTCCTCATGCTTTTAATCAAAACAAGGCTTTTACTAAACATATTGTTGATGCCATGATGAAAGCTTTTGAAGAAAACCTTGAGTTGGAAATTTCTATCCCTAGAAAGCTATATGATGAGTGGGAACCTACTGTTAAGATTAAGATTAAATATTATGAGTGCCAGGCTTTGTGTGATTTGGGTGCGAGCGTTTCCACGATTCCAAAAACTTTATGTGATGTGTTAGGTTTTCGTGAATTTGATGATTGTTCCTTAAATTTGCATCTTGCGGATTCCACTATAAAGAAACCTATGGGAAGAATTAATGATGTTATTATTTTTGCAAATAGGAATTATGTGCCCGTTGATTTCATTGTTCTTGATATAGATTGCAATCCTACATGTCCTATTATTCTTGGTAGATCTTTCCTTAGAACGATTGGTGCAATTATTGATATGAAGGAAGGGAATATTAGATTCCAATTTCCATTAAGGAAGGGCATGGAAAACTTTCCTAGAAAGAAAATAAAATTACCTTATTAATCTATCATGAGAGCTACTTATGGATTGCATACCAAAGATGACAATACCTAGATCTATTGCGTTTTGCCTAGCTAGGGGCGTTAAACAATAACGCTTGTTGGGAGGCAACCCAATTTTATTTTGCTTTTTTGATTTTTGCTTCTGTTTGGTGTGTTTGGCACATTATTACTTCTTTAGTAATTGTGTTTTTGTGTTTTGATTAGTGTTTGAGCCAAGTAAAACCTTTGGGGTGATCTATGGTAGTTGTTGAATTGATCCTGCTGAAAAACAGAAACTTTTGCGCTCAGTACAGGAATTTTCCAATTTTTTCGGAGCGTCTAATTGATCTGAAATTTTGACAAAAGATTGATATAAAAATTTCCCTGATTTTATAATTTTCAGAATTCTTAGAGTTCCACAAGTATTCGAAGTTTACTGATTGCTACACACTGTTCTGTTTTTGACAGATTTTGTTTTCTTTGTGTTGTTTGCTTATTTTGATGTATCTATGGGTCGTATCAGGGGGTATGAGTCATGGAAAACTTAGAATACAGTAGGTATTACACAAATATAAATAAAGAATGATTTCACAATAGTACCTAAAGTGGTGATTTATTTTTCTTATACTAACGGATCTCATGAGTTTTCTGTTGAGTTTTGTGTTGTGACGTTTTCAAGTTTTGGGTGAAGATTTGATGGACTATGGAATAAAGAGTGGCAAGAGCCTAAGCTTGGGGATTCCCAAGGCACCCCAAGTCATATTCAAGGATACCAAAAATCCTAAGCTTGGGGATGCCCCGGAAGGCATCCCCTCTTTCGTCTTCAATCCATCGGTAAATTTACTTGAGGCTATATTTTTATTCACCACATGATATGTGTTTTGCTTGGAGCGTCTTGTATGATATGAGTATTTGCTTGTTAGTTTGCCACAATCATCCTTTCTGCACACATATTTTGAGAGAGACACGCTGAATCATGAATTTGTTAGAATACTCTATGTGCTTCACTTATATCTTTTGAGCTAGGCAATATTGCTCTAGTGCTTCACTTATATCTTTGTAGAGCATGGTGGTGTTATATTTTATAGAAATTGTTGAACTCTCGTTCCTCACTTGTATTATTTCGAGAGTTTATTAAAACAACATGGTAATTTGTTTAGGTTAAGAATTTAGTCCTAATATAATGGCATTCAAGAGGAATATAATAAAAACTTTCGTATTAAGTGCATTAAAAACTATGAGAAGTTTGATTCCTTGCATATAGTTTTGAGATAATAGGGATGGTAATATGAGAGTCATGCCAGTGAGTAGTTGTGAATTGGAAGAGATACTTGTATTAAAGCTTGTGATTCCCGTAGCATGCACGTATGGTGAACCGTTATGTAACAAAGTCGGAGCATGACTTGTCTAATGATTGTCGACCTTTGTGTGAGGGTCGGGAGCGCGCGATGGTTATCTCCTACCAACCTCTCCCCTAGGAGCATCCGTCTAATGCTTTTTTTCATAACTAATAGACTTTTGCAATAAGTATGTGAGTTCTTTATGACTAATGTGAGTCCATGTATTATACGCACTCTCACCCCTCCACCTTTGCTAGCCTCTCTAGTACCCCACAACTTTCGCCGATACACCAAACCCTCCTTCCTCAAAACAGCCACCATATATTCCTCAAAACAGCCACCATACCTACCTATTATGGCATTTCCATAGCCATTCCGAGATATATTGCCATGCAACTTCCATCATGTAGTTTTTCTATGACTTGCATCATCACTTCATATTGCATATAGAGTTATATCTTGTCATAGGAATCGAGTTGTAATTTTTCTTTCTTTGAGTTATAAGTAAATAAAAGTGTGATGATTTTTCATTAATAGAGCATTTTCCCATGAGAGAAAAGGATGATGGAGGCTATGACTCCCTCACAAGTTGGGATGAGTATCCGTACTTTACAAAAAATAAATAAAAGAGGCCAGCGAAGCCCAAACAAAAAAAATGAAAGAGGCCAAAGAAGCCTACCAAAAAATAAATAAAAAAATAAAAAAAATGAGAGAAAGAGGCCAAGTGCTACTACCCTTTTCCACACTTGTTCTTCAAAGTAGCACCATGATCTTCATGATAGAGAGTCTCCTATTTTGTTACTTTCATATAACTAGTGGATATTCATTATGCACGACCACTTACTTTTCTTTTTGAGCTCTCATACACTTATAGCTCTAAGTGCATTTGTTGCATGGCAATCCCTACTCACTCACATTCATATCTATTGACAGGCATCTCCATAGCCCGTTGATACGCCTAGTTGATGTGAGACTATCTTCTCCTTTTTCCCCTTGCACCTCGTCCATATTCTATTCCACCTATAATGCTATATCCATGGCTCACGCTCATGTATTGCGTGAGAGTTGAAAAGGTTTGAGAACACCAAAAGTGTGAAACAATTGTTTGATTTGTTCATCGAGGTTGTGCAAGCTTTAGATACTCTGTGTGGGAAAGATGGAGCATAACCAGAGCATATGATTTTGTAGGGATGACTTTCTAAGGCCATGTTATTTCGAAAGGACATGACTACCTTGTTGGTGTGCTCGAAGTATTACTGTTTTTATGTCAATATTAGACTATTGTTTTGAATCTTACGGATCTGAATATTCATGCCATAATAAAGAATATTACATGGATAAATATTTTAGGTAGCATTCCACATCAAAAATTCCGTTTTTATCATTTACTTACTCGAGGACGAGCAGGAATTAAGCTTGGGGATGCTGATACGTCTCCAACGTATCTATAATTTTTGATTGTTCCATGCTATTATATTATCTGTTTTGGATGTTTTATATGCATTTATATGCTATTTTATATTATTTTTGGACTAACCTATTAATCTAGAGCCTAGTGCTAGTTTCTGTTATTTTCCTTGTTTTTGAGTTTTGCAGATAAAGAATATTAAACGGAGTTCAAACGAAATAAAACCTTCGGAAGGAATTTTTTTGGAACAAAATGAATCTACGAGACTTGAGAACCAAGGCAGAGGAGCCACTGTGGGGCCACAAGCCCTAGGGGCGCGACCAGGGGGGTAGGCCACGCCGGGTAGGCTTGTGGGCCAACGACAACTCCCCTAACCCTAATCTTCAGCCTATAAATTCCGAAATATTCCATCATTATTAGAACGAGCCACGAAAACACTTTTCTGCCGCCAGAAGCCTCCATTCCCGAGAGATCCAATCTTGGAGCCTTTTCCGGTAATCTGCCGGAGGGTGATTCGATCACGGAGGGCATCTACATCAACTCCATTGCCCCTCCGATGATGCGTGAGTAGTTGACCACAGACCTATGGGTCCATAGCTAGTAGCTAGATGGCTTCTTCTGTCTCTTTTCTTCTCAATACCATGTTCTTCATGATCTTCATGGAGATCTATCCGATGTAATACTCTTTTGCGGTGTGTTTGTCGAGATCCAATGAATTGTGGGTTTATGTTCGGATTATCCATGAATATTATTTGAGTCTTTCCTGAATTCTTATATGCATGATTTCATATATTTGCAAGTCTCTTCAAGTTATTGGTTTGGTTTGGCCAACTGGATTGGTAATTCTTGCAATAGGAGAAGTGCTTAGTTTTGGGTTCAATCTTCCGGTGTGCTCACCCAGTGACAAAGTAGGGGTAGCAAGGCATGTATTGTATTGTCGCCATCAAGGGTAAAAAGATGGGGTTTTCATCATATTGCTTGAGTTTATCCCTCTACATCATGTCATCTTACTTAATGTGTTACTCTGTTCTTCATGAACTTAATACTCTGGATGCAGGCAGGAGTCGGTCGATGTGTGGAGTAATAGTAGTAGATGCAGAATCGTTTCGGTCTACTTGTCACGGACGTGATGCCTATATGCATAATCATTCCCTTGGATATCTTCATAAGTATTTGCTTTTCTATCAATCGACAGTAATTTTTTCACCCACCGTAATACTTGTCATCATGAGAGAAGCCATCTAGTGAAACCTATGGCCCCTGGGTCTATTTTCCATATTATACTTTCAGATCTAAAACCAAAAATACCAAAAATACTTGCTGCCCTATTTTTACTTTTAGTTTTACTTTCCGTTCAAGCATCCTATTACATCTATCTCTATTAGATCTCATCCTTGCAAGTAACCGTGAAGGGATTGACAACCCCTTTATAGCGTTGGATGCAAGAGTTTGATTCTTTGTGCAGGTACATCTATTGGTGACTCGCTTGTATCTCCTACTGGATTGATACCTTGGTTCTTAAAAACTAAGGGAAATACTTATCTACTTTGCTGCATCAAACCGTTCCTCTTCACGAGAAACCAATGCATGCTCGAGAAGTAGCAGAGGTCATCTTCTAGGGCAATGGGCAGGCTTTCCATGCCGACGACCAAGAGGACACTTTCAATCAAGGCCAAGCTTTCGATCCCTATGAGACACAAAGCCAAGACGACCACAACCAATATGGTGAAGAAGAAGAGGCAGAAGAGGTCGACGACCATGGCAACTAATGGCATGAGGATGATGAAGACACCTATTGCGACAGTGAGGATGATGAAGAGGTCGACATTGCGGACGAGCCATTGGTCTTCATCGATGAGCTAACCCAAAGAGCCGAGGCACAAAGGAACGGAAAGAGCACCCGCACCGGATCATACAACAAATATTAGGACACTTTCATATGCAAGAGTTGGATGGAGATAGGCCAAGACCCCAAGACCGGTGCCGGGCAAAAAGGAATCGTCTTTTGGACGAGAGTTCACAGGTGCTTTCATGAAAGAAGGAAGTTTGCGAGCACCCATGGCATCAACTCCATTCAAAATAGATGGGGGTTCGTCCAACAAGAGTGAAACAAGTATTGTGACGTGCTTGAGAGCGTAGAATCCCGTCCCGTGAGCGGCCTAGGCATGGGGGACTTGGTATGACCTCCCCTCTTTGTGCATTTCTATGCCATGTACATGTTTTAATTTTATGTCATTTTGCTTTGCGGTCTTGTCTTTGAATGTGTAGGCATTTCAATCTTTGAAAGCCTTCAAGGCCCGCCACAAGAACAAGTCGTTCACTCTTATCCATTGTTGGATGCTCATCAAAGATTGTGTCAAGTTTAGAGATCAATATGCCACTCTAATGAAGAAGAAGAAAGGGAAGGCGTCCGTGGCCCGGGAGGAGAAAATGCCCAAGAGATAGAGGGGCAAGACTAACTCCAAGATAGATGAGAAGCATGTCGCCGCATCTTTCACATTGCAAGAAACTTTGCAGGGCATGATCTCACAAAAAGAAGTGCGGGAGGAGAGGAGGAGCAAAGGAAAGGAGGAGCAAATAAAGATATACTTTGAGCTCCAAATGAAGAAGCTTGATATGGAGGAGGCCGTCAAGAGGAGGAAGCTTGACATGGAGGAGGCTGCACACGCAAAGAAGCTCGCGATCGAGGCCACCATTACCGACACCAAAACAAAAGAGGTGGCCCTTGCGATCATGAGCGTGGACTTGACAAACATGTCATCGTGGAGAAAGTCTTGGTTCGCGAATAGGCAAAATGAGATGTTCGACCAAGATGGCCTGGACCAGGGACGCGTGAACTAGGGAGGCGTCGGTCGTGAACTATGGCCGTTCTTTTTGGAGGATGACTAGTGTGCCGACCGCTGGTTGTGTTGCCGTTGTGAAAAACCCCGATTCATTTTGGAGACTGGTTGTGTTGCCAGCCGTTGGCTGTGTTGCCGACGTGAATTACTTGGGAATAGACCATTTTATGTAGGCTGGTATTTGTTTGTCGATCGCTGGCTCTATTGCTGGCATAAACTAAGACCGCTGGCATGGCCGTTGGCATAAATCTTTACGTTTGCATGCAAGACGAATAAGATGCGGCCAGGATGCGCCCGTGCTTCGGGTTCAAGGCCAACACATCCTCAAAAGAGGCCGGCGCCGCCGCATTGCTCTGTATAAACGGACGTCCGGAGAAGGTGGTGAGTTGGCCTCACGGATGAGGAGCTTTTGTATGCATGTGTGGTTCTGTACGTTCTTGACGTCTTGTGATACATAGCTGTCAGCCCTAAAAGGCAAGCATTCTATACTTCTATGAGCAGCCAAAACAACTCACCAGCTTGTCCCGGAAAAGACCAAGCATGTCACTGCTTAAGAAGTAGAGTAGGCAGCAGACTAACCCCACCCACCCGCAAAAACAACTCATCACCGAGCCTGGCCGAAGACAACCGGACAAGTGATCAGCTAGCGCTCCCGACTGGTTGCCGTGCGTGCCTATGCCAGAGCGCGCCACCCGCCGGAGGCCGTGGTGACGCGCGCCGCCGCTCGATCATCTCCTCCGTCCAGCTCGATCGGCGGGGCTGGACGCAGTGCAAACCACGGCGGGGCGGGGCTGCACAAAACAGACGGCCCTTCGCTGGAGGGCGGTGGTTGGTGAACCGGCAGGCCCGGGCTCCGGAGGCATGCATGCAGCAGTTGGCCGATGCGCATGTGCATGTGCATGTGGGCGCCGGCGTTACGACGGGCCAACCCCAGATTCCTGGTTGCTGGCGTTGACGATTTAGGAGTATGATATGGTTGGGGTTGGTACTTGGTTGGGTCATGCGAGTGCCCCGACATGCGTCCGGATCGAGTCCTGGGCCATGCATGGTCACGTAACATGCGGTACGTCCAGTGGATATATATACTATCATGTCCACACTGCACACATCGAGTCCATGCATGCATGGGTTAGCCACTGGCTTGTATGTACGGGATCACTAGTGCTACGAGCAAAACTTGATGAAACACAAGAATGTGCTGGTCCGATTGCGAGATGCTTCCTACTCACTCAAAGGTGCATTAGAGCCAGCCAAAAAAAGGAAGATTACAAAAATTCATCAACATTATTAAGTTCAAGTAGGGCAAAAATAACCAATCGATCGGTCAATCGGAGGACGCCACCATGATCAAGTGCGTCGTCGTTACACCTAGAACAAAATTCGACCATCCCTCACCAACCCGACCCCGATCCAACGACCGCGCCGCTTCGGCATGCAGTTCCATCTCTCTCGCACGTAACTGACTGTAGTAGCAACATTCTTTCTTGTTCCCTGGACCTGTCGATTCGATCCTTGGCTGGCTGGCTGGCTAGAGAGACCATGCATCATGCATGCATGAGCTTTGCGGGCGGCCTACTCGATCTACTCCATGGAGTAGCAGCATTCCTTGAAGGCCTGGAGGTTGTGCCGGAACACGGGGACGAAGGCGTCGACGCTGCCGTCGCCGAGGTAGGACGGGGCCAGGAACAGCATCCCCTCCGTCGGGAAGTAGGACGGCATGAAGTAGCTCGGGCTCCCCGTGCCGAAGTCCAGCTCGTAGAACGGGAACGTCAGCCAGCTGTCTACCTCCACGTCCGGGCACACCACGTCCTTGAGCACGGCGCTCGGGGCGAGCCCCTCCTTCTCCGCCGCGCCGGAGGACGCGAAGTCGATGAAGGACTGGAAGTAGGCGCCGTCCACCCTCGCCACCTCGTCGTGTATCGCCTGCGCCGCGTGCTTCAGCGGCCGGCTCAGCAGGTCGCCCACCGTGGTGCGCGGGAACGCCCAGAGCACCAGGTTGCCGAAGTACTCCGCCGGCTTGCCCAGACGGTGCCGCCCGTCCACGGATATCCGGATCGAGGTGGCCTCGCCAGGGCTCAGGTCGCGCGCGCGCGTCATGGTGCGCCAGAGGTGGGCGAGAATGGTCTCGAACCGGCTGAACGGCCGCCCGCGCCCCTCCGAGGCCTTGGCGCGGAGCCCCGCGATGAAGTCCTTGGTGAAGTGCGCCTTGTGGATGACGATGTTGCTTTCGCCGCTGTTGTTGTCTCTGTAATGATGGCCGGCGGCGGCTGTGGGCGACGGCCGGTGGTACTCCCTGCTGCGGTGGTCGTGCTCCAGGCGAGCTGGCGAGGGCCGCGGCTTGAAGAGGTCCTTCTGGTGGTGCACGGGCGGGACGCCCATGGGGAGCCCCCTGGTGGCGCGCCCCCAGGCGACGAGGAAGTTGCTGGTGGCGTGGCCGTCGGCGACGACGTGCTTGGACGTGAACCCGATGGCGAGGGAGCCGCAGCGGAACCGCGTGAGCTGCAGCAGCACCACCTCCTCGTGCTCCGCGTCCAGGCCCGGGTGCAGCTTCAGCAGCGCCGGCGTGGGCTTGGCCGGCGCCATGTCGACGAGGTCGGCGTCCACGGACGCCTCCACGAGGCGCGCGCCACGGTCATTCAGGACCACGGCCGGGGCGCCGTCGGGGGACTCGCCGACCTGCCCGGCAAACGCGCGGTACTGCGCCAGGACGGCCGCGAGGCCCTTCTCGATGGCGGCGGTGGACGGA
Source organism: Hordeum marinum (assembly GCA_022496015.1). Lineage (NCBI taxonomy): Eukaryota > Viridiplantae > Streptophyta > Magnoliopsida > Poales > Poaceae > Hordeum > Hordeum marinum. Next base: position 366,174,710 of record CM039676.1, on the reverse strand, counting down.
GCGGGCGGCGCGAAGGCGTAGACGATGGCCATCTGGATCTGGTACGTGACCGTGTCGAAGACGGACAGAGGGATGTACTCAGTGGGTGGAGCGCCGGCCTTGTAGGCGGGCTTGACAAGCCTGGAGCTCAGCACCTTCACCTCCATTGCTAGCTAGCGAGGTCAATCGAGCTCCGTTTCCGTGCAATCAAGTTGGATCGGCGACGAGGAGTTTGCTAGCTAGCCAGTGCTTGTGATCGTGACTGTATGGTTTGCTCGTTAGCTGGTGCGAGTGGCGATATATAGAGGGGGGGGGGGGGGGGGAACCAAAGTGGTTGGTGAAATCCCATGTAAACAACCTGTTTCATGTGTCTAAATTACTAGTATTCTGAGCATACATGGCTGAGACGTTTGACTCGGCTGCTACGAAGAGCTACGAAGGTGTTCGACCAAATGCCGTCACGACTCTCAACTCTCCGGCCGGTTCAGTAGGAGTAAGTACATGAGGCTTTGCAACTTGTACATACATGTTCGGGTCAATGTTTGGTGAAGCGTGACTTCAAACAAGAATCTGCACATTTTCGGCGCGAAAGCACGCTAATACTTGTCCTCTCGTCAGTCGTCGTCGTCGTTAGGTAGAGCATATATATGAGCCTCAACGTTTTCGATTAGCGTCTGGCATGAGATTGTGTGCCATACTTGACGTCTTGACTTGACAATTTGCCCGAGCTAATAATTGTAATTGTATAACAATGTATACGTACTTAATTAAACAGGTGGGTGACGTACATTCGGTCGGTCAGTCAGTCACACATTTTACGTGAAAAAAGGACAGCAGTCGTCCGATTCCAAAGTCGGCATGTTAACAACTAAACCTACGCGACATTTCACACTTTCGGGCCTGTACTCCTGGATGCATAAGTTAGGATTATCCTGCGCGAAAATGCTACACTTACGGATGACATACGGACGTTTTACGCGCTGACGAGGATGGAGTCCGACGTGCCCGCGCTGAAGGAGGAAACCAAAAGGCAATCGACCGTTGTTAAGTAAAAGAGAAAAAAAACAGAGCAGTTGCTGGCACTCCGTCGTTTCCAATTCACGAGACCGCCGCCTCCTGTTCTCCAGACGGCCGCTGGGATTCTTGGGCGAATGTCATCGTGGTTGCCGGCGGCCTAAACTGCTCTGGCTGCAGCTGGTCACGGCCTAACTTCGACGCCGTGGCCAACGTTTTGCTGGAGTACGCGTGTGCCTGAGAGCTCATGGACGGGGAGCAGCTGGAGCAGCCGAGGTTCTTCCCCAAAATTCTGTTATACTATGTTCAGTTTTTGCATCTTCGATCTAGCTTTTCCTGATCAGTTCCAGGCCGTTGCATGTTGATTTATTTTTATTTCTCCTTTTTCTTTTCGAATCTATAGAACTATAGCACATTATTCATGCTTTCCCCTCTGCTTTTGATGCTGACTGTATAAATCTTGTCTAGTTCGTGGGTCACATGCCAAGTTTTAGCGCAATAAGTCAGATATCAATTTAGTTGTATTGCCTTTGAACATGAATGTTTAATTTTTCATGATCTTATAGGAATCGATGATGAAACTTATGATGTTCAAGAATCAAGTGATATGTCTATTTCAAGCGATGACGGCGGCATTAAGCCACAAAAGGAAAGCAATGTGGAACTTGAACATGACCATGATGAAGCTCAACCAGATGTGTTTCTTGGAGACCCAAAATTGGGGATGACCTTTGATACGGAGAATGAGGTGCGAGAATACTACAACGATTATGCTAAAGCAAAAGGCTTTGGTGTGACGAGAAGAAGCTCAAATAATGATGATAATGGACAGTTGAAGTATCTTACACTTGCCTGCTCTCGCTATGGTAAGACTCAGTCTAGCTCAAGAAATATGTTGAAGCCAAAAATTAGACTTTCATGTGAAACATAGGCTTGAGCTGAATGATCGGGCTGGCATACGAGTAAACAAGAATTTTAATTCTTTGGTTGTGAAAGCAAATGGCCATGAAAACCTAACTTTTGGTGAGAAAAATTGTTGCAATTTTCTAGAGAAAACAAGAAAGCTGAAACTTGGAAGAGGTGATGCTGAAACGGTTCGTGACTATTTTGTCAAAATGCAATCTGATAACCCAAATTTTTTTAGTGTCATGGACCTTGATGATGAGTCACGGCTAAGGAATGTTTTTTGGGCAGATGCAAGAAGTAGAGCAGTGTATGACACTTTTCATGATGTTGTTAGTTTTGACACAACATATTTGACAAACAAATATGATATGACTTTTGTTTGTTTTGTCGGAGTCAATCATCATGGCCAATCAGTGTTGCTAGGATGTGCTTTATTATCAAATGAAGATACTGCAACATTTGTTTGGTTATTTCAAGCATGACTCAAGTGTATGTCCAACCGTCAACCAAAAGCAATTGTAACTGATCAAGCAAAAGCAATTCAGAATGGTGTGAAAATAGTTTTTTCAGAATCTCGATATAGATGGTGTTTGTGGCATATTATGAAAAAAATACCCGAGAAGTTTGGTGGATATAATGAATATGATAACATCAAGAGTGTTATTGGCAGGGCAGTTTATGATTCGTTAACAATTTCAGAGTTTGAAGTTGCTTGATGCACATGCTTGAAAAATATGGCCTTGGTGATAATGAATGGCTTAAAGGGCTTTATGACCATCGACACCGTTGGGTTCCAGCATTGGTGAAAGACAACTTTTGGGCAGGTATGTCTACTACACAGCGTAGTGAGAGTATGAATGCTTTCTTTGATGGGTATGTTAATGTAAAAACTACATTGAAGCATTTTGTTAGCCAATATGAGAATGCTTTTCGTGATAAAGTTGAGAAGGAGAATATTGCTGATTTCAATTCTTTCAATTCAACCATACCTTGTATCACACATTTTGACATCGAGAAGCAATTTCAATCAATATATACAAATTTGAAGTTCAAAGAATTTCAAGAAGAGTTGACAAAAAAGATGTATTCCGATCAGAAGTTGATAATGAAAGAAGGGGCGATAGAAATGTATGAGATAATGGAGGATGTGTTGATTGATGAAGAAAAAGGATGGAGAAGAGATATTGTGTACCATGTATATTTCAACGAGGAAGAGTTTGAAGTTAAGTGTTCATGTCGTCGCTTTGAGTTCAGAGGTATTCTCTGTAGGCATGTGTTATGTGTGATCACTCAAAAGAAAATCAAGGAGGTTCCTCCACAATACATCCTTGATCGGTGGAGAAAAAATGTGAAAAAAAAACATAACTTCGTCAAATGCACATATGGCGGCATGAAAGACACTCCTGTTGCACCTTGTAATGGGAAAACAACAAGTAAGACTATACTAAGTCCAGTATCATGATAGCCTCCAAAAAATGCCATTCAACTTACCCCAACGATCGACTAAGTCCAGTATCACTCCTGTTGGTTTAAGTATCGGTTTATTTCTAGCTTGATACTGTATATTTGTCATTCTGCAAGGTGCATGAACTTTTGCCTATCATCTGGTTCAAGTATCAAACTAGCATCTCCCGGCTTCATACTGTATATTTGTCATTCTCAAGAAACAATGACAGACAAAAACGGTATCAATTTTGTATTCATGATTCTATTTGGAAAAGTATGAACACAACATACAAGCTACAGCCAAACAATATAGCTAGAACTAAACAACTCTATAGACTGATTCTTCATTGCTGGGTATCTTGGCAACCTACTCGCTTTACCTTGAGATGCTCTTCTTTAAGACAAAAGCCTGAACTGCTTCTTTTTTAGACAAAATTGCAGGATCAGACTGAACTGCTCTTCTTTCAGACAACTTTTTGGTCAACAGAACACAATGGTCAGCGAGGGATTCACCATGCCATCTCCATAATGCACTCCGGTGACACTGCGGACGACGACCGAGAGGTCGCGCGGCAACCGCCGACGGCCAAGAGCTTGCGCCGCTGCCGCCGACGATGACCAAGATATCGCCGGGCCGCCCGCGACGCTGCCTACGAGGAGAGCCTTCCGTAGTGCATCACCACGTATATCCGCCGCCCGACCGTCACAGAGGAGCTCAATCCGCCGCCGTCACAGAAGAGCTCGCCGGCCAGGCTGCGTCGGAGGTCCCTCGCCGTTGGCCGTCGGGCCGCCTGGAAGAGAACGGGGATGGGGATTAGTTTTTTGTGCGAGTCGATTTGCTTTTTACCCGGATGCGCCTGCGAGAGTAACGGGTGAGGATGATGTGGACCAGGCCCGCCGCTTCCAAATCAGCGCGTAGCGCTTCGTCCGTAGATCGTGTCCGTAAGTGTAGCATCCTTATCCTGCGTGCTAATTAATTACTCTAGTAAACCATGTTTGACTGACCGATCTCGTGTCTTTGGGTTGACCTATTTTTGGTCAAATTGCAAGTAGAAATTGTTTTGGGTCGTAATTTATATATTTGTCACACAAATATCAAAAACAGTACCATGCGCACGCAAGTGAGAGCTGCACGGATAGACTTCAACATTAATCAACCAACGGATGCCACTCACGTCCAACATTAATCAACATTAATCGACCGTGTCGTTCAAACTAGAATTTTGGTACTTCAATCTTGTTCACCGCATCGCGCGCTAATTAACCTGGTACTTAACCAAGTCCAAAATCGAAAGAATCTGGTTAAAAGCCGAAGTTAGCTCGATCTCTTATTCGTCAAAATGCTAGATAAGCCCCAAAACTAATATTTGCTTTATGAAAAGCTCCACTAGCCACCACGCAAAAAAAAAAAAAAAAGGCTCACAACCCTAATGTTGGAGTACTTGCGCAGCAGGGCACTCATATAATGGACACTTGTGTGTTTGGCATTGCATAAACATGATTCATTAGAGGCGGCGAATCTGCCAAAAGTGCAGGGAAAAGAGAGTTGATGTTAAAGAAATACAGAAGCCTGCATATGCTGGTGCATGCATGACGAGTTAAGCAAGAAAACTAGGTAATGATGACCATGCATGCATGTCTGTCACTATTCCTAAATATAAGTGTCTTTTAAAGATTGCACTATAACTAGTATATAGATATATTTCAAAGTATAGGTTAATTTAATTTATTTTATATGTGAAAATTATATTAGAAACGAAGAGAGTACTAGTTAAAATCGTCTAACGCCAACGAAACCTCCTGTGAGAATCTCTTGGTGGTTCAATTATCGATCGTGCTTACTTTACTGGGAGCAACTTCTGTTAGTCTAGTCTCTTTATCTAGCTCATTCCCGCTAGGTGGACTTTCGTTTTTTGTCTTCTAAAGTTGGACTTCTAGAAAGCCTATGACCGGCTGTACTGGTCCTTCTTGCGGTTGGTGCTCCTTCGTCGGGGCTTCGACGGCAGGTGGTGTTTTTGGATTATACAACTGGTCAAGTCTAGTAAAACGGCCATTGACATGAACGGTGAGGTAGGACCCTATTTCTTCGCCTTGGCTGGAGTGAAGCAGGGGGACCCGATCTCCTTCCTTTTCTTCAACCTCGCCATAGATGTGCTGGCCGGTATTTTAGATAAAGCACGGATGGCCGGCCACCTGACTGGGGTGGTAGGACACCTGATACCTGGTGGAGGGGTTACACACCTCCAATATGCGGACGATACCATGCTCATGGTGGAAGGATCCCACCTTGACATTGTGAATCTTAAGTTCCTCCTATTATGCTTCGAAGCGGTGTCAGGACTGAAGATCAATTTTGACAAAAGCGAGGTCTTTGTCCTCGGACACTCACCGGAGGATCGGCTCCGGATTGCTAATAACCTGAACTGCAAGCTAGCGGAGTTACCCATAACCTATCTGGGAATGCCGCTGGCAGAATCGTAAATCCTGGCGACTAGTTTGATCCCCTAGTTGATCAGGTGGCTTCACGGGCCAAGCCGTGGAGGGGGCGGTTTGCCTCCAAAGGAAGTAAAATGATCCTCATTAGTGCTAACTTGTCGAGCCTCCCCATGTTTATAATGCGGTTGTACATCCTGCCGGAGAGCGTCCATAGCTCTTTCGACAAGGAGCTCTTCAGGTTCTTCTGGCAGGCTACCAACGGTCGTCAGAAATACCACATGGTCAAGTGGGCTGATATATGCCTGCCCAAGGAACGTGGCGGGTTGGGGATCACGGCCTCCCTCCCAATGAATACCGCCCTCATGCTAAGGTGGGTATGGCGCATCCTCCTAAACGAGGGGGGCTTATGGCTCCAACTTATTCAGGCAAAATACCTAAGGGGTGAGCCGCTTCTCGCCTGTTCTCGCGTGGGCGGTTCCCAATTCTGGCAAGCTATCCAAAAGATAAAGAAGGAGATTCACTTAGGAAGTGAATCTCCTTCGATATTCGGAATGGGGAGGGAACCCAGTTCTAGCTGGACCCATGGGCTAGGGATGAGCCAGTCGGGGTGGAATTCCCTACCTTGTTCCCCATTTGCATAGATCCTTCAATCCTCGTGGTAGAAGCTTTCTGCCACGGGCAATGGGATATACGATTCAACGTTCTTTCGGCCCCATAGAAATGGCCGAGTGGAATCGTCTGTTAGACACTTTGCCACACATGCTCCCAGACTACTCGGATACGGCTACGTGGCGTCTCTCCCCGTCTAGGGAATTTTCAGTTAGCTCGGCATACCAAGCCCTATGTAGAGCTCCCATCATTCCCTGGCTCTCGCCACTTTGGAAGGCCCCCCTGCCCCTAAAAGTCTAAATTTTTGTGTGGCAGTTGCTCCGTAACCGCCTCTCTCCGGGCATGGAGGTGCTCATGCGGCACGGCCCAGGGAACGACATGTGCCCTTTATGTGCGGTCCCGGAGACGGCCACCCACATATTTTTTTACATGCATAGCGGTGAGGGCCATGTGGGAATTCGTTCCTGAGGCGCTTGGTCCCGACTGGGAGGCCCAAGATCTCACGTAGTTTCTCCAACTTAGGGCCAATCAACTTGTGCAACACCGTCGGCTGTTCTGGCTTATCTTCGTCGCTATGGCGTGGACCCTTTGGACGGCTCGCAATAAAATGGTGATAGAGAGGATCTTTTCGAGGCAGACGTCTCACTCCTTAAAAATTCTCGCTTTTATGCAGCACAGGCACCCCCTCCCTAGGCAGCGAGACCGGGCCTATTTTGACGGCATGCTGGACTCGCTCCAGGCTACCGCGCGACACTTGGCTTCCCAGTAGGAGCGTTGCTATCCCGCCACTAGGTGACCTTTTTATGCTTTCTCTTATTTTCTTTGAGCTAGAATGTGCCGAGGCCCCGGCTGCTACCAATGACTGTGCTTGTATGTGACCATTGTTTTATCAATAAAGCGGGACGAAAGCTATTTCGAAAGAGAGCTCATTCCCGCATGCATGTTCGTTCATGGTGTCATACATGTTGGGATTAGCTGGTACGAAGAACCTGGCTGGCTAACAGGAACGAGCTTGTCTTTGCTCGTTCCGAAATCAGAAAGTAGTTTACTTTTTATTTTCTTAAAATGGTCAAGAAAATTGTTAAGAATAGTTTGTTTTCCTGTACTGGTCAGGAGTACTTTAATTTTGTTAATTCTCTCTTACAAGGTTACATATTTGATTTGTGCAAAATGACATTTTTATAGAGCTAAATACAATGGTGCTTAAAGTTGCCACCGATTTTCGTTTCAACGTCTGAACTTGAAAAATACGCCAAACTGGTTCTAAACTTGGCATAAATGTGCAAATACAATGCTAGACATAAAATACGCTTATTCGACACCGTATTTTTGTTAGCATTCACACATGGCATGCCAACATAACATGGGACCCACTTAACAGGTGACGAGGATATGTACCTAGGGTAGGGTCCTAGGCCTGACCTAGATACCCTACCTAAGGACACCGTGTTGGAGAACTTAAGGACCACAAGGGAGATTCCAACTGGATTCTCCATGGAGTTCAAGTCACTCAACAACCAATCCATTCGGTAACTCCTTCCTCCACTCGACAATCGTTTGTCACTAGGACGACTCCGCTTCCAGTCGACAACAGAAGACCAGAAGTTGCCCCTGAGAAACCAACAGGCTGGCGTTAGGCCAGTCGTCATTAATAGCAATTATGAGTATGTTATTAGTAACACTAGTCTTTATACCCACGATCGGACCCTTGGAAGCTTGGCAATTATGAGGGGCAACTAACTCTATATAAGCCACCCCTCCCCTCTGGCACAAGGGTTCGCAACCATTATAATATCTACTCTCCACACGACAAAGCTCTAGAGCACTGAGACGTAGGGCTGTTACCTCCATGAGAGGGGCCTGAACTCATACATCCATGTGTACATCCTCGCCGTAGCTAGGACTCTGCCCTCTCCTTTTGTACCCCTACCTTCTACTGTCAGCCTTGTTCCCACGACCATTGGCGCCCACCGTGGGGCAGGCGTCTAAGCAACTTCCGGTGTGGTTGCGTTTTTCACCCTTCGTCATGTCTTCCGGCGGTGTTTTTGCTCTGGGCCACAAGATCCGTTTCGGAGTGCTCACCTTCATCGCCGGCGATTCGACATGGCTTTAAGAAGCGCCTCTCGACGTCGAGGCGCTACCAGTCCATGGGGCTGCGCACTTCCACGCGAGTTCCTGCGGCGTGTTGCTGCGGCAGCCGTCGAATCCATATTCGTCTGCTTTGCCCGCTGTTCATCGTCGCAAGCGATCCGGTCGCTCGTGACTCTAGTGCTGGGTCAGGCATGCAGTGGCTCGCCAAATTTCTTCTCCACAGATTGCGGCGATCAAGCCTGCCGAGTCCCTTCACGGCGTGTTCGAGTTGGACTCCGATCAGTTTGACGTTCCTTCCGATTGCGAGAGCTATGATCCTGCATCGGAGGTCCTTATGGCTGGTTCTCATCAAAGCCCGCCGTCGGGCTTCGGCCACGGCAGGCAGGAAGCTGGAGGACCATCGAGTGATCAGCTGCGTTGCGATGGTGAAGTCCTTCGTACTCCCATCATTGGCATGACCACCGAGGCCCAGGCCTTGGAGGCCACACGCATACGGCTTGAAGAGCTTCAGAGAGAACTCGATGAGCGCGCGCACCAGCATCCACCAGTTTCCAGTCGACGTTAGAGGCAGCTGTTTCCGACTGGATCTCATAACAATGTTGAGGTATACCATACTCCTATGTTAAACGTTGTAGCTGCTGCTAGGATAGCAGATTCAATTCAACCATCACGGTCAGAGGTGTTGGGAACGTTGCATGGGAAACAAAAATTTTCCTACGCGCACACAAGATCTATCCATGGTGATGAGCATCTACGAGAGGGAGAGTGGATCTACATACCCTTGTAGATCGCTAAGCGGGAAGCGTTAAGAAACGCGGTTGGTGTAGTCGAACGTCTTCGCGATCCAAATCGCTGAGCATCCCGCGATCTCATCACGATCCGTCTCGCGATCCGATCACGATCCGTCCAGCGAACTCATCACGATCCGTCCCGCGATCTCATCACGATCCGTCTCGCGATCTTGATCACGGTCCATCCGATCTAGCGCCGAACGGACAACACCTCCGTGTTCAGCACACGTACAGCTCGATGACGATCTCCGCCTTCTTGATCCAACAAGAGGGAGCGGAGAGGTAGATGACTTCTTCGGCAGCGCGACGGCGTTGCGGCGATGGTGGTGGAGCTATTCCAGCAGGGCTTTGCCTAAGCACTGCTGAAAACCGATCTAGAGGAGAAACTGCGATCTAGAGGAGAGGTAGCACGTGGCTATTAGGGTTAGCTTTTTCCTCTAAATCCTCTAGTATATATAGGAGGGAGGGAGGGGAGGAGGCAGCCTCAAACCCTCATGGTTTGGTCAAAATTGGAGGTTGAGGAGTCCTACTCCAATCCTATTAGGAGTAGGATTCCTCCTTTCCACTTGGAAACTCTTTCCACCTCTCCACCTTTGGATTTTTTTCCTTCTCAAACCACTCCAGCCGTATGGGCCCTTAGAGGAGGCTTCGGCCAGCCCACCAGGGGCTGGTTTACCTACTCCCACAGCCCATGTAGCCTCTTGGGTCGAAATACCTCTCGCGATGGTCCCCCGATACACTACCGGCACTCCCGGTACACTACCGATGAGCCAGAAACTTTTCTGGCAACCAAAACAGGACTTCCTATATATCAATCTTTACCTCCGGACCATTCCGGAGCTCCTCATGATGTCTCAAATCTCATCCGGGACTCCAAAATACCTTCAATCACCACCATACATAACTCTATACTATCGAAACGTCACCGAACCTTAAGTGTGCAGACCCTGCGGGTTCGAGAACTATGTAGACATGACCGAGACACCTCTACGGTCAATAACCAATAGCGGTACCTGGATGCCCATATTGGTTCCTACATATTCTACGAAGATCTTTATCGGTCGAACCTCTATGCCAAGGATTCAGTTAATCCCGTATGATGTTCCCTTTGTTTTTCGGTATGTTACTTGCCCGAGATTCGATCATCGGTATCTCCATACCTATTTCAACCTCGTTACCGGCAAGTTTCTTTACTCATTCCGTAATACAAGTTCCCGTGACTAACACTTAGTCACATTGCTTGCAAGGCTTATTGGGATGTTGTATTACCGAGTGGGCCCTGAGATACCTCTCCGTCACACGGAGTAACAAATCCCAGTCTTGATCCATGCCAACCCAACAGACACCCTCGAAGATACCTGTAGAGCACCTTTGTAGTCACCCAGTTACGTTGCGATGTTTGGTACACACAAGGTACTCCTCCGGTGTCAGTGATTTGCATGATCTCATGGTCATAGGAACAAATACTTGACATGCAGAAAACTGTAGCAATAAAATGACACGATCATATGCTACGTTTGTAGTTTGGGTCTTGTCCATCACATCATTGTCCTAATGACGTGATCCCATTATCAAATGACATCTCATGTCCATGAGTAGGAAACCAGATCCATCTTTGATCAACGAGCTAGTCTATTAGAGGCATACTAGGGACATGGTGTTGTCTATGTATCCACACATGTATCTGAGTTTCCGATCAACACAATTATAGCATGGATATTAACCGATTATCATGAACAAGGAAATATGATAATAACCAATTTATTATTGCCTCTAGGGCATATGTGCAACAGTCTCCCACTTGCACTAGAGTCAATAATCTAGTTCACATCACCATGTGATTCACATTGTTATGAATCTAACACCCAATCAGTTCTAGGGCTCGATCATGATTTGCATGTGAGAGAAGTCTTATAGTACGGGTCTGCGACATTTAGATCCGTGTGTACTTTGCAAATCTATATGTCAAACTGTAAACACTGCTACCACACTCCACTTGGAGCTATTCCAAATGGTTGCTCTACTATCTAATCCGGATTGCTACTAAGAGTCACCTGGATTGGTGTCAAAGCTTGCATCGACGTAACTCTTTACGATGAACACTTTCTTACCTCCATAATCGAGAAACATTTCCTTAGTCTTTTAGTTACTAAGGATGATCTTGACAGCTGTCCAATGATCCACTCCTGTATCACTCTTGTACCCCTTGACGGACTCATGGCAAGGCACAGACAGGTGCGGTACACAGCATGGCATACTATACAGAGCCTATGGCTAAGGCATAGGGGATGACATTCGTCCTTTCTCTTTCTTCTGCTGTGGTCGAGCTTTGAGTCTCACTCAACTTCACACCTTACAAAGTAGGCGAGAACACTTCTCTCTGACTGATCCATTTTGAACTCTTTCAAAATCTTGTCAAGGTATGTACTCATTCAAAGTCTCATCAAGCATCTTGATCTATCTCTATAGATCTTGATGCTCAACAATTAGGTAGCTTTATCCAGGTCTTCCTTTGAAAAACTCCTTTCAAACAACCCTTTATGCTTTCTAGAAATTCTACATCATTTCCGATCAACAATATGTCAACCACATATGCTTATCAGAAACTCTATAGTGCTCCCACTCACTTTATTGTAAATACAAGTTTCTCATAAACTTTGTATAGACTCAAAAACTTTGATCACCTCATCAAAGTGTATATTCCAACTCCGAGATGCTTGCTTCAGTCCATAGAAGGATCACTGAAGCTTGCCAACCTTTTAGCATCCTTAGGGCTAACAAAACCTTCTGGTTGTATCACATACAACTTTTCCTCAAGTAAACTGTTAAGGAAACGATGTTTTGTCATCCATCTGCCAGATTTCATAATTGAAAAATGCGGCAACTGCTAACATAATTCCAATAGACTTTAGCATCGCTACGAGTGAGAAAGTCTCATCGCAGTCAACTCTTTGAACTTGTCGGAAACTTCTTTGTGACAAGTCGAGCTTTATAAATGGTGACATTTACCATCATCGTCTGTCTTCATCTCAAAGGTCCATTTGTACTCGATGACCTGCCATCCAACGAGCAAGTCTACCAAATTCTATACTTGGTTTTCATACATGGATCCTTTCTCGGATTTCATGGCCTCTAACCATTTGTCGGAATTCGTGCCCCTCATCGCTTCTCCATATCTCGTAGGTTCATCATTGTCCAACAACATGACCTCCAAGACAGGGTTGTCGTACCACTCAAGAGCAGTACGCATCCTTGTCAACCTACGAGGTTCGATAGTAACTTGATCCGAAGCTTCATGATCATCATCATTTACTTCCTCCTCAACTGACGTAGGTTCCACAGAAACATCTTTCTGCGATATGATACTCTCTAGTTGAAACAAAGGTTCAACAACCTCATCAAGTTCTATCTTCCTTCCACTCAATTCTTTTGAGAGAAACTTTTTCTCGGTAAAGCACCCGTTTTAGCAACAAACACTTTATGCTTGGATCTAAGATAGAAGGTTCACCCAACTGTTCTTAGGGTAATCTATGAATATGCATTTGTCCGCTTTGGGTTCGAGCTCATTAGGTGAAAACATTTTTCCACACAAGCGTCGCAGCCCCAAACATTAAGAAATGAGAGCTTAGGTTTCTATCAAACCATAATTCACACGGTGTCATATCAACGTATTTAGATGGCGCCGTATTTAATGTGAATGTAGTTGTCTCTAATGCATAACCCCAAAACTATAGTAGCAAAATGATAAGAGGCATCATAGCCTGCACCATATCCAATAGAGCACGACTATGACCTTCGGACACACCATCACACTATGGTGTTCCGGGTGGCGCGTTGTGAAACGACTTTCACATTGTCTAAAGTTGTATGCCAAACTCGTAACTCCGATATTCACCTCCACGATCATATCGCAAACAATTTTTATCTTCTTGTCACGATGATCTTAAACTTCACTTTGAATTTGCTTGAACTTCTCAAACAATTCAGACTTGTGTTTTATTAAGTAAACATACACTATATCTACTCAAATCATCAATGAAGGTAAGAAAATAACAATATCCACCACACACTACAAGACTCATTGGATTGCCTACATCAACATGCATCATTTCCAATAAATCACTTGCCCGCTCCATCAATCCAGAAAACGGGGTCCTTAGTCATCTTGTCCAAGAGGCATGGTTCACATGTCTCAACCGGTTCAAAATCGAATGAGTCCAAAGATCCATCAACATGGAGTTACTTCATGCGCTTTATGCCAATATGACATTTAGCGGCAGTGCCACAAGTATGTGGTACTATCATTATTAACTTTGTATCTTTTCGCATCAATGTTATGAACATGTGTATTACTATGATCAAGATTCAACAAACCATTCTCAGTGGGTGCATGACCATTGAAGTTATTATTCATGTAAACAGAATAACAATTATTCTCTAACTTAAATGAATAACCGTGTTGAAATAAACACGATCTAATCATGTTCATGCTCAATGTAAAACACCAAATAACATTTATTTAGGTTCGTCACTAATCCCAAAGGTAGAGACAACGTGCGATGTCGATCACATCAACCTTGGAAACATTTCCAGCACACATCGTCACCTCACCCTTAGCTAGTCTCTGTTTATTCCGTAGCTTTTACTCGAGTTAATAACATTTAGCAACCGAACCGGTATCCAATACCCATGTGCTATTAGGAGTACTAGCAAGGTACACATCAATAACACGTATATCAAATATACTTGTGTCGATGTTGCCAGACTTCTTATCTACCAAGTATCTAGGGTTGTTCCGCTTCAACGACCGCTCACCTCATAATACAAGCACTTAGTCTCGGGTTTGGGTTCAACTTTGGGTTGCTTCACTGGAGTAGCAACTGACTTGCCATCCATGAAGTTTCCCTCCTTGCCCTTGCCCTTCTCGAAACTAGTGGTTTTACTAACCATCAACACTTGATGCTCCTTCTTGATTTCTACCTTCGCGGTGTCAAACATCGCGAACAGCTCAGGGATCATTATTTCTATCCCTGGCATTTTATAGTTCATCACTGAGTTCTAGTAGCTTAGTGACAGTGACTTGGAGAACTATATCAATCACTATCTTATCTGGAATATCAACTCCCACTCGATTCAAGCGATTGTAGCACCCAGACAATCTGAGCTCATGCTTAACGATTGAGCTAGTCTCCTTCATCTTGTAGGCAAAGAATCTTTTTGGAGATCTCATATCTCACAACATGGGCACGAGCCTGAGATCCCAATTTCAGCTCTTAGAACATCTCATATGTTCCGTGACATTCAAAATGTTTTGGAGCCTCAATTCTAAGCCGTAATGCATGACGCACTAAACTATCAAGTAGTCATCGAAACGTGCCTGTCAGATGTTCACAACATCTACAGATGACGCTAGAGGGGGTGGCGCACCGAGCGGTGCATTAAGGACATAAGCCTTCCGTGCAGCAATGAGTACAATCCTCAGATCAAGGACCCAGTCCACAATATTGCTACCATCATCTTTCAACTCTATTTCTCTAGGAACATATAGAAATTCAAGGGAGCTACAGCGTGAGCTAGTAATCTACAACATAATTTTGCAAAGACACTACTGACTATGTTTATGATAATGAGTTCAATTAATCATATTACTTAAGAACTCCCACTCAAATTGACATCCCTCTGGTCATTTGAGTGATACATGATCCAAATTCACCAACTCAAGTCCGATCATCACGTGAGTTGAGGTGGTTTCAATGGTGAACATCATCATGTTGATCATATCTACTATATGACTCATGTTCGACCTTTCGGTCTCTTGTGTTCCAAGGCCATGTCTGTACATGCTAGGCTCGTCAAGTTTAACCCAAGTGTTCTGCATGTGCAACACTGGTTTGCACCCGTTGTATGTGAACGTAGAGTCTATCACACCTGATCATCACGTGGTGTCTCGACACGACGAACTTTCGCAATGGTGCACACTTGGGGAGAACACAATTTATCTTGAAATTAAGTGAGGGATCACCTTATAATGCTACCGTCGTCCTAAGAAAAACAAGGCGCATAACATGATTAACATCACATGCAAATCATAAGTGACATGATATGGCCATGAGCTTGTGCTTTTGATCTCCATCTTGAAAGCACCGGCATGATCTCCATCGTCACCGGCATGATACCATGATCTCCATCGTCACCGGCATAACACCATGATCTCCATCATCTTGATCTCCATCAACGTGTCGCCATCGGGGTTGTCGCGCCCACCATGCTTCTACTACTATTGCTACCGTTTAGCGATAAAGTAAAGCATTACATAATGCTTAATGATTGACATGCAGGTCATACAATAATTAAATAAACCCTATGGCTCCTGCCGGTTGCCGTACTCGTCGACATGCAAGTCGTCATATTCTATACAACACATGATCATATCATACATCACATATATCTCATCATGTAATTGGCCATATCACATCACAACATACCGTGCAAAAACAAGTTAGACGTCCTCTAATTGTTGTTGCATGTTTTACGTGGCTGCTACGGGTATCTAGCAAGAACAATTCTCACCTACGCATAAACCACAACGGTGATACATAAGTTTCTTTTCAACCTTCTCAAGGACCGCCTTAGTCGAATCCGATCCAACTAAAGTAGGAGAAACAGACACCCGCCAGCCATCTTTGTGCAACGAAGTTACACGTCAGTCGATGGAACCGGTCTCTCATAAGCGTACGAGTAAAGTTGGTCTGGGACGCTTCATCCCACAATACCGCTGAACCAAAACACGACCAAGGGGGGAAGCAATCTAAGCATCAATGCCCACAAATTCTTTGTGTTCTACTCGAGATCTCATCTACACATAGACCTAGCTCATGAGGCCACTGTTGGGGAACGTTGCATGGGAAACAAAAATTTTCCTACGCAGATGCAAGATCTATCCATGGTGATGAGCATCTATGAGAGGGAGAGTGGATCTACACACCCTTGTAGATCGCTAAGCGGGAAGCATTAAGAAACACGGTTGGTGTAGTCGAATGTCTTCACGATCCAAATCGCCGAGCATCCCGCGATCCAATCACGATCTGTCCCGCGCTCCAATCACGATCCATCCCGCGAACTCATCATGATCCGTCCTGTGATCTCATCACGATTCGTCTCGCGATCTTGATCACGGTCCTTCCGATCTAGCGCCCAACGGACGGCACCTCTGCGTTCAGCACACGTATAGATCGATGTCGATCTCTGCCTTCTTGATCCAGCAAGAGGGAGCAGAGAGGTAGATGATTTCTCCAGCAGCGCAACGGTGTTGTGGCGATGGTGGTGGAGCTATTCCAGCAGGTCTTCGCGTAAGCATCGCTGAAAACCTATCTAGAGGAGAAATTGCGATCTAGAGGAGAGGTAGCACGTGGCTATTAGGGTTAGCTTTTTCCTCTAAATCCTCTAGTATATATAGGAGGGAGGGAGGGGAGGAGGCAGCCTCAAACCCTCAAGGTTTGGTCAAAATTGGAGGTGGAGGAGTCCTACACCAATCCTATTAGGAGTAGGATTCCTCCTTTCCACTTGGAAACTCTTTCCACCTCTCCACCTTTGGATTTTTTTCCTTCTCAAACCACTCCAGCCGCATGGGCCCTTAGAGGAGGCTTCGGCCAGCCCGCCAGGGGCTGGTTTACCTCCTCCCACAGCCCATGTAGCCTCTTGGGTCGAAATACCTCTCCCGATGGTCCCTCGGTACACTACCGGCACTCCCGGTACACTACCGATGAGCCCGAAACTTTTCCGGCGACCAAAACATGACTTCCTATATATCAATCTTTACCTCCGGACCATTCCGGAGCTCCTTGTGACTTCCGGGATCTCATCCAGGACTCCGAACAACCTTCGGTCACCACCATGCATAACTCTATACTATCGAAACGTCACCGAACCTTAAGTGTGCAGACCCTGCAGGTTCAAAAACTATGTAGACATGACCGAGACACCTCTACGGTCAATAACCAATAGCGGGACCTAGATGCCCATATTGGTTCCTACATATTCTACGAAGATCTTTATCGGTCGAACCTCTATGTCATGGATTCAGTTAATCCCGTATGATGTTCCCTTTGTTCTTCGGTATGTTACTTGCCCGAGATTCGACCGTCGGTATATCCATACCTATTTCAACCTCGTTACCGGCAAGTCTCTTTACTCGTTTTGTAATACAAGATCTCGTGACTAACACTTAGTCACATTGCTTGCAAGGCTTATTGTGATGTTGTATTACCGAGTGGGCCCTAAGATACCTCTCCGTCACACGGAGTAACGAATCCCAGTCTTGATCCATGCCAACCCAACAGACACCCTTGGAGATACCTGTAGAGCACCTTTATAGTCACCCAGTTACGTTGCGATGTTTGATACACACAAGGTACTCCTCCGGTGTCACTGAGTTGCATGATCTCATGGTCATAGGAACAAATACTTGACATGAAGAAAAGAATAGCAATAAACTGACACGATCATATGCTACGTTTGTAGTTTGGGTCTTGTCCATCACATCATTCTCCTAATGACGTGATCCCATTATCAAATGACATCACATGTCCATGACTAGGAACCATAGCCATCTTTGATCAACGAGCTAGTCTATTAGAGGCATACTAGGGACATGTTGTTGTCTATGTATCCACACATGTACCTGAGTTTCCGATCAACACAATTATAGCATGGATAATAAACGATTATCATGAACAAGGAAATATGATAATAACCAATTTATTATTGCCTCCAGGGCATATTTTCAACAAGAGGCTGGTAGAGGGTTGATGCACATTAGAGCATTGCTGGATGCAACACAACGTCAAATTCTGTTGTTTCGCAATCACGCAATAGGATTCACAGTAACTCACCAAGGGCATAGATTGTTTAGTCAGCTCATAGGCCTGGATCACCCTTACGCCAAAGGGGTGGAGGTTTTCATGAAGATCAGTTCAAATATCAGTTTCACCGTGATGACCACCGTCGAGTGCCCACTCCTCCGCTGTGTGGTCCGCGCATGCCCCAACACCAGGACGAAAGGTGCTCGTTCGATGACGAGCGGAATGCGGGGTTTGATGCTTGGGATCTCCTCACTCAGAGGCGGTTCGATAGGGGCAGAGCCCACAAAGATGGACATGACAGAGATTTTATGAGTGGCGGCACAACTATTATTTCTGGCCCCGAGTGCTTTAGCAGAGCCATACATTCTGCAGAGATTCCCCCCAACTTCAGGTTGGCGGCTGGGATCGAGAAGTTTTTTGGCGAGTCAAAGCCAGAGACTTGGTTGGATGACTAACGAGTGGTAGTTCAGATTGCTGGTGGCAATGATAATGTCGCGATGAAACATTTATCCTTGACGTTGGATGGTTCTGCTCGTGCATGGCTAAATCGCTTGGTTCCATCTAGCATATACTGCTGGGAGGATCTCGCCCGAGTGTAGGTTAGAACTTTTGAAGGCACTTGTAAGCGTCCTGCCAGGCTGATTAACTTGCAACATTGTGTTCAGAAGCCCAATGAGACCTTGAGGGATTACATTCAGCGCTAGTCCACTTTGCATCATACATTGGAAAATGTTTCTGAACATCAGGTTGTTTGTGCTTTCAAGGCTGGAGTGAAGTACAGAGAGCTCTACTTGAAGTTTGGTCGAACAGGCGACATCTTGCTGAGTAAGATGATGGAAATCACCACTCGGTACACCAATGGCAAAGAGGAAGACCGCCTCCATAGTGGCAAAGGAAAAGCGGTCGACAACGAGCCCAGAGGCAATTCCAGTCAGAAGCAGAAGCGGAAGGCTGATGGCCCTATCAAGGCAGAGGCGGCCACTCTAGCGGCCCAAGGGAAGAATAAGTGGAAGGCCAAAGGACATTTTAACCCCAAGAAAGGAAAGAATAAGTCGGGGACTGATGTGTTGGATCTACCGCGTGCAATCCACACGAGGAAAGATGAGGAAGGCAACTTGATATTGCCCAAGCATACCACTTGATAGTGTCGACTGCTCATTTAGCAGTTCAAGGAGACTCCGTCGGGTGAGAAAACTCCTGAGAAGGACGATGAAGACAAAGAAACGTTCCCTGATGTCACCGCTACACTAATGATTTTTGCTGATGTTGAAAGCAAGAGTCGATTGAAGGTCATCAAACGGGAGGTCAACATGGCCGTACCTACTGATACGTCCATTTTGCATCATACTTTTATATTGATATTTATCGCATCATGAGTTGTTATTACACATTATGGTATAATATTCATGCCTTTTCTCTCTTATTTCACAAGGTTTACCTGAAGAGGGAGAATGCCGGCAGCTGGAATTCTGGGCTGGAAAAGGAGCAGGTTTGAGATGTCTATTCTACACAACTCTAAAAGCCGTGATTATCAACAAGGAATTATTTTGGAATATATACAAAATACTAGGCCGGAGATATACCAGAGAGGAGCCACCAGGAGGCCACGAGCCTGCCAGGCGCGGCCTACCCCCCTGGCCGCGCCTGGGGGGCTCATGGGCCCCCTGCAGCTCCTCTGGCCCCCATCTTCTCCTATATGAAGGGTTTCGTCCGAGAAAAAAAAATCAATAGAGAGCTTTCGGGAGGAGACGCCGCCGCCACGAGGCGGAACTTGAGCAGAACCAATCTAGAGCTCTGGCAGGGCTGTTCTGCCGGGGAAACTTCTCTCCCGGAGAGGGAAATCATCGCCATCGTCATCACCAACACTCCTCTCATCGGAGGGGACTCATCTCCATCAACATCTTCATCAGCACCATCTCATCTCCAAATCCTAGTTCATCTCTTGTATCCAATCTCCGTCTCGCAACTCCGATTGGTACTTGTAAGGTTGCTAGTAGTGTTAATTGCTTATTGTAGTTGATGCTAGTTGGTTTACTTGGTGGAAGATAATATGTTCAGATCCTTAATGCTATTCATTACCTCTCTGATCATTAACATAATTATGCTTTGTGAGTAGTTACGTTTGTTCCTGAGGACATGGGATAAGTCTTACTAATAGTAGTCATGTGAATTTGGTATTCGTTCGATATTTTGATGCGTTGTATGTTGTCTCTCCTCTAGTGGTGTTATGTGAACTTCAACTACATGACACTTCACCATTATTTGGCCCTAGAGGAAGGCATTGGGAAGTAATAAGTAGATGATGGGTTGCTAGAGTGACATAAGCTTAAACTCTAGTTTATGCGTTGCGTCGTAAGGGGCTGATTTGGATCCACTAGTTTAATGCTATGGTTAGACTTTGTATTAATTCTTCTTTCGTAGTTGCAGATTCTTGCGAGAGGGGTTAATCATAAGTGGGATGTTTGTCCAAGCAAGGACAACACCCAAGCACCGGTCCACCCACATATCAAACTATCAAAGTAGCGAACGCGAATCATATGAACATGATGAAAACTAGCTTGACAGTAATTCCCATGTGTCCTCGGGAGCACTTTACTTTATATAAGAGTTTGTTCAGGCTTGTCCCTTACTACAAAAGGGATTGGGACATATTGCTGCACCTTTGTTACTATTGTTACTTGCTACCCGTTACAAATTATCTTATCATACAACTATCTGTTACCGACTATTTCAGTGCTTGCAGAGAGTACCTTACTGAAAATTGCTTGTCATTTCCTTCTGCTCCTCGTTGGGTTCGATACTCTTACTTATCTAAAGGACTACGATAGATCCCCTATACTTGTGGGTCATCAAGACTCTTTTCTAACGCCATTGCCGGGGAGTGAAGCACCTTTGGTAAGTGGAATTTGGTAAGGAAACATTGAATTTCTTTCAGAAAATAGTATTAAATTTATATCAATTTTGAAAAAAATATGCGAATTTAGAAAAAATCAGTTTTAGTACCCTGTCGGCCTTTACTGGGCCGACCGGAGGGCAATCGGCCTACCGTGGGCCGAAACCAGGCTGTCCGCCCACTCCAGGCCTGACATTCCGGTTATTTCACGATTACCAGGTGTGTGTGCACAAGTAAGTAATAATACTTTGGTTCTCATCTCTGCATTAATAGGTTCTTGAGACTATTCGGAGTACTTATAGCTATTCATGTAACGTGCATTTCAATCTCAGGTATTCTCGCAGCGAAGGAAACAAGTCCCATACGTCTTGGGTTCTTGATATCAGACCCTACCTCGAGGAATGGAATACTGCCCCAACAAATATATGGGATGAAGTTCGTGTCTTCGACTGGGACACGTACGGGTTGTATCTGAGGCGTTACAGACAGACCACGAGGATCTACTTGGTTCCATTATCTGCTCCGGAACATATCCCAGTTCCTCTCGCTAGCGATCTCTTCCCAACTTCCTCACTTGTGGGAACCAGACACCACGCGGTATGTCCTCAGTTTTTCTCACATCCTATGTTTTCCCTATACATGAACATGTACAATTGGTTAACTTTCTATGTACAGGGTGAATTGGGAACTCAGGCGCTAGAGGAGGTTACCGCTTTGGTCGATCATGTTGACAGAGGAGAAAATATCCCACTAAGAGAGCAATAAACACTATTGAAGATTCTTCAAGCGAAGATACGCGGGTTCGTCGCAGCTGTTACATGTAGGCGATCTTCCGATGTTGTTGACACTCGTGCAGCACATCGTCCGCCACGCCCATCTCTGCAGCGTTCAGAACCACGGCCTTCATAGCCAAGGAGCTCCTCCTGGCAGCAGATAGCTCCTTCACAGCCAGGGGGCTACTCCTGGCAGCATCTGCCTGCTTCACAGCCAGGGAGCTCCTCCTGGCAGCAGGCACCTCCTTCACAGCCTGGGAGCTCCTCCTGGCAGCAGGCACCTCCTTCACAGCCTGGGGGCTCCTCCTGGCAGCAGGCACCTCCTTCACAGCCTGGGGGCTCCTCCTGGCAGCAGGCACCTACTTCACAGCCTGGGGGCTACTCCTGGCAGCAGCCACCTACTTCACAGCCCGGGGGCTATTTCTACCAGCAGCCACCTCCTTCGCAGGCCGCTGACTCTGCCTGGCTTCACCAGATGGACCTAGGTAACTAAACTTCGTACATTCTTTTGGAAAATGTAGTCTCGTAAGTCATTTCTTACATGTCTTAATTCACCAGCAGGCGGCAGCCAGTCGCAGCCGTTTATGGCTTCAGTTCAGTCACCTATATTTACTGGTGCTGGTTCGTACATACCTGGTGACGGTGAGGACGATGTTCGTGCTGCATGCACCTACGGTATCTCGGAGATAGTTCTTGCCACTCCACCACCACCATCGACGCAGGAGACACAGACACCGACGGACGAGGTGTTCTAAGGTTGTGGTCATCGTGACACTCGTCCACCGCCTCAGCGCTTATCACCTGCCGGTCCACGTCCTAGGAAGCCGAAGATTCATCGCAAGCCCTAGGAGTGATATGGTCATCTACGTACAAGACATGACTATCTATTTATGTATGAGACTTATGTAGCCTTTATGTATCGGACATATTCATGTATTTGACATGCTTAGCCTCTATGTATCGGACATATTTATCCTAAATGTATTTGCCATATTTATTCGGTCTGGAGAGAGAGCAATAGCAACACAAACCAAATCAGTCGACATCAATTGCACATTACAACTGAATTAAACATTACAACTTAATTAGACCGCCATGCATAGAACAACACTACAGAACATAGTACTACATGGAAACATAGTATTACATGAATGCATCATCGTCATCCTCCGTCGATGCAGATCTCTTCCCCTTTGTCGATGTAGAACTATTGCCCTTCGACAATGCATTGGTCTTCACCTTGGTACTCGGCATGAAGACATCATCTTCATCCTCCGTCGCTGCAGAACTTTTCCCCTTCGTCGATGTAGCACTCCTGCCCTTTGTCGATGTAGAACTCTTGCCCTTCGATGCAGAACTCTTCACCTTGCTGCTCGGCATGAAGAGGTCGTCCTCATCCTCACTTTCTGCTGACCATAAACCTGAATTATTCACAACAATCGTGAGATAAGCATCACCCTTGTGCAGTTGCTTTTGCCATGTGGCGTGCAACCTCAGAAGCTCTTTCCGTATCTCCTCAAAAGTCCTGGGAGGCCACCCAGCCCTAGCTAATTGGTGAGACAACTCATTCATTATCAAGTCACTGCTAATGAGTTCCTTCCATGGTACTGCTCTGCGATTCATCTTGAAATTGGCATCTAAACAAAGAAGACGGTCGGACATACCCTTGTGAAAACTACGATCAAAAGGATAGTGAGGATGAGGAGTATGAGACATCTCGACGAAAGAATCACGAGAGCGGAAGGAAGGATGCGGGAGCGACAGGGAAAGGAAGGGCCTGCTCACCCTCCTTACTGCGAATGTAGTTATATAGGTGGGAGACAAAGTGGCGGGAGAGGAAGTAGAAGGACAGGAAATGACGGGAGAGGAACTGGCGGGAGAGGAACTGGCGGGAGAGGAAGTGGCGGGAGAGCAACTGGCGAGAGAGGAACTGGCAGGAGAGGATCTACCGGTACATCTTGCTGAAATTAAGATACAATGTGCTGAAATTAAGATACATCTTGCTGAAATTAAGATACAACTTGCTGAAATTGAGTTACTGCAATCTAAATCTACTGGGTCCAACGTGGATATTTTCCTTTTCCATCTCCAGCTTCTTCTGCTGCCTGGGATGCACGAGCCCTTTCTTTCTTTCTTTGCCTCTCAGCTTCACGGGCCTCCTCTCGCTGCCGATAGACCTCCACCAGTCGTAGTTGGTTTTCTTGGTTTTTCTTCTTCATCTCAGCAAGAAAAGCCCTCTGCTCCACACAGTGCTCTTGCCAAGCTCTCTCCTGCTCTGCTTTCTCCTCTGCTACCGCCTTCTCGCGGCGCTCCTCCAGGTCCAAACTTTCCCATGATCGACGACTCCTTTCATGAATCTCAGTCACCGCCCAGTCCGGCATTTTCGTGTCTATCCAACGATAGTACTGGAAGAGGGGCGGAGGAGACTACAAAAGAAACATAAATATAACAAATCAAATCAACAACAATATGAACAACGTGTATAATCTGTGTGACTGAAACTTACCGGTGGCGTGATGTACGGTGAAGGACCAACGGGTGGATCTTCCTCATAATTAGCGCACATGAAAAACTTCATGCCCAACCAATCTAAAAAATCCGTCACCTCCTTCACATTGCAGAGATCACTGCACCAACAACGAAATGCTTCCACCCACTGAGGCAGCTTCACACTCTTCCATTTGCTAGGTCTAATGCTTTGATCCGAAGAAGGCAAACTCATAATGACTACCATGCTGGTTTTTTCGACTGTTGGTGGCCGATGGAGGAACGCAAATACAATGCCTACTTTTATAGGTAGAGGACAACCGCAATGGCGGGAAATCGGGTGGGAGAGAATGGCGGGACAAAGAATGGCGGGAGGGAATGGCGGGAGAAAATGGCGGGAGAAATTGGCGGGAGAGAATGGCGGGAAAGATAATGGCGGGACAGAATGGCGGGAGAGAATGGTGGGAAGGAAAGTGTCGGCATAGATTGGTGGGACATAGGTGGCGCCACAGTATGGCGGCAAATAAAAACGGCAATAGTACGGCCTGCCGAAAATAAGATACATCTTGCTGAAATTAAGATACAACTTGCGGAAATTGAGTTACAACAATATAAATCTACCGAGTCCAACGTCGGTATTTCCCTTCTCCATCTCCAGCTTCTTCTGCTGCCGGGGCTGCACGAGACCTTTCTTTCTTTCTCACTGTGGCAGATGGCTGAAAACAACAGCTACCTCCTGTTCATGCTGTTTGAATGTTATGAGCACCAAATTGTTGACTTCAATAGACGATGCCAACAGAAATTTTCCGAAACCTTCCTTCTTCAACACCATTCGATTACCCAAGCCAATGAAGTACGAACAAGGAATGCTCACAAATATTTCATCATCTTCTGAATCCAATGTAATTTCAAGAGTTAAAGAACCAGTCCTAGGAATAGCCACAAATTCCATCAAACTCCTCACAACCATGGTAGGAATAACCTGACAAAAACGAGGAAGTTATATGATCCATCGTATGAACCAACAAAGAACAAATAAATAATAAAAACCAGATATCAAAGCTTACCATGTGTTGGGACAAAACGTTCATGCGGTCCATCCTATGAACAAAAGGAGTACACAGTATGTAGTTGTCATCAAAGAGCTGTCGTGACATGACATACATTTGATGATTAATTCAGAGTGACACCACGACTATAAAAACAGTTGTCAACAAGTTCCCTCTGAGTTTCACTCAGATCCTCAAGAGCTACAAAAAAATGATATCACTAACTGAGATGAACCATATGAGATGAACCATATAAGCTGAGTCAAATCTAAAAATTAGTCAAACAAATATCTTACCAACATGGGGTAAAGGAAACAACATAACACCATCCTGGTGGAATTCGACACTAATATAAGTTCCATAGTGCTCAAGCATAACAGTCATCATGTCACTATGGCGAAGACCATAATCATTCACGAGTTCCTACCACCAAGGACCATGGAATTTACTGCTCATCCTACCATGTGTAAATGTAACATGGTATACATTACCCTCAGTGTTGTGCAGAGCAAGATCAATATCTGTGTCACCTCTCTGAATAGCTAAAGCTCTACACTCCGCAATGTACCGAGCAAGATGTGATCTAACACTGCAAGGAACATACTACAACAAGAATGGAAGCAACGATCATACACTTATAAACAAAGGCATTCGAATATGCCACAGTCACATAATGAAGACATAGAATCTTACAACACGTCTTGCACATCGACGATCCAGCACAACAGTAAATACAGAAGCACCGGAATCAACGGCAGCACAAGGGCACCTGGAGCTCGGCAAAATGGGCAAGTCATTACCTGCAGACGAACAGTGAAAAATATGAACTAAATCCACTACCGACTTGACAGTTCTCATTCGATTGAGTTGGAAGCAAAAAAATTTACCGTAGGCCGGTGGAGAACGCCCTGATCTATTGATTAAGCGGGTAGGATAACAGAAAGGGTGTTCTAGCGAGGAGATCGGCGAGTCGGTGGAACCACCGGAGAGCAACGGGAGTGATAGTGGAAGAGGGGAAGGGTGAGGGTGAAATGACTGGTCGGAGGAGGAAGAAAAGAGGGCTGGGGCTTAGTCAGGGGCCAGTCGGCCTCCCACTGGCCGACAGGTGCCTTTCGGCCTACCCCAGGCCGACAGGCTTATCTCCTGGCCTCTGATTGGCCGACAGATCTCCGGTCGGCCTGGTGGTGGCCGACAGGGTACTAGTATTGAAATTAATCCAAGTCACGCATCTGTTTTCAAAATTGCTTCAAAATCCGTACTAGTTTTGAAAAAAATTCAGGAAACATTTATATAGTGTTTATTGTCACTTGTCACTATAGAAACTAATCCTTTGAGGAGCTTGTTCGGGGTATCTTCACCTCGACTAGAAGCACAAAGAGTTGCTCCTCAGAGTACTGCACCTACTGAAAATATTTATTATGAGATTCCTTCGGGTATGCTAGAGAAACTATTGGCTAATCCTTTTACAGGAGATGGAACATCACATCCCGACTTGCATCTAATCTATGTAGATGAAGTTTGTGGTTTATTTCAGCTTGCAGGTTTGCCCGAGGATGAGGTCAAGAAGAAGGTCTTTCCCTTATCTTTGAGGCATAAAGAATTGACATGGTATAGGCTATGTGATGATAATGGATCCTAGAACTACAAACGGTTGAAATTGGAATTTCATCAAAAGTTTTATCCTATGCATTTGGTACATCGTGATTGGAATTATATCTATAATTTTTGGCCTCATGATAGAGAAAGTATCGCTCAAGCTTGGGGGAGGCTTAAGTCAATGTTATATTCATGCCCCAACCATGAGCTCCCTTGAGAAATTATTATTACGAACTTTTATGCTCGGCTTTCTCATGACAATCGCACCATGCTCGACACTTCTTGTACCGGTTCTTTCATGAAGAGAGATATTGACTTCAGATGGGATTTATTGGAAAGAGTTAAACGCAACTCTGAAGATTGGGAGTTTGATGAAGGTAAGGAGTCAGGTATGAATCTTAAGTTCGTTTGTGTTAAATCCTTCGTAGAAACAAATACTTTTTGTGATTTTAGCGCTAAACATGGACTTGACTCTGAGATAGTAGCTTCTTTATGTGAATCATTTGCTACTCATGTCAATCTCCCTAAGGAGAAGTGGTTTAAATATCATCCTCCCATAGAAGTTAATGTAGCTCAATCTATTCCAGTTGAAGAGAACGTAATTGCTTATAATGATTCTATTGTTCCTACTGCTTACATTGAGAAACCATCTTTTCCTGTTAGAATAAAGGATCATGCTAAAGCTTCAACTGTGATACGTAAGGGCTACATTAGAACACCTACACTCCCTGAGCAAATTAAAGTTGAACCTAGTATTGCTATTATTAAAGATCTCTTGGCCGACAATGTTGAAGGGCATGTTATTCAATTCTGTGAAGCTTCTGCTAGAATTGCTAAACCTCATACTAGAGATAAGCATAAACTTGTAGTTGGCATGCCCGTTGTTTCCGTTAAGATAGGAGATCATTGTTATCATGGTTTATGTGACGTGGGTGCTAGTGTTAGTGCAATACCTCAATCTTTATATAATGAAATTAAAAATGAGATTGCACCTGTTGAGATGGAATTTATTGATGTTACTATTAAACTTGCTAATAGAGATTCTATCTGCCTTGTGGGAATTATTAGAGATGTTGAAGTCTTGTGTGGTAAAACTAAGTATCCTACTGATTTTCTCGTTCTTGCTACCACACAAGATAGCTTTTGTCCCATCATATTTGGTAGAACTTTTCTCAATACTGTTAATGCTCAAATTGATTGTGAGAAACAAACTGTTACTGTTGGTTTTGGAGGTGTGTCGCATGAATTTAATTTTTCTAAGTTTAGTAGACAACCTCATGAAAAAGAATTGTCTAGTAAGGATGAAATTATTGCTCTTACTTCTATTGCTGTGCCTCCTACTGATCCATTAGAGCAATACTTGCTTGAACATGAAAATGATATGAATATGGATGAGAGGAATGAGATAGATAGAATTCTCTTTGAACAACGTCCTATCCTTAAGAATAATTTGCCTGTTAAATTACTTGGAGATCCCCCTCCACCAAAGGGTGATCCTGTGTTTGAGCTTAAACAATTACCTAATACTCTTAAGTATGCTTATCTTGATGAAAAAGAGATATATCCTGTTATTATTAGTGCTAACCTTTAAGAGCATGAAGAAAAGAAATTATTGAAAACTCTAAGGAAGCACCGAGCTGCTATTGGATATACCCTTGATGATCTTAAAGGCATTAGTCCCACTCTATGCCAGCATAAAATTAAAACAGATCCTGATTCCAAACCAGTTGCCGACCCTCAACGAAAACTGAATCCTAAGATGAAAGAGGTGGTAAGAAAATAAATATAAAAGTTCCTGGAAGCAGGTATTATTTACCCCGTGGCTCATAGTGATTGGGTAAGTCCGGTGCATTGTGTCCCTAAGAAGGGAGGTATTACCGTTGTTCCTAATGATAAAGATGAATTGATCCCACAAAGAATTGTTACTGGCTATAGGATGGTAATTGATCTTAGGAAATTAAATAAAGCTACTAAGAAAGATCATTACCCTCTACCTTTCATTGATTAAATGCTAGAAAGATTGTCTAAACATACACATTTTTGCTTTCTAGATGGTTATTCTGGTTTCTCCCAAATACCTGTTTCACAATCTGACCAGGAGAAAACCACTTTTACTTGCCCTTTCGGTACCTTTGCCTATAGACGTATGCCTTTTGGTTTATGTAATGCACCTGCTACCTTTCAAAGATGTATGATGGATATATTCTCTGATTTCTGTGAAAAGATTGTTGAGGTCTTCATGGATGATTTCTCTGTTTACGGATCTTCTTTTGATGATTGCTTGAGCAACCTTGATCGCGTTTTGCAAAGATGTGAAGATGCTAACCTTGTCTTGAATTGGGAGAAGTGCCACTTTATGGTTAATGAAGGCATTGTCTTGGGACATAAAATTTCTGAAAGAGGTATTGAAGTTGATAAGGCTAAAGTTGATGCCATTGAGAAAATGCCATGCCCTACAAACATTAAAGGTATAATAAGTTTCCTTGGTCATGCTGGTTTCTATAGAAGGTTCATTAAAGACTTTTATAAGATTTCTAGACCTCTCACTAATCTCTTGCAAAAAGATATTCCATTTTTTGATGATGATTGTGAAGAAGCATTTGAAATACTCAAGAAGGCCTTGATAACTGCACCTATTGTTCAACCACCTGATTGGAACCTACCTTTTGAAATTATGTGTGATGCTAGTGATTATGTTGTTGGTGCTGTCCTAGGACAAAGAGTTGATAAGAAATTAAATGTTTTTCAATATGCTAGTAAAACTCTAGACAGTGCCCAAAGAAATTATGCTACTACTGAAAAAGAGTTTTTGGCAGTTGTGTTTGCATGTGATAAGTTCAGACCTTATATTGTTGATTCTGAAGTTACTATTCACACTGATCATGCTGCTATTAAATATCTCATGGAAAAGAGAGATGCTAAACCTAGAATTATTATATGGGTTCTCTTGCTACAAGAATTTGATTTGCATATCGTTGGTAGGAAGAGTGCTGAGAACCCTGTAGCAGATAACTTGTCTAGGTTAGAGAATGTTCTTGATGACCCACAACTTATTGATGATAGCTTTCCTGATGAACAACTGAATGTTATCAATGCTTCACGCAGTACACCATGGTATGCTGATTATGACAATTATATTGTTGCTAAATATCTACCACCTAGTTTTACGTACCAACAAAAGAAAAAGTTCTTTTATTATTTGAGACATTACTTTTGGGATGATCCTCACCTGTATAAAGAAGGAGTAGATGGTGTTATTAGACGTTGTGTACCTGAGCATGAACAGGGACAGATCCTACAGAAGTGCCACTCCGAGGCTTACGGAGGACACCATGCTGGAGACAGAACTGCACACAAGGTATTGTAATCCATTTTTATTGGCCTACTCTCTTTAAGGATGCTCATAAGTTTGTCTTGTCTTGTAATGAATGTCAAAGTATAGGTAATATTAGTAAACGTCAGGAAATGCCTATGAATTATTCACTTGCTATTGAACCATTTGATGTTTGGGTTTTTGATTATATGGGACCTTTTCTAAAGTCCAATGGGTATACTCATATTTTTTAGTTGCCGTTGATTACGTTACTAAGTGGGTAGAAGCTATTCCAACTAGTAGTGCTGATCATAACACCTCTATTAAGATGCTTAAAGAAGTTAATTGCCCTAGATTTGGAGTCCCTAGATATTTAATGACCGATGGTGGTTCACATTTCATTCATGGTGCTTTCTGTAAAATGCTTGCTAAGTATGATGTAAACCATAGAATTGCATCTCCTTATCATCCCCAGTCTAGTGGTCAAGTAGAATTAAGTAATAGAGAAATTAATTTAATACTGCAAAAGACTGTTAATAGGTCTAGAAAGAATTGGTCTAAGAAACTTTATGATGCATTGTGGGCTTATAGAACTGCTTATAAGAATCCCATGGGCATGTCTCCTTATAAAATGGTTTACGGTAAAGCATGTCATTTACCTCTTGAGCTAGAGCATAAGCTTATTGGGCAATCAAAGAGCTCAACTTTGATTTCAAACTTGCTGGTGAGAAGAGGTTATTTGATATTAGCTCACTTGATGAATGTAGAACTCAGGCATATGAAAATGCTAAGTTGTTTAAAGAGAAAGTTAAGAGGTGGCATGATAAAAGGATACAAAAACATGAGTTCAATGTAGGTGATTATGTCTTTCTATACTTCTCTGCAACGTCGCCAGAAATTGGCAAGTTTATCTTGTCTTGCGTTGGTTTTTCCCTTGAAGAGGAAAGGGTGATGCAGCAAAGTAGAGATAAGTATTTCCCTCAGTTTGAGAACCAAGGAATCAATCCAGTAGGAGTATCAAGATGAGACCACAAAGAACCTGCACAAACACAAACAAACTTGCACCCAACGCGATAAAGAGGTTGTCAATCCCGTTACGATTACTTGCAAGGTGAGATCTGATAGTGATAATAAGTAGATGTAAATAAGTAAATAAAATTGCAGCAAGGTATTTTTGGTGTTTTTATGTTTAGATCTGAATATATAATATGTAAAATAGACCCGGGGGCCATAGTGTTCACTAGAGGCTTCTCTCATGATAGCTAGTATTGCGGTGGGTGAACAAATTACTATTGAGCAATTCATAGAATAGCGCAAAGTCATGACGATATCTAAAGCAATGAACATACACATAGGCATCACGTACGAGACAAGTAGACCGATACTTTCTGCATCTACTACTATTACTCCACACATCGACCGCTATCCAGCATGCATCTAGTGTATTAAGTTCATGATAAACGGAGTACCGCTTTAAGCAAGATGACATGATGTAGAGGGATAGATTCATGCAATATGATATAAACCCCATATTTTTACCCTTGATGGCAACAACACGATGCATGCCTCGCTGCCTTTTCTGTCACTAGGTGAGGACACCGCACGGTATGAATCCAAAACCAAGCACTTCTCCCATTGCATGAACTATAGATCAAGTTGGCCAAACGAAACCCATCACTCGAAGAGAATTACAAGGATATGAAATCATGCATATAAGAAATCAGAGGAGACTCAAATAATATTCATAGATAATCTGATCATAAATCCACAATTCATCGGATCTCAAACAAACACACCGCAAAAGAAGATTACATCGGATAGATCACCATGAAGATCATGGAGAACTTTGTATTGAAGACCAAAGAGAGAGAAGAAGCCATCTAGATACTATCTATGGACCCAAAGGTCTGAGGTGAACTACTCACGCATCATCGGAGAGGCAATGGTGTTGATGAAGATGGCCACCGACGATGAATTCCCCTCCGGCAGGATGCCAGAACGGTCTCCCGATTGGTTTTTGGTGGCTCTGGAGGTCTGCGGCGGCGGAACTTGCGATCTAGGTTTAATTCTGAGGGTTTCCGTATTTATAAGACCATCGGGCGTCGGGAACAAGTAAAGAGGCTCCACGAGGAGGTCGCAAGCCCCCTAGCCGCGACCAGGGGGGCCCGCGCCTCCCAGGCTCGTGGCTTCCTCAGGCCGCCTCTCCTGTATCTTTTTCTTCAGATATTTTTGATATTTTCCATAAGAAATCACGGCGAAAGTTTTATTCCGTTTGGACTCCGTTTGATAAAGAACAGGAACTGGCACTAGGCACTGGATTAATAAGTTAGTCCCAAAAATAATATAAAATAGCATATTCATGCATATAAAACATCCAAGGTTGATAATATAATAGCATGGAATAATCAAAAATTATAGATACGTTGGAGACGTATCAAGCATCCCCAAGCTTAACTCCTGCTCGTCCTCGAGTAGGGAAGTGATAAAGAATGAATTTTTGATGTGGAATGCTACCTAACACATTTGTTTTATGTAATCTCTTTATTGTGGCATGAATGTTCAGATCCATAAGATTCAAAACAATAGTTTAATATTGACATGAAAACAATAATACTTCAAGTATAATAGCAAAGTAATCATGAACTTTTGAAATAACAAAGCCAAAGAAAGTTATCCCTACAAAATCATATAGTCTGGCTATGCTCCATCATCCCCACACAACGAATTGAAATCATGCACAACCCCGGTATTGGCCAAGTAATTGTTTTCGCACTCTTATTTTTTCAAACTTTTTCAACTCTCACGCAATACATGAGCGTGAGCCATGGATATAGCACTATAGGTGGAATAGAGTGTGGTGGAGGTTGTGAGGCAAAAAGGAGGAGATGGTCACATCGACTAGGCATATCAATAGGCTATGGTGATGCCCAGCAATAGATATCAATGTGAATGAGTAGGGATTGCCATGTAACGGATGCACTAGAGCTATAAGTGTATGAAAGCTCACAAATGAAAACTAGTGGGTGTGCACCCAACTTGGTTGCTCACGAAGACCTAGGGCAATTTGAGGAAGCCCATCAGTGGAATATACAAGCCAAGTTATATAATAAAAATTTCCACTAGCATATGAAAGTGACAAAACAAGAGACTCTCTGTCATGAAGAACATGGTGCTATTTGAAGCACAAGTGTGGAAAAAGATAGTAGCATTGTCCCTTCTCTCTTTTTCTCTCATTTTTTTTGTTTGGGCTCTTTGGCCTCTTTTTTTGGCGGGCATCTTTGGCCTCTTTTATTTCCTCATATGGAACAATGCTCTAATAATGATGATCAACAAACTTTTATTTACTTACAACTCGATACTTAGAACAGTAATGACTTCTATATAAATGAAAGTGATGGCACATGTCCTGAGACAGAACGGTGAAAGTTGCATGGCAATATATCTCGGAATGTCTATGAAAATGCCATAATAGGTAGGTATGGTGGCTGTTTTGAGGAAGGCATATGGTGGGTTTGTGCACCGGCAAAAGTTGCGCGGCACTAGAGAGGGTAGCAATGGTGGAAGGTGAAAGTGCATCTATACCATGGACTCACATTAGTCATGAAGAACTCATATACTTATTGCAAAAGTTTTATCAGTAATCGAAACAAAGTAATAAACGCATACTCCTAGGGGAAGGGTTGATAGGAGTAAACCATCGCGCGATCCCGACCTCTACACAAAGGATGACAATCAATAAATCAATTATGCTCCGACTTCCTAACATAGCGGTTCACCATACGTGCATGCTATGGGAATCGCTAACTTCAACACAAGTATTTTGTAGATTCACAACACCCTACTAACATAACTCTAATGTTACCATATCCATATCTCAAAACTAATTGCGAGGAATCAAACTTATCTTACTAATCAATGACTTGAATATGAAAGTTTTTATTATATCCTCTTTGGATGCCTATCATATTTAGGACTAATTTCATAACACACGCCAATTACCAAGTTACTTAGAGAGATCACTCTCAAAATGATATAAGTGAAGATTCGAGAGTTTTTATTTCTAAAAAATATGACACCGCCGTGCTCTACAAAGATATAAGTGAAGCACTAGAGCAAAATTACCAATCTCAAAAGATATAAGTGAAGCACATGGGAGAAAAATTACTAAGCTCAAAAGATATAAGTGAAGCACATGTGAGCAAAATTACCAAGCTCAAAAGATATAAGTGAAGCTCATTGAGTATTCTAACAAATTCACGATGAGTGCATGTCTCTCTGAAAAGGTGTACAGCAGGGATGACTGTGACAAAACAGAAAGCAAAGACTCTTATAATACACGATGCTCCAAGCAAAACACATATCATGTGGTGAATAAAAATATAGCTCCAAGTAACTTTACCGATGGATTGAAGACGAAAGAGGGGATGCCTTCCTGGGGCATCCCCAAGCTTAGGCTTTTTGGTGTCCTTGAATTTGTCTTGGTATGCCTTGTGCATCCCCAAGCTTAGGCTCTTGCCACTCTTTATTCCATTGTCCATAATAACATCACCCAAAACTTGAAAACTTCACAACACAAAACTTAAACAGAAACTCATGATAGCATAAGCATAAGAAAACAAACCACCAACTTTTTAGGTACTGTAGTAAACTTTAATTTCCATTTATATTGATGTTATATTACTTTATTCTCACTTATCCATGGCTCTTACCCCCCGATACTACCCATAGTTCATCAAAATAAGCAACCAACACAACAAAAACAGAATCTGTCAAAAACAGAACAATCTGTAGCAATCTGTATATTTCGTATACCTATGATAACACAAAAATTCTGAAAAACTTATGAAAATTAGGGAAATTTGCATATTAATCAGCATCATAAATAATCAACTCAAAATCTCTTTCTGGATAGAAAAGAAAAATAATTTCGTCAGCACAAAGTTTCTGTCTTTTTCCAGCATGATTAAACAACTATCACCAAAACTAATCATAAAGGTTCCACTTGGCACAAACACTAATTAAAACATAAAAACACAATCATAAAAGAATCATGATGGTGTTAAATTAACAAAATATAAAGTAAACGAGCAAAAATAAACCTATTCATTGTGTTGCCTCCCAACAAGCGCTATTGTTTAACGCCCTTAGCTAGGCATAAGGCAATAGAATCAAGTATTGTCAACCTTAGTGCTCAAACCATAAGTAGCACTCATAATAGATTCATAAGGCAATTTTATTCTCTTTCTAGGAAAATGTTCCATGCCCTTCTTCAATGGAAATTGAAATTTAATATTCCCTTCCTTCATATCAATAACCGCACCAATAGTCCTAAGGAAAGGTCTACCAAGAATAATGGGACATGTAGGATTGCAATCAATATCAAGCACAATGAAATTTATGGGCACATAATTACTATTTGCAATAATAAGAACATCGTTAATCCTTCCCATAGGTTCCTTAATAGTAGAATCCGCAAGACGAAAATTAAGAGAGAACTCATCAATCTCATTGAAACCTAGAACATCACATAAAGATTTTGGAATTGTGGAAACACTAGCACCCAAATCACACAAAGCATGACATTCATAATTTTTAATCTTGATTTTTATAGTAGGTTCCCACTCATCATGAAGTTTTCTAGGAATAGATATTTCCAACTCAAGTTTCTCTTCAAGAGATTTCATCATAGCATCAACGATATGTTTAGTAACAGCCTTATTTTGGCTATAAGTATGTGGAGAGTTTAGCATGGATTGCATCAAGGAAATACATTCAATCAAATAGCAACTATAATAATTAAATTCCTTGAGATCCAAAGTAGTAATTTCATCACTATTCAAAGTTTTGACATCCTCTAGTCCACTTTTAGTATTTTTAGCGTCAAGATAAATAGACTCCGAATCATTGGGGTGTTTCTCAACCAAAGCGGATTCACATCCAGTCCCATCATAATTAAGATTGACATTAGAAAACAAGGATTCAATAGGAGTCACATCAAGCACTTTAAGATCTTCGTGATTCTCATCACGAGAACACGCCTTTTTGAGCCATTCATGTCTAGCACGAATTTGGGCGGTTCTTTCTTTACTCTCATTCATAGAAATACGCATAACTTTCAAAGTTTCATCCATATTAATCTTGGGAGGAACACATCTCAACTTCAATGCATCAGTATCAAGAGACATTCTATCAACGGTCCTAGCCAAGTCATCAATTTTAAGCAGTTTTTCTTCTATGGAAGCATTGAAAATCTTTTGCAAATTAATAAACTCCTTAATATTACTCTCAAGATCAGAGGGTATTTTATTATAATTTCCATGAGCATTGTTGTAGGAATTCCCAAAATTATTAGAGGGATTACTAGGAAAAGGCCTAGGATTAAAGTGACCTCTATAAGCATTGTTGTTACCAAAATTATTCCTACCAACAAAATTAACATCCAAATTTTCATTGCTATTCTCAATCAAGGAAGATAAATGCATATCATTAGGATCTAGAGGAACACTCTTACTAGCAACCAACTTCATTAACTCATCAATCTTAGCACTCAAAGAGTTAATTTCTTCTATAGCATGCACTTTTTTACTAGTAGGTGACCTTTCAGTGTACCATTGAGAATAATTTGTCATGATATTATCCAAGAGTTTTGTAGCTTCTCCTAATGTTATTTCCATAAAATTTCCACCGGAGGCGGAATCCAAGATATTTCTAGAAGCAAAATTCAAACCAGCATAGAAAATTTGTATAATCATCCAAAGACTTAGACCATGAGCGGGACAATTTCTAATCATCAATTTCATTTTCTCCCAGGATTGTGCAACATGTTCATGATCTAGTTGCTTAAAATTCATAATATCATTACGGAGAGAGATAATCTTAGCAGGTGGAAAATACTTGGAAATAAAGGCATCTTTACACTTGTTCCATGAATCAATACTATTTTTAGGTAAAGATGAAAACCAAGTATTTGCTCGATTTCATAGTGAGAATGGAAATAGCTTCAATTTAATCGTATCATTATCCACATCTATCTTATTTTGCATATCACATAACTCAATAAAGGTATTAAGATGGGATGCGGCATCTTCACTCGGAAGGCCGGAAAATTGCTCTTTCATAACAAGATTCAACAAGGCAGCATTAATTTCATATGATTCTACACTAGTGGCGGGATTAATTGGAGTACTAATAAAATCATTGTTATTAGTATTAGAGAAATCACACAATTTAGTGTTTCCAGACATGGTGACTTAGCAAACAGACAAGCACACAAGCAAACAAAAAGCAAGCGAAAGAAAAGGGCAAATAAAGAAAGGCAAATATTTTTGTTATTTTTTTTAGAAGTGGGGGAGAGGAAAATGAGATGCAAATAGAAAATAATGTAAATGCAAGAGATGAGGTTGTGATAGGTACTTGTAGATATGCTTCACTTGAATACTCCCCGGCAACGGCGCAAAAAATTCTTCCTGCTACTTCTCTGCAACGTCGCCAGAAATTGGCAAGTTGATCTTGTCTTGCGTTGGTTTTTCCCTTGAAGAGGAAAGGGTGATGCAGCAAAGTAGAGATAAGTATTTCCCTCAGTTTGAGAACCAAGGTATCAATCTAGTAGGAGTATCAAGATGAGGCCACAAAGAACCTGCACAAACACAAAGAAACTTGCACCCAACGCGATAAAGAGGTTGTCAATCCCTTTACGATTACTTGCAAGGTGAGATCTGATAGTGATAATAAGTAGATGTAAATAAGTAAATAAAATTGCAGCAAGGTATTTTTGGTGTTTTTATGTTTAGATCTGAATATATAATATGTAAAATAGACCCGGGGGCCATAGTGTTCACTAGAGGCTTCTCTCATGATAGCAAGTATTATGGTGGGTGAACAAATTACCGTTGAGCAATTGATAGAATAGCCCAAAGTCATGACGATATCTAAGGCAATGATCATACATATAGGAATCACGTCCGAGACAAGTAGATCAATACTTTCTGCATCTAGTACTATTACTCCACACACCGACCGCAATCCAACATGCATCTAGTGTATTAAGTTCATGATAAACGGAGTAACGCTTTAAGCAAGATGACATGATGTAGAGGGATAGATTCATGCAATATGATATAAAACCCATCTTTTTACCCTTGATGGCAACAACATGATGCGTGCCTTGCTACCTTCTCTGTCACTAGGTGAGGACACCGCACGGTATGAACCCAAAACCAAGCACTTCTCCCATTGCAAGAACTATAGATCAAGTTGGCCAAATGAATCCCATAACTCGAAGAGAATTACAAGGATATGAAATCATGCATATAAGAAATCAGAGGAGACTCAAATAATATTCATAGATAATCTGATCATAAATCCACAATTCATCGGATCTCAACAAACACACCACAAAAGAAGATTACATCGGATAGATCACCATGAAGATCATGGCGAACTTTGTATTGAATATCAAAGAGAGAGAAGAAGCCATCTAGATACTAGATATGGACCCGAAGGTTTGAGGTGAACTACTCACGCATCATCGGAGAGGCAATGGTGTTGATGAAGATGGCCACCGGCGATGAGTTCCCCTCCGACAGGATGCCGGAACGGTCTCCCGATTGGTTTTTGGTGGCTTCGGAGGTCTGCGGCGGCGGAACTTGCGTTCTAGGTTTAATTCTGAGGGTTTCCATATTTATAAGACCATCTGGTGTCGGGAACAAGTAAACAGGCACCACGAGCAGGTCACGAGCCCCCTAGCCGCGGCCAGGGGGGCCCGCGCCTCCCAGGCTCGTGGCTTCCTCGGGTCGCCTCTCCGGTATTTTTTTCTTCAAATATTTTTGATATTTTCCATAAAAAATCACGGCAAAAGTTTTATTCCGTTTGGACTCCGTTTGATATTCCTATCTAAAAAAGGTCAAAAACAGGGAAAAACAGGAACTGACACTGGGCACTGGATTAATAAGTTAGTCCCAAAAATAATATAAAATAGCATATTCATGCATATAAAACATCCAAAGTTGATAATATAATAGCATGGAACAATAAAAAATTATAGATATGTTGGAGACGTATCAGGTCTCCCTAACTCGAGGGAGAAGCCTAAGATTTTGTTTACCCCTTGTCGTCTTTTGCAGGAGAGTTAGTAAGAATTATGTCAAAGGGTGTTGAGGCTTGAAGAAGATGTTAACAATCTAAAAAGGCAGAACTTTTTGCTAAAAAGGAAACTAAACAAGCTGACCTGCACTCTAACGACTCCACCAGCATCACCTCCGAAGGAAGACAATTAAACACACTGGTATGGGCACTGCCCTTGGCTTGTGACAAGCTTGGGGTGTTGCCCCGGTATCGTATCACCATCACATCTTTTGCCTTTACCTTTATATTAGTTCAATCCTTTTGGTAATATCTCTATCTAGTTGAATAATGTTTTTAGTATGATCTAGGTTTGAGTTTTGCTTTGTGTCACCCCCGATGTAATCGAGTTCGTGAGTTATATAATAAAGAGTGTTTTAGTTAAGGGCTTTGCTTCTCGCCATGATCTAAAGAAAATAATAATTAGAGAACAAAAGCATGAAAGATCATGTGATGATCTTATGGGAAGTGATGACTTCACAAATAAAAAGAATGTTGACTGAAACTTGTTGTTGGTAGACAAACGTAGACCTTGGTCATTGTTGCAATTAATAGGAAGTAATAAAGAAAGAGAGGTTCACATATAAATATATCATCTTTGACACCATCTATGATTGTGAACACTCATTAAACTATTACATGCTAAGAAGTAGATGTTGGAAAAGGAAGACAACATAATGAATCATGTTTGCCTGGTTCCGAACAATGTTATATGATTATGGATCCTTTAGCATGTGACGCTTTCTTCCACCTCATATTAGCCAAAACTTCCACACTAAGTAGAGATACTACTTGTGCATCCCTAAAACCCTCAACCCAGTTTTGCCACGAGAGTCCACCATACCTACCTATGGATTGAATAAGATCCTTCAAGTAAGTTTTCATCGGTGCAAGCAATAAAAATTGCTCCCTAAACATGTATGATCTATTAGTGTGTGGAAAATAAGATTTATACGAACTTGTGATGAGGAAGACACAAAAGCGACACACTGCATAATAAAGTTCTTTATCACTGGAGGCAATATAAAGTGACGTTCCTTCACATTAAGAGATCACACATCCAAACCTTAATAGCGCATGACAACCTCTTCTTCCCTCTGCGAAGGGCCTATCTTGTATTTTTACCTTTTATCTTTAAAAAAAATTCATGGTGATCTTCACCGATTCCTTATTTTGCCATCATCTTGGTAAGCGTCATGTGCTAGGGAAAGATCTATATTCATATATCAACTTGGAAGTAAGTAATCATGAATTATTATTGTTGACATTACCCTTGAGGTAAATAGTTGGGAGGCGAAACTATAAGCCCCTATCTTTCTCTATGTCAAACTGAAACTTTGATCTCGTGAGTACCGCGTGAATTTGAGCAATTGTAGAAGACTAAAAGATGATTGAGTATGTGGATTTGCTTTACAAGCTCTTATTTGACTCTTTCCGATGTTATGATAAATTGCAATTGTTCCAATGACTAAAGACTATTGGTTGTTAATTCTCAATGAGATTCTTGATGCATGCTTTACATTGTGAATTAATTGTCACTTTAGCATAAGGGATTATATGACGATATTGTTGTTCTAAATACAATCATGATGCCTGAATGTCCGTATTTTTATTTTATCGACACCTCTATCTGTAAACATGTGGGCATATTTATCGATCTCGGTTTCCGCTTGAGGACAAGCGAGGTCTAAGCTTGGGGGAGTTGATACGTCCATTTTGGATCATACTTTTATATTGATATTTATCGCATCATGAGTTGTTATTACACATTATCGTACAATATTCATGCCTTTTCTCTCTTATTTCACAAGGTTTACCTGAAGAGGGAGAATGCCGGCAGCTGGAATTCTGGGCTGGAAAAGGAGAAAGTTTGAGATGTCTATTCTACACAACTCCAAAAGCCATGAAAATAAACGAGTAATTATTTTGGAATATATAAAAAATACTGGGCCGGAGATATACTAGAGAGGAGCCACCAGGAAGCCACGAGCCTGCTAGGCGCGACCTACCCCCCTGGCCGCGCCTGGGGGGCTCGTGGGCCCCCTGCAGCTCCTCTGGCCCCCATCCTCTCCTATATGAAGGGTTTCGTCTGAGAAAAAAACAATATAGAACTTTGCTACTTCTCTCCAATGTCGCTAGAAATTGTCAAGTTGATTCTTGTCTTGCGTTGGTTTTATCCCTTGAAGAGGAAAGGGTGATGCAGCAAAGTAGAGATCAGTCTTTCCCTCAGTTTGAGAACCAAGGTATCAATCCAGTAGGAGTATCAAGGTGAGGCAACAAGGAACCTGCACAAACACAAACAAACTTGCACCCAACACGATAAAGAGGTTGTCAATCCCTTTACGATTACTTGCAAGGTGAGATCTGATAGTGATAATAGATGAATATAAATAAGTAAATAAAATTGCAGCAAAGTATTTTTGGTGTTTTTGTGTTTAGATCTGAATATATAATAAGTAAAATAGACCTGGTGGATATAATGTTCACTAGAGGCTCCTCTCATGATAGCAAGTATTACAGTGGGTGAACAAATTACTATTGAGCAATTGATAGAATAGCGCAAAGTCATGAAGATATCTAAGGCAATGATCATACATATAGGCATCACGTCCAAGACAAGTAGACCGATACTTTCTGCATCTACTACTATTACTCCACACATCGACCGCTATCGAGCATGCATCTAGTGTATTAAGTTCATGATAAACGGAGTAATGCGTTAAGCAAGATGACATGATGTAGAGGGATAGATTCATGCAATATGATATAAACCCCATCTTTTTACCCTTGTTGGCAACAACACGATACGTGCCTCGCTACCCCTTCTGTCACTAGGTGAGGACACCGCACAGTATGAACCCAAAACCAAGCACTTCTCCTATTGCAAGAACTATAGATCAAGTTGGCCAAACGAAACCCATAACTCGAAGAGAATTACAAGGATATGAAATCATGCATATAAGAAATCAGAGGAGACTCAAATAATATTCATAGATAATCTGATCATAAATCCACTATTCATCGGATCTCAACAAACACATCGCAAAATAAGATTACATCGGATAGATCACCATGAAGATCATGGAGAACTTTGTATTGACGATCAAAGAGAGAGAAGAAGCCATCTAGATACTAGCTATGGACCCGAAGGTTTGAGGTGAACTACTCACGCATCATCGGAGATGCAATGGTGTTCATGAAGATGGCCACCGGCGATGAATTCCCCTCCGGCAGGATGCCGGAACGGTCTCCCGATTGGTTTTTGGTGGCTCTGGAGGTCTACGGCGGCGGAACTTGCGATCTCGGTTTAATTCTGAGGGTTTCCGGATTTATAAGACCATCTGGCGTCGGGAACAAGTAAAGAGGTGCCACGAGGAGGTCACGAGCCC
Source organism: Hordeum marinum (assembly GCA_022496015.1). Lineage (NCBI taxonomy): Eukaryota > Viridiplantae > Streptophyta > Magnoliopsida > Poales > Poaceae > Hordeum > Hordeum marinum. Next base: position 366,131,957 of record CM039676.1, on the reverse strand, counting down.
CCTAGCCGCGGCCAGGGGGCGCCTCCCAGGCTCGTGGCTCCCTCGGGCCGTCTCTCCAGTATTTTTCCTTCAGCTATTTTTGATATTTTCCACAAAAAATCACGGCGAAAGTTTTATTCCGTTTGGACTCCGTTTGATATTCCTATCTGAAAAAGGTCAAAAACACGGAAAAAACAGGAACTGGCACTAGGCACTGGATTAATAAGTTAGTCGCAGAAATAATATAAAATAGCATATTCATGCATATAAAACATCCAAAGTTGATAATATAATAGCATGGAACAATAAAAAATTATAGATATGTTGGAGACGTATCAAGCATCCCCAAGCTTAACTCCTGCTCGTCCTCGAGTAGGGAAGTGATAAAAAACGAATTTTTGATGTGGTATGCTACCTAACATATTTGTTTTATGTAATCTCTTTATTGTGGCATGAATGTTCAGATATGTAAGATTCAAAACAATGGTTTAATATTGACATGAAAACAATAATACTTCAAGCATAATAGCAAAGTAATCATGAACTTTCGAAATAACACGGCAAAAGAAAGTTATCCCTACTAAATCATATAGTTTGGCTATGCTCCATCATCCCCACACAACGAATTTAAATAATGCACAACCCCGGTATTGATCAAGTAATTGTTTTCGCACTCTTATTTTTTCAAACTTTTTCTACTCTCACGCAATACATGAGCGTGAGCCATGGATATAGCACTATAGGTGGAATAGAGTGTGGTGGAGGTTGTCAGGCAAAAAGGAGGAGATGGTCACATCGACTCGGCATATCAATAGGCTATGGAGATAACCATAAATAGATATCAATGAGAATGAGTAGGGATTGCCATGACACGGATGCACTAGAGCTATAAGTGTATGAAAGCTCACAAATGAAAACTAGTAGGTGTGCACCCAACTTGCTTGCTCATGAAGACCTAGGGCAATTTGAGGAAGCTCATCATTGGAATATACAAGCTAAGTTATATAATGAAAGTTTCCACTAGTATATGGAAGTGACAAAACAAGAGACTCTCTATCATGAAGATCATGGTGCTACTTTGAAGCACAAGTGTGGAAAAAGATAGTAGCATTGTCCCTGCTCTCTTTTTCTTTCATTTTTTTTGTTTGGGCTCTTTGGCCTCTTTTTTATATATTTTTTATTTGCTGGGCATCATTGGCCTATTTTATTTCCTCACATGGGACAATGCTCTAATAATGATGATCATCACACTTTTATTTACTTACAACTCGATACTTAGAACAATAATGACTCTACATGAATGAAAGTGATGGCACATGTTATGAGACGGAACGGTGGAAGTTGCATGGCAATATATCTCCGAATGGCTATGAAAATGCCATAATATGTAGGTATGGTGGCTGTTTTGAGGAAGGTATATGGTGGGTTTGTGCACCGGCAAAAGTTGCGCAGCACTAGACAGGGTAGCAATGGTGGAAGGTGAAAGTGCATCTATAGCATGGACTCACATTAGTCATGAAGAACTAATATACTTATTGCAAAATATTTATTAGTAATCGAAACAAAGTGCTAAACGCATACTCCTAGGGGAAGTGTTGGTAGGAGTTAACCATCGCGTGATCCCGACCTCTACACAAAGGATGACAATCAATAAATCAATTATGCTCTGACTTCCTAACATAGCGGTTCACCATACGTGCATGCTACGGGAATCACTAACTTCAACACAAGTATTTCTAGATTCACAACACCCTACTAACATAACTCTAATATTACCATATTCATATCTCAAAACTTCTTGCGAGGAATCAAACTTCTCTTACTAATCAATGCACTTGAATATGAAAGTTTTTATTATATACTCTTTGGATGCCTATCATATTTAGGACTAATTTCATAACACACGCCAATTACCAAGTTACTTAGAGAAATCACTCTCAAAATGATATAAGTGAAGATTCGAGAGTTTGTATTTCTACAAAATATGACACCACCGTGCTCTACAAAGATTTAAGTGAAGCACTAGAGCAAAATTATCTAGCTCAAAAGATATAAGTGAAGCGCATGGGAGCAAAATTACCAATCTCAAAAGATATAAGTGAAGCACATGGGAGCAAAATTACTATCTCAAAATATATAAGTGAAGCACATGTGATCAAAATTACCAAGCATAAAATAAATAATGAAGCACATGTGAGCTGAATTGCCTAACTCAAAAGATATAAGTGAAGCTCATTGAGTATTCTAACAAATTCACGATGAGTGCATGTCTCTCTCAAAAGGTGAGCAACAAGGATTATTGTGATAATACATAAAGTAAAGACTCTTATAATACATGATGCTCCAAGCAAAACACATATCATGTGGTGAATAAAAATATAGCTCCAAGTAACGTTACCGATGGATTGAAGACGAAAGAGGGGATGCCTTCTCGGGGCATCCCCAAGCTTAGGATTTTTGGTGTCCTTAAATTTGGCTTGGGATGCCTTGGGCATACCCAAGCTTAGGCTCTTTCCACTCTTTATTCCATTGTCGATAAGAGCATCACCCAAAACTTGAAAACTTCACAACACAAAACTCGAACAGAAACTCGTGATAGCATTAGCATAAGAAAAGAAACCACCAACTTTTTAGGTACTGTATTAAACTTTAATTTCCATTTATATTTATGTTATATTACTGTATTCTCACTTCTCCATGGCTCGTACCGCCCGATACTACCCATAGTTTCATCAAAATAAGCAATCAACACAACAAAAACAGAATCTGTCAAAAACAGAACAGTCTGTAGCAATCCGTATATTTAGTATACCTCTGCTAACTCAAAAATTCTGAAACAATTATGAAAATTAGGGAAATTTGAATATAAATCAGCATCAAAAATAATCAAGTCAAAATCTCTTTCTGGATAGGAATGAAAAATAATTTCGTGAGCACAAAGTTTCTGTCTTTTTCCAGCATGATTAAACAACTATCACCAAAACTAATCATAAAGGTTCTACTTGGCACAAACACTAAATAAAACATAAAAAACACAATAATAACAGAATCATGATGGTGTGGACTCAACAAAACATAAATTAAAAGAGCATAAATAAACCTTTTCATTGGGTTGCCTCCCAACAAGCGCTATTGTTTAACGCCCTTAGCTAGGCATAAGGCAATAGAATCAAATATTGTCATCTTTAGTGATGATAGGCGCTCTTAAGATATCAAGATAAGTAGGGTGAACACTCAACATTTTAAGAACTACATCTCCCTTACTAGGTGGTTCACCATTATTTTTAGGAACATAAACAAGCTTAGTGGCCTTATTGTGGGTAAATTTTGGAGTGTTCTGAACAGCAGCAAAAGCGGAACCCAAGTTGGTTATAACATCCTCTAGTTTGCCAATTCTAGCGGAATCATAATCTAGATTTTTGTTAACTATGGGTTCCTTCTCCTTTAAATTTTTCAAAGTCATTCCCACCTTGGATCCATATTGAGTGATTTGATTATGGATCTTTTTATCCAAATTTTCAATGAGTTCTATCGTAGCAACTTTATTTTCAATAATATCAATCCTACGCATCACATGTTCCAAAGTTAAAGTAGTTCCATTAACCATGAGTGGGGGTGAGCCTACCAAATTTAATAAAGCACCATAAGAATCAATGGTATGGCTACCCAGGAAATTTCCGCCTACAATGGTGTCAAGAACATACCTATTCCAAGGGGAGACACCCACATAAAAATTGCAAAGTAGAACGGTAGTAGATTGCTTACGAGTAGATCCATTTTGAGCATTGCAAATTCTATACCAAGCATCTTTTAAGTTCTCTCCCTCACTTTGTTTAAAGTTAAGGACCTCGCTCTCGGGAGTAATGATCATAGCAATAGGACTAGCCATAAGGATAAGTAGACTAACTCAAACATGCAAACAAAAAGCAAGAGAAAGAAAAGAGCAAATAAAGAAAGGCAAATATTTTTGTAATTTTTGTTTTTTGGAAGTGGGGGAGAGGGAAAACGAGAGGCAAATAGAAAATAATGTAAATGCAAGAGATGGGTTTGTGATAGGTACTTGTAGATGCTTCACTTGAATACTCCCCGACAACGGTGCCAGAAATTCTTCCTACTACTTCTCTGCAATGTCGCTAGAAATTGGCAAGTTGATTCTTGTCTTGCGGTTGTTTTTTCCCTTGAAGAGGAAAGGGTGATGCAGCAAAGTAGAGATAAGTATTTCCCTCAGTTTGAGAACCAAGGTATCAATCCAGTAGGAGTATCAAGGTGAGGCAACAAGGCACCTGCACAAACACAAACGAACTTGCACCCAACGCGATAAAGTGGTTGTCAATCCCTTTACGATTAATTGCAAGGTGAGATCTGATAGTGATAATAGATGAATATAAATAAGTAAATAAAATTGCAGCGAATTATTTTTGGTGTTTTTGTGTTTATATCTGAATATATAATATGTAAAATAGACCGGGGGGCCATAGTGTTCACTAGAGGCTTCTCTAATGATAGCAAGTATTACGGTGGGTGAACAAATTACTGTTGAGCTATTGATAGAATAGCGCATAGTCATGACGATATCTAAGGCAATGATCATACATATAGGCATCACGTACGAGACAAGTAGACCGATACTTTCTGCATCTACTACTATTACTCCACACATCGACCGCTATCCAACATGCATCTAGTGTATTAAGTTCATGATAAACGGAGTAACGCTTTAAGCAAGATGACATGACGTAGAGGGATAGATTCATGCAATATGATATAAACCCCATCGTTTTACCCTCGATGGCAACAACACGATACGTGCCTCGCTACCCCTTCTGTCACTAGGTGAGGACACCACACGGTATGATCCCAAAGCCAAGCACTTCTCCTATTGCAAGAACTATAGATCAAGTTGGCCAAACGAAACCCATAACTCGAAGAGAATTACAAGGATATGAAATCATGCATATAAGAAATCAGAGGAGACTCAAATAATATTCATAGATAATCTGATCATAAATCCACAATTCATCGGATCTCAACAAACACACCGTAAAAGAAGATTACATCGGATAGATCACCATGAAGATCATGGAGAACTTTGTATTGATGATCAAAGAGAGAGAAGAAGCCATCTAGCTACTAGCTATGGACCCGAAGGTCTGAGGTGAACTACTCACGCATCATCGGAGAGGCAATGGTGTTGATGAAGATGGCCACCAGTGATGAATTCCCCTCCGATAGGATGCCGGAACGGTCTCCCGATTGGTTTTTGGTGGCTCTGGAGGTCTGCGGCGGCGGAACTTGCGATCTCGGTTTAATTCTGAGGGTTTCCGGATTTATAAGACCATGTGGCATCGGGAACAAGTAAAGAAGCGCCACGAGGAGGTCACAAGCCCCCTAGCCGCGGCCAGGGGGGCCCGCGCCTCCCAGGCTCGTGGCTCCCTCGGACCACCTCTCCGGTATTTTTTCCTTCAGCTATTTTTGATATTTTCCATAAAAAATCACGGCAAAAGTTTTATTCCGTTTGGAATCCGTTTGATATTCCTATCTGAAAAAGGTCAAAAACATGGAAAAAACAGGAACTGGCACTAGGCACTGGATTAATAAGTTAGTCCCAAAAATAATATAAAATAGCATATTCCTGCATATAAAACATCCAAAGTTGATAATATAATAGCATGGAACAATCAAAAATTATAGATATGTTGGAGACGTATCAAGCTTTCGGGAAGAGACACCACCGCCACGAGGCAGAACTTGAGCAGAACCAATCTAGAGCTTCGCCAGGGCTGTTCTGCCGGGGAAACTTCTTTCCCGGAGAGGGAAATCGTCGCCATCGTCATCACCAACACTCCTCTCATCAGAGGGGACTCATCTCCATCAACATCTTCATCAGCGCCATCTCATCTCCAAACCCTAGTTCATCTCTTGTATCCAATCTCCGTCTCGCAACTCCGATTGGTACTTGTAAGGTTGCTAGTAGTGTTAATTGCTTATTGTAGTTGATGCTAGTTGGTTTACTTGGTGGAAGATCATATGTTCAGATCCTTAATGCTATTCATTACCTCTCTGATCATGAACATAATTATGCTTTGTGAGTAGTTACGTTTGTTCCTGAGGACATGGGATAAGTCTTACTAATAGTAGTCATGTGAATTTGGTATTCGTTCGATATTTTGATGTGTTGTATGTTGTCTCTCCTCTAGTGGTGTTATGTGAATGTCAACTACATGACACTTCACCATTATTTGGGCCTACAGGAAGGCATTGGGAAGTAATAAGTAGATGATGGGTTGCTAGAGTGACAGAAGCTTAAACCCTAGTTTATGCGTTGCGTCGTAAGGGGCTGATTTGGATCCACTAGTTTAATGCTATGGTTAGACTTTGTCTTAATTCTTCTTTCGTAGTTGCGGATGCTTGCGAGAGGGGTTAATCATAAGTGGGATGTTTGTCCAAGTAAGGATAGCACCCAAGCACCAGTCCACCCACATATCAAACTATCAAAGTAGCGAACGCGAATCATATGAACATGATGAAAACTAGCTTGACAGTAATTCCCATGTGTCCTCGGGAGCACTTTACTTTATATAAGAGTTTGTTCAGGCTTGTTCCTGACTACAAAAGGGATTGGGCCATATTGCTACACCTTTGTTACTATTGTTACTTGCTACCCGTTACAAATTATCTTATCAGACAACTATTTGTTACCGACTATTTCAGTGCTTGCAGAGAGTACCTTACTGAAAACTGCTTGTCATTTCCTTCTGCTCCTCGTTAGGTTCGACACTCTTACTTATCTAAAGGACTATGATAGATCCCCTATACTTGTGGGTCATCACCTACCACCCCCACCTACCTCAAGTGGTCCCAGACTGCCATCACATTTGAACAGTCAGGTCATCCCGCTCACGTGGCCACTCCCGGTCGACAGGCTTTGGTGGTTGATCCGGTTGTGGGGGGCACTCGACTCCGCAAGGTCCTCATGGACGGTGGCAGCGGCCTGAACATCCTTTACGCAGATACCCTTAAAGGGATGAGCATTCCGATGTCCCGACTCAGTGAGAGCAACATGCAATTTCACGGGGTTATCCCAGGGAAGAAAGCCAAGTCCCTTGGACAGATTGCGTTGGATGTGACATTCGGAAAAGATAGAAATTTTTGAAAGGAAAAGTTGACGTTTGAAGTCGTGGATCACCAGATGGCCATCCATAGTAGGCTGAAGAGTGCCTCCAGCAAGGCTCCAAAATCGCCGATCAGCAGATGTCCATGGTCGAGCTAGAAGAAAACAACAAGAGTGCTGACCCTGCTGATTTGCTGCGCTCTAAGAAGCCTGCTTCCGAGTCAACATTTCAGTCGGCAGGGGAAGTGAAGAAAGTACACATCAACCCGACAGATTCAACTGCTGCTCCGACCAATATATCATCAACACTCGATAGCAAATAGGAAGCCGAGCTCATCCAGTTCCTTCGTGAGAACTGGGATATCTTCGCATGGAAGCCTGCTGACATGCCGAGGGTTCCCAGGGAGCTGGCTGAGCACCGACTAAGAGTTGACCCCAAGGCCAAGCCCGTAAAGGAGCATTTGTGTCGGTCAGCGGTAGAGAAGCGTAAAGCAATCGGTGAAGAGGTGGCTTGTCTCTTGCAAGCCAAGTTCATTCGGAAGATTTACCACTCCGAGTGGCTCTCGAATGATGTCATGGTTCCCAAGAAGGACAAGTCACTACGCATGTGTATCGACTTCAAGCATATCAATCGGGCCTGCCCGAAGGATCATTTCCCGCTCCCCCACATAGATGAGATTGTTGACTCAACCACGGGATGCGAGCATTTATCGTTTCTAGATGCTTACTCTGGGTACCATCAGATCCGTCTATTTGGCCCAGATGAAATAAAAACAACCTTCATCACCCCATTCGGCTGTTTTTGCTACATCACCATGCCATTCGGTTTGAAAAATGCCGGTACTACTTTCATGCTCATGATTCAAAAGTCTTTACTCGACCAGATCCCTCGGAATGTCGAGGCGTACATGGATGATATTGTCATCAAGTCCCGCAAAGGTTCCGACCTGTTGGCTGACTTGGGTGAAACTTTCGCTAATCTGAGGAGGTACAATATAAAGCTGAATCCGGCTAAGTGTACTTTCGGTGTCCCTCGTGGCAAGTTACTCGGTTTTGTCATTTCCGAACGAGGAATCGACGTCAACCCTGAGAGAATTAGCGCCATTACCCGAATGAAGACTCCCGTGCGAGTGCACGATGTTCAGAAGCTCACGGGTTTCTTGGCAGCATTGAGTCGATTCATTTCTCGTCTCGGTGAGAAGGCATTACATTTGTACCGACTGATGAAGAAGTCAGATACGTTCGAGTGGACTCTAGAGGCCAAAGCAGCATTTGTCAAGCTCAAAACCTGCTATCCACCCAGCCGGTGCTTGCTGCTCCTCGTAGCAAAGAGCCCTTGCTCCTTGTTGGAAATATGCCCTAGAGACAATAATAAAATGGTTATTATTATATTTCCTTGTTCATGACAATTCTCTATTGTTCGTGCTACAATTGTATTAACCAGAAACCGTAATGCATGTGTGAATACATAGACCACAACAAGTCCCTAGTAAGCCTCTAGTTGACTAGCTCGTTGATCAATAGATGGTCACGGTTTCATGACCATGGACATTGGATGTCGTTGATAACGGGATCACATCATAAGGAGAATGATGTGATGGACAAGACCCAATCCTAAGCATAGCATAAGATCGTGTAGTTCATTTGCTAAAGCTTTTCAATGTCAAGTATTATTTCCTTAGACCATGAGATTGTGCAACTCCCGGATACCGTAGGAATGCTTTGGGTGTGCCAAACGTCACAATGTAACTGGGTGGCTATAAAGGTGCACTACGGGTATATCCGAAAGTGTCTATTGGGTTGGCACGAATCGAGACTGGGATTTTTCACTCCGTGTGACGGAGTGGAATCTCTGGGCCCACTCGGTAAGACATCATCATAATGAGCTCAATGTGACTAAGGAGTTAGCCATGTGATGATGTATTACGGAACGAGTAATGAGACTTGCCGGTAATGAGATTGAACAAGGTATAGGGATACCGACGATCAAATCTCGGGCAAGTATCACACCGATAGAAAAGGGAATTGAATACGGGATTGATTGAATCCCCGACATCATGGTTCACCCGATGAGATCATCGTGGAGCATGTGGGATCCAACATGGGTATCTAGATCCCGCTGTTGGTAATTGACCGGAGAGGTGTCTCGGTCATGTCTACGTATCTCCCGAACCCGTAGGGTCTACACACTTAAGGTTCGATGACGCTAGGGTTATAGGGAAATAGTGTACGTGGTTACCTAAGGTTGTTCGGAGTCCCGGATGAGATCTCGGACGTCACGAGGAGTTCCGGAATGGTCCGGAGACAGAGATTGATATATAGGAAGTGAGGTTTTGGTGACCGGAAATGTTTCGGGGGTCACCTGTAGCGTATCGGGACCACCAGAAGGGTTTCGGGGGTCCACCAAGTGGGCGCACCAGCCCCAGAGGGCTTCATGGGCTGGTGCGCCCCTCCACCAGGCCCAAGGCCCAGGAAAGAGAGGAGGGAGGGGAAACCCTAGACCCAGATGGGCCTAAGGCCCACTAGGGCTGCGCCCTCCTCCTCTCCTCCCTTTGGCCGCCGCACCAGATTGATCTAGTGGCTGCAGCATCACCCTAGGGTGGAAACCCTAGGGTGCAGCCCTACCTCCTCATCCTCCTATATATAGAGGTGCCCTTGGAGCTCTTTTTGGACATGATACGTCTCCAACATATCTATATTTTTTGATTGTTCCATGCTATTATATTATCAACTTTGGATGTTTTATATGCATGAATATGCTATTTTATATTATTTTTGGGACTAACTTTTTAATTCAGTGCCAGTGCCAGTTCCTGTTTTTTCCGTGTTTTTGACCTTTTTCAGATAGGAATATCAAACGGAGTCCAAGCAGAATAAAACTTTCGCCATGATTTTTTATGGAAAATATGAAAAGTAGCAGAAGGAAAAGATACCGGAGACGTGGCCCGAGGGAGTCACGAGCCTGGGAGGGGCGGGCCCCCCTGGTCGCGGCTAGGGGGCTCGTGACCTCCTCGTGGCACCTCTTGACTTGTTCCCAACGCCACACGGTCTTATAAATAGAGAAACCTCCAGAACTAAATCTAGATCGCAAGTTCCACCGCCACAAACCTCCAGAGCCACCAAAAACCAATCGGGAGACCATTTAAGCATCCTGCCGGAGGGGAATTCATCTACGGTGGCCATCTTCATCAACACCATTGCCTCTTCGATGATGCGTGAGTAGTTCACCACAGACCTTTGGGTCCATAGCTAGTAGCTAGATGGCTTATTCTCTCTCTTTGATCTTCAATACAAAGTTCTCCATGATCTTCATGGTTATCTATCTGATGTAATTCTCTTTTGCAGTGTGTTTGTTGAGATCCGATGAATTGTGGATTTATGATCAAATTATCTATGAATATTATTTGAGTCTCCTCTGATTTCTTATATGCATGATTTCGTATCCTTGTAATTCTCTTCGAGTTATGGGTTTGTTTGTCCAACTTGATCTATAGTTCTTGCAATGGGAGAAGTGCTAGGTTTTGGGTTCATACCGTGCGGTGTCCTCACCTAGTGACAGAAGGGGGTAGCGAGGCACGCATCATGTTGTTGCCATCAAGGGTAAAAAGATGGGGTTTATATCATATTGCATGAATCTATCCCTCTACATCATGTCATCTTGCTTAAAGCGTTACTCCTTTTGTTATGAACTTAATACACTAGATGCATGCTGGATAGCGGTCGATGTGTGGAGTAATAGTAGTAGATGCAGAAAGTATCAGTCTACTTGTATCGGAGGTGATGCCTATATGTATGATCATTGCCTTAGATATCGTCATGACTTTGCGCTATTCTATCAATTGCTCAACAGTAATTTGTTCACCCACCGTAATACTTGCTATCATCAGAGAAGCCTCTAGTTAACACTATGGCCCTCGGGTCTATTTTACATATTGTATATTCAGATCTAAATACAAAAACACCAAAAATACCTTGCTGCAATTTTATTTACTTATTTATATTCATCTACTATCACTATCAGGTCTCACCTTGCGAGTAATCGTAAAGGGATTGACAACCTCTTTATCGCGTTGGGTGCAAGTTTGTTTGTGTTTGTGCAGGTGTCTTGGTGCCTCATCTTGATACTCCTACTAGATTGATACATTGGTTCTCAAACTGAGGGAAATACTTATCTCAACTTTGCTGCATCACCCTTTCCTGTTCAAGGGAAAAACCAACGCAAGCTCGAGAAGTAGCAGGAAGAATTTCTGGCGCCGTTGCCTGGGAGTATTCGAGTGAAGCATATCTACCAAGTACCTATCGCAAACTCATCTCTTGCATTTACATTATTTGCCATTTGCCTCTCGTTTTCCTCTCCCCCACTTCCGAAACAAGAATTTACAAAAATATTTGCCTTTCTTTATTTTCTTTTTTCGTTCACCCTTTTCTTTTGCTTTCTTTCTGTTCGCTCGTGTGCTTGTCTGCTTGCTAAGTCACCATGTCTGAAAACACTAAATTGTGTGATTTCTCTAATACTAATAACAATGATTTTATTAGTACTCCAATTGCTCCCGCCACTAGTGCGGAATCATATGAAATTAATGCTGCCTTGTTGAATCTTGTTATGGAAGAGCAATTTCCCGACCTTCCGAGTGAAGATGCCGCATCCCATCTTAATACCTTTATTGAGTTATGTGATATGCAAAATAAGAGAGATGTGGATAATGATATGATTAAATTTAAGCTATTTCCGTTCTCACTATGAGATCGAGCAAAAACTTGGTTTTCATCTTTACCTAAAAATAGTATTGATTCATGGAACAAGTGTAAAGATGCCTTTATTTCCAAGTATTTTCCACCTCCTAGGATTATCTCTCTCTGTAATGATATTATGAATTTTAAGAAACTAGATCATGAACATGTTGCACAATCTTGGGAGAGAATGAAATTGATGATTAGAAATTGTCCCTCTCATGGCCTAAGTCTTTGGATGATTATACAAATTTTCTATGCTGGTTTGAATTTTGCTTCTAGAAATATCTTGGATTCTGCCTCCGATGGAACTTTTATGGAAATCACACTAGGAGAAGCTACAAAACTCTTAGATAATATCATGACAAATTATTCTCAATGGCACACTGAAAGGTCACCTACTAGTAAAAAAGTGCATGCTATAGAAGAAATTAACTCTTTGAGTGCTAAGATGGATGAGTTAATGAAGATGTTTGCTAGTAAAAGTGTTCCTCTAGATCCTAACGATATGCCTTTATCTTCCTTGATTGAGAATGGCAATGAAAATTTGGATGTTAATTTTGTTGGTAGGAATAATTCTGGTAACAACAATGCTTATAGAGGTAAGTTTAATCCTAGGCCTTTTCCTAGTAATCCCACTAATAATTTTGGGAATCCCACAACAATGCTCATGGAAATAATAATGAAATACCCTATGATCTTGAGAGTAATATTAAGGAGTTTATTAATTCGCAAAAAGATTTCAATGCTTCCATAGAAGAAAAACTGCTTAAAATTGATGATTTGGCTAGGACTGTTGATAGAATGTCTCTTGATAATGATGCTTTGAAATTGAGATGTGTTCCTCCCAAGATTAATATGGATGAAACTTTGAAATCTAAGCGTGTTTCTATGAGTGAGAGTAAAGAAAGAGCCGCCCAAATTCGTGCTAGACATGAATGGCTCAAAAAGGCGTGTTCTCGTGATGAGAATAACGAAGATCTTAAAGTGCTTGGTGTGACTCCTATTTAATCCTTGTTTTCTAATGTCAATCTTAATGATGATGGGGCTGGATGTGAATCCACTTTGGTTGAGAAGCGGCCCAATGATTCGAAGTCTATTTATCTTGATGCTAAAAACACTAAAAGTGGAGTAGAGGATATCAAAACTTAGAATAGTGATGAAATTACTACTTTGGATATCAAGGAATTTAATTATGATAGTTGCTATTTGATTGAATGTATTTCCTTTATGCAATCCATGCTAAACTCACCACATTCTTATAGCCAAAATAAGGCTTTTACTAAACATATCGTTGATGCTATGATGAAATCTCTTGAAGAGAAACTTGAGTTGGAAATATCTATTCCTAGAAAACTTCATGATGAGTGGGAACCTACTATAAAAATCAAGATTAAAAATTATGAATGCCATGCTTTGTGTGATTTGGGTGCTAGTGTTTCCACAATTCCAAAATCTTTATGTGATGTTCTAGGTTTCAATGAGATTGATGAGTGCTCTCTTAATTTGCATCTTGCGGACTCTACGATTAAGAAACCTATGGGAAGGATTAATGATTTTATAATTATTGCAAATAGGAACTATGTGCCTATAGATTTTATTGTGCTTCATATTGATTGCAATCCTACATGTCCCATTATTATTGATAGACCTTTTCTTAGGACTATTGGTGCGATTATTGATATGAAGAAAGGGAATATTAAATTTCAATTTCCATTAAATAAGGGCATGGAAATTTTTCCTACAAGGATAATAAAATTGCCTTATGAATCCATTATGAGAGCTACTTATGGTTTGAGCACTAAAGATGACAATACTTGATTCTATTGCCTTACGCCTAACTAAGGGCGTTAAACAATAGCGTTTATTGGGAGGCAACCCAATGAATAGGTTTATTTTTTTCTTTTTACTTTCTGTTTTGTTGAGACCACACCATCATGATTCTGTTAGGATTGTGTTTTTTATGTTTTAATTAGTGTTGTGCCAAGTAAAACCTTTATGATTAGTTTTGGTGATAGTTGTTTAATCACGCTGAAAAAAGACAGAAACTTTGTTCTCACGAAATTATTTTTCATTCCTATTAAGAAAGATATTTTGAGTTGATTCTTTTTTATTATGATTAATATGCAAATTTTCCTAATTTTCATAAGTTTTTCAGAATTTTTGTGTTATCAGAGGTCTACGAAATATACAGATTGCTACAGACTGTTCTGTTTTTGACAGATTCTGTTTTTGTTGCGTTGATTGCTTATTTTGATGAGACTATGGTTAGTATCGGGGGGTACGAGTCATGGATAAGTGATAATACAGTAATATAACATCAATAGAAATGGAAATTAAAGTTTACTACAGTACCTAAAAAGTTGGTGGTTTGTTTTCTTATGCTAATGCTATCACGAGTTTCTGTTTAAGTTTTGTGTTGTGAAGTTTTCATGTTTTGGGTGATGTTCTTATGGACAATGGAATAAAGAGTGGCAAGAGCCTAAGATTGGGGATTCCCAAGGCATGCCAAGCCAAATTCAAGGACACCAAAAAGCCTAAGCTTGGGGATGCCCCGGGAAGGTATCCCCTCTTTCGTCTTCAATCTATCGGTAACTTTACTTGGAGCTATATGTTTATTCACCACATGATATGTGTTTTGCTTGGAGCGTCGTGTATTATAAGATTCTTTTCTTTTTGTTTTATCACAATCATCCTTGCTTCACACATTTTGAGAGAGACATGCACTCATCGAGAATTTGTTAGAATACTCAATGAGCTTCACTTATATCTTTTGAGCTTTGTAATTTTGCTCACATGTGCTTCACTTATATCTTTTGAGCTTGGTAATTTTGCTCACATGTGCTTCACTTATATCTTTTGAGCTTAGTAATTTTGCTCCCATGTGCTTCACTTATTTATTTTGAGATTGGTAATTTTGCTCCCATGTGCTTCACTTATATCTTTTGAGCTAGATAATTTTGCTCTAGTGCTTCACTTAAATCTTTGTAGAGCACGGCGGTGTCACATTTTGTAGAAATAAAAAATCTCGAATCTTCACTTATATCATTTTGAGAGTGCTCTCTCTAAGTATCTTGGTAATTGGCGTGTGTTATGAAATTAGTCCTAAATACGATAGGCATCCAAAGAGGATATAATAAAAACTTTCATATTCAAAGTGCATTGATTAGTAAGAGAAGTTTGATTCCTCGCAATTAGTTTTGAGATATGGATATGGTAATATTAGAGTTATGTTAGTAGGGTGTTGTGAATATAAAAATATTTGTGTTGAGGTTAGTGATTCCCGTAGCATGCACGTATGGTGAACCGCTATGTTAGGAAGTCGGAGCATAATTGATTTATCGATTGTCATACTTTGTGTGGCGGTCGGGATCGTGCGATGGTTAACTCCTACCAACCCTTCCCCTAGGAGTATGCGTTTAGCACTTTGTTTCGATTACTAATAATTTTTTTGCAATAAGTATATGAGTTCTTCATGACTAATGTGAGTCCATGGTATAGATGCACTTTCACCTTCCACCATTGCTACCCTCTCTAGTGCTGTGCAACTCTCGCCGATGCACAAACCCACGGTATGCCTTCCTCAAAACAGCCACCATACCTACCTATTATGGCATTTTCATAGACATTCCGAGATATATTGCCATGCAACTTCCACCGTTCTGTCTCATGACATGTGCCATCACTTTCATTCATATAGAGTCATTATTGTTCTAAGTATCGAGTTGTAAGTAAATAAAAGTGTGATGATCATCATTATTAGAGCATTGTCCCATGTGAGGAAATAAAAGAGGCCAAAGATGCCCACCAAATAAAAACAAATAAAAACAAAATATGAAAAAAGAGGCCAAAGAGCCCAATAAAAAAGTGAGAGAAAAAGAGAGAAGGGACAATGCTACTATCTTTTCCCACACTCGTGCTTCAAATAGCACCATGTTCTTTATGATAGAGAGTCTCTTGTTCTGCCACTTTGATATGCTAGTGGAAATTTTCATTATATAACTTGGCTTGTATATTCCAATGATGGGCTTCCTCAAACTGC
This sequence comes from Hordeum marinum, assembly GCA_022496015.1. NCBI lineage: Eukaryota > Viridiplantae > Streptophyta > Magnoliopsida > Poales > Poaceae > Hordeum > Hordeum marinum. Next base: position 366,116,094 of record CM039676.1, on the reverse strand, counting down.
CCTATGTCTTCGTGAGCAAGCAAGTTGGGTGCACACCCACTAGTTTCTATTTTTGAGCTTTCATACACTTATAGCTCTAGTGCATCCGTTCCATGGCAATCCCTACTCATTCACATTGATATCTATTGATGGGCATCTCCATAGCCTATTGATACGCCAAGTCGATGTAACCATCTCCTCTTTTTTTGCCTCACAACCTCCACCACACTCTATTCCACTTATAGTGCTATATCCATGGCTCACGCTCATGTATTGCGTGAGAGTTGAAAAAGTTTGAAAAAATAAGAGTGCGAAAAGAATTACTTGATCAATACCAGGGTTGTGCATGATTTCAATTCGTTGTGTGGGGGATGGTGGAGCATAGCCAGACTATATGATTTTGTAGGGATAACTTTCTTTGGCCTTGTTATTTTGAAAGTTCATGATTACTTTGCTATTATACTTGAAGTATTATTGTTTTCATGTCAATACTAAACTATTGTTTTGAATCTTATGGATCTGAACATTCATGCCACAATAAAGAAGTTACATAGAACAAATATGTTAGGTAGCATTCCACATCAAAAATTCGTTCTTTATCACTTCCCTACTCGAGGACGACCAGGAGTTAAGCTTGGGGATGCTTGATACGTCTCCAACATATCTATAATTTTTGATTGTTCCATGCTATTATATTATCAACTTTGGATGTTTTGTATGCATGAATATGCCATTTTATATTATTTTTGGGACTAACTTATTAATTCAGTGCCCAGTGCCAGTTCCTGTTTTTTCCGTGTTTTTGACCTTTTTCAGATAGGAATATCAAACAGAGTCCAAATGGAATAAAACTTTCACCGTGATTTTTTATGGAAAATATCAAAAATAGCAGAAGGAAAAGATACCGGAGAGGCGGCCCGAGGGAGTCAGGAGCCTGGGAGGCGCGGCCCCCCTGGCCGCGGCTATGGGGCTCGTGACCTCCTCGTGGCACCTCTTGACTTGTTCCCGATGCCACATGGTCTTATAAATAGAGAAACCTCCAGAACTAAACCTAGATCGCAAGTTCTGCCACCGCAAACCTCCAGAACCACCAAAAAAATCGGGAGACCATTCCGGCATCCTGCCGGAGGGGAATTCATCTACGGTGGCCATCTTCATCAACACCATTGCCTCTCCGATGATGCGTGAGTAGTTCACCACAGACCTTCGGGTCCATAGCTAGTAGCTAGATGGCTTCTTCTCTCTCTCTTTGATATTCAATACAAAGTTCTCCATGATGTTCATGGTGATCTATCCGATGTAGTTCTCTTTTGCGGTGTGTTTGTTGAGATCTGATGAATTGTGGATTTATGATTAGATTATCTATGAATATTATTTGAGTCTCCTATGATTTCTTATATGCATGATTTCGTATCCTTGTAATTCTCTTCGAGTTATGAGTTTTGTTTGGCCAACTTGATCTATAGTTCTTGCAATGGGAGAAGTGCTTGGTTTTGGGTTCATACCGTGCGGTGTCGTCACCTAGTGACAGAAGGGGTAGCGAGGCACGCATCGTGTTGTTGCCATCAAGGGTAAAAAGATGGGGTTTATATCATATTGCATGAATCTATCCCTCTACATCATGTCATCTTGCTTAAAGCGTTACTCCGTTTGTTATGAACTTAATACACTAGATGCATGCTGGATAGCGGTTGATGTGTGGTGTAATAGTAGTAAATGCAGAAAGTATCGGTCTACTTGTCTCGGACGTGATGCCTATATGTATGATCATTGCCTTAGATATCGTCACGACTTTGCACTATTCTATCAATTGCTCAACAGTAAATTGTTCACCCACCGTAATACTTGCTATCATGAGAGAAGCCTCTAGTGAACACTTTGGCCCTCGGGTTTATTTTACATATTATATATTCAGATCTAAATACAAAAACACCAAAAATACCTTGCTGCAATTTTATTTACTTATTTATATTCATCTACTATCACTATCAGATCTCACCTTGCAAGTAATCTTAAAGGGATTGACAACCTCTTTATCGCGTTGGGTGCAAGTTTGTTTGTGTTTGTGCAGGTGTCTTGGTGCCTCATCTTGATACTCCTACTAGATTGATACCTTGGTTCTCAAACTGAGGGAAATACTTATCTCTACTTTGCTGCATCACCCTTTCCTCTTCAAGGGAAAAACCAATGCAAGCTCGAGAAGTAGCAGGACACGATTCTCTCTTCCTCTCGGCGCAGCCCTACCTCTCCACCTCCTCATTCTCCGTAGCGCTTGGCGAAGCCCTGCCGAAGTCCACGCAGCTCCACCGTCACCACGCCGTCATGCTGCCGGAGCTATTCCCCAACCTCTCCTTCCTCCTTGCTGGATCAAGGCATAGGAGACGTCACCGGGCTGCACGTGTGTTGAACGCGGAGGCACCGTTGTTCGGTGCTAAGATCGGAGTCCACCGCGATCTGAATCGCTACGAGTACGACTCCACCAACCGCGTTCTTGTAACGCTTCCACTTAGCGATCTTCAAAGGTATGAAGATGCAATCTCTCCCCACTCGTTGCTTGTTTCTCCATAGATAGATCTTGGTGATCGTAGGAATTTTTTTGATTTACTACTACGTCTCCCAACACTCCTTACATCGCGACCACTAATCAGGTCGTCAGTACAGTGTTAACCGTCGAGCGGAAAGAGGAGGGCAAGGCTTACAAAGTCCAACGTCCAGTCTATTATGTGTCTGAAGTATTGACTCCTTCAGAACAAAGATATCCTCAATACCAGAAGTTGGTTTATGGTATTTATCTGTCAGCAAAGAAGGTGGCACATTATTTTCAAGACCACTCGATTTCTGTCATCAATGATGCTCCGTTATTCAAGATTCTCAACAATCGGGACACAACTGGTCGAGTGGCTAGGTGGGCAATCAAGCTCCTATACTTTGACATCAAGTTTGAAGCCAAGAAAGCGATCAAGTCTCAGGCACTTGCAGATTTTATGGCCGAGTGGATTGAATAGCAGCAGCCAATCCAGGTTCACTCGGCACACTGGACCATCTTCTTCGATGGTTCTAAAATGTTGAACGGGTCCGGTGCTGGCGTTGTCTTAGTATCTCCGAAGGGCGACAAACTCAGTTATGTTCTGCAAAACCACTTCGATTCCTCCAAGAATGAAGCAGAATATGAAGCTCTTTTATATGGGTTGCGCATGGCTATCTCACTCGGCGTCAAGCGCCTGATGGTTTATGGTGACTCAGATTTGGTGGTCAATCAAGTGATGAAGTAGTGGGGCATTCGAAACCCTGCTATGACTGGATAATTTAGTGCCGTTAGAAAGCTTGATAAGAGATTTGAAGGTCTGGAACTTCATCATGTTCCCCGAGTGAAGAATCAAGCAGCTGATGAGCTGGCAAAGATTGGATCCACTCGACGACCTGTCCCCAGCAATGTGTTTTTAGAACATCTCCATACCCCTTCGGTAAAGGAAGATCCTTTCACCGAAGAGCCCCCGCAAGCTATGAGTTCCACCGATCCGACTGAAGTCGATGTCCCTGCAATTATTGATTTAATCATGGAGGTTCTGGTCGTCATTCCCGATTGGACGGTGCCCTATATTGCATATATCCTTAGACAAGAACTCCCTGAAGACGAGACAGAAGCACGACAGATTGTGTGTAGGTCAAAAGATTTTACTATGCTCGGGGATGAGCTGTTCGGAGAAAGCGCGACTAGCGTAACGCTGCGTTGCATTTCCCCTGAAGAAGGTCGAGTGATTTTGGATAAAATCCACTCGGGAACTTGCGACCATCATGCGTCCTCACGGACAATCGTCGCTAAGGCGTACCGAGCTGGTTTCTTCTGGCCATGGGCCAATGAGATGGCGAAAGACATTGTCGATCATTTTGAGGGGTGCCAGTTCTATGCAAACTTATCCCACAAGCCGGCTTCTGCTCTGAAGACAATCCCCCTTGCCTGGCCGTTTGCTGTCTGGGGCCTAGACATGGTCGGTCCCTTTCGGACTGGAAAGGGTGGATTCACTCGTTTGCTCGTTGCAGTCGACAAATTTACAAAGTGGATTGAGGCTAAGCCGATAAAGAAATTGAACTCTCGTACGACGGCCACTTTCATGAGGGAAATAATTTTCTGATACGGCGTTCCCCATAGCATCATCACAGATAATGGCACCAAATTTGACTCGGAAGAATTCAGATACTTCTGCACCTCCCAGGGCACTCGGGTGGATTATGCTTCCGTTGCACATCCTCAAACCAATGGACAAGTTAAGCGAGCTAACGGCCTCATCCTGCAAGGTTTGAAACCTCGTCTCATGCGTGACTTGGATCATGCCGCCGGAGCCTGGGTGACTGAGCTGTCATCTGTTTTATGGGGCCTGAGAACAACGCCTAATCGGTCGACTGGACGGACTCCCTTTTTCCTGGTCTATGGAGCCGAAGCTGTCCTGCCGAGTGATTTGTTTCACAACTCTCCCCGAGTGGAACTTTATTCTGAAGCCGAAGCTGAACAAGCAAGACATTTTGGCGTAGACCTCTTGGAGGAATAGCGAGAGAAGGCACTGATCCGGACCACAGCTTATCGGCAAGATCTGCGACGCTTTCACGCGAAAAATGTTAAGAGTCGGTCGTTTCATGAGGGAGATTTGGTGCTCCGAGTGGATCAACAACGACCCCACAAGCCGCCCCTCCCCTCTGGCACAAGGGTTCGCAACCTTCGTAATCTCTATTCTCCACATGACAAAGCTCCAGAGCACTGAGACGTAGAGCTGTTACCTCCACGAGAGGGGCCTGAACTCATACATCCGTGTGTACATCCTCGATGTAGCTAGGACTCTGCCCTCTCCTTTCGTACCCCTACCTTTACTGTCAGGTTTGTTTCCACGACAACAGGTTGGCCTGCAATATGTCTCTATGCCCCGTGGGTCCCACCTGCCGGTTGAAGGGAAATTTGTAGCTAAAAGTGTGGTATGAATATTATACATACAAATAAAATAAATTTATTTCGAAAAATGTTCAGGTATTTTCTGAAAATATTCATGTATTTCTATAAAATCATATAAATAAAACAGTATATCTGATTATATTTTTTTATATTTTTTATAATTTAAATACAAGGCAAGAGTGTATATTTTCATTTACTAAATTTTTAATTATGTTCATAATATTGTTTGCACTTACCAATCAATTTAATATTTCCATTTACTAAATGTATTCCACATGTAAATAAAATTATTTTTGAATAATTTATTTTATTTTTATGTATAATATTTATAAAACATTAACATTTGCAATGTATATTTATTATACTGTAAATATAATACGCAAGCTTCTTATAAATATATAATAAGACCCAACATGTGTAAAATGGGTTGCATTGGCTGCAGTCCATCAAGACCCACAAACATACTCCCTCCTTCTGGAAATATTTGTCTTAAAAATAAATAAAATGGATGTATCTATAACTAAAATAAATCTAGATACATTTACTTCTAAAATAAATATTTTCGGACGAAGGAAGTATTACTTTACATAACAATAAGTACCGTTATCCGAAGTACGCACCAGGAGAAAAAAGCTAGCACACTTCACAATATGCATTGGGGGCGAGGGGGGGGGGGGTCATCTTTTACAGACAAACTACTAGCACACAATGTAGAATAAAGTAGCTTCCCTTATTAGTACCGCTAATATCTTCTCATAATGATGACTTATTTTTGAGCTTTCTAGATTTTGAGAAGCTAAAAGCATCTATTGCCGAACACCTCAAATGACCCTTCATACGTCTGCGGAGACGCCCTATCAGTGATCGGATAGGAGAGAGAAGGAAAAAAATGACCCAACCGGACCCCTCGTATCATCCCTATATGCCCGGACTGTCCGAGAACTCTCATATCCATCTCAAATATGGGGAGGATACGAGGGCTCGCAGATACTTCCGGACATGCCCGGTCGGTCCGCCACGTAGGACACGACCCCACCCCCCATCTTTTTCTTTTTTTATTCATTCTTTTCTTTTTTTCTCTTCCTCTCCACCAATCACGTGTAAGTGACCGGACATATGAGGAAAAAAAAAGAAGTGTGACTGCCAGGATGAACAAATAGGAGGAACGCACGGTCACTGACCGGACACTTCGCGAACGTTTAGTGGGTCATATTTACAATATCCGCTGGGGGGAGGGGATTGTTCAAAACGAATAATAATTAGGGGAGCAACATGAACCATGGCTCCATACTGGGTGTAAACAAATGTAAGAGGATTCTGGAAGTTTCACTGGTTCGGAAAACCAGCTAAATATGAGGGAAAAGATCATAAAAATAATTCACCAAACTATAGAAAAAATATTCCTAGAGGACCTTATCAGAATTTAGAAGAGGGAAATCGACCATGACACCTACCCTAAAACTTGACTTAGTCTAGTGAATCACCAATAAGAGTCGTTTTGTAATCGTGAGTTCGGCCAGGTGTTCGGATGAAGGACTCATTGGATGACATTTCACTAATGAGGTGTGATCGCGGGACCAATCACCCACAATTTATATTCGGAGAAACATGAGCGATTGCATCCTGATCTCTAACAGTCCGCGAAGAAAAAACCGTGTGTTGTTTTGTGTTGATCGCACATGATGTTTTTTCTCGATAAAGGGAATTTTATTGATTTAAACTGTAGCATCGAGTGGATACAAAACATACTAAGCAACATCTGGTCTCTACATACCTAAGATGCATACAGCCAACTAACTGAATCGTCTGATAAAAATATAAAAACGACGAGTTAGCAATTGTAAAGCCATATGAGACCAAAACTATGCCTATGTCGAAGAAGTAGGTGGACCGATCCTGAGACGATGCTGCCATCCATGTTGAGTAAAAATCTCCCTGGCTACCCGTTCCAACCGCATACACATTGTCTTAAACATCGATTGATACTTCGTTCGATGCAACGTAGACCACATATGAACTCAGTGCGTACAACGGTAAATAACCTGCATTGAAGAAGATATTTTTCCATTAAAAATACAATTATTTTCACATAGTCAAAGCCCATAATAAGGTAGACGCTCCCACCCGTATTATCATATTAAACATATTTGATATTTCGTCAAGCGAGTGACCACTGGAGATCGTACACGATGTTTGAAGGTGAGAACGTGTGATGGTCCGTCACATGCACCCCCTTTCCCCGCCTATGCTCAAATTTATATTCTGACCGATTAGCTTATTGCATGTATTAAGTTACCGCAAATAAACTTTTTGTTACGATCATTCTACTGGACATGGTTCAGTAAACACATCATGTTCAATGGATATCCACAACACACACGATTGGGAAAGAAGCAGCGTGTGCGGTGAGCATATGACGCACACGTTCTGCGGTTTAAACATTTTGCGTGATGAACCACCACACCGGCACACTACACAGTCCACAAGCTGCCAGGCATTTGAGCATCTACTGCCGGATACGCTAAATCTGACCCCTCAAACGCCCAATTATAAAACCTCAAATCTATATAATTACATGCAACGTAAAAAAAATCTAAGCGAAGCTTGTCCGCGTCCACAGTCTGGCTCACAGGACTCGAGGCGTCGCCATCTTCCATGCCATACTATTCCTCGTTGGAGCTAGGAGCCTTCACAGTGTCAGTCGATGAGAGGTCGATGGTAGACCCGTCATGTCCGAAGGAGGCTGAAACGTCCACCACCACGCGGATGTGAAGTCCGATGTTGCAGGTCAACGGTCTTGACGCCAGAGAGTGCGACTCCGTCTCACCGACGTCTGCCACGAGCGCTGTTGTGTCCTCCCGAGCCCTCTGTCTCGCACGGCGGGCACGCCACGCCATGCACCAACAGACATGACATCACCTATGGCCTAGTCATCGAGGCGCCAACGAGGGTGCTGCATGTCCGCCATAATGTTCACACGCCACCCGGAGCATGCTAGCTTTCGCGAGGCAACGGCGACTTGCCTTATGCCGTATCCATGCACCATTTCGGCGGTCGCGATGGATTCCTAGGAGATCGAGTCTGGCCGCTGTCGGGCATTCTCCTCGGGCCATACCGGGATGAGGTCCCAGATCAGAGACCGGCTGACGGAGGACTCAAACCCACTTCCCGCCATGCCGGAGAAGGGTGAAGATCGCTGGAAGTGAGCTTGGGGTCAGAGGAGAGTGGATTGGAGTGACTAGGGTTCGGTTCGACAACTGGATGGGGACGGGTATATGATTGCTCATTCGGCAAACGTGTGTGATGGCAACCCTACACGCACTGCAATTTGGATGTGATCCATGTCCGCACTGCGAAGTCGCACCATTTCAAACACCGTCATGAAGTATTGCGGTGTAATTTCACGAGCGGAAAGAATGTGGCTAATGGGTGTCAATCATGGAGATCGCAAGTTTTGCTTCTTGTTTCTCTAGGTGTTACTATTCAATTCATCGATTCACTCAATGTTGCAATTTTATAATTACGTCAATGTATAGCCCGGACGTTTTGTCATGATGTGCCAAAGGACGGATGCAAAGCCTTCACATTAGAGCAGTGTTGGATGAAGCTTAAGGGAAGCCCATCTGAGTGAACAACATGCATGAATAAAGAAGTTCAAGCTCGAGGAGCGAAAACTTGAGATTTAGGCCGGTTTCGAGGAGTATGGTTGAATTTGTGATCGATGAATTTTAAAAACATGTTGAACATCCAATGCCTTTATTAGGGTTTAAATGTACTATGATTGAATTGCTGCAAGACGGACAATTGGTTTAATTTAGTTCGTCCGGCGCACGCTTGGTGTACCGGATTGAATGGCCACCATGGTAGAGGACGGCGTTGAAGATTTCCTCAAGCTTGGTACAGACCAAAACTGTAAAACAACGTCTTCTTCAAGATTGAAGATATCAACAGAAGAAAAGTAACTATGCTACTACGTACTATCATCATGGCATGCACGTGTCATGAAATGTGTGATAAAAGAGAAGTTAAAAACTGGCCAGTTCTTCAGGGAAATACACAAGATTGTACATCATCGCGAGATTAGTCGATCCGTAAACATAGAAAGAAAAGTAACGTTAGATGATCAAAAAGTAGAAGCTGATACAAGTAACCAAAAACCACCGATTTCTGGCTTTATAATTCGGGCAGCCCTCCAAAGTAGCGTTCCAAGGGAGGAGGAGACACCGGCGGGGCATTTTTGCCTTTTTCGAAAATAGACACCGTTGGGGCATAGGAAAACACCCTTGCAGGGTCCTTTTCTTGCTGGACTCGTCTTACTCTGGCCGCCGTCTCCTCCTCACACGGGACCGGTACAAACAGCCATCGCGTAGTATTATTGCATGTGGGCGCCCCGTTAGCTCCCGGCCAGTCCCTTGGCATCTGCAGCAGCAGCTTCCCGCAGCCTAGATCATTGCCCGCGGCCGCCGGCGCAATGGGATGAGCGTACATGCCACTGCGCGAATCCTTATTATGGTCCTGCGGCAGCAGGTGCCCACGTTGCAGGGGATGCGGCCACGCGGGAAACCGCATGCGAGGCGTCCTCGCGGCGTTGCTATATTTCGCCCAGCGGCCGCCACTGCCCCATGAAGAACACATCCATCTCCGCGGCGCGCTCTCCGTCCACCACGTACGCCGGCGCATCGGACCCCGTCGTCATCACGGGCCAAGTTGTACCCGAGTCAACCAACTCGATAGGCTCCGACGTGATCTCTGCCTCCGTCGCTAGATCAAAGCGGACGACCTTGGCTAGCTGATCCTGATCCGTAGCAATGGACCACACTGATCCGTGAGCGAATACGGGGTCCACGTCGGACAGGGCCGCGGCAATAGGCGCTACGTTCGTACCACCTGTCCGTCTCCGGCCGCGGTAGGACGAGCGATTCGCCGGTCAAGGGCTCTACCACCCTGATGCATCCCCGGTGAAAGTCGACGAAGCAGAGCAGGCCGTTGCACGTGCCCACCATGTCTTCTGACTCGCCGGCCGTGAACCTGGCCACCAGTCCCCAGTGTTCGTCGAAGAGGTACCCGTCGCCGCTTTGTGGCTCTATGGCACCGTCAGCGCCGCCTCCCTTACGTCCAAGAAAAAACACGATGGAGTGCGTCAGGGCCCGGGGTCCGTGGACCATGTGCGCAACGATGAAGGAGATGACCTCGCACCACTCCTTGCAGACGCGGCGGAAGCGCCGGAGATCGCTCGCCGGGAAGCGGAGCAGGACGCTGGCCAGGACGTCTCGCGGGATAGCATCGTTGGAATCACCGGCCATCGCCTGGTTTTGGACGAGAGTGCTTGGTTGATTCAGGAGTGATTGACGTGAAAATACATATATCGGTGACCTTATGATAGTAAGAATTTGGTAAGCGATTTGTACCTCCTTGGGCAGGCCGCGTGGTTTCTATATATAGGATTAGGTGCTGCCGAGGAAGAGATTACAGGTTACAAGTTCCAACGAGATTGACTTGCGTGTCAAGAAGATCTAGTTTAAACAAGAGATAATTCCTGACTCCATCTCTAAGACCATCTCCAACAGTCGCATAAAAGTTTTGCGCCTAATAAATTTTTTAGCATGTCACTGTAACATTTTTATTGTGCATAGGCCAACATTATTTTAGCATGAGCCCAAAAACTCGCAGTGTAAACTGTGAAGCGCGTGCCATCCGATGTCTCAAATTTACAGCTTTTAATAGCGTTTTTAGTGAATGTCCAAAACTTTACAACGCGCGTAGTATTTTACAGCCTCTACTAAAGCTGTTCGACGCCCGAAAAAATAAAATTTTAACGCGCAGAGCTGTTTTTGGACAGCTGTTGGACATGCTCTAAACCAGTACTCAAGTTTGGTCTGCTGCGCACAAATAAACAACCAAAATGCTAATAAGTGCAGCTGCATATTTTGGGCGTCCCGAGCACACCTTCTCGCGACCACTGGATCTCTTCTCACGCGAGATCATGAGGCGCAGGTGTATTTCGGTCGGACGCCTAGGTGTATTCGGTCAGAATTGGAAACGACAGCCGCACTCGTTTGAGAAAACGGCCAAAGTGGTGAGGGCCCACCACGATCCCGTGCCTCTCTCTCCAGCTCCTCCCCGCTCCCCACGCCTTTGGTATTCACTCTGTTCGAAACCAGGAGAGAGGGAGGTGGAGGTGTTATGCGGTTCCTCCGCCGTCCAAATCCACCGTCCGTTCAAATCCAACCGCTGTCCACGACTGTCGGATTTAGGCCGGCACGGTGGCCGTTGTGCGTCTTCGGAGGCCAGAGGCATGGTTCAGGGCACCTAAGCGCCGCGGCTTGGTATTCCCTTGCTGTCCAGTTCACGGGAGAAGAGATGGTGGGTTTGGTGGAGGTCCGGTGAGTACGCGCGACGGCGCTACTTGTTCGAGCCAGTGAAGAGGAGATTACCCGGTCATCCAAACCCGGGGTAAGCGTGTCGTTCTCTTATACACGGTTCCATTTTACCATGGAGACAACCACGTTGCATGCGGCGGCAGGTGCGAGCGATGAGCCGGGGGCCATGTTGTCCGGTGTGTTGTGGGGCCGTGGAGATTTCAAATGGGAAGTCGCTACTCCATTGGTGGCACATTATTTCAAATGCCGTCATGAAGCATTGTAGTGTAATTTCACAATCGGAAATAATGTGGCTAACATGAGCGTCAATCATGGCGATCGTAGTTTTGCTTCTTGTTGCTCTAGGTATTGGTGGTGCAACTAGGTAATCACGTCACTGTATAGCCCGTACGTTTTGTCGTAATGTGCCAAAGGGCATAGGGCAAGTCCTTCACATTAACGCGTTGTTGGAGCTCAAAAGGGAACCCATCTGGAGAACAACATGCGTGGACAAAGAAGTTCAAGCTTAAGGAGAGAAAAATTGAGATGTGGGACACTTTCTAGGAACATGGTTGGATTTGTGATCAATAAATTGTAAAAACTTGTTGAACTTCTGACACCTTTTTTAGATTTAAATGTTCGACCGATGATTTAAAGTGAGGCTGCATGGCGGATAATTGGTTTAGTTTTCCTTTCTGAAAAATGGTGGCCGTTTGGTGCACCGGGCAGAATAGCCGGCCCAGTAGGCAACGTTGGTCTTGATGCATCATGTTGAAGATACCCTTAAGCTTGATAAATGCTAGAATTTTCAAATAACGGCTTCAAATTGGACATATCAGCAGAAGAAAAGTAACTATGTTACTACTATCAACTTTCTCCGTTTTTATCCGATTCTAAACGAAATATAAGTCCTTTCAAAAATTTCAACATAGAATACATACGAATGAATATAGCCATATTTAAAGTGTAGATTCACCCATCTTTAATTAGCTCACATTAAAATCTCTAAAATGTCTAATATTTAGAAACGGAGTGTCAAATTATAGCTAGTTTTCCAGGGAAATACACGAGATTGTACATCATCGCAAGTCCAGTGGATCCATATAACTATAGTAAGAAAAGTAGAGTTATTAGATAGATAATCAAAAATACTATAATTCGGGCGGCCCTCCAAAGTAGCGTGCCAAGGGAGGAGGAGACACCGGTGGGGCATTTTTTTCTTTCTTGAAAATAGACACTGGTGGGGCATAGGAGAACACCCTTGGACGGCCCTGCTGTTCTCCTAGGACTCGTCTTACTCTGGCCGCCGTCTCCTCCTCACACGGGACCGGTACAAACAGCCATCGCGCATTATCGCATATGGGTGTCCCGTCAGCTTGCGGCCAGTCGTTGGGCATCTGAAGCAGAAGCTTCCCGGAGCCCAGATCATTGGTCGCCGGCGGAAACCGATGAGCGTACACGCCACCGCGCGAATCGCGATTATAATCGTGCAGCAGAATGTGCCCACGTTGCAGGGTATCCGGCCCCGTGGGAAACCGACAGTAAGGCGACCTCACAGCGATGCTATATCGCGCCCAGCGGCCGCCGTCTCCCGTGAAGAACACCTCAATCTCCCCAGGGCCCCCTATGCCCATCACGTACGCCCGCGCGTCCGACACCGTTGTCGTCCCGGACAAAGCTGTACCCGAGTCAGCATCCGAGTCGATGAGCTCCGTCGTGATCTCCTCCGTCGCTAGATCGAAGCGTACGACCTTTTTGAGCTGATGAAGCCGATTCGTAACAATGGACCACACTGATCCGTCAGCGAGTACGGGGCAGCTGTAGGGCACGGCGCCCGCAGGCGCTCTCCTCCACTTGTCGCCTTCTCCGACCGTGTACACGTAAAGATCTTTCTCCCGGTACAGAATCTTGTATCTTCTCGAACTGGGGTCGAAGCCAAAGAGATACGCGCCACGTGCACGCTCGGGCAACCTCTCCGCCACCGGCGGCGGCGGCGGCAGGACCAGCGAGTCGCCGGTGAAGGGCTCTACCACCCTCATGCCCCCCAGACGGAAGTCGACGAAGCAGAGCAGGCCGTTGCATGTGCCCACCATGTTTTCTGAATCGCCGGCCGTGAACCTGGCCACCAGTCGCCACTGCTCGTCGAAGAGGTACCCGTCGCTGCTTCGCGCCTCTATGGCCCCGTCAGCTCCGCCTCCACTACGTCCACGGAAGAAAACAATGGTGTGGGTCAGGGCCCGTGGTCCGTGGACAATGTGCGCATCGATGAAGGCAGGGTCGGAGATGACCTCGCACCACTCCTTGCAGACGCGGCGGAAGCGCCGGAGGTCGCTCGCCGGGAAGCGGAGCAGGAGGCTGACCAGGACATCTCGCGGAAGGGCAGCGCCGGCCATCGCCTGCTTCTTGATGGAACCGCTCCGAGGCATTGCAAGCTGCAGTGCTTTGGCTGATTCAGGATTGGTTCGGTGACCTTACGATTGTTAAGAATTCGGTAAACAATTTTACCTCTGCCCTCGGGAGGCAGCGTGGTTTCTGTATATATAGGTGCAGAGATTACGTATTGCACGTTCCAACGAGATTGACTTGCGTGTCAAGAATATCTAGTTTAATTCCTAATTCTACCTGTAAACAATTCTTTTTGCAACGAATCAAATAGCTTTACCCTATATATATTTTTCACTTTATTTTAATAATAATATAATAATTAATATTTCAGTATTTTAATATTATAATCTATATCTATATATGTTTGCTAGCAGATACAGTGTTGCAATCGGGTGAACAGAAATACTACATGTCCTTAGCATAGCAGAAGAGCATCCTTAGTAGACCCTTATAAATTGATTTTTAAAAACACGTACAAGGGCACTGTAAACTTGTTTTACAGTACGAAATTACTCCGGACAAAGTTGACCCTGTAAATGAAGTTGTGTCCATTATAACTCATTTTTTCCTTTATCTTTTTCCTCCCATCCCAGCTGATACGTCTTCAACGTATCTATAATATTTGCTTGTTTCATGCCGTTATATTATCAATCTTAAATGTTTTACAATCATTTTATATCAACTTTATATCATTTTTTGCGACAAACATATTGACATAGTGCCAAAGTGCGAGTTGCTGTTTTTGCTTATTTTTTACTTCGCAGAAAATCAGTACCAAACGGAGCTTGAACGCTGCGGGGATTTTTGTGCAATTTTAATGGATTAGAAGGAAGCAGATGGGCCAAAGATCACCAGAAGAGGGGGCCCAGGATGGCCACCCTCCACTAGGGCGCGCTAGAGGCACCTGACGCGGCCTGGTAGAGGGTGGGCACCTCGGGAACCCCATCAACCGACTATCGAGCCTATAAATTCCTTAATATTCAGAAAACCCTAGGGGAGTCGACGAAACACAATTCCAGCCGCCACAAGTTCCAGAACCTCGAGATCCAATCTAACACCATCACGGAGGAGTTCATCTTCATCATAGGTGCCTCTCCGATGATGCGTGAGTAGTCCACCATAGAACTATGGGTCCGTAGGCAGTAGCTAGATCTCTCTCTCTCTCTCTCTCTATATATATATATATATGTGTGTGTGTGTGTGTGTGTGTGTTTCTTAATACAATGGTCTCTCGGAGATCTATTTGATGTAATGAATTTTGCGGTGTGTTTGTTGGGATCCAATGAATTTTGAGTTCATGATCAGTTTCTCTCCATGAATATGATTTGAGTCTTCTTTGTTCTCTTATTTGTATGATTACTTATAGCCTCGTATTTCTTCTTCCAATCTTTGGTTTAGTTAGGCCAACTAGATCAATTTTTCTTGCCATGGGAAAGAGGTGCTTTGTGATGGGTTCGATCTCGCGATGTTCTTTCCCAGTGACAAAAGGGGCAGCAAGACACGCATGTATCGTTGCCATTAAGGATAACAAGATGGGGTCTATTCCTACATGAATAGATCTTGTCTACATCATGTCACCGTTCTTATTGCATTACTCCGTTTTCCCATGAACTTAATACACTATATGCATGCTGGATAGTGGTCGATGTGTGGAGTAATAGAAGTAGATGCAAGATCGTTTCGGTCAACTTATCTTGGACGTGATGCCTATATAATGATCATTGCCTGATCGTCATGATTATTTGATCTTCTATTAATTGGCCAACAGTAATTTGTTCACCCACCGTGTGTTATACTCATGAGAGAAGCCACTAGTGAAACCTACGCCCCCCCGGGTCTACTTTCCAACATATTGCTTTCCGATCTATTATTTGCATCTTTTGTTTTCAGATCTGTTAAACCAAAAAAACCAAAAATACCTTGCTGCACTTTTTTTACTTATTTTATATTGTGTTTTTGCGAGATGTATTTGCCAGAACTATCATTACCTAATCTATCTTATTACCGTAGAGAGCATGACAACCTCTCTTTCGCGTCGGGTTGCAAGTATTTGTTGTTTGTGTGCTAGTGGGATTGATACCTTGGTTTCATAACTGAGGGAAATATGTACCGTCACCCCTTCCTATTCGGGGAACTACCGACGCAGTCTCAAGCCACGTCAAAGGAATTTCTGGCGCCGTTGCCGGTGAGGAAGCAATCTGATCTACCAGGTTCCTAATCACAAATCTCATATCCTTGCAATTGACATTATTTGTCATTTGCCTCACATTTTCCTCTCCCCCACTTCACAAATTTTCCATTTTATTCGCCCTCTCTTTTTCATTTGCCTTTTTCTCGTCAGATCTCTTGTTTTCTTGCAATCTTGTTTGCGTAGTCACGATGACTCGAGAGAACACCATTGTGATTTTTCCAATACCAATAATAATGATTTTATTAGCACTCCTATTGCTCCTCCCGCCACTAGTGCGGAGTCTTATGATATTGATGCCGCTTTGTTGAATACTTTCCGGTACTCCTAATGAGGATGTCGCGTCCCATCTAAATACCTTCGTGGAATTATGCGATATGCAAAAGAAAAAATATGTGGACAATGATATTGTGAATTTGAAATTGTTTCCTTTCTCTTTGCGGGATCGTGCAAAATTTTGGTTTTCTTCTTTGCCTCGCAATATCATCGATTCTTGGGATAAGTGTAAGGACGCTTTTATTACTAAGTATTTTCCTCCGTGAAAATTATTTCCCTTAGAACTCAAATCATGAATTTTAATCAACTTTAGCATGAACATGTTGCACAATCTTGGGAAAGAATGAAGTTGATGCTAAGAAATTGTCCTACTCATGGTTTAAATCTTTGGATGATCATACAATTTTTTATGCGGGATTGAATTTTGTCTCTAGAAATCTTTTAGATTCCTCCACGGGTGGTACTTTTATGGAAATTACTTTGGGTGAAGCAATAAATTTCTAGATAATATTATGGCAAATTATTCACAATGGCATACTGAAAGAGCACCTACTAGTAAAAAGGTTAATTCGGTAGAAGAAATTAGTACTTTGAGTGAAAAGGTTGATGCTCTTATGAAGTTGGTTGCTATTATAAAGGCTCCTATTGATCTTAATGTGTGCCTTTATCTATTTTGATTGAGCAAAATAGTTATTCCGTAGATGTGAATTTGATCTCGTGAAACAATTTCAATAATAATGCTTACAAAAGTAATTTTAATCCAAGGCCTTTTCTTCGAAATTCCTCTAATAATTATGGTAATTCCTATCGTAATTCTTACAATAATAATAATAGGAACACCTATGATCTTGATAATATTTTTAAAGAATTTATCAATGCTCAAAAATCTTTAAATACTATGATAGAAGAAAAGTTGAATAAGATTGATGATATGGCTAGAAGCATTGATAGAATTTCCAATGATGTAGAAAATCTCAAGTTGCATGCTTTTCCACCTAAGATCAATGAATAAATTAAGGCTTTATATGTTTCTATGGATGAAAGTAAGAAAAGAACCACTATGCTTAGAGCTAAAAGAGAATTTTTAGAAAAAGCGTTTTCTAGCAATTAGTTTCATAACAATGATGAAGATCTTAAAATGATTGCTCTTTGCTCTATTGGTTCCTTATTTAGCAGTGTTAAAATTGGTTATAAAGGGACTGAAGAAGATCCAACTTTAGCTAGAGGGCATCCCAATGATTTGGAGGGTGAAAATCTTGATGAAAAATTTGATAAAATTGGGTTTGGAAGGGTCAAAACTTTAACTAGTGATGTGCCCACTATCTTTGATTACAAAGACTTTAATTATGAGAGTTGCTGCTTGGTTGATTGTATTTATTTGTTACAATCTATGATAAATTCACCCCATGCTTATGAACAAAATAGAGCTTTTACTAAACATATCGTTGATGCCATGATGAAATCCTTAGAAGAGAAGTTGGAATTAGAGATTTCAATTCCTGGGAAATTACATGATGAGTGGGAACCTACCATTAAATTAAAGATTAATTATGAATGTTTTTCTTTGTGTGATTTGGGTTCTAGTGTTTCCACAATTCCGAAATCTCTATGTGATGTGCTTGGTCTTACCAATATTGAAGAATGTTCTCATAATTTGCACTTGGCGGATTCTACTATCCAAAAGCCTTTGGGAAGAAATAATGATGTAATTATTGTTGAAAATAATAATTATGTTCCCATTTATTTTATTTTTCTTGATATTGATTGCAATTCGTCTTGTCCTATCATACTAGGTAGACCGTTTTTACGCACTATAGGTGCCGTGATTGATATGAAAGAAGGCAATATTAATTTTCAGTTTCCCCTTAGAAAGGGTATGGAACACTTACCAAGAACAAGGATTAATCCACCATATGAATAAATCAGGAGGGCCTTATATGGAGTGCAAACTAAGGATGGCAATACTTGTATCTATGCGTTATGCCTAGCTAGGGGCATAAAACAATAGCGCTTGTTCGGAGGCAACCCAATGAATAAATTATTTTTATCTTTTGCTTTATGTTTTTGAGTGTTTTGAACAATTAATTCTGTTATTATTGTTTTTTTTATGTTTTATAGTTTTTGTGCCAAGTAATGCCTTTAGGAAGATCCATAAGATGAGTAGAAACAATGTTGAATCTGAAACAGAAACTTTGTTCTTAGTGCACGAATTTTCATTTTTTACTAGAATGTGATATTGAGCTTAAATTTTAAAACAATATGTCCATAAAAAATTGTTACGTTGTCCTAATATTTAGGAATTTTTATAGTTCCATAAGTATGGGTAGAGTACATATTACTACAGTCTGTTCTGTGTGAAACAGATTATGTTTTCGTTGCATTGTGTGCTTGTTTGGATGAATCTATGGCTTCTATCGGGAGGTATAAGTCATGGTATAGTTATAGTACATTAGGTATAATGCAATAATAAAATATGAATGGGTTTACAACAGTAACTAAAGTGGTAATTTGCTTTATTACTCACAAGAATTTTGTTATGTTTTGTGTGATTGAAGTTTTCAAGTTTTGGGTGAGATCACGATGGATGAAGGAACAAGGAGTTAGAAGAGCCAAAGCTTGGGGATGATACAACACCCCAAGGTAATATCCAAATAATAACAAGAAACTAAGCTTGGGGATGCCTCGAGTGGCATCCCCTCTTTCTTCTAACAACCATCGGTATACTACTTGGAACTATATTTTTATTCGTCACATGTCATGAGTTTTGCTTGGAGCGTCTTGTATCTTTCCTTGTTTTGCCTTTTGAATTTTGATTAGTATCCTTTCTATAAGCACCTATTTGATAGAGCCAAAATATTCTATGATTTTTTAGAATTGCTCTTTATGCTTCACTTAAATCTATTGAGCAAAGGAATTGCTCTAGTGCTTCACTTATATGTTTTTGAGCACGGCGTGCTTTCACATGTTTGAAGAAATGCTCTCATGCTTCACTTATATTAATTTGAGAGTTATTAATTTGAAAAAATCCTCTCATGCCTCACTTATATTATTTTGAGAGATGAAACTTGTATGCTCATGTTATTCACTTATATCCATGTGACCTTGTCAAAAGCAATTGTAATATATGAAACTAGTCCCAAAGTGATAGATATTCAAGATGGATATAAGAAAAACTTTCATGAAGATCATTGGACAAATTAAACTTGATTCTTTGTAATAGTTTTGAGACATGACAATAGTGATATGTGAGTTATGTTGATGAGTAATTGTGCTTAGTAAGAATATTGGTGTTAAGGTGTATGATTACCTATGCAAGCACGAAAGACAATAATTGTGCTACTAAATTACATCATACTTATGGTGCATTATTCAGTGTTAGTTATGCTTAATGCTCTATTAAGTGATTTTTTGTCTCTTGGTTGGATGCTTCCCTATCTCTTGCTAGCCTTCACATGTACTAAGTAGAAATACTACTTGTGCATCCAAAATCCTTAAAACTAGTTTTGCCATATGAGTCCACTATACCTGCCCATATACGGTATTTCCATGCCGTTCCAATAAGAATTGTATGTGCCATCTCTAAACGTTAAATATATTTTTTTCTTTTTGTGTGCTCATACCGCTCATGAAATGGTAGGGGGTGACCGGTATTTTTCCATGCTAGATGTGTTATTCTCAAGACGAGTGTTTATTCACTTGTCATTGCACGAGAGTATGGCGGTAATAGGGATGCCCAGACCCAAAATGAAAAAGAAATAAAATTTACTTTATGTTATGAAATAAGAAATTCCTTCAAAAGTGTCAGTATGGAAGGCAACCGTGGATTCAGCTAGCCATGGAAAGTGAAAGTATGGTCGAAAAAGGAATAAACTTTATTTTCTTTTTGGGAACCTCCTATGATGCATCTAGTGTGGAATGATATTGAAATCTTGGTCGTTTTCGTTGACAGAAAAGGCATGACACTCAAAAATATTTTTCTCTATCAATTTAAAAACTTGAGCTCTGGCACCTCTACAAATCCCTACTTCCCTCTATGAAGGGCCTATCTATTTACAATATGCAATTTTTATTTTCCAATTTGAGTCTCCATCTTCTCTTATAAAGCAGCAACTAGGGGGCTTTATGATCATACTTGAACATTAGGTGTAGCTAATATTTGAGTGTGTATTGTGAATGGATCAATGATTGAGCATGATGGGCTAGGGATAACTTGATTTAGCATTGATATGTTGAAAGACATGGTTGTTTGTTGATATGCTTGAATATTAAATTTTTCATAGTTATGAGAAGTCCAAATGTCCATGCTATAAAGAAAAGAATATATGATGAACAAGATAGGCATTAATCCACATCAAAAATTCTGTTTTTATCATTTACCTACTCGAGGACGAGTAGGAATTAAGCTTGGGATGTTGATACGTCTCCAACGTATCTATAATTTTTGCTTGTTCCATGCCATTATATTATCAATATTGGATGTTTTACAATCATTTTATAGCAACTTTATATCATTTTTTGGGACTAACCTATTGATATAGTGCCAAGTGCCACTTGCTGTTTTTGCTTGTTTTTTTACTTCGTAGAAAATCAGTACCAAGTGGAGTCCAAATGTTGGGATTTTTGTGGAATTGTTATGGACCAGAAGGAAGTATATTGGCCAAAGATCATCAGAAGATAGGGCCCAGGGTGGCCACCCTCCACGAGGGCACGCCAGAGTCCCCTAGCGCGACCTGGTAGAGGGTGGCCACCTCTGCCACCCCCTCAAACGACTATCGAGCCTATAAATTCCCAAATATTCAGAAAACCCTAGGAGAGTCGACGAAACACAATTCCAGCCACCGCAAGTTTCAGAATCTCTACATCCAATCTAACACCATCACGGAGGGGTTCATCTCCATCATAGGTTCCTCTGTGATGATGCGTGAGTAGTCCACCATAAACCAAAGGGTCCGTCGGCAGTAGCTATATGTCTCTCTCTCTCTATGTTTCTCAATACAATGGTATCTTGGAGATCTATTTGATGTAATGAATTTCGTGGTGTGTTTGTTGGGATCCGGTGAATTTTGAGTTCATGATAAATTTCTATCCATGAATATGATTTGAGTCTTCTTTGATCTCTTATTTTCTGATTACATATAGCCTCGTATTTCTTCTTCGAATCATTGGTTTAGTTAGGCCAACTAGATTGATTTTTCTTGCCATGGGAAGAGGTCCTTTGCTATGGGTTCAATCTTGCAGTGTTATTTCCCAGTGACAGAAGGGGCAGCAAGACACACATGTATTTTTGCCATTAAGGATAACTAGATGGGGTGTATTCCTACATGAATAGATCTTGTATACATCATGTCACTGGTCTTAGTGCATTACTCTGTTTTCCCATGAACATACATTAGATGTATGCTGGATAGCGGTCGATGTCTGGAGTAATACAAGTAGATGCAGAATCGTTTCGGTCTACTTATCTTGGACGTGATGCCTATATAATGATCATTACCTGGATATAGTCATGATTATTTGATCTTTTATCAATTTCCCAAGAGTAATTTGTTCACACACCGTGTGCTATATGCATGAGAGAAGCCACTAGTGAAACCTACGGCCCTCGGGTCTACTTTTACAACATATTGCTTTCCGATCTACTATTTGCATCGTTTGTTTTGAGATCTATTAAACAACAAAACCTAAAAATACCTTTCTGCACTTTTTGTTTACTTATTTTATATTGTGTTCTTGCGAGATCTATTTGCCGAAACTATCATTACCTAATCTATCTTATTACCGTAGAGAGCGTGACAACCTCTCTTTCACGTCGGGTTGCAAGTATTTGTTGTTTGTGTGCAGGTGTTGTTTACGTGGGTGCGTGATCTTCCTCTAAGGATTGATACCTTGGTTTCATAACTGAGGGAAATACTTACCGTCGTTGTGCTGCATCATCCCTTCCTCTTTGGGGAACTACCAACACAGTCTCAAGCCACGTCACCGACGAGCCGTCTCCAGCCATGACGTGCCTCGCCCTGGCGCCCCGGCTCGTCCTCGTGCCACCCGTACCCGTCCACACATGCAATAGAGGAGCCCTGCGCCGCCTGCCCTGACCTCGCGCTCCCTGGCCAGCCCGCCCGTCCTCGATTGAGCCCGACACTGCCCGCCACTGCGTGCGAGTTCCCCGTCGTGGCCGCGCAAGCTCCCCCACCTCGCCCCGCTCTTCTCCGGTACTGCCCCACCCTGATTCGGGCTGTCGGTCTCTTGCTCCGCCCTGCCAATGGACGGCCTCGCCTCGGCTGTGGAGGTCGAGCCGACTGCAATTCAGACCGGGCCTGCAAATTCCAGCGTGCGGTGGCTTCTTCCGACGTGCGGCGACGGATTCCAATGAGTTCTAGGTATATTTCGGTCAGTTCCGCGCTGAGACGTTTGCTTCAATGAGGTTTGGCTGGTTTACAGGTTGAACTATATACCGCCTTCAAAACTGTACATATAAGGTTTTCACAGATGGATTTATAGTGCCCTTTAAAAGGTTTAAGGTTTGCTAGGCGCCGTTTTTCCGTTTGAAAATGTGAACACCTTGTTTTTTTATTGGTTTGACCAATTTAAGGGGTTTGCTAGAGTTTCTCTAAGCATCCTCGTCGAACATGTCCATCTACTATATTTCAGCACAACACCCCATCCAGGTTAACGTTTATCTATATACATGTGTTAATTTTTATTGTAATCGATCATGTATTAATGCATGGTTTTAATAAATAAGATTTTTAATTTTTTAGATTTGTTCTTAGAAAGGTAGCATGCAATTTCATCTCAAAAATACTTGTAAACTGAAATATCATTTATGATACTATGCTCCCTAGTTTTAAAGAGTTCACATTTCATTGATGTATTCAATTGGAATTGGGTCACATAATACTATATGATTGTCAATAGTTTTTCAAAGCTCTATGAGTCAATGCTTTTATACTATACACGGTGCTTCCTAATTTTTAAGGTCTCACAATTCAATGAGGTGTTCAGTTTATTGGGTCACTCGATTTTTACTAGGTTAATAATTTCTCAAGGAGATCCCAATTCATTTTTTTAATTCACTACATTTTGTAATTCTAGAGATCTGTCACTCAAATGAGGTATTTTATTTATGATTTTGACTGGACCAACAATTTTCCAAATTAATCAACAACAATCGACCTATAAATATATTCCAATCCCGCGCACTCTCGCGTCATCTAGAAAAACAAGTGCACATGTCATACCATATTACTAGTATAGTACATGCAACCACCAACGTAGAAATTTCCTCACATAAATATAAGTTGGTTCACTAGTGCAGTCGAGTCATATACAAACGACAAACCATTTTTACCCCCTTTCCGTGACACAGTTTTAAACTGTCAGCTTGCCTGTGTGTGCGATAGTGGGGACCTATCCCAGACGACAAAGATAAATCATCGGTGATGCCTCCATCCGGTCACACATGCCAGGCAAGAATTAAGCATGTGCGATTGGGAGGACCATCACAAACACACATATTGCAGAAGTCGTGTGAGATGTTCTTAGCATCCCACACATGGAATCCCAAACATACATCTCCGCTCGTATTGCACATCACACACAATTTTCTGCATCACATCGTTTGTGATAGGTCTAGCCATCACACACGATAGCTAGAATTCTGTCGACTGCGTTATTCAAAATCACTTAGGGTGGCTAGAAGAAATTGTTTGGCAAAAGACTGCCCATCACACACACTTGTTATGTGAAAACGTTTGTGATTGGGTGGTCTAACGCACAAAGTTGTCGATCGGAAGTCGTGTGTGACTGTTCACTGATCCAAGGCACCAACTCTTTTGAAATCATGTGGGTTTGTTAAGGTCACCACCCATGGTGTTGTCTTAGAAACCATCTACAATAGGAACCTCAATAATTAGCCTAATTGCTCTATTATCTATAATTCATTTGGTAATCAAATTAACCTTTCATATCAAGCACAAAAGATATTTCTTAGTCGTATTACAAAAACCAGGATTTTCTAATTGAATTATATCAGGGTACAAAATCACGTAGGGATATACTACCTAGCTACCCAATTGCACAACATGACACAAAATTCAAATGCAACATCTAATACCTTTGGAACGTATCATCATAAACAATAAATAGACAGATGAGTCTCGTCTAGAAAACTATTGAAGCGAAAGGCGAATATTGAGCCTTCAATGATGTTGAAGGTCCTCACAACTTTAAGCCAATGCATGTGGATGATTCCCCTCTCATCCTTCGTTCTCTTGAGGAAGACTTCAAGACTATACTGTGGGTGTTGTATGAATACCTTCCTCGCCTATTGACCATATAGGTGGTTTGAGACGTAATGATCGATGAACTGCCTTGGAAAGGACTGAAAACAAACTTATGCTTAAATATCTTTTTTGAAATTTGAAATGGCGCAAAGGGAAAAGGACAAGGTGAAAGATATGGTACCATCCTATAGTTTATTGATGTCTTTTTCATTGTGCAAACAAAATCTTGTTGTTTTTCGTAGGTAGTTTCTTTATCTTAACAATCTTTCTAAGTTTCTTGATTTGACTGATATTCAAGCACACCTCATTTCCCCACATTCAGAAAGGGTCGAACAGTGGGTCTAAACCTCTTACAGCATGACGTACATGTGCAAGAACAAATTATTAAAAACCTTAATATTAGAAGGGTTCCCGCAATTGCACTATAATGTGCTATTAGCCAATGGACCATGGATGTGCAAACCTCAATGGTAAACATCAGTGTCTCCCATTGTTTCCCCTGCAACATATTGAAGATAGATATTGATCATGTTATAAGTGATATTTGGCTTACTATCAAAGAAATATCTTAATGAAAAATAAACACATTGCAGATCCAATAGACTAATTCGAGCCACATGGAAAATGTAGTTATCTAAACCAAGCATGCTAATGAAAAATATAGCATTTTTATATGTTTCATATGTATTTAGTGCATCTAAATTCGATTTATTTCTCACATGCATAACAATACAAAATTTTACCAACAACAATCAAACTTCACATCACAGAATTGAACTAAATAGTTAAATGATCACCACAACAAATGAACTAAACAATTAACTAAGCACCACATTGCACAATAGAACATACTAAAAGTTCATATTGCAAGTAGCATTAAATTGGGCATTTCACTGAAATTTGTAAATGAATGGTAGGAGCAGCACATGTAATAGGTAAACCAAACATACTTAACCGGCCTAGCTAGATGAACATATATATGTCCTTAGTGATAAAGCTCAGAACAAGCTATTCCTCATTGTCGAAGATATCGATGATGATGGACTCCTTCAACTTGGAAGAGGTTGAGGCCTTCACACCAAGGGCGCACCCCTCGTAGTGGTGAGTGACCTGATCCTGCCCCGAGACCAACATGTCGGCTATGGAGCTGAGGTAAGCATGGGAGCGCTAAGAAAACACCTCATAGTCTTCAACAAACCCACATGTGGTGCCCTCGAGAAAAGACCATGAGCTGTCATTTATAGCAGCCAACCACATGGCGGCATCCGCGTGCGAGGCGTCCACGGTTGCCTTGATACGTCTCCAACGTATCTATAATTTTTGATTGTTCCATGCTATTATATTATATGTTTTGGATGTTTTATATCCATAAATATGCTATTTTATATTATTTTTGGGACTAACCTATTAATCTAGAGCCTAGTGTCAGTTTCTATTTTTTCCTTGTTTTTGAGTTTTGCAGATAAGGAATATTAAACGGAGTCCAAACAGACCAAAAGAAACCCACATGACTTGGACAAGAGGCCATAAGAGCCACGGGTGGGACACAAGCCACCCTGGGCGCGCTGAGGTAAGCATGGGCGCGCTGAGAAAACGCCTCATAGTCTTCAACAAACCCACATGTGGTGCCCTCAAGAAAAGACCACGAGCTGTCGTTTATAGCAGCCAACCGCGTGGCGGCATCCACTCGCGAGGCGTCCACGATGGCCTTGATACGTATCCAATGTATATATAATTTTTGATTCTTCCATGCTATTATATTATTTGTTTTGGATGTTTGATACGCATTAATATGCTATTTTATATTATTTTTTGGACTAACCTATTGACCTAGTGCCCAGTGCCAGTTTCTGTTTTTCCTTGTTTTTGAGTATTGCAGAAAAGGAATATCAAACGGAGTCCAAACAGAATAAAATTTTATGATGATTTTTCTTGGACTAAAAGAAACCCACGTGACTTGGAGAAGAGGCCATAAGATCCATGGGTGGGCCACAAGCCACCCTGGCGCGGCCAGGTGGCGAGATCCCTCGCTTGTGCCCCCCCCGTAGCTCCTCTAACCCCAATTTTCGTCCGATAAATTCAGAAATATTCCCCCAATACCAAAAATAGCCACGATAGTACTTTTCCGCCGCTGGAAGCCTCTGTTCCTGAGAGATCCAATATTGGAGCCTTTTCCGGTAATCTTCCGGAGGGGGATTCGATCACGAAGGGCCTCTACATCAACTCCATTGCCCCTTCGATGATGCGTGAGTAGTTCACCACAGAACTACGGGTCCATATCTAGTAGCTAGATGGCTTCTTCTCTCTCTCTTTGCTCTTCAATACCATGTTCTCCATGATCTTTATGGGGATCTATCCGATGTAATACTCTTTTGCGGTGTGTTTGTCGAGATCCGATGAATTGTGGGTTTATGGTCAGATTATCTATGAATATTATTTGAATCTTCTCTGAATTCTTATATGCATGATTTCATATCTTTGAAAGTCTCTTCGAGTTATTGGTTTGGTTTGGCCAACTAGATTGGTAATTCTTGCAATGGGAGAAGTGCTTAGTTTTGAGTTCAATCTTGCGGTGTCCTCACCCAGTGACATAGTAGGGGTAGTGAGGCACGTATTGTATTGTTGCCATCAAGGATAAAAAGATGTTGTTTTCATCATATTGCTTGAGTTTATCCTTCTACATCATGTCATCTTACTTAATGCGTTACTCTGTTCATGAACTTAATACTCTAGATGCAGGCATGAGTCGGTTGATGTGTGCAGTAATATTAGTAGATGTAGAATCATTTTGGTCTACTTGAAACGGACATGATGCCTATATGCATAATCATTGCCTTGGATATCGTCATAACTATGCACTTTTCTATCAATTGCTCGACAGTAATTTGTTCACCCACCATATTATTTTCCTTCGAGAGAGAAGCCTCTAGTGAAACCTATGGCCCCCGGGTCTATTTCGATATTATACTTTCAGATCTACATACGAAAAATACCTTGCTACAATTTTATTTCCTTTTACTTCTCGCAATCTTTCATTTCTATCTCTATCAGATCTAATCCTTGCAAGTAAGCTTGAAGGGATTGACAACCCCTTTATAGCGTTTGGTGCGAGTGTTTGATTGTTTGTGCAGGTGCATAAATTGGGGCCTTGCTTGTTCCTCGTAGTAGATTGATACCTTGGTTCTAAACAACTGAGAGAAATACTTATCTACTTTGTTGCATCACCCTTTCCTCTTCAAGCGAAAACCAACACAAGCTCAATAAGTAGCACTATCTCAGCATTAGTTCTTATACTTGAAAATAGACTTATCCACAAACATCCTATCATGCAAAGATTGTTTTATGAGCTACCTGTTTTAAAAGATCCTAAAGCAAAAAAAATAGCTACCCTTGCTCTCATGAATGAATTTGATCACATAGTACGAGAAGCTAGTGATTTTTTTAATCATTTTGGTAAAAGCCATGAAAAACCGGTAATAGATGGAATCCTTTATGAAAGAAATTACATGTTGAGATATTTTCTTTGGAATAATCAAATTTAGATGAAAATCTTAAAAATGAAGTTTCCATTTTAGATATGACCCAACAAAATTTTAATGATGTTAATCAACAATACTCTTGGATTGTAGCCGGTAATCAAAGAGGATACATATATGGACAACTTGATAGTCCCAAAATTTATATGGATAATGTGTTCCAAGTTGTATTTACAAAGCCTTTTGATGATAATTCATCTATTACGAAAGATAAGAAGGATGACAATACTTGAAATTATGTGTTAGCTAGGGGCGCAAAACGATAGCGCTTGTTGGGAGGCAACCCAATTAATAAATTGGTTATATACTTTTCCTTTCTATTTTGAGTGTTTGCACAATTATGCTTCTGTCACTACTGGAATCAGAAGATTTGCCGCCTGCCACTTCTTTGCCGTCCACTAGCATACGACAAAGAGTGGCTTTACCGTCAGCTAGCACAAGTAGACGGCAAAGAGCTAGCTGACGAAAAAGAGGGACTTTGCCATCAGCCAGCTCTTTGCCGTCTGCTAGCTGACGGCATAGATTCTTTGCCGTCAGCGAGCAGACGGCAAAGAGGTGGGTGGGGTCCAGTTGACGGCACTACTGTAATGGTCCACCACACCACCTCTTTGCCGTCTGCTAGCGGACAGCAAAGACGTGCATACCTAACTCTAACGGCGCACCCTCATGCCTCTCATCTCCCCCAACCCATCTCCCCCGACCCAGCCCAGCCCCCACCCCTCACCGCGCCCCCGCCGTCGCTGCTCCCCTGCCAGCCCACCCCCGACCCCCACCGCGCCTCCGCCGCCCCGCACCCGGCCTCCCGTCGTGCCCCCCACCGCCCCGACCCATCGCCCCGCCGCCGTGCTCCCGGCCCCCGTCGCGCCCCCGTCGCAACCCCGCCGCCGGCCCCCGTCGCGCCCCCGTCGCGCCCCCCACTACCCCTGCCCCCTGCCGCCCCGACCCGCCGCCCCGCTGCCGTGCTCCCGACCCCGCTTCCGTTGTCCCGCACCCGCCTCCCCGTCGCGCCCCCCGCCGCCCTGCCGCCGTGCTCCCGGCCCTCGTCGTGCCCCCGTCGCATCCCCGCCGCCCCTGCCCTCCGTCGCCCCGACCCGCCGCCTCTCCGCCATGCTCCTGACCCCCTGCGGTGAGATCCTCCTCCTCCTCTTTTTTTTAGTTTTAGGTTTATGCTTAGTTTAGATTTAGTTTTAGTTTTAGTTTTAGGTTTACGTTTAGTTTAGTTTAGTTGTAGTTTTAGGTTTCGTTCTGAAAAAAAGAAGAAAATAAGAATAATTAGAAAATGACGAAGAAGAAGAAGAAGAAGAGGAGGAGGAAGAAGAGGAAGAAGAAGAAGAAGAGGAAGAGGAAAGAAGAAGAAGAGACACGACACCCCCGACACCCCGACCCCGACACGACACCCCCGACACCCCGACCCCAACACAACACCCCGACACTCTAACGCGGCATCCCGACCATGACACAACACCCCTACACCGACACGACACCCCCGACACCCCGACCCCGACACGACACCCCCGACACCCTGACCCCGACACGACACCCCCGACACCCCGACCCCGACACGACACCCCGACACTCTGACATGGCACCCCTGACCACGACACAACACCCCTACCTCGACACGACACCCCCGACACCCCGACGTCGACACCCCCGACACCCCGACACCCCGACACGACAGCCCCGACACGACACGGGTCATATATTTGTGAATTATGAGTTAGGTCATATAATTTTCAATTTTTTTATAGAGAACATCATATTTATGTTGATCAGGTGGATTTAAATGTGTAGTTTTTTATAGAGAACATCATATTTTTCTCATAGGAATTTGTCGACAATGCCCGACCCGCATCCTCGTCGTCGAGTAGTCCGCGAGAGCCTGCTTGATAGGCGCCACGTCCGGGACTGGGCTCCGCCGGGCTGGCACTGGGAGGTGCTACCTTCTCGGGCTCGGAGGTCGGTGAGGAATCCAGGTCTCGTTGTCAACCCGGACCTTCTGTGGTGGCGGTCACGCGGGCCACTTTCGGTGCGGAGGGAGCGGGCACCCGCGGAGGTGGTACGTCGCCGTGTCAGGGAGGAGGACGAGCATGTCCGTCGTTACATGGCGGCGCTGGACGCCCGGTTCGACAATACCTAGCAGATCCTTCAGGGATCTCACGTGAGTTATGATCCCGTGATGGTTCCTTATATTTGGGTGTCCACCGCCGGCGACTCAGAGACCACTAGTGAACCGAGTTCACCGTCCTCCACTTTGGATTCTAGGATATTCGATCTGTATTAGTCATCTTATATGATAATATTCGAGATTTATTAGTTAATATTTGATGATGCATTAACTGGATTATTCGGGATGATGTATTAGTGATATTATATTTGAGTTCATTATAAATATTAATGTATTTGTGATATTTTATCGGTATAATGCGTGTGTGACTTTCGGTCTGTCGTTGCTCCTTGTGTGACTTTCATGTGTGTTCTTGATGGAGGAATCCCGACTATTGTCGTGGCGGGCGCCTCATCATTCTTCTCTTCTTTACGATATACTCATCGATATATTGCGCAAGAAGAGAAGAGGTGGGGCGTCCATCACTGACAGTCGAACTATTACTGTGAGAGAGTGCCCAACAACATATATACACCACCATATCAGTGTGAGAGAGAGCGCACCAACACACCATGAGATATGAGAGTTACTTAAGGAAAGCCTCGACGGACCGAAAGTCACACACGCATTAGGATCCAAAGAGTGGCGTAATTCCGATATTTTTTCTATGTCATTGCTCGATATATGAAACGGGTTGACTTTAGGTCTGTTTAGGCTAATTGCGTGTCTTTCAGTGAGGGAGAGTGTCCACCATATATATATATGAGAGAGGAAGAAAACTGATTGTTGTCGTGGGGGTCGCTTCTCCTTCGTTCCCGTGTGCTAGACATTTTGGTGTAATGCACTCGGGGACGAATGGAGGAGCCACCATCACCGACGGTCGCAATATCAGAGGGAGTGCCCACCATATACGTGAGATGAGAGTTTAGGAAGGAAAGACTTGACAGACCTAAAGTCAACCCGTTGCATATTGAGTAATAGTGATCTATGTGTTGATCAGTTTCCTGGTAGTTTCCCTTGATCAATTTTAAATGTTTCAACTATGAACATAGGAAATGTCCGACGACGAAAGTGAATTCGGTATGTGCAAATACTGCAAAGACAAGCGCGGCTTGTGTGACAAGACTTTCCTAGTTGATGGTAGGCGCTTCAGCATCATGCTGGATGAGACATTCGAAGTGGATACAGTAAGTCGGAATGACAAGTCTTTTTTCGTAATTAAGCATGACTTCTGCCTCTTTTGCTTCAACTAAAAATTAATTTTAATTTTCTACTGTTCTACTAGCATATCCCCTGCCATGCAAGAATTGCTGTCTTGGATAAGATTGGTTTCAATACTAAAAAAGATATGGAGGTAAAGATAGTTCACTTGAGGACCGAGCATGATTTTACTTTTGCGGTAAAAAATTTCCATGCAGACACCTATTGCTATTTTGAATGCAAAAATTGGCAAGCACTATGCAAGGCTTATGCATTTGAGCCTAATATACTTATCACCTTTGATATTCATCCGGAAGATGAAATTGAAGGTAATATCGACATCTGAGTCGATGTGCAGACGCCTCCAGTTCTACCATCATGTGAGTTTATCAACCATATTTATTAAGTAATTTATATTGTTTATTTAAAATTAGTTGACAACTTATTTGCATTGACAGCTTATTTTCATTCTTCAAAAAATATACGGAAGATGGTAGACAGAACCTATTACTACAGTGATGAAGCAGACTTAACTTATAAGGAGAAAGATCATCTTATCACATTTCTTAGTCATCTTGAGAATTACAATAGCTATTATCAAACTCCTGCATGTTATGGTCAATATGTGCCACTAGTGCACGTGGTGAACTATGGTAACATCCATGGAGATTGCATGGTAAGATTTTAATTCTACTATTACGACAGCCGTGCATCTTTTGCATAAATTCTTCTAAAGCTAAACTACATTGATAACTACAAAGTTATTACTATGTTTTTCAATAGAAAATCCCGGAGGATTGTGTGCCTCATCTGATATTTCCGAGAGGTGGCGTTGTTGTTACGAGCTTAGGGCCACCACGGCCAGGTCAGCCTACGCACCACTCCTGTCCATATCGGATTTCTAAAACCGATGGACTCATGACAATCAAAGATCGGAAAAAAATGTATGCTCAATTGTAGAGAGATACTTGGAAGCAACATTGTGTGTAGTCCAAGAATGGTAGACAGGATGATCTCCGTTCTCCATAATGGAGAGTCAGGGCCTATCTTGTTTTATGCTATTGTACCTAAGAGAGGGTAGAGTAGGTCCTACGAGATAGGAGTACGTAGGTCCTAGGTACGATGTGTTATTATGTGCTAGAATGTGTTAGAGTTGATGATGTTGATGAGGAGGAGGAGTTATGATGATGATGACGAGGAGTTATTGTTGTTATGCTTGTTGAAAACTTGTATTGTTGATATGTTGGATATATATGTGATATTCTGTCAAATTGAATGAATTTAAGAAAAAAAAACAGGAAAAACAGGGGCTATTTAGCCACTTTGCCGTCTGCTGGCAGACGACAAAGGTCTTTGCCGTCAGCTAGCAGATGGCAAAGCTGCCATGTGGCGGCTACGTGTGCAACCTGGGGCTGGCCTAGGTGGGTTCTTTGCCGTCCGCTAGCAGACGACAAAGAATTAAGGTCTTTACCATCTGCCAGCGGATGACAAAGCACTCCATTAAGCCTTAACGGAGCTATGTTGCCACGTGTGCCGTCCATGCGCTTTGCCGTCCGCTGACGGACGACAAACATTCAAAGGTCTTTGTCGTCCGCCGGCAGACGACAAAGCGCCCTTTACCGTGGCTTATTCATTCGGATGGTTGGCCGTCTGCTGGCGGACGGCAAAGCCTTTGCCGTCCAGGATTCATGCCTTTGCCATCCGGGATGGCTGACAGCAAAGTGTCTGATTCCCGTAGTGTGTTATGACTGTTTTCTTATGTTTTATTTAGTGTTTGTGCCAATTAAAGACTTTAGGATGATTCATAAGATGAGTAGAAACAATGCTGAATCCAAAACAGAAACTTTGTTCCCAGTGCACGAATTTTAATTTTTTACTGGAACGAGATATTAAACTGAATTTTTAGAGTTCCAGAAGTATGTGTAGGGTACAGATTACTACATACTATTCTGTCTGAAACAGATTCTGTATTCGTTGCATTGTGTGCTTGTTTTGATGAATCCATGGCTTGTATCAGGGGGTATAAGTCATGGTAAAGTTAGAATACAATAGATATAATTCGATACAAAAATATTAATGGGTTTACAACAGTACCTAAAGTAGTAATTTGTTTTATTATACTAACGGATCTTATGAGAATTTTGTCAAGTTTTGTGTGATTGAAGTTTTCAAGTTTTGGGTGAGATCATGAGTGATGAATGAATAAGGAGTAAGAAGAGCCTAAGATTGGGGATGATACAACACCCCAAGGTAATATTCAAAGAATAACAAGCAACTAAGCTTGGGGATGCCCCGAGTGGCATCCCCTCTTTGTTCTAACAACCATCGATATTTTACTTGGAACTATATTTTTATTCGTCACATATCATGACTTTTGCTTGGAGCATCTTGTATCTTTGCTTCATTTGGTTTTTATCCTTGCTGCACACACATATTTGGGAGAGCCAAAATTATGCTATGATTGGCTAGAATTTCTCTATATGCTTCACTTAAATCTATTGAGCAAAGGAATTGCTCTAGTGCTTCACTTATATCTTTTTAGCACGGCATGCTTTTACATGATTGAAGAAATGATCTCATGCTTCACTTAGATTATTTTGAGAGTTCGTAATTTTTAATAAATCCTCTCATGCTTCACTTATATTATTTTGAGCTATGAAACTTGTATGCTCATGTTCTTCACTTATATCCATGAGAGCTTATCAAAAGCAATTGCAATATATGAAACTAGTCCCAAAGTGATAGATATTCAAGAGGGATGTAATAAAAAAAATTCATGAAGATCATTGGACAAATTAAACTTGATTCTTTGTAATAGTTTTGAGACATGATGATAGTAATATATGAGTTATGTTGGTGAGTAATTATGCTTAGTAAGAATATTGATGTTAAAGTTTGTGATCCTATATGCAAGCACAAAAGTCAATAGTTGTGGTACGAAATTACGTCCTACTTATGGTGGATTATTTGGTGTTAGTTAAGCTTAATGCTCGCTTATGTGATTGAGATGCTTCTCAATCTTTTACTTTCCTTCACTTGTACTAAGTAGAATTACTACTTGTCCAGCCAAAATCCTTAAAGCCAGTTTTGCAATATGAGTCCACCATACCTACTAATATACGGTATTTCCATGCCGTTCCAAGAAAATTTGTATGTGCCATTTCTAAACTTTCAAAATAAAATTTACTTTTTGTGTGATCGTACCGCTCATGAAATTCTAGGGAGTGACCGATATTTTTCCATGCTAGATATGCTATTCTCAAGATGAGTGTTTATTCACTTGTCATTGCACGAGAGTACGCGAGTAATAGGGATGCCTGCTACTTCTCGAGCATGCGTTGGTTTCCCATGAAGAGGAACAACTTGACAGAGCAAAGTAGATAAGTATTTCCCTCAGTTTTTGAGAACCAAGATATCAATCCGGTAGGAGATACAGGCGAGCCACCAATAGATATACCTGCACAAGGAATAAAACTCTTGCACCCAACGCTATAAAGGGGTTGTCAGTCCCTTCATGGTTATTTGCAAGGATGAGATCTAGTAGAGATAGATATAATAGGGTGCTTGAAAAGAAAGTAAAACTAAAAGTAAAAAATAATGCAGCAAGTATTTTTGGTGTTTTTGGTTTTAGATCTGAAAATATAATATGGAAAATAGGCCCCGGGGCCATAGGTTTCACTAAATGGCTTCTCTCATGATGGCAAGTATTACGGTTGGTGAACAAATTACTGTTGAGCAATTGATAGAAAAGAGAATAATTATGAAGATATCCAAGGCAATTATTATTCATATAGGCATCACATCCATGACAAGTAGAATGAAATGATTCTGCATCTACTACTATTACTCCACACATCGACCGACTCCTGCGTGCATGTAGAGTATTAAGCTCAAGAAGAACAGAGTAACACATTAAGTAAGCTGACATGATGTAGAGGGATAAGCTCAAACAACATGATGAAAACCCCATCTTTTTACCCTTGATGGAAACAATACAATACGTGCCTCTCTACCCCTACTTTGTCAATGGGTGAGGATACCGCAAGATTGAACCCAAAACTAAGCATTTCTCCTATTGCAAGAATTACCAATCTAGTTGGACAAACCAAACCAATAACTTGAAGAGACTTGCAAATATATGAAATCATGCATATAAGAATTCAGGAAAGACTCAAATAATATTCATGGATAATCTGAACATAAACCCACAATTCATCGGATCTTGACAAACACACCGCAAAAGAGTATTACATCAGATAGATCTCCTTGAAGATCATGAAGAACATGGTATTGAGAAGCAAAGAGAGAGAAGAAGCCAATGATCCATAGGTCTGGACCCATAGGTCTGTGGTGAACTACTCACGCATCATCGGCGGGGCAGTGGAGTTGATGTAGATGCCCTCCATGATCGAATCCCCCTCCGGTAGATTACCAGAAAAGGCTCCAAGATTGGAGGAACGGAGGTTTCTGGCGGCGGAAAATTGTTTTCGTGGCTCGTTCTGATAATGATGGAATATTTGGGTATTTATAGGCCGAAGATTAGGGTTAGGGGAGTTGCTAGGGGCCCACAAGCCTGCCTGGCACGGGTGGCCCCCCTGGCCAGGGCAAGCTGGCTTGTGGCCCCGTGGCAACTCCTCTGCCTTGGTTCTCAAGTCTTGTGGCTTCCATATTTTCCAGAAAGAATGATTCCAGTGATTTTATTCCGTTTGGACTCCATTTCATATTCCTTATATGTGAAACTCAAAAACAAGGAAAAACAGAAACTGGCACTAGGCTCTAGATTAATAGTTTAGTCCGAAAAATAATATCAAATAGCATATTAATGCATATAAAACATCCAAAACAGATAATATAGTAGCATGGAACAATGAAAAATTATATATACATTGGAGACATATCAGCATCCCCAAGCTTAATTCCTGCTTGTCCTCGAGTAGGTAAATGATAAAAACATAATTTTTGATGTGGAATGCTACCCAACATATTTATCGATGTAATATTCTTCATTGTGGCATGAATATTCAGATGTGTTATATTCAAAACCATAGTCTAATATTGGCATAAAAACAGTAATACTTCGAGCACACCAACAAGGTAGTCGTGTCCTTTCGAAATAACATGGCCTTAGAAAGTTATCCCTACAAAATCATATGTTCTGGCTATGCTCCATCTTCCCCACACAAAGTATCTAAATCATGCACAACCCCGATGAACAAGTCAAGCAATTTTTTCACACTTTTGGTGTTCTCAAACCTTTTCAACTCTCACGCAATACATGAGCGTGAGCCATGGATATCGAATTATAGGTGGAATAGAATATGGTGGGGGTGCAAGGGAAAAAGGAGAAGATAGTCTCACATAAACTAGGCGTATCAACGGGCTATGGAGATGCCCATGAATAGATATCAATGTGAGTGAGTAGGGATTGCCATGCAACAAATGTACTTAGAGCTATAAGTGTATGAAAGCTTAAAAATAAAACTAAGTGGTCGTGCATAATGAATATCCACTAGTTATATGAAAGTGACAAAATATGAGACTCTCTATCATGAAGATCATGGTGCTACTTTGAAACACAAGTGTGGAAAAGGATAGTAGTAATTGTCCCTTCTCTCTTTCTCTCATTTTATTTATTTTGGCGGGCTTCTTTGGCCTCTTTTATTTTTTTTGTTTGGGCTTCGCTGGCCTCTTTTTTTTGTAAAGTCGAGATACTCGTCCCAACTTTTGAGGGAGTCATAGCCTCCATCATCCTTTTCTCTCATGGGATAATGCTCTATTAATGAAAAATCATCACAATTTTATTTACTTATAATTCAAAGAAAAAGAAATTACAACTCGATTCCTATGACAAGATATAACTCTATATGCAATATGATGTGATGATGCAAGTCATAGAGAAACTACATGGTGAAGTTGCATGGCAATATATCTTGAAATGGCTATGGAAATGCCATAATATGTAGGTATGGTGGCTATTATGAGGAATATATGGTGGTTGTTTTGAGGAAGGAGGGTTTGATGTACCAGTGAAAGTTGCGCGGTACTAGAGAGGCTAGCAAAGATGGAAGGGTGAGAGTGCGTATAATCGATGGACTCACATTAGTCATAAAGAACTCACATACTTATTGCAAAAGTCTATTAGTTATCAAAAAGAGCATTAGATGCATGCTCCTAGGGGGGAGGTTGGTAGGAGTTAACCATCGCACGCTCCTGACCCTAACACAAAGGTCGACAATTATTAGACAAGTCATGCTCCGACTTCGTTACATAACGATTCACCATACGTGCATGCTACGGGAATCACAAGCTTTAACACATGTATCTATTCAATTCACAACTACTCACTAGCATGACTCTCATATTACCATCCCTATTATCTCAAAACTATATGCAAGGAATCCAACTTCTCATGGTTCACTAGTAGGAAACATACCTTTCGTCCCAAGCATCAGTCCCGGTCTGGTTATGAGCCGGTACTAAAGATGCTATTAGTCCCGGTTCGTGCCAGCTCCAACGGCTAGGAGCAGGGCGACCTTTAGTACCGGCTCGTAAGGGATCTTTAGTACCGGTTCGTGTCACGAACCGGTACTAAAGGGGGCGTGGAAGGGTTTTGGTCAGACTTGGGCCCCGCATGCCTCTTTAGTATCGGTTGGTGACACCAACTGGTAATGAAGGGCAACCTTTAGTACCGGTTGGTGTCACCAACCGGTACTAAAGACTTCCTATATATAAGCTTTGTCTGCAGCTGATCGAAGGGGCTCTCATTTCTTTGTTTTCTCCCTGTGCTTCTTCTTGCTCGAAGCTCATCCTTCATTTTGCCAATGATATGTCGAGATTTGAAGGCACCCCATCTATCCAAGTGTTCACAAAGGTTAGCAACTTTGCCCCTTCATCTCTCATTGCTAGATTTGCTTGTGGTATGCTCAAAGATATGTGATTTGTGGGTTTTAGCTAGGTTTTGGAGGAGTGATCATTATGTGGGAGTTTATTTGATTTATATGCAATTTGAGCTCAAATTAACTTGTTAGGTTGCATATGTGCAGGTGTGGTTTATTTGGTGCCTTCCCATCCCCGTCCTAACCACCGTCGATCGTCCGCACCGTCTCGTCACGGCAACGGCCACCTTGGTGAGGCTCTTGTTCTTCTTAAAACCTTTTTGTTAAAAAAATTACTTGTATGATTTAGATAGCTGCGTGCACGATTTACTTACTTGTATTATTGTTAGTTATTCTATAGTGTCATGGTTATGGTATTCGCCCACGTCGGCCCTTGTCCAGTCTATGATTCAGATGTGGTATGTCGTTATCTTTTATAACTATTTCACACATCATCTAATTTCCATGACAATTAGTTATACCATCAAATTGACGTAGATGTTTTTATCTATAGGAAGTAGTTGAACCAGAAATTCCAACCGACTATGCAATTCTGCTCGAGAAATTAACACAAGCTGAAAAAGAAATTGATCATTTGAAAGAAAAATTGAAAAGAACTAAAGATGAGAAGATGGGATTGGAACTGCATGTTGTCGATATCGTCGATGATCGCAAAAACAAGATGGCTGAAATGCGCTTGAAGCTTAGAAAGATTAGAAAATATGCCATTGATAAAGAGGCTTGGTATCATTATGCCGTTGGCTCAATTGTTACCTTAGTTGCGATTATGATTGCATTTGTTGTTGCATTTACATGTTTTAGATAGTTGTATGTTGTTTTATGAGATGTATGTATGAACTATAAGTATCTATTATTTGCAGTAATAACATTTGGTCACTGCTAGCTCTACTTTGGTTGTAATGTGATGATGAAGTTGTATTATTTTGGTCACTTCGATGTTGTGTAGTGAACATGAGCCGGCAATGGATGTACGATGACCGACTAAGTCCAGGGTTCCTTAGTGGCCTGCATGATTTTATTCGTGTGGCTGAGGCAAACAAGCAGAATGGTTTCATGTGTTGTCCATGTCGTGACTGTAAGAATGATAGGAATTACTCTACCTCAAAAACCCTTCACTACCACCTGCTGAAGTCCGGTTTCATGTCCGGCTATAGCTGTTGGACCAAGCACGGAGAAAGAGGGGTTATAATGGGAGACAATGAAGAAGACGAGGATGATGACAACTATCCTTTCTCCAATACAACAATGGGGGAAGCTGAAGAAGAGGCATCAATGGGGGAAGCTGAAGAAGAGGCATTAGATGAGCCCGCTGATGATTTGGGTCGGGTCACTGCTGATGCAAAGAGAAACTGCGAAAGTGACAAGGAGAGGTTGAAGTTGAAGCGCATGTTAGAGGATCAGAAAAAAATTCTTGTATCCAAATTGTGAAGATGTCCAGAAAAAGCTGGGTACCACGCTGGAATTGCTGCAATGAAAGGTGAAGAATGGTGTAACTGACAAGGGATTTCAAGAATTGCTGATAATGATAAAGAAGATGCTTCCAAAGGATAACGGGTTGCCTGAAGGTACGTACGAAGCAAAGAAGGTTGTCTGCCCTCTAGGATTAGAGGTGCATAAGATACATGCATACCCTAATGACTGCATCCTCTACCGCGGTGAGGAGTACGTGAATTTGGATGCATGCCTGGTATGCGGTGCACTGCGCTATAAAATCCCCCGCGATGACCCTGGTGATGTGGAGGGCGAACGCCACAGGAAGAGCGTTCCTGCCAAGGTGATGTGGTATGCTCCTATAATACCACGATTGAAACGTTTGTTCCAAAACAAAGAGCATGCCAAGTTGTTGCGATGGCACAAAGAAGAACGTAAGAAAGACGGGATGTTGAGAGCACCCGCTGATGGGTCGTAGTGGAGAAAAATCGAGAGGGAGTTCGAGGACTTTGCAGCTGACGCAACGAACTTATGGTTTGGTCTTAGTATAGACGTCATGAATCCTTTTGGGGAGGAGAGCTCCAGTCATAGCACCGGGCCTGTGACTCTAAGTATCTACAACCTTCCTCCTTGGTTGTGCATGAAGCAAAAGTTCATTATGATGCCAGTGCTCATCCAAGGTCCTAAGCAACTCAGCAATGACATTGATGTATACCTAAGGCCACTAGTTGATGAACTTCTACAGTTGGGGAAAAAACCAGGTGTACGTGTGTGGGATGCACACACATAGAAGGAAATTGACCTAGGAGCGTTGCTGTTTGTAACCATCAATGATTGGCCTGGTCTTAGTAACCTTTGAGGACATACAAACAAGGGATACAATGCATGCACACACTATTTAGATGATACTGAAAGTATATATTTGGATAAATATAAGAAGAATGTGTACCTGGGACATCCACGATTTCTACAGATCAAGCATATCTTAAGAAAGGCAGGCAACCATTTCAAAGGTGAGCCAGATAACCGGAAGAAGCATGGCCTCCGTACTGGTGAATATATATTTGAAATGGTCAATGCTTTACAAGTAATCTTTGGAAAGGGTCCTGGCGGACAATTTGTTCCGAATGACGCCAAGGGTCACGCACCCATGTGGAAGAAGAAACCTATATTTTGGGAACTTGAATATTGGAAAGCCCTAGAGGTCCGCAATGCAATCGACATGATGCACGTGACGAAGAATCTTTGTGTGAACCTACTAGGCTTCTTGGGCATGTATGGAAAGACAAAAGATACACCGGAGGCACGGGAGGACAAGCAAAGAATTAACGAAAAAGACGACATGCTTCCAAAGCAGTATCAAGGTCCTGCCAGCTATGCACGGGAGGAAATCTTTTTTGAATGCCTGCTCATTATCAAGGTCCCGCTTGGCTTCTCGTCAAATATAAAGGGAATAATAAATATGATAGAGAGAAAATTTCAAAATCTAAAGTTTTATGACTGCCATGTGACTATGACGCAATTACTTTTGGTTGCACTTAGGGGGCTTCTATCAGAAAATGTTCGATTAGCCATTGTGAAGCTATGCGCATTCCTCAATGTAATTTCTCAAAAGGTAATCGATCCAGAAATCCTACCAAGGTTACAGAATGACTTGGTCCAATGTCTTGTCAGTTTCGAGTTGGTGTTCCCTCCATCCTTCTTCAATATTATGACGCACGTCCTAGTTCACCTAGTCGAAGAGATTAACATTCCGGGTCTTGTATTTCTACACAATATGTTCCCCTTCGAGAGGTTCATGGGAGTCTTAAAGAAATATGTTCATAACCGTGCTAGTCAAGAAGGAAGCATCACCAAGGGATATGGAACAGAGGAGGTTATTGAGTTTTGTGTTGACTTTGTTCCTGACATTAAGCCGATTGGTCTTCCTGAATCGCGGCATGAGGGGAGACTGGGTGGAAAAGGCACACTAGGAAAGAAAGAAGCAATAAATATGTATGGGCATTCTTTCACTCAAGCACACTACATGGTTCTACAAAATTCCACCTTGGTGACTCCAAATATCGAAGAACACAAGGATATTGTATGGTCCAAGAACCCGGAGCAGTCTGATCCCTGGATTGAACGTAAACACATGGAAACTTTCGCCGGTTGGTTGCAAACAAAGCTCATCAATGACAATGATGTTCCATATGAACTGTACTGGTTGGCCAAGACACCAAGTTCGACTGTAACGACTTTCAAAGGGTACGAGATAAATGGGAATACATTTTACATGATTGCCCAAGATAAAAATAGCACCAACAAAAACAGTGGTGTCCGCTATGATGCAACCAACTTTCAAGACACATATTATGGTTACATAGAGGAGATATGGGAACTTGACTATGGACCTGATCTTAAGGTCCCTTTGTTTTGGTGCAAATGGGTAAAATATACTGGAGGCGGGGTATAGGTAGACCAACAGTACGGAATGACAACAGTGGAGCTCAACAATCTTGGGTACACATACGACTCATTCGTCCTAGCCAATGATGTGGCTCGGGTTTTCTATGTGAAGGACATGTCTAGAAAACATAGGAGAAAAAAAGATAAGGAAGCGAATACATCATATGATGAGCCAAAGCGCCACATAGTTCTTTGAGGGAAAAGAAAAATTGTGGGAGTGGAGGACAAGACAAACATGTGAGAAGATTATGAAAAGTTTCATGAAATTCCTCCCTTTAGAGTGAAGACTGACCCAAGCATCCTGTTAAATGATGAAGATTCTCCATGGTTACAGTGTAATCATAAGCAAGGGACAAACACGCAGAAAAAGTCTTACACCACGAGATCCCACTCTCGGATGTGACCGGCTTCACCGTCATCACTTTCTATGTGAAGGACATGCATGCATTTTCTAGCATGGTATCTTGTGTAATAGTTTGTACACGAAGTGCATCTAGTTTTTTCCTTAACCCTCTCAAGTCTTTAGAAGTTTCTATGTGGGTGAAATTATGATGTCATGCCAAGTTACAACCTTTTCAGAGTTCATTTGTACTGCTTTTCAAATTCAGGGTCATTTAGCTCAAAATAAATCATTAAATGCATGAAAAATATCAAATGAAGTCACAAAGGGTTGAAAATTGATGATGTGACTTTGAATGGTGCATATTGAACACACAAAAAGTATGGAGTAAAAATAAGTTATTAAAAATGAAATCCCGTTGTAATAGATGAGTTTTCGTTCGAAACCCTCATACTTCGAAAGAGATTGTCCAATTTGTACACGACGTGCATCCAGTTTTTGCCGTAACCCTCTCCACTCTTTAGAAGTTGCTATGTGGGTGAAATTATGATGTCATGCCAAGTTACAACCTTTTCAGAGTTCATTTGTCCTGCTTTTCAAATTCAGGGTCATTTAGCTCAAAATGAATCATTAAATGCATGAAAAATATCAAATGAAGTGAGAAAGGGTTGAAAATTGATGATGTGACTTTGAATGGTGCATATTGAAGACAAAAAATTTATGGAGTAAAAATAATTTATTAAAAATGAAATCCCTTTGTAATAGATGAGTTTTCGTCCGAAACCCTCCTACTTCGAAAGAGATTGTCCAATTTGTACACGAAGTGCATCCAGTTTTTTCTGTAATCCTCTCAACTCTTTAGAAGTTGATATGTGGGTGAAATTATGATTTCATGCCAAGTTACAACCTTTTCAGAGTTCATTTGTACTGCTTTTCAAATTTAGGGTCATTTAGCTCTAAGTAAATCATTAAATGCATGAAAAATATCAAATGAAGTCAGAAAGGGTTGAAAATTGATGATGTGCCCTTGAATGGTACATATTGAACACACAAAAAGTATGGAGTTAAAATAAGTTATTAAAAATGAAATCCCTTTGTAATAGATGAGTTTTCGTTCGAAACCCTCATACTTCGACAGAGATTGTCCAATTTGTACACGAAGTGCATC
This sequence comes from Hordeum marinum, assembly GCA_022496015.1. Lineage (NCBI taxonomy): Eukaryota > Viridiplantae > Streptophyta > Magnoliopsida > Poales > Poaceae > Hordeum > Hordeum marinum. Next base: position 366,072,557 of record CM039676.1, on the reverse strand, counting down.
CAGTTTTTGCCGTAACTCTCTAAACTCTTTAGAAGTTTCAATGTGGGTGAAATTATGATGTCATGCTAAGTTACACCCTTTTCAGAGTTCATTTGTACTACTTTTCAAACTCAGGGTCATTTAGCTCAAAATAAATCATTAAATGCATGAAAAATATCAAATGAAGTCAAAAAGGGTTGAAAATTGATGATTTGCCTTTGAATGGTGCATATTGAACACACAAAAAGTATGAAGTTAAAATAAGTTATTAAAAATGAAATCCTTTTGTAATAGATGAGTTTTCGTCCGAAACGCTCATACTGCGAAAGAGATTGTCCCATTTGTACACGAACTGCATCCGGTTTTTGCCGTAACCCTCTCCACTCTTTAGAAGTTGCTATGTGGGTGAAATTATTATGTCATGCCAAGTTACAACCTTTTCAGAGTTCATTTGTACTGCTTTTCAAATTCAGGGTCATTTAGCTCAAAATAAATCATTAAATGCATGACAAATATCAAATGAAGTCAGAAATGGTTGAAAATTGATGATGTGCCTTTGAATGGTGCATATTGAACACAAAAAAAGTATGGAGTTAAAATAAGTTATTAAAAAAGAAATCCCTTTGTAATAGATGAGTTTTCGTTCGAAGCCCTCATACATCGAAAGAGATTGTCCAATTTGTATACGAAGTGCATCTAGTTTTTGCCGTAGCCCTCTCAACTCTTTAGAAGTTGCTATGTGGGTGAAATTATTATGTCATGCCAAGTTACAACCTTTTCAGAGTTCATTTGTACTGCTTTTCAAACTCGAGATATGACATTTCAAATGCCATTTAATTAAATTGTCTTATACAACAGTTTAAGTTGTTCAAACATGCATGGAAATGCCATAAATAGATTATTTATATTTTTGTAATATTTTTTCATATATTATTTATTTCCATTGGAGTCATAGATTTTTTCTATGATTTTCTAAAGTTTAGCGGTTTTCTAAAAATAATAATTAATAATGAATTAAGAAAACTTTAGTACCGGTGCGAGGCACGCACCGGTACTAAAGGTCCTCCCCAAAAAATGCGCGGGGCGGTGGACCTTTAGTGCCAGTGCATGGCTCGCACCGGTACTAAAGGGTCTTTAGTACCGGTGCGAGCCACACACCAGTACTAAAGGTCCTCCATGTATAAATAGTGGAGGCCTCGTCCCGAGCCAAGCCACGCACCGGGAGAAGCTTATTTGCACCGTCGCCAAGCTACCGAAATCCGTTGTCCTCGTCGTTGGAACTCCTCGCCCTCCTCCTCGAGCCAGCTCCTCCTCGCCGCCCCCAACGCCGTCCACGAGCCCTGCCCGACGCCCTCGCCTCTGAGCCATCCCCAAGCCTGCTCTTCGTCGCCGGACCTCCCCACCGTCCCCGTCCCCGGCCGGACTTCCTCTCCCTCCTCCCCGAGCCCGCTCCTCGTCGCCGCCCCCGACGCCATCATTGAGCCCTCCCCCAACGCGTCGTCCTGCCAGCCCGCCCCGACGAGCCCCGACGATCCATCCCGCCGGTGAGCCCCGACAAGCCGTGCAAAAATGTATGATGCAAAAGCTGATTTTTTTGATAGTGTTAAATAGTATAATCAAGTGTATGAAATGCTAGAGGGATCTAGGAATTTTAGGAATTTTAGGAATTTTTAAGAATTTTTGCGATGAGGTGTTGATGCACAAAAGAGAGTCTGGCAAAGTTTCAGAATTTTTGGAGCAATTTAAATTGGGATTTGACCATGGAGTTCGAATCTGGTCCTAATTTGAACTGAATGAAATTTGAAAAAAAAAATTAACTATGGAACCAAATGATTTTGCTGGAATGGGTTGTGGGTACTGTCAAATAGATGGAGTAATTTTTGTGGATGCAAAAGAATTGGGGAGAATATATCTCCTTTGCAAATCAAAGATTTTTTTGCATTAGAGTTCATTTTCTTGCAAATCAAATATGTATGAGATGTTAGATCGATAGATAGACATGTTTGGATGGATGGATGATCATTTTGTCTTTAGTGTTTACTTAGAGTTCATTTTGATGTTCATTGAAGAATTTTTTGTTGTGGCAAAGTTATAAAATTTAGAGCTTTTGACCGTAATTATCTCGCAAAGTTGTGGAAAACTTCAGGAATATTGTGGCATATAGTCTACTCTGCTGAAGATCGTGGATGGATGTATATATATATATAAAATGTTGATATGATGATTTTTTTGTTCATAGGTTTTTTTGTCCATGTATGTATGTATAGAGGGATGGATTGATGTATATAGAGAATGTTCATATGTAGAGTAAAACACTTATATGAAGTGTCTCCATTAGAACTATAGATCAATGGAGATCATCTACTCTGCTCAAGATTGATGGATGGATGGATGTGTATATATAAAAAATGTTGATATGATGAAAAGAATTTATATGAAAATCATTTCATTTGTTTCATTTGTTAGATGCTAAGTGTAAATTTTGCTAGGTTTTATTTAATTTGTTTTCATAATTAAGTGTTTCTTCTTCGACGTCGACGATGCCGATCCCGCATCCTCGTCGTCGAGGCGGCGGAGGAGGTCACTTGCTTGTGGCGAGGGGCCCTGTCCGGGACTGGGCTCCGGTGGGCTGCTACTGGGAGGTGTTGCCTTCCGGGTGGCGCTGCTTGGTGACGAGCTAGCTCGTCGTCGACCCGGAGGTTCTGTGGTGACGACCGCATGGGTCACGAACGATTCGGAGGCTTGAGTCCCACGCGGAGGTGGTACAGTACCATGTCAGAAGGAGAACATGCACGTCCGTCGCTACATGGCAGCTTTGGAGGCCAGGTCCGAGAATACCTCGCAGATTCTACAGGGATCTCACTGGAGCTATGTTTCTATGATGGTTCCTTCTCTTGAGGTGTCCACCACCCGCCCCGATATCCGTCGGGCGCTAGGGTTCTAGCTAGATTGATATATTAGCTACTATATATGTATTATTATGATGTATTAGCTAGATCGATGGATTAGCCGATGTATTAACTATTATCCGAGATTATGAGATGAGATATTTTCTAAGAAGTACTATATATGTATTCGATGATGCATTATTAATTAACTATCAGTTATTTTGCTTCTTGAATGCATGCTAATTTGAATACTAATTTGTTTTATCTATATTATTATGGATTAGTTATTAAGCTATGGACAATACCGGTAGAGCTCATGAAGAGGACATCTTCGACATGATACGCTCCTCCGAAAACCCAGCGGACCTTCTGGGTGAATCACATGATGATGATGGCTCACAATATCTGAATGATTACGGTGATGGATGTGAGGCCGAGGAAGAACAACTTATGTTCCAAAATCCGAAACAACTAACAATGTCCGGCGAGGTATATACACATATTAGCCTCTCGTTGTCATTACATGTGTATTAATTGATTTGTATATATATATATATATATATTAACAAGTCTTTCTTATTTTAATTATCAGCCCTCCGGATCGAGCCAATCTAGTAGAAAGTTACGAGGCGGTGCCAAAAGATTGGACGACAACGTAAAGCTCAATCTTGATGCTTTCAAACATGACGGCGCACCGACTCACCCTAAAGCCAATGCCAAGACATTTGTGCGTCAATGCGGAGTGGTTGTTAGGGACAGAGTCCCGATCACAATGCAAAAATGGATTCAGCCAAACAAACCAAAAATAGGAGTGAATTATGTCGATAGAAGAATTAAAGATGCCCTTTGGCGAGATCTCATGGAGCATTTCATCCTACCAGATTCTCTCTCGGAGCACCGAAGGGATAAAGTCAAGGAGTTTGCTCTCCATAAGATGGCCGACGTCTTCCAGACTTAGAAGAAAAGATTATGGACCGAGTACAACGCTAGAGGCAAGAAGGCGCCCGAATTCAGAGGAATATACGAGAAGGTAAAGAATCACTCAGACGCATTTATCGAGTACAAGACATTGGAAGCTGCTTTGGAGAAGTCGGCAAAGAATAAGATAAATGAAGAGAAAATAAGTATCACCATAAACTAGGGACATGTGGATACAAGTCAGCCATTCCTAAGTGGGATGCATTAGAGAATAAGATGCATGCTGAAGGGATCACTCCAGTAACCTTCCACTGACCTCGGAGGTGCAGGAATTGGTTTTTTGTGCATGGGGGAAAGTTGGACCTAGCAACAGGGAAGATTATTGCAATTGCCAGTCTGAAGCATGCATCAGATGAGTTGATTGAAGAAATAAAAGCTGCCCAAGAAGGACGGTTTCAGCCCGATAGAGAGAATGACGAGCTTACACGCGCCCTCGGGAATACCGAACACGGAGGACGACCACAAGGCGTGAGCGTTGTTCCGTGGTATGAGGGGTTTGCGGGATGGAAGGACAGTTATAAAAGCCATTTGAGAAAAAGGAAGGTGGAAGCACACCGACTTTCAAAGTTGGAGCAGAAGTACGAGCAACAACAACTGCACATACAAGTACTAACCAAGCAAAGGGCAACTCCACGGTAGGAGGCATCGGAACCCGTCCCATCTACACTGCCGAAAAGCAGCGTGGGTTCCACGGGGGCACCACTGGGTCACACCCCCGTGGATGATATCATCGAGAAGACATCTTGTGAGCTAATCCAAAAAATGAAGAACATACCCGTGCGGGTCGCGATGGGCTATGCTTTACCAAATACACCTAATGTTCTCTGGCATTTCAATCCGGTTTCAGCTGTGTATGCTCGTGTCGCGGTGGACGCAATAGAGCCAGGATATGATGAACTACAACTTGACATCCCTGGAGGTGAGGGGGAGTCCACACTGGCAGAAGCCGGCCGTGGTCTCATTCTATGGAGTAAGGACTGCATCGTCTTTCCACACTCGGTGCTAAGGCCACCGGCTCCTCCAAGTATCGATGTCCAACACGACGGATCCTAGCCAGAGGCATCGCAGTGCCAGCAGTCCTCCCCACCTCGCCAGCAGTCCTCCCCACCTCGAGAGGCGTCCCACTTTGATATGGATCCCAGCGCGAGTCCACCCAACCTTGTGACGGAGCACGACGCGAGTCCATATCGTCGATATCGATCTCCACCGCGTGAGCCGACTCCACCCCGGCAGCGGTCCCGCCAGCAGGGCTCCCAAAAGAAGATGGCCATCAGCAGTCCTCTTTGGAAGAAATCAAAGAAGAAACCCGAGCCTCCGGCCAAAAGGAAGCTGCCTTACGACATGACACCAGAGGAAACCAAAATTGAAAGCGATCGCCAAGTGAAAGCCTTTTTTGCGAAGAAGACCCTACCGTCAAAGGAGGTAATACCCAAGGAAGTCCCAGAGCACTTTATGGAACACTTTATTGATCGACCCCAACATATGTGGAGTGTATGCCGACAGACTATGAGCGACAGATTCAGAAGGCAAGCGAGCAGAGAAGTCGTCCCAGCCCAAGGAAGAAGTCGGGAAGTACGGCATCAACGACAGGTGGTACTACTAGCAGTAAAATAGTTCCCCAGCTCGGAGAACAATCCAAGCAATCGATCTCTTCGCTCAAGGTGAGTGCCAATCCAAGCAAGCAATCTATCCAAGTAGTCGACATGCAAGGCAACCCAATTGACCTCAAAGAAGTAGAGGCTACAGGCCTCACTCTTGGCCAAATCCTTGGCACCGAGGAAATCCGCGGGTACGGTGCAGTTGAGTACGCAATGCAATATGCCGTCAGAAAACCACTTATCACACCCGAGCAGTACAAGGAACTACCAACTGCGATGCAACGGTTGCATGATTGGTACCTGCCTGAAGCAAAGCGAGGGGAGACGGCGGTCATGATCAAAGTAAGGAAAGAGCATTACGTCAATGGATGTGACATATGTCTTGAATTCTCATAACTTTTCTAGTTATACCACATGGACTCTATCGACAAAACTCTCATCAGTTGCTATTGTCTATAAGTGATTTATATCTTTTATAATTTAAGTCTCTAGCTAAGATATCATTCATTGGCTTATCCTCACTATATATGTTCTTTTCTACGCTATTATGTAGATTGAAGATGTGAGAATTGAAACAAGAGGGAATCGATGACATTGGGTTCATCGACCCAAATACCGTTCATGGTCATGTGGTAAAACATTATGCCAAGGACACAAAAGATATCTTGGAAAAAAATTTAGAGGCACTAATGAATACCAAATCTACTATAATATTTCCTTACAACATGGGGTGAGTGTTTACTCTCTTGTATACTACAAATTCTAGTTGTGCTTACTAGCTCGCTGTCAAGTGTAGTTGATGAGTTATATGCATGCCTGCTTAATTATATAAACTTCTATGCAGAGACCACTATATCCTCCTAAATATTATCCTTGCGGATGGACTTGTTCAAGTGTATGACTCACTAGATACACTAGAACAATCATACGTGGACTTGTATTTTATGATAGAACGGTAATTTCAATCTTTATCGACCTTGCTTTCTTTCATTATTTCCTGATATCAAAAGTAATTATAATAACTCTTTCATTCTTTTTCTTTGCCGCGTAGTGTTTGGAAAAAGATGATAGAAAAAACCCATCACGGTCGTCAATGGAAACCGAAGCTTAAGTGGAAAAAGATGCAGGTAATTAAGTAGTACTACTAGGTCTGTGCATCTCTTTAATTCTAGTTTCAATACCATTATCATGCTTGATTATTAATTGTGTCGTTGAATTCTATTCTTTTGCAAATTGCGCGAAGTAGCCACAGGGGACAAATTTGTGGATACTTCCTCTGTGAGAACATTCGCATCCAGACCGAAGGCCATATATGTCACAGAGAAGCACGTGAAAGACAACTCCAGGTTTGGCAGATGATGTCGAAGCTCTCACCCGAGAAACACTTTGTAACACTTCAAGAGGAATTTGCGGCATTTCTTCTTCGACATGTTATTGATGTAAACGGAGAGCACTATTTCTTAACGCCGCCTCAATAATGCCAGCAAATCAGTTGTAGAAAACTAAGATTTCATCCGGAGCACTAGCTAGCTAGTCCCGACCAGGTTTTGGGCCTTAATTTATATGTCCAGAATATATATGGATGTGTAATTCCATTTATATATATACTGTGTATGAGATATTGTATATTATATTACATATAACTTGAAATGGATATTATATATATGCATCAACTTGTGTAATGTTTACAATATGTAGCACCGTAAAATAAATTTGAAATGAATGGAAAACACAAAAAATAGAGTGGAAAACTAAAACCTAATTAAAAGCTAATACAAAACAAAAAAACAGAACACTTAGTACCGGTTGGTATCACTAACCGGTACTAAAGGTCCTCCACCACCAGCCCACGCAGGCAGCCACGTGGTGGGCCTTTAGTACCGGTCCGTGGGCCAACCGGTACTAAAGGTATGGACCTTTAGGCTCGACCCTTTAGTACCGGTTGGGGAACCGGTACTAAAGGCCCATCCCTACCGGGTCTACAGATAGACATTCTACTAGTGGTTGTTAATGCACTTAATATGAAAGTTTTTATTATATCCCTCTTGGATGCCATTATATTAGGACTAAATTGATAACCTAAACAAATTACTGTTCTATTTTAAGAAACTTTGAAAATAAAATAAGTGAGGAATGAGAGTTCAATAATTTATATAAAATATAACACCACCATGCTCTAAAAAGATATAAGTGAAGCACTAGAGCAACATTGCCTAGCTCAAAAGATATAAGTGAAGCATATAGAGTGTTCTAACAAATTCATGATTCTGTGTGTGTCTCTCTAAAGATGTGTGCAGAAAGGATGATTGTGGCAAACTAACAAGCAAAGACTCATACCATACAAGACGCTCCAAGCAAAACACATATCATGTGGTGAATAAAAATATAGCCTCAAGTAAATTTACCGATGGATTGAAGACGAAAGAGGGGATGCCTTCCGGGGCATTCCCAAGCTTAGGCTTTTTGGTATCCTTTAATATTACTTGGGGTGCCATGGGTAGCCCCAAGATTAGGCTCTTTCCACTCTTTATTCCATAGTCCATCAAATCTTCACCGAAAACTTGAAAACTTCACAACACAAAACTCAACACAAAGCTCATGAGATCCGTTAGTATAAGAAGAATAAATCACCACTTTAGGTACTGTTGCGAACTCATTCTTTATTTATATTTGTGTAATACCTACTTTATTCTAACTTATCCATGATGCATACCCCCCGATACAACCCATAGATACACCAAAATAAGCAATCAACACAAAGAAAAAGTAATCTATCAAAAACAGAACAGTCTGTAGAAATCTGTAAACTTCGAATACTTTTGGAATCTTAAAAATTCGAAAAAATTCGGAAAACCAGGGAAATATATATATATATTTTGTGTAAAAATTTTAGATCGATTTGATGCTCTCAAAAATTCAGAAAAATTGTGGACTGAGCGCAAAAGTTTCTGTTTTCCAGCAAGATCAAATCAACAACTACCATAGATCACCCCAAAGGTTTTACTTGGCTCAAACACTAATTTGAACACAAAAAAACAATTACTAAAGAATTAATAATGTGCCAAACACACCAAAACAGAAGCAAAAATCAGAAAGCAAAATAAAATTGGGTTGCCTCCCAACAAGCGCTATTGTTTAATGCCCTAGCTAGGCAAAACACATTAGATCTAGGTATTGTCATAATAAAATAAGGGAGATCATTCATGCTCATCCCATACTCCCTTCTTTCAGCAGCTAATTTATGTTGCGGCAAGCAAAAGTAATCAAACAGGCTGAATTTAAAGAGGATTGGGATCATCAAGATCAAGTGTGGGAGCGATAGGTTCCTCCTTATGTCCCTTATAGTGTATAATCAATTCATCGCTATAAGCTTTCCTTTGGTTAAAGGCCATGAGCCTTTTCTTAAGAATGAACTCTAATCCATTATTTTGTATAGCAAAATTATTATTGAGTTCAGAAATCTTATCAACCAAAACCTCGGTAGGGACTTTCTTTCTCAAATTTTCATTATAAGCAACTTGATCTTGAGATCGTAGTCTCATCATATCTTCTTGATTAAAAAGGATCTCCTCAATAGGGGGAGATCCACCATTAATTTTATAATGAGCAAAGGTTTCACTAGGCTCTTTCATGATAAATCTAAACTCGTGAGCTAGGAATATAGTGGCGGCACGCTTAGCAGAAGAATGTTGAATATTTGTATGTAAGGGTGCATGTGCAAGAATTGTCTCTCAAGATCACTTATTAACAAAGTTATAACATCCGCACACTTAGCAGAAGAATGTTGAAGACTATTATTTTTATTGAGAATGGACCTCCTAAAGTAGGAAGCGTTCCCGCACAAGTGAAAAAATCTTGAATAACACCTTTTCCAATGATATCACCACTACCTATACGGAACCTTTTTGTATGAATGATAGTGGGTTCTAATTGAAGGTTGTCATTATCAAGGGCATCAAGATTCCTCAATATTATTACTAGCGATACCCCCCAGATTTTCATCGATAACCTCCCTTGTTTCAGACATGATGGCAAAGCGAGCAATCAAGCACACAAGCAAGAAATAAACGAGGAGACGAACCAAAAAGGGCAAAAGTCCCAAAAATAATATAAAATAGCATATTAATGCATATAAAACATCCAAAACAGATAATATAATTGCATGGAACAATCAAAAATTATAGATACATTGGAGACGTATCAATGCCCAGTCCGAAAATGAAAAAAGAAAGCTTTTTTTACTTATGTTGTCAAATAATAAATTCCTTGGAATGTGTTGGTATAAAAGGCAATTGTGGATTCGGCGAGCCATGGAAAGTGAAAGTATGGTGGAAAAAGGAATAAACTTAATTTTTTGCTTGGGAACCGCCTACGGTGTATCTACCATGGAAAGATATTGAAATCTCTTAGTTGTTTTTGTTGCCAGGAAAGGCATGCCACCCAAAATATGTTTTCTCTATCAATTTAAACACTTGAGCTCTAGCACCTCTACAAATCCCTTCTTCCCTCTACGAAGGGTCTATCAATTTACTTTATGCTATTCTTATTTTTCAGTTTGAGTCTCCATCTTCTCTTATAAAGCACCAACTAGGAGGCACTATGATCGTACTTGAGCATTATGTGTAGCTAATATTTGAGTGTGCATCATGCATGGATCAATGATTGAGCATGATGGGCTAGGGATAACTTGCTTTAGCGTTGATATTTTGAAAGACATAGTTGATAGTTGATATGCTTGAGTATTAAAGTTTTCATGCCAAACTAGACTATTGCTTCGAACCATTTAAAAGTCCAAATGTGCATGCTACAAAGAAAAGAATATATAAAGAACATGTTAGGCAGCATTCCACATAAAAAATCTGCTTTATCATTTATCTACTCGGGGACAAGTAGAAATTAAGCTTAGGGATGCTCATATGTCTCCAACGTATCTATAATATTTTCTTGTTCAATGATGTTATAATATCCATCTTGGATGTCTTAAAATCATTTGATAGCAACTTTATATCATTTTTAGGACTAACCTATTGACATATCAAATTTATATCAATTTTTCTTGCCTTGGGAAGAGGTTCTTCGTGATGGGTTCGATCTTGCGATGTTCTTTCCCAGTGACGGAAGGGGTAGCAATGCACACATCTAACGTTGCCATTAAGGATAACAAGATGGGGTCTATTCCTACTTGAATAGATCTTGTCTACATCATGTCACCGTTCTTATTGCATTACTCCATTTTCCCATGAACTTAGTCGATAGATGCATGCTGGATAGCGGTCGATGTGTGGAGTAATAGAAGTAGATGCAGAACTGTTTCGGTCTACTTATCTTGGACGTGATGCCCATATAATGATCATTGCCTGGATATCATCATGATTATTTGATCTTCTATCAATTTCCCAACAGTAATTTGTTCACCCACTATACGCTATACTCTTGAGAGAAGCCACTAATGAAACCTACGGCCCCGGGTCTAGTTTTCCAACATATTGCTTTTCGATCTACTATTTTGCCTTTTTGTTTTCAGATATAATAATCCAAAAAACCCAAAAATACCTTGCTGCACTTTTTATTTATTTATTTTATTTTGTTTTCTTGTGAGATCTATTTGTCAAAACTATCATTAGCTAATCTATCATATTACTGTAGAGAGCTTGACAACCTCTCTTTCATGTCGGTTGCACATATTTGTTATTTGTGTGCACGTGTTGTTTACGTGGGTGTGTGATCTTCATCTAGAGATTGATACCTTGGTTTCATAACTGTGGGAAATACTTACCGTCGTTGGGCTGCATCATCCCTTCCTCTTTGGGGAAATACCAACGCAGTCTCAAGCCACGTCAGTATCGGAGGGTGAGGGAGGTAGATATTTCTGCGATAGCCCAAAATTTTCATTCGGTGTGGCAAAAAACTGGCACGTAAAGTTTCATCGTACATAGTCCCTTATTTAGAACTATGTGTGATATCTAAACATCACAAAGGAAGCATGTACTTTACCCCGTGTGTGATGATCTTGAAAGTGCAAATTATCTAGAACAATTTGCGATATCTATACATCATAAATAAAGCGAGTACTTTACCACGTGTGCTATGAGCTTGAACATGCATATTTTTGTGTCCAAGCTTATGACGTAAGATTGGTACCGGGGGGGTGAGGGATGTAGATATTTCCACGGTAGCCCAAAATTCTTGTTTGGTCCAGTAAAAAACTAGCGCGGAAAATGTCATCGGACACAGTCCCTTATTCAGAACTGTGTGCAATATCTAAACATCACAAATGAAGCGTGTACTTTACCCCATGTGTGATGAGCTTCAACGTGCAAATTATCTAGAACTGTTTGTGATATCTATACATCATAAATGAAGCTTTTACTTTACCTCGTGTGCGATGAGCTTGAATGTGCAAATTTTTGTGTCGAAGCTTCCGACATAAGACTGGATACTACATTGCACACGCTTCGTGCAAACAAATTGTGTGTGATGTACTTGAATTTTATTTTCATTTGGAAGATGAAATGGGGATATGGCGGCAAATTTTGTTCCATATTTTCCTGGTTACAATGGTCATCCATGTCGTCGCATAATTTAAAATCAATTGATAATTTGGCTACTACACAAAAGAGCCTACACCATAGCCCGCACTTACTTAATCGAGCAATTAAACATAGTTGGTTGACCTAAACCTTACTCTAACAAAAGACCAGCGCCCTAAACAAAGACTAATATTATATGGTAGGATCATCATTCTCCACCGCATACTCCATGACCAGCTCGCGCTCGACGACCTCCTGGGGAAGGGGATCCATGGCATCCATTGTCGGTGTCAAAACCGGCGAATCTCGGGTAGGGGGTCCCAAACTGTGAGACTAGAATTGACAGTAACATTATACAAAGGGGACACAGGTTTACCTAGGTTCGGGCCCTCCTATGGAGGTAATACCATATGTCCTACTTGGTTGTATTGATGACATGGGGGGTTCCAGAGTTGATCTACCTCGAGATCGTATGTCTAACCCTAGATGAGTTGTTCTATCCCTATACCCTAAAACCCTCCGGCTTATAGAGACACCGAGGATGCCTAGGGTTTACACATGGTCGGTTACATGCCTAAGAGATAAACATGCCTAACTACAACTAATAACTTGGAGAATACGCCATGGCCCCTCGAAACTTCCATCTGGCATCGGTGATCCCTGATCATCTGATGCTCACCTTGCAGCCCATATAGTCCAACCCATAACCGATAGGTCGACTATTCGAGGACCCCCTAATCCAGGACTCCCTCAGTAGGACTTGGACTAGTCTTTGACAGCGATATATATCCGTCCAATCTCCTCATGTCTCCATCTTCGGCTTGCGAGGCGAGTCATCCATCCTCTTTGTTCTGCAAACGACCAGTCTTCGGTAAGATTCCAAGCATTGCAGACGCAGGTCCATCACAATAACCGCACGCGTTCCTCGATTTTCGTGCATCGTGGGAGGCTAGAGGTTAATGCTTTTTACAATATTACCCCTCCGTAGTGGAAGCACCATCCTTTTAATTAAACAAAATTGTGGCTCAAACCACAACCTCTTCTTCCTCATCGAAATAAACCTCTAGCCGGAGCTCCACGAAAAACATGGCTAACACCGCTAGCTCTTCCGTGCACCCCTATGGCTTACGCCGAGGGGACTGGACCAGCTACTTCGTTACACTCCTGCGGCTCTGCAATCTGGAGACCCAGGGGTATCTTCCTCCCTCGGATCTAGCAGTGACCCGCGTAGGTCTACTTTCTTACAATGACAAAGTTTTTGTCAAGCGTTTCCCCAATCCCAACAAGGGGGAACACGTGTGCTTCTTCCCCTTTCTCCTATGGGGCCTTGGGTTTCCAATACACCCGTTCCTAAGGAGGTTGCTGGAGTTCTACGGGATCCAACTGCACCACCTTACTCCAGGGTCCATCTTGCACATCTCGGGCTTTGTCGCTCTCTACGAGATGCTCTTGGGGTGTGAAGCACACTTTGATTTGTGGAGAAAATACTTCTGCTCATCCCCTGAACTCGGGGCAGGACAATTTTGGAGGTCGGCGGAGCCGAAGTGTGCTGCATACCGGGGACGGGGTATCCGGCGGGCACACCGAAGAAATCCGAAGAGTGGACTTCGGAAAGGTTTTATATTGAAAACGGCCCCCTGTTTGAGCCTACTCGAACAGGTCTTCCCGAATACTCCGATGCCGTCCCGAAGAAGACATACAACCAGCGGCCGAGGAGTTCATCCCAGGAAGAGAGCATCGAAGTGCAGTGCCTAGCGGCTCAGGTGCGGATGCTCGCCCACCACCAACTGACCATGATCGACGTCATGGTCGCCGCCATCTCCCGGTTTGTGCATCCCCTTCAATAGAGGGTACGCTCCTTGTGGCAATACAATGGAACGAGCGACACCACGCACTCCCGAAAGATAGGGCCCGCCAATCCGACAGCGTTGGCTGCCATACTTGTCGACCTGTACAAAGGAGAGCAAAAGGACATTGTTCGGCGGACAACCAAGGAACGATATTCGGCCCACAATCCTATCGAATGGGTAATACTTTCACTCTTTAACTTGAACATAGTTTGGGGTTTTCGTGCCGCACTTTACTTAACAAAAGCCTTGCATGAACAAGAATGGAGAAGTTTCATCGAGACAGTCAAGTGTCCGGCTCCTTAGTGCAAAAACCATTCACATGATGAGGATTCGGGTTTCAATGAGGACCCGGATCTTCTACTTGACTTTGAAGACGGATCCAAGATAGCGTCGACTAGTCCCCGGTGGCTATCATAGTTGATTACCCTGAGTCATTCCCCATCTCTGCAACGAGAAAGAAGAGAAGCTTGTCCCGCAAGAGGCCAGCTACCAATAGTGCCCCGGACGCACCGGCCCCGACTCCCAAACACCGTCGATCCGCGCGCCATACACCAGCATGTTGGGAGACGTAGTAGTAAATCAAAAAAACTTCTACGAACACCAAGATCTATCTATGGAGAAACCAGCAATGAGTGGGGAGATATTACATCTTCATACCTTTGAAGATCGCTAAGCGGAAGCGTTACAAGAACACGGTTGGTGGAGTCGTACTCGCAGCGATTCAGATCGCGGTCGATTCCGATCTAAGCACAGAACAACAGCACCTCCACGTTCAAGACACGTACATCCCAGTGACGTCTCCCGTGCCTTGATCCAGCAAGGAGGAGGGAGAGGTTGGGGAAGAGATCCAACAGCAGCACGATGGCATGGTGGTGGTGGAGCAGCAAGGTATTCTGGCAGGGCTTTGCCTAAGCACCGCGGAGGAGTAAGAAGAGAGGTAGGGCTGCGCCGTGGGAGAGAGAGATCAAATCTTGTCTCAAAACAGACAAAACCTCAAGTATATATAGGAGGAGGGGGAGGGAGGGCTGCCTTGTCCCCTCCTCCAAGGAGGAGAGGTTCGGCCGAGCTAGGGGAGGAGTCCACCTCCCACAAGGGAGGTGGATCTCCTCCTTTCAAACTCCTCTTTGCCTTATCTCTTTATCCCTATGCGCATGGGCCTTTAGCAAAGGTATTGCCCAGACCAATAAGGGATGGCACACTTTATCTAACAGACCATAAGGTCCTTTGGTCATCACACCCCTCCCGGGGGTCCTTCGACACCCTCCCGACACTCCAGGTACACTATCGATGAGCCCGAAAACTTTCCGGTGACCAAAACAGGACTTCCTATATATCAATCTTTACCTCTGGACCATTCCGGAGCTCCTCTTGACGTCCGGATCTCATCCGGGACTCCGTAAAAACTTCGGTAATCACGTATACCATTTCCCTATAACCCTAGCGTCATCGAACCTTAAGTGTGTAGACCCTACGGGTTCGGGAGACACGTAGACATGACCGAGACACCTCTCTGGTCAATAACCAACGGCGGGATCTGGATACCCATGTTGGCTCCCACATGCTCCACAATGATCTCACTGGATGAACCATGATGTAGGGATTCAATCAATCACGTATACAATTCCCTTTGTCTATCGATATGATACTTGCCCGAGATTCGATCGTCGGTATCCCTATACCTTGTTCAATCTCATTACCGGCAAGTCTCTTTACTCGTTTCATAACACGTCATCCCGTGGCTAACTCCTTAGTCATATTGATATCATTATGATGATGTCTTACCGAGTGGGCCCAGAGATACCTCTCCGTCACACGGAATGACAAATCCCAGTCTCGATTCGTGCCAACCCAACAGACACTTTCAAAGATACCCATAGTGCACCTTTATAGCCACCCAGTTACGTTGTGACGATTAGCACACCCAAAGCATTCCGACACTATACGGGAGTTGCACAATCTCATGGTCTAAGGAAAAGATACTTGACATTAGAAAATCTTTAGCAGACGAACTACACGATCTTGTGCTATGCTTAGGATTGGGTCTTGTCCATCACATCATTGTCCTAATGATGTGATACCGTCATCAATGACATCCAATGTCCATGGTCATGAAACCATGACTGCTAGCCAACTAGAGGCACACTAGGGACACGTTGTGGTCTATGTATTCACATATGCATTACGGTTTCCGGTTAACACAATTATAGCATGAACAATAGACAATTATCATGAACAAGGAAATATAATAATAACCATTTTATTATTGCCTCCAGGGCATATTTCCAACAGTCTCCCACTTGCACTAGAGTCAATAATCTAGTTCACAATGCCATGTGATTAACACTTACATCACCATGTGATCATATCATCATGTGATTAACACCCAATCAGTTCTGGGGTTTGATCATGTTTTGCTCGTGAAAGAGGTTTTAGTCAACGGATCTGTGACATTCGGATCCGTGTGTACTTTGCAAATCTCTATGTCATATTGTAGACACTGCTCCCATGCTCCACTTGGAGCTATTCCAAATGGCTACTCCACTATACGTATCTAGATGCTACCAAGAGTCTTCCGGATTGGTGTTAAAGCTTGCATCGTCGTTACCCTTTACGACGACCTCTTTATCACCTCCATAATCGAGAAATATTTCCTTAGTCCTCTAGTTACTAAGGATAATTTCGACCGCTGTCCAGTGTCCACTCCTGGATCACTCTTGTACCCCTTGACAGATTCATGACAAGGCACACATAGGTGCGGTACATAGCATGTCATACTATATAGAGCCTATGGCTGAAGCATAGGGGATGACACTCATCTTTTCTCTATTTTCTCCCGTGGTCGGGCATTGAGCTGTGCTCAATCTCACACCTTCTAATACAGGCAAGAACCCTTTCTTGGACTAATCCATATTGAACTTCTTCAATATCTTGTCAAGGTATGTACTCATTGAAATTATTATCAGGCCTCTTGATCTATCTCTATAAACCTTGATGCCCAACAATTAGGTAGCTTTATCCAGGTCTTCCTTTGAAAAACCATTTTTCTTTCAAACAACAATTTGTGCTTTCCAAAAATTCTACATCATATCCGATCAATAATATGTCAAATACATATTCTTATCAGAAATTCTATAGTGCTCCCACTCACTTTCTTGTAAATACAAGTTTCTCATAAACTTTGTATAAACTCAAAAACTTTGATCACTTCATCAAAGATCATATTCCAACTCCGAGATTCTTGCTCCAGTCCATAGAAGGATCGTTGGAGTTTGCATACCTTTTAGCATCCTAAGGATTGACAAAACCTTCTGGTTGTATCACATACAACTCTTTCTCATGGAAATCGTTATGGAAGCCTTGTTTTGACATCCATCTGCCAGATTTCATAATCGAAAAATGCAACAACTGCTAACATAATTTTAACAGACTTTTAGCATCGCTACGAATGAGAGAATCTCATCACTGTCAACTCCTTGAACTTGGCGGAAACTCCTTTGCGACAAGTCGAGCTTTGTAAACGGTGACATTTCACCATCAGCGTCTGTGTTCATCTCAAAGGTCCATTTGTACTCAACAACCTATCGTTCAACGGGCAAGTCTACCAAAGTCAATACTTGGTTTTCATACATGGATCCTTTCTTAGATTTCATGGCCCCCAATCATTTGTTGGAATCCGGGCTCACCATCGCTTCTTCATAGTTCTTAGGTTCATCGTTGTCCAACAACATGACTTCCAAGACAGGGTTGACGTACTACTCAGGAGCAGTACGTGTCCTTGTTGACCTACGAGGTTTGATAGTAACTTGATGTCCAGCTTCATGATCATCATCATTAACTTCCTCTTCAACTGACGTAGGCTCCATAGAAACATCTTTCTGTGCTGCGCTACTCTCTGGTTGAAACAAAGGTTCAACAACCTCATCAAGTCTATCTTCCTCCCACTCATTTCTGTTGAGAGAAACTCTTTCTCGAGAAAGGACCCGTTTTTAGCCACAAACACTTTTGCACTTGGATCTGAGATAGAAGGTATACCCAATGTCTCCTTAGAGTATTCTATGAAGATGCATTCGTCTGCTTTGGGTTCGAGCTCACTAGGTGAAAACCCTTTTCACATAAGCGTCGCAGCCCCAAACATTAAGAAATGACAACTTAGGCTTCTGTCAAACCATAATTCACATGGTGTCATCTCAACAGATTTAGATGGTGCCCTATTAAAGTGAATGGATTTGTCTTTAATGCATAACCCCACAACGATAGTGGCAAAATGGTAAGAGACATCATAGTACTCAGTATATCCAATAGTGCACGACTACGACGTTCGGACACACCATCACACTATGGTGTTCCAGGAGGCGTGAGCTATGAAACAATTTCCACATTGTCTAAAATTGCATACCAAACTAGTAAATCAGATATTCACCTCCACGATCATATCGTAGACATTTTATCTTCTTGTCATGATGATCTTTAACTTAACTCTGAAACTCCTTGAACCTTTCAAACATTTCAGACTCGTGTTTCATTAAGTAAATATCCCCATATTCACTCAAATCATCAGTGAAGGTAAAGAAAATAACGAGATCCACTACGTGTTTCAACACTCATTGGACCACATACATCAACATGTATCAATTCCAATAAGCCAATAGCCCGCTCCATTATACCGGAAGACGGGGTCTTAGTCATCTTGCCCAAGAGGCATGGTTCGCATGTCTCAACCGATTCGAAATCGACTGAGTCAAAAGATCCATCAGCATGGAGTTTCTTCATGCGCTTTACACCAATATGACGTTTGTGGCAGTGCCACAAGAATGTGGTACTATCATTATTAACTTTGTATCTTTCGTACCAACGTTATGAGCATATGTGTTACTACGATCAAGATTCAATAATCCATTCCCATTGGGTGCATGACCATTGAAGGCATTATTCATGTAAACAGAATAACCATTATTATCTAACTTAAATGAACCACCGTATTGCACTAAACATGATCCAATCATGTTCATGCTCAACGCAAACACCAAATAACATTTATTTAGGTTCATTACTAATCCCGAAGGTAGAGAAAGCCTGCGATGGTGATCACATCAACCTTGGAAACACTTCCAACACACATCGTCACCTTTCACTTAGCTAGCCTTCGTTTATTCCGTAGCTTTGATTTCGAGGTGCTAACACTTAGCAACTGAACCGGTATCTTATACCCAAGTGCTACTAGGAGTACTAGCAAGGTACACATCAATACCACGTATATCAAATATACTTCTTTTGACATTGCTAGCCTTCTTATCTACCAAGTATCTAGGGTTGTTCCGTTTCAGCGACCGTTCTCCTCATAATAGAAGCACATAGTCTCGGGTTTGGGCTCAACCTTGGGTTTCTTCACCAGAGCGGCAACTGGCTTGTCATTCTTGAAGTTCTCCCCTTCTTTCCCTTGCCCTTCTTGAAACTAGTGGATTTCACTTAACCATCAACACTTGATGCTCCTTCTTGATTTCTACCTTCGTGGTGTCAAACAACGCGAATAGCTCAGGGATCATTATCGTCATCCCTGGTATTTTATAGTTCATCACGAAGCTCCAGTAGCTTGGTGGCAGTGACTTGGAGAAATGTATTAATCACTATCTTATCCGGAAGATTAACTCCCACTCGATTCAAGTGATTGTAGCACCCAGACAATCTGAGCACATGCTCACTAGTTGAGCTATTCTCTTTTATCCTGCCGACAAAGAATCTTGTTGGAGGTCTCATACCTCTCAACACAAGCATGAACCTGAGATCCCAATCTCATCTCTTAGAACATCTCATATGTTCCGTGATGTTCAAAATATTTTGAAGCCTCAATTCTAAGATGTAATACATGACGCACTGAACTATCAAGTAGACATCATAAAGTGCATGTCAGATGTTCACAACATCTACAGACAACGCTTGAGGGAGTGGTGCACTGAGCGGTGCATCAAGGACACAAGCCTTCTGTGCAACAATGAGGACAATCCTCAGATCACAGACCAGTCCGCATTATTGCTACCATTATTTTTCAACTTACTTTTCTCTAGGAACGTATCAATAAGACAGGGGAGCTATAGCGTGAGCTATCTACAACATAATTTGCAAAGACACTTTTAGACTAAGTTCATGATAATTAAGTTCACATAATCAAATTATTTAATGAACTCCCACTTAGATAGACATCTCTCTAGTTCATGATAATTAAGGAAACGTGCTACTAGAAGGCACTTAGCGGTAGCGTTCTTTCTCAAGCATCGCTACTACTATTCCTAGCCTACCAACAATAGTGTGGGAATTATAGTAGTAGCTATGTTACGAGCAGACGTGCTACTGTTACAACCATAGCTGTAGTGTTGTTTACTGACCCGCGCTACTACTATTTAGCAGTAGCGCTCAGTTCTAACTAGCGCTACTCTATACCTCTGTGTATAAGGTTTTCCCTAGTAGTGACCCCGCCCTCATCCCTCGGGTCAACTGGCTCTCCATCATCGAAAAGCGGCGATGCTCTACCTCCTATCCATCTCCCGACAACAAGGGGCGCACGGGGCTCTCGGGAAGGGTCGTCCTCCACCTGGAGCGACTTGAAGATTTCAACCCCAACGCCACTAGAAAGGTGTCATAGCGCCCCTGGGACACCAAGTCTTTCCATTGCCATCGTGGCGTGGTGGATGGCGAGACAGAGCGGATGGAGGTTGAGCGCCCTACTGCCCATGACCACGGCCAAGGCCACCGCGACGACGACCACGACAGACGCCACGACGAAGATGACGAGGACGACCGTCGTGGCAGTGAGGAGGGGCGCAGCTGGGCCACCCAGGCAGGACGGGCAAGACGCATGTTATGTGTAGGTTGCAGACGCCGAGCTGGCTCGATGACGTCGGTGCTAACATCCGGCCCGGGTGTAGATCCATCAACCCTTCCAATGAAGACGTGAATCCCGCTGAACGGAACCCGAAATCCATACTCCACCGACTCAGCATCAAGTCCCCAGCCGGCATCGTTGATGTAGACCCAACCGCGACGACTCTCGCTAATCCTTTCGACCACATATCCTTTGATCCCCGAAAGAGAGCCCCTTGAGAACACAACACCACCAAGCGTCAGTCCCACGGTGGGCGCCAGCTGTCGTGGGTTTATCACGGCAGATGTCCGGGTCAACGGACTTGGATCCGAGGCCATCGCTAACGTGGTATACTCAAAGGGGTTGCTAGGGATGAAGGACATGGTTTACCCAGGTTCGGCACCTCGTGGTGAGGTAACAGCCTACGTCCTACTTGTGTTTGTTATTGCTTGTTGTATCGGTTACAAGGGAGCTAAGGCTTGACCTAGTTCTCGATAACCTGATCTCTAAGTCGCCCCGGGTCTCGCCCTTATATAGGGGGTCAAGACCACGGGTCATACAAGTTCATGACCGACTCTCATTACATGTCCAAGTCTGCCTCTATCTTCTCTGATCTATCTTGTCCGAGCGGTCCCCGGGCGGCTTACACGCCCGGGTCTTCTCATCCGAGCCACCTCGTGGCCCGTCGTGCAAGCCGCTACTCTTGTTGGGCCCTCCAGCCATGACGGCTCACTCTTGGGCTGGCTATGAGCCGTCCAATTTAACCCGGAACCTCCCAGGACGGGTCTCACCGTGGGGTTATATCCCCATCATTAGGTCCCAAGTTTATTTGAGCTTGCTCACTTCATCCCGTTCTTCCATTTCTCGGTGAGTCGCCCGATGATGACCCGCCGTGACATCACGCGAGCCTTGCCGAAAAGATCCACCGACGTATCAACAAATCACGTATTAAATGGTCAGCCTGAGAATCGAGGCGTCCACCTCGGCCGGATGATTTCTGTTGCCTTGATTTTCGCGCCTGCCCGTTTTTCCCTTTTAAATAGGGCCACTATGAACGGTCATTTCCTTCTTCCCGCTCGCAGTTCCATCTTCCTCCTCTCGACGCGTCCGCTCCTGCTCCGGCACCGCCTTCGTCTCACCATCGACTGGCCGCTTCATCACCCTGTTACGAACCAGAGCTCGTCTCACGTGCGTCTCCTCGTCGCCGGTAAGTCCTCTTCCCGTAGATCCATAGCCGTCTCCGGCAGGGTTTCTAGGAAGCTTCATCACCACTGTCGTGTTTTAGGGCTCGCACTCCATCGCCGCCGGTCGCGCCATTGACGTACGGACTCCGGGCTGTCGCTCGCCTCCGCGGCTCCGCTACGTAATAAACAGTCAACAAGAACACGTAGATCGACCTTTGCTCCGCCCGCCATTTGGGTTCCGTTTCGCTTCGTCTTCTCTTCCTTAGGTCTGCAAATAAAAACATTTACCCTACTTTTGTAGATTCGTTATTTTAGCTGAGTTTTGCGAAACCTGTTTCCTAGGACTTAGCCGATTTTCGCTCTTTCCCCTTTCCTTGTTGTCCCGCCAGGCCTCTCCGGCTCTCATTAGCCGGACCATGGCAGAACCTTTAAATTTGTAAGCCATCATAGATACTTATTCTCACCTGACTCGCCATACTTTTAATTTGCTGAGTCTTTTAAGCCGCCATCATGTCTCGCACCTCCAACTCATGCAACTGGGTCGGGTCTTGCATCACGGAGGAGTTTTTGTCAGATTTTGTTCATGCGGGTACTCTTCCTCCCAAGGAAGTCATTAGCTAGCAGGTCCCGGGTGATGAGACACGGCCCACTCCTCAAGAAGGTGAAGTGGTTGTCTTTTCTGACCATATCAAACGAGGATTCGTGCCTCCCGGCTCAAAGTTCTTTCGTGACATCCTTCACTGTTACAAGCTTCACCCCCCAAGACTTGGCCCCCAACTCCATCTCAAATATATACACTTTCCAAGTGCTCTGTGAAGCCTATCTGCAAGCCGGGCCGTTTGTGGGGTTATTTCTAGAGTTCTTCTACGCTAACCGGCAAACTGAGGTGAAAGCTGGTCCGAGTCTAGAGCTGGGCGGTATCTCCATTCAACGGCGTAGAGATATTATCTTTCCAGCCACGCAGATGCCGAGTCACCCAAAGGACTGGAACAAGACCTGGTTCTATTGCAAGGACACCTCTCCTGAGAATGAGCGTCCATTGCCGGGTTATCGTCCTTCCCGGCTCAAAACAACTTCACAGCTTCCTGGCCGGCTATCGGCTTCAGAGCACACGAGATACGAGCTGGCTCATGCCAAGATCAAGGCTCTCATGGCCAATGGTTTGACTGGACTAGACTTGATCCGCTACTGGATTTCCTGGCGGATTATGCCCTTGAGCTATAGAAGCCGGCTCATGTGTGAATATGAAGGCAAATATGATAGTGCCTTATGCTTCAGCCGATCCACGCTGACGGAAGATGACATCACCCTCGCCATCCGGAGTCCATGAAGCTTCCGGATCATGCAGCGCCATTGGCCTGCCAGCTTTTAACGCCAAAAATCCGGCTCCAGATGTAAGGCGACTCTTCCCTTCTTTTTACCTATGCTTTTCCGACTCATTGTCGTTGAACTGGTTTGCTTTTCCAGGCCAACTCTGATTTCTGGAAGAGAGAGTAAGTTCCTCCCTCGAAGAAGCCCAAGAAGAAAACTCTAGCTAAGAAGTCCAAGAAGACCACCCCACAAGAAGGATGGTTTGATTCGCCGCCGTCCTCCGACTGAGAGGTAAACTTTGGCTGCTTTCTGTTATTTTGTTATCTTATTTTACTTACCCTTGTCTTACTCACAGGATAATGTTGAGACAAGCCATGCCAACGCCCCTGAGGTAATCTATATTTCTTTCGGCTCAGAATACTTTGTCCCCCGAAAGCCGCGGCGGGTTATTAAAAAGGTTCCTCTTTCTCATCCTCTCGCTTATCTGGCTCCCGATTTTCTCTTGAAGAAGCAACAATAGACTGAGCGTTGCTAGACCCGGAGCGTCGATTCTTCTGAACTGATGTCCGGATTACCAAACTCGCCAGCCCTGAAGAAACGCCTCGCAGAGGTATATATCTTTGTTTAGTTAATTTCACTTTACACCCTTGACGTTGTCTCATCTCTGCTTTGCCTTGTCTTTCAGAAATCACCCTCTTCTGGTGACTCTTCAGCGACTGCTCTGCCGCCTCCTAAGATTAACCCGCTGTAAGTATTTTCCACTATGACCTCCAGTTTGTTAAGCCGCCATAGCATCCTTTGGATTCTAATCCTCACACTTTCCAGTGCTCAAGCCAAGCACCGGAAGACCAACAGGTCCTCTCCAAGCCCTGCTGCCCCAGAGCCGGAACCTTCAAGGCCGGATGAGTCACAGCCGGCTGAAGATGTCCCACCCGCTTCTGTTGAACCAGCCGCTGACGATATTGTCCCAGACAGCCCATTGAAGAGCCCTGCTAAGCCGCCGAGCCCTACCCAGGCAGCTGGGGACACGACTGACCCCGAGGTTGAAATTACTGGCGCCGAGTTGCATTCTCCCCTAGCTCATGTACTGACCAAGCAGGGTGACATAGCTGAAACCTCCAAGAAGCTTGATTTTGAACCGTCCACCTTGAAGAAGATGTCAGCTAAGGAGCTTCATGCTGGCTATATGACCCGCCTATCCACCAGCTGGGACCTGGAGCTCCAACTGGTTAACCTCATGATGCAGAAATATGAGGTATTCTTTTCCTCCTTATACTCCTACGTATCCCCCAAGCGTCGTCTTAATCATATTGAACCGGGGCTTTGCTTAGCTGCTTTTTAGAGACAACTATGTTGTACAAGGTAACCAGAAAAGTCTTTAGTAGCCCCCAAGGCCCGACTCAAACTTGCCTTTGAGTCAAGCCTCCTGAGAAGATAATTTTTTAGAACTAGATAGTAGCCCCCAAGAGCCGGCTCAAGCTTGTTCAAAGTTTGAGTCGGAGCTTCTCAGAAGATATGTTGAAGAGAGCTTAATAGTAGCCCCCAAGGGCTGGCTCAAACTTGTTAAAAGTTTGAGTCAGAGCTTCTGAAAAACATTAGCCCCCAAGTGTCAGGCATATTGCTTGCAATCTGTTTGAGACTTGTCCGTCTTATTCTCTATTTTGAAACATTTTGCAGGAATCCTTGAGTGAGGCCGGGTCGCAGATGGCCAGCTTAAAGACCAATTTGGCTGATCAACAGGCTGCTCGGAGCGCCACTGATGAGAGATGCCGGCTCTTGACCGAAGACTTGGTTAAAGTTAAGGTGGAGTTTGCCGCTTTCAAAGAGTCCGCCATATCTAAGAAGGCCACGCTTACCAAACGGGCGGATGATGCTGACCAGCGGTTGATGGTCGTCTCTGACGAGTTGTTGTCCCTGAAACGTCACATCACCAAGATGACAACCGCCCTCTTCTGTGAGCTCTTTAATAAGTTTTCCTTAATTCTGTTATTACATCTGAACTGGCGACTTATTGTGAAAATCTTCGGCTCATATAGGTCCTAGAAGCCGTCAACTGGCAGCTGGTAGCTTATTACCTCTAAAGACTATCTACACCCTGGTGGAGCAGCTCTACTGCGGTGCAATGTTCACCATCAAATCTGTTCAGTACAAGGACAAGATCCCTTGAATTCTCAAAGGGGCCTTGGAACTGTTCTCCACAATGCCAAAGCAGATTGCTGAGTTAAAGAAATTAGCCGCCCGCCAGGGGGCGATCGCAGGCATAAGCCGGGCTCTGGCCTTTGCGCCGGAGCTTACTCCGGGTGACATGATGGAAGGCTTCCCCTCCAAGAGGGATGACGGCTCTCAATTCACAGAAGCCGACTACATCCAGTGCGTCAAGGACTCCAGATACCTAGCCTCCGTCTTAGCGGAAGAGGTTGACCTGAACACTTATCAGGCGGCTTATGATGCTGACCAAAAGAGGATTCGTGGCCCTCTCTATGAATGTAAAGATTTGACACCTGCCCGCAGTAAGGACCTCTTCACTTCTGCTCTTGACACTTCTCCCTTCTTTGAGGAAGGGAAGTTTGCAGCTCTAGTTGACTGCAACTGGAACATGGTAACCTTCAGATCCAAGCGTCCAAAGAGCCGGAGCAGGATGAGCCGGAGGCCAGTTGACTTGTCTCCACTTTGTAATAGCCGGCTCTCATAGTAGAGGGCTTAAAAACTTGATCCACACTTTTGGGCTCTTTATAGAGCGTTTGTAATATACATGTCCTTTGATATTTTTTCCTTGAGGAAAATCCTGGCTTTCAAAATGCCATCTTCCTTTTACGCGTTCCGGCTAATGATTTCCGCCGGCTGTTTCTTCTTCTTGGGTCGAGAGTCGGCCAAAAAGACTTCATAATTTCTGTCCACGGCTAACCATGTCAACTGGAGCCCGAAGGTAAGAAGCCGCCCTCGCCGCGGCTAATTTACTTAGCCGAATTTTGTGCCAGAAGGCCGGCTCATTACGAGCTATACCCGGAGGTAATAATACAGCGTAAATGCTGGCGGATAGGCGTTAGAAGATGTACCCAAAGGTAAGAAGCCGTCCTCACCGGGTCATGAGCTGTTAATTACCCTTCGATAAAACCCTCACAACCGCGGCTAAACATGCTAGCCGGATATTTGGCATAAAGCCGGCCGATAGGGTGTTAGAAGCGATACCCGTCGTTAAGGTGCCCCCTTCAGCAATACGGCGTACGACGCTGGCGGGTAGGCATTAGAAGCTGTAACCGAAGGTAAGAAGCCGCCCTCGCCATGGCTCATTCACCTGAGCCAGTTTTTACGGTGTTCGACACCGGCGGGTAGGCGTTAGAAGCTGTACCCTAAGGTAAGAAGCCACCCTCACCACGGCTCATTTCCTAAGCCGATTTATACGGTGTTTGACACTGGCGGGTAGGCGTTAGAAGCTGTACCCGAAGGTAAGAAGCCGCCCTCGCCACAGCTCATTTCCTAAGCCGATTTATATGGTGTTTGACACCGGCGGGTAGGCGTTAGAAGCTGTACCCGAAGGTAAGAAGCCGCCCTCGCCACGGCTCATTTCCTAAGCCGATTTTTGGCGATGTAACATCTCGTGCCGCGACTCATTTTCCTGAGCCGGGTCTTTCACTTTTGCAATGATATTTCTTTATATAATTATGACATGTACAATGACAGTATACAATGAAGGGTCTCTACACCCTTAGGTGAAATAAGGCCGGAGATGCGCGATGTTCCACGGTCGGCGGGTCTCCTGACCCGCCATACCTGAGTCATCTCGGATATCAATGAGGTAATATGACCCGTTGTTGAGATTTCTACTGACCACAAAGGGCCCTTCCCATGGAGGAGAGAGCTTATGCATATTCATCTGGTCCTGAATCAGCTGGAGCACTAAGTCGCCCTCCTGGAACGTCCGGGTCTTGACCCTACGGCTATGATAGCGATGCAAGTCTTGTTAATAAATTTCCGACCGAGCCGCTGCTAGCTCTCGCGCCTCTTCTAGAGCATCCAACGCGTCTTGACGTGTCATCTCATTGTCCGTCTCAACATAAGCCGTCACCCTTGGTGAGTCATGCCGGATGTCACTTGGCAAGACTGCCTCGGCCCCGTATACCATAAAGAAAGGCGTGAAACCCATGGATCTGTTAGGCGTGGTCCTGATGCTCCATAAAACGGAGGGTAATTCCTCTACCCAACACCCGGGCATCCACTGCAAAGGAACCATAAGATGTGGTTTAATCCCTCTTAGAATCTCCTGATTGGCACGCTCCGCCTGACCGTTGGATTGTGGATGCGCAACGGATGAAACATCAAGCCGGATATGTTCTTCGTCACAAAAAAATTTCATAGCCCCCTTGGACAGATTTGTACCATTATCAGTGATGATGATGTGCGGGTATCCAAAACGGTAGATCAATTTTTTGATGAATAAAACCGTCGTAACTGCATCACATTTACTGACCGGCTCCGCCTCTAGCCACTTGGTAACCTTGTCCACTGCTACCAGGAGGTGTGTTTTCTTATCCTTGGATCTCTTGAAGGGTCCCACCATGTCAAGCCCCCAGACCGCAAACGGCCAAGTAATTGGTATCATCCTCAATTCCCGAGCCGGAATATGAGCCCGTCGGCCAAACTTCTGACAGCCGTCGCACTTACGGACTAGGTCCTCTGCGTCTTTGTGAGCCATCAACCAGAAGAACCCGTGGCGGAAAGCTTTGGCTACCAACGACTTTGAGCCGGCGTGGTGCCCACAATCGCCAGCATGAATTTCATGCAAGATTTGCCGGCCCTCCTCTGGTGAGACACAACGTTGGAAGACTCCTTTCACGCTGCATTTATGCAATTCACCATTGACTATGGTCACGGACTTAGAACGCCGGGTGACCTTCCTAGCTAGGTCTTCATCCTCAGGTAACTTGCCCTGGGTCAAATAGGCCAAATAAGGAATAGTCCAATCTGGGATAGCATGTAGAGCCGCCCCTAATTCTGCACCAGGTTAGGAACCATCAATTCCTCTTTTGAAGGTGTCTTGACAGTCGGATGGTATAAGACGTCCAGAAAGACATTGGGTGGCACCGGCTTTCGTTGAGACCCTAACCGTGATAAAGCGTCAATCGCCTCATTTCTGCGATGATCAACGTGATCTACTTGATATCCTTTAAAGTGACCCACAATAATATCAACCGCCTAACGATAAGCCACCATCCGCGGGTCCTTGGAATCCCAAGTGCCAGAAACTTGCTGAGCCACCAGATCTGAGTCGCCCAAACACCTGACCCAGCTCAAGTTCATCTCCTTGTCTAACTGAAGACCATGAAGCAAAGCCTCATATTTAGCCGCATTGTTGGTACAGGGGAACATCATCCGGAGCACATAACAAAACTTATCACCTTTGGGGGATGTCATAACAACTCCTGCCCCGATCCCTCTAATTGCTTGGATCCGTCAAAGTGTATAGTCCAGTATGTGTTATCCGGCTTTTCCTCGAGAGCCTGACACTCCGTCCAATCATTTATGAAATCCACAAGGGCTTGGGACTTGATAGCTGTGCGAGGCACATATTTCACATTGAAAGGTCCCAGTTCCAATGCCCACTTAGCAATTCTTCCTGTGGCTTCTCTGTTCTGAATAATATCCCCAAGCGGAGCAGAGCTGACCACAGTTATTTGATGCCCTAAGAAGTAGTGTTTTAACTTGCGGTTGGCCAGGAAAAACCATATACCAGCTTCTGCCAATGTGGATACCTTTACTTAGACTCTGTCAGGACCTCACTGATATAATAAACCGGTCTTTGCACTGCATATTCCTTTCTGGCCTCCTTGCGCTCGACCACAATTGCAGCACTCACCGCTCGGTTATTAGCCCTGACATAAAGGAGTAGCGGCTCTTTTTCAGCCAGAGCGGCCATCACTGGCGGCTCAATGAGTTGTTTATTAAGCGCCTCGAGTGCTTCACTCGCCGCTTTACTCCACACAAATTTGTCTGCCTTTTTCATCATTTGATACAAAGAAATAGCCTTCTCTCCGAGACGGCTTATGAACCGGCTCAACGCAGCGATCCGCCTTGCCAAGCGTTGGACATCATTAATGCAAGCCGGCTCTCCCAGAGAGGTAATAGCCTTGATTTTATCTGGGTTAGCCTCAATACCACGTTCAGAGACCAGGAAACCCAAAAGCTTGTTAAGGTCCGTGTAGTCCACACACATACGCCATGTACCATTCTTTTTGAGTACCAGCAACGGGTTAGCCAACCACTCCGGGTGAAAAACTTCAACGATGAAACCCGCTGCAGAGAGTCGGGCAACTTCTTCACCAATAGCCTTGCGCCTCTCCTCATTGAACCGCCGTAAAAATTGTTTAATCGGCTTAAACTTTGGATCCACATTAAGGTTGTGCTCAGCGAACTCTCTCGGTACACCCGGCATGTCAGAAGGTTTCCATGCGAAGATGTCCCGATTCTCACGGATGAATTCGATGAGCGTGCTTTCCTATTTGGGATCCATGTGAGCTCCAATGATGAATTGTTTAGATGAATCACCCGGAGTGAAATCCATGGTCTTGGTATCATCCGCCGAAAACTTGAGGGGCAGCTCTGCCTCTGTGGTGGTCTTTTTCAGTGGGGTCATATCCTCTGGGTCAACATTCTCTTTATAGAACTTAAGCTCCTCCTGAGCGCAACTGGACTCTGCGTAAGCCGCGTCTCCTTCCTCACACTCAATAGCTATATTGCGGTTGCCATGAACGGTAATGGTACCATTTAAGCCGGGCATCTTGAGCTGCAAGTAAATATAGCAGGGCCTGCCCATGAACTTAGCATAAGCCGGCCGTCCAAACAATGCATGATA
Organism: Hordeum marinum; assembly: GCA_022496015.1. Lineage (NCBI taxonomy): Eukaryota > Viridiplantae > Streptophyta > Magnoliopsida > Poales > Poaceae > Hordeum > Hordeum marinum. The sequence goes on along the minus strand of CM039676.1, from coordinate 366,042,533 downwards.
AGGACTCTTGATCTTGACCACCTCGAACCATAAGGATTCCACCCTGTAGTTGTACTCATCACCAAAGGCCACTTCCAGCGAAATTTGGCCCACTGGGCGTGCCGACTTACCCAGGACCACACCATGAAAGATGGTGGATGAAGGTTTTAAATCCTTGTCAAGCAATTTCATCCGCAGGAAAGTGTCATAATAAAGGATGTTTATACTGCTTCCGCCATCCATAAGCACCTTGTTCAACATATATCCGCCCACTTGGGGAGCCACAACCAAAGCCAGCCGCCCTAGGTCATCAACCCGCGGCGGGTGATCCCCTCGGCTCCAGGTTATGTCGTATTCAGACCACTTTAAGTATCGCGGAAGAGCCGGCGCAACCGCATTGACTGCTCGCTTTCGCAATTTTTGGTCTCACTTGCTAAGACCGGTTGTAAAGACGTGGTACTGCTCAGAGCTGAGCTGCTTCGGATTACTCTGAAAACCAGACTGATTACACTGTTGCTGTTGATTGTTGTTGCTAGGATGCGGCTGGTGACCTCCTTGATTATGCTGACCCGGCTGACTGGACCCTGAGCTGCCAGATCCAAACCCAGCTCCTGAGCCGCCATGTCCTGAACCGCCCGGTGGACCACCATCTCGATTATTAGGCTGCGTGAAATACTGCCTGTACTTTTGCATGAAATTGCAATTCTCCCATGTGTGGCTGGCCGGCTTATCAGGCAGGTTGTGATATGGACAAGGTCGCTTAAGCAATTCCTCCATGTTCACAGTGGAGATACCCTTGCCAAAGGGCGGTCTGAACCTCCTATTGCCTTTGGGATAATTCTGCTGGGTGTTTGCATTAGCCACCAGCTCTGACCCGGCCTCCGGATTCTTGCGCTTGCACTGGCTACCATTGTTTGCTACGCCCTTGCCTTGGTTGCCCTTTTTACCTTGACCTGCTTTCTCATCATTGGAACCCGGATCTTTGGTGCTGTCAGAGTCGGCATATTTCGTGAGAGCCGTCATGAGCTCTCCCATGTCCTGACACGTATGTTTGAGCCGGTCAAGCTTCTGCTTAAGAGGAACAAAGTGGCAATCCTTCTCCAAGATCAGTACTGCTTGAGCCACCGTAATCTGCTCTGAGGAGTGGATGATCGTCGAGACCCGCCGCACCCAATGATGGGCCGACTCGTTCTCCTGTTGGACACAGTGATCAAGATCCACAATGGTCATCGGGTGCTTGCACGTCCCTTGATAGTTTTTAATGAACCGGGCCCGAAGCTCTGCCCATGAATTGATAGTATTAGGTGGTAACCCCTTTAGCCACGTGCGAGCCGGGCCTTCAAGCATCATGATAAAATACTTGGCATAAACCGCGTGACTGACGTCCAGCATCTCCATGGCCAGTTCATAACTCTCCACCCAGGCCTCCGGGGGTAGATCGGTGGTATAATTTGGGACCTTGCGGGGCCCCTTGAAGTCTTTTGGCAACCGTTCATTCCGCAGAGCCGGTGACAGACATGGCAGCCCTGCCGTCCTGGAGTTTGTTCCTGCCCCTACTGAAACAGAGGGCGTAGGCTCCTGGTGAGCCGGCCTAGCTAGCGCCTCTTGCGGTCTTCCCGCATGGTTTACCAATGCTGATGTGTCTCTACCCGGCCGGTGACCCGTTGGAATCTCTCTGCGCCGGTTGCTGCTGGAACCCGCTGGCGAATCATAGCTCCAGTTGAAGCTGCGGATAGGGAGAGGAGTTGAATGAACATGGCTTCGGCTGTGGGTGTATTTTTCCTGCTGGGCCACGACCGTCTGCAGGTACCTAATGGCGTTACGCACCTCCTCCGCAAAGGGTGCTTCGTCCGGGATAGGAATAGTCTCAAGCCGGGTGACAACCGCCACCATATTCTCAGCCGGGTTGGAATAATGACCCGCTGGCATTGGAAAACCACCAGGTGAAGCTTGGTTAAGCTGGACTGTATGAATCGCGGGTTGCTCCGTCCGGCGGGTCTCGGGCACGTCCGTTGCCCGCCTCTCGCTAGGAGTATTGAAGAGGTTCCTTGCCTCATAGCGCTCTGGTAGACGGGACTGATGCCTCCTCCGATGAACCGCTGCTGCTGATATCTGCTCTAGCCCAAGACGGAAAGCATCTGCCTTGATGTGCTCCGCCTCTTCCTCCATTTGGATTTGTAGCTCAACCATCCTCTGCTGTTCCTCTGCCATCCGTCCCTTGATCCTTGCGATGTCTAAATTTCGAGCCGCTTGGTTATCGGGTGTGATCTCAGCGGCCATTAAATCGGCGAGCTCGTCCATCAGCTCCACAAGGACTTGAGCCGGTGGCGGCGGGTTATCACCCGAGGTGGCGGCTCCCGCGGCCGCACTACTCGTGCCTAGGGCTGGCCCCGCCATGTACACGGCAGCATGAACCGGAAGCTCCGGCTCATCCGACTCAAAGCGATCCGACTCAATGCAGGAGTTGTCGTAGTCCCCAAGGGCACCGTTGCGGAGCTGGTACACCGATTCTATTTCTCCACTTGAAGACTCGCCCTCTGAATAAACGAAAGGTTCCTGTGACCCGGAAGCTTCCAGATCCATCACTTGAGTAAATCCTACGAAGACATTCTTCTGATCCGGATTAGCACGAGCAGGATGCATGTTACGTGCAGGTTACAGACGCCGAGTCGGCTCGATGACGTCGGTGCTGACATCCAGCCCAGGTGTAGATCCATCAACCCTTCCGATGAAGATGTGGATCCCGCCAAACGGAACCCGAAATCCATACTCCACCGACTCAGCATCAAGTCCCCGGCCGGCATCGTCGATATAGAACCGGCCACGACGACTCTCGCTGATCCTTTCGACCACGTATCCTTCGAGCCCCAGAAGAGAGCCCCTTGAGAACGCAACACCACCAAGCGTCAGCCCCACGGTGGGCGCCAGCTGTCGTGGGTTTATCATGGCAGATGTCCGGGTCAACGGACTTGGATTTGAGGTCATCGCTAACGTGGTATACTCAAAGGGGTTGCTAGGGATGAAGGACACGGTTTACCCAGGTTCGGCCCCTCGTGGTGAGGTAACAACCTACGTCCTGCTTGTGTTTGTTATTGCTTGTTGTATCGATTACAAGGGAGCCAAGGCTTGACCTAGTTCTTGATAACCTGATCTCTAAGTCGCCCTGGGTCTCGCCCTTATATAGGGGGTCAAGACCACGGGTCATACAAGTTCATGACCGACTCTCATTACATGTCCGAGTCTGCCTCTATCTTCTCTGATCTATCTTGTCCGAGCGGTCCCCGGGCGACTTACACGCCCGGGTCTTCTCATCCGGGCCACCTCGTGGCCCGTCGTGCGAGCCGCTACTCTTGTTGGGCCCTCCTGCCATGACGGCTCACTCTTGGGCTGGCTATGAGCCATCCAATTTAACCCGGAACCTCCCAGGGCGGGTCTCACCGTGGGGTTATATCCCCAACATGGGACAACTACGAGCCATGGCCGCCCACCCCTTCACCAGCCTCGCCATTCTACAGCTTCACCAAGCCCCTTCACTTCGGTTGTTGCTGTTGCTGACATGTCGGAGGCGGACTCATCTGGTACTGAAGATCCCATGATGCTCCTCCTGAAGCTGCAACTGCTCCGAAAGATGATATGGGCACTCCGGCTACAGCTGCTGTAGTTGCTCACTTGCTCCTGAAGAGCAGCTGGGCACTGATGCTAGTGTTGTGACTGTTGTGGGTCCACCACTGTTCATGGCAGCCTGCATGCCACTCCTCCCGTTGTCGCCTGCATGTCCTGCCGATGCTCGTAGGAAGACCCTGACGGGCATGGACATTGCTGCGGTGGGTGGGGGCCTTTCCCTCAGGCGCTTCAGTGCTTGGATCAAGTGCAAGGCCACGACATGCCCATAGCGAAGATGGATGAGAAGCTGTTGTGTTGCCATCTGGGGACCATCAGCAGCGGGATCATCTCACCAAGGAGGCCATCGGAAAGTTTGCAGCTCTGTTCGAGGAAGGTTGTCGGCCATCGCCATCGATGCACTCCATGCCCTCTTTCGCTTGGACTGTGACCTTAGCGACGATGGTTGAAGAGGCATTGGTCTCGGGTGGTGGAGAGGGAGCATTGGAGCACGCTGGGGTGGAGGACGCCCAGCCGGACTCGGCGTCTGCCTGATGATGTTGCTGATGTAGTTTCATGTTTAGGGTCCTTTTTCAATCATATTTGTGCTACCTTCCAGTTTGTTGTGTGGGGGAGGATCCAACCCCAGTACGAAAGAGCATGTATCCAGTTCAGTTTCCCAATTAACTATGTATCACTCAACAAGTTCAGTGAATTCTAAGTATCCCAGTAAAGTGGCACGCCCGCTGTACCTTTTGCACCACCAGCAAGCTTAGCTCCCGAGCATCTGGATCCTCATATCTACCTTGCTGGCTATGAAAACCCAGGGTCTCTTTGTTTCCCAATGTTGACACAAGATTTCAACATCCTTAGCTGGAACATCCGCGACCTTAATGGCCAGGATAGGAAGGCCACCGTTCATGAGACCATCGTTGCGACTCAATGCAATATTGTGTGCCTACAAGAAACAAAATTGGAAGAGCTAGATCATTTTTCGGCCTCCTTTTTTGGGGGCTACAGGCTCCAAAAATTCACTCACAACCCTGCTGACGGCACCCGCAGAGGTATTCTGCTGTTATGGAATGAACACAAGGTCCGCTGCTCCAACATCCAGATGTGCATCTGTTGTTTATTGGTCGACGCTCTCATCATTGCGTCCCAGGAGTGTTTCACGATAACGACAGTCTACGGACCGACGGCTGCCAACCGAAAAGAGGTCTTCTACATTGAGCTTTTAGGGCATAAGCCACCCCAGGTGATCGATGGTTGGTCTGCGGGGACTTTAACCACATCCACCCTGCCCGTGATAAAAACAATCCAATCTTCAGCACTAGACACATTGAAAAATTTCGGGAGGCTCTTTCAAACGAGGATATCAATGAAATCCATCTTCAAAACCGTCGTTTCACTTGGAGCAACGAATGATAAAACCCCACTCTCAGCAAGTTGGACTCTTTTTTCTGCAATGCGGAATGAGACACCTTCTTCCAAGGTCACTTGTTGCATGCGTTATCGTTCTCGCTATCAGACCACTGCGCCCTATTGCTCTCAGGATCACGGGCCGAAAAGTCATAGAAGCTTTCGTTTTGAAAATTTCTGGATTACGATGCCAGGCTTCAAGCAGGTCATCCAAGAAGCTTGGACGGCTCCCTCTGACCATACTGAGCCATGCCACATCTTCTTCAATAAGCTTTGTACCGCAGGATATAAGCTGCAATGTTGGAGCAAGCGATTATTCTCCAACGCAAAAATCCATCTGCACATGGCCTTACAGGTGATCCTCCATCTAAACATGGCTCAAGATAATCGTCCGCTCTCCCCACAACAAGCTAACCTTGGGGCTAGACTCAAGTAGAGGGTCATAAGCCTGGCAGTTTTGGAGGGGGGCATGAAGAAGCAATGTGCACGGATTAAGAATCTGAAAGAGGACAAACACCAAATATTTTTACCTAAGGTGCCACACACGCGGAAGGAAAAAAGTTATACATCGACTACGGATGGGTTCTGGCTGGGTAACGTCCCACGACGAAAAAGAAAAGATCACGCAGGATCACTTCACCGCCATCCTTAAAAAAGGAGAACCTCGCACCAAAGATTTTAACTAGGAAGCTCTCCATTTCAATGCTTGTGATTTATCCAGCCTCGGGGACAATTCACAGAGGTCGAGGTTCGAAGTGCAATCTAGTAAATTACGGGGGCAAGGCACCAGGCCCTGACGGTTTTATAGGTGCCTTCTTCAAATCCTATTGGGATATCATTAAGGTGGACAATATGAATGTTGTGAACTCTTTCTCCACTCTACATTACGCGAACCTGCATTAGCTGAACTCAGCCAACGTTGTGTTGCTACCCAAGAAGGAAGGTGTTGAGGACATGTCAGATTTCTGTCTCATCAGCCTCATCCATGCCTTCATGGGGATTCTGACAAAAATCATGGCAAATCGTCCAGCTCCCAAAGTGCGTTCATCAAATCTAGAAGTATGCATGAGAATTTTATGTTCGTTCGGGGATTCGCCAGACGACTACACCGGTCTCAGACTCCGTCGTTGCTACTAAAGCTGGACATCAAGAAGGCCTTCCACACCGTCCGATAGGACTACATTCTGGATTTTCTAGAGAGGCATGGTTTCCCAGCTAGATTCAGAAACTAGGTTACTGCATTCTGGGCCACTTCATCCTTGAGAGTCCTTCTCAATGGCATCCCAGGGGTGTCAATCAAACTGGAAAGGGACTGCGGCAGGGCGACCCGCTCTCACCTCTGCTTTTTGTCCTGGCCATTGACCCCCTACAACAACTATTTGATAGAACAACAAATCATGGCCTCCTTCATAGGCTGCGAGGACGAGCTACATCGGTGTGTACCTCCCTTTATGCAGACAATGCAGCCATCTTCGGTGCCCCTATCAAAGAGGACATTTGGAATCTCACCACCATCCTAGCTAACTTTGGGGAGGTGACCGGGCTTGTGGCCAATCCACTTAAGAGTAATGTTGTACCCATCTGTTGTACAAATGTCGACCTGAATGATATCCTCCAAAGCTTCCCGGCCATCCGATCTGGGTTCTCAATGTGTTACCTCGGTCTGCCGCTCACCATGCATCCACAGCCTAACCAAATCGGATTGTCAATTTCTGGTGGACAATGTGGCGTAGAAACTTCCCCTTGGCAGGGAAGAAACATCAACATTCCTGGACGATCCACCTTGGTGAAATCCGTTCTATCCTTCTTGGCCATTTATTATATCACTGTGCTAAACATTCCAGTGGGGACCACAAACGACATAACTAAGATTCAAAGAGCTTTCTTGTGGCCCGGAACAAATTCGGTGATAGGTGAGCATTGTAAGGTTGACTGGAAACTGGTTCGCAGACCCCTAAATCTGGGCGGATTGGGGATCCTCAACCTAGTCAAATTCTCTAGAGCTCTCAGGTTGTGGTGGCTATGGTTCCAATGGACGAACCCTCAAAGAGCCTGGGTGGGCTTCGACATCCCTTGCGATTCATATGACATGGATCTCTTCTACTCCGCGACGACGGTCACCATGGGTAACGAACAAACGACGAGTTTTTGGTACGCACCTTGGCTGCAGGGACAAAAACCAAAGGACTTGGCCCTAGGGATATTCGACCTCTCAAAATGCAAGAATGCAAGTGTCGCTAAGGCTATCTTAAATAACGATTGGATCTGTCGTGTCGACATGCAGGGAGATCTCTCTGTTGCCCACGTCCAACAATTTGTCCACCTTTGGGCAAAAGTTCAGGAGGTGCAACTGTTGGATGATAACGACAATAGCATTCGGTGGAAATTTACAACCAACGGTCAATACTCTGCGGCCACGGCGTACAACATGCAATTCGCTGGAATGATCAAGTCTGACATGTCCAGGCCGGTCTGGAAAGTCTGGGCGCCGCCAAAGATCAAATTGTTCTCCTGGCTAATTATCCAGGACAGAGTCTGAACGGCAGATAGACTCACTCGAAGGGGATGGCCCAACCGCGGGCTCTGCCAACTCTGCAAAAGGGAACCAGAATCGGCCGCGCATATAATGTTTAAATGTCGTCACATGGTTAGAATTTGGAACATGATCAACACTTGGCTGGGGCTGTAGCTACACCCAATTGATTGGGCAGATCTACCATCCGTTCAAAGGTGGTGGGACGAGCCACGCCACCTCAATGGCACAAGCACGAAGGCTTTTCGCCTTCTGAAGATGTTAGCATGTTGTGCAATCTGGAACGATAGGAACGCAAGAATTTTTCCAGAATAAAGCGTCCATGCCCAATAATGTTTTTTCATCCATCAAGGCGGAGCCGTGGCTATGGGTCAAAGCAGGGGCTAAGCAGCTAGGGAATCTTATTCCGGTAGAATAAACATGCAATTTGCTTCGGGCCTGTGTGCCCATGTAACAGACAAATCTTATTTTCTCATGCTTAATTAATGAGATGAGGCAAATCTTTTACCTTCGTTTCAAAAAAGAAAAAAAGCATGCACGCCCGATACCAGCTAGCCCGAACAAAACGTGCCATCGCAAAGAACAAAGTTTAGCATGCTGATGATACAGCAGGAAAGAAACAACATCAGAGTTCCATCCATGGGGTATCTGCTACTTACTGAACACGAAGGCCGAGCTGGGGTTCCTCTACGCCACAGTTCACCAAATGTCAGGGGACCGTGAGTTTGTGACAGTCTCATCGATGTGTGAAACCTACAGGAGAATCAGATTACCACACAACCTGCTATTTTAAGGGCTTCCTCCATGTTTTTCCAAAACTGATCTTACATAACGTAGCAGACAATAGAGACTACATCGTCAATGGCTCGTGCATCATAAGAACGTATGAAGAAGCTTCCTGAGAGTTGACTGTAAAAGGATAGTGCTGATTCCCCCAACGTCACCGGTCAATAGTCACCACCCTGGATCATAAGAAAAGAATTATCAGCGAAGTTATATATAGGGCGCGGACAACAATGAAACTGGTACCCTACTAAAACCCGCAGCGAGATCAAGGGCATATGCATGTATGGCAGCAACGTCGATTGTACTGCACACTGGATCGTGTAATTATCAGGAAACAATATGTTCAGTTGTGTGATCTACAAATGTAAGTTGGTGATCCAAGCTTAGGCTAAAATGCGTGGCTAAATAATCCCAGTGATACAATGAACACCCCAAAGGGAAAGGCATATAGACTTTATCAGCACGGTTTCCAGAGAATTAAAATAATCAGCATGCATGGTGTTTTAAGTTTGAATAGAACACCAAGCAAATCCATGTGCTGATGGCATGTAAACCGTGACAAGTCTGTTACTACGGAAATTTACGATGCTACATAATATATGCAAGTAAATTTTAAGAAGACAGGTGCAACAAATTCTAGACATCTGGTTATCAGAAAATACGGTAATTATTCAGGTTGCCACCACTGTATGGCTAATGTCCAGCCTATCAAATCAGCAGCTGCTCAAACAAATAATAGGAACCACAAGTTCACAATACATTTGAATCATCAAGCAACAAATCTCAGTAGCTTATGTTCTGAACTTATAAGAACGTTGATAGCTAGCTTATGATCTGAACTTGTGATAGACTGAATACTATATGAAGAACCACATGCAAAAAGCTTCAGTCGCAAGATGAAAAAATTCAGAAGCAATTGAACAGACTGTGATAATATAAAAACTTCAGTAGTATCTAGCATAAGTTATTTGGAACTTCATTGGCTCTAGGTGGAAATTAAGGAGATGTGGCTTTATAATTCGCGAATTAAGAAGATTTATAAGCACATCCAGTGAATCAAAAAGGTGGTAATAACTAATTAACTAGTCCAGACAAAATATACGGTGTCTTAGGTTTGAAGAACTGCAGAGGAAATCCAAGAGTTGCTGAGACATAAATCCATGTGTTGTGAACGTTGATAGCCCTAACACCAGGTCTGCTGTTATGAAAAGTTACCATGCTGTAGATAAAATACGCAAGTGAGTTATATGCTGCCAATTTCGAAGACGAAAGAAAATTATGGTTCGTTCATCGGCCAATTTACAACCTGCTAAACTGCTTTACATTTGGTATAAAAGACGTTATGCACTAATTTATATAAGCCTTGAAACCAGGTACCATATACAGTGGATTGCCCCAATACAGAAAAAGGAGGTTTCGGCTCTATGCTAGAAATTATCCCAGGAGAACATTATCAATTTAAGGAATAAGGACAGTAACAAAAGTAGCTGAAATTCAGTGTGCAAACTTGAAACAACAAACTTATATCCATCCATTCAAGCTACCTGAGCATTCAGAGCAACAAAGTAACACATCGCCAGTTCCTTAGTTTCACCAAAACTTAATCCCAAATACCGACTCAGATCATCCAATTTACTGAAGAAAAGAGGGCCGGAATTAATCCATTTACCTAATAATTGGTCGGGAATGCGCTCAGAAGAAGAAGCAAAGAGGGAATTCATGGATCTGCTTGGTAATGTGCTCGGACACATGCAACAAGATGAACGAACAAGCAAATACGTAATTGGTCGATCTACTGGTTTGCGAATGCGCTCCGACGAACAAGCAAAGAGGGAATTCATGGATCTGCTTGGTAATGCGCTCGGACACATGCAGCAAGATGAACGAACAACCAAAGAGGTAATTGATCGATCTATCTGACAATATGCTTTGGGATGCGCTCAGCCATATGCAACAACGATCCGATGAACGAACAAGCAAAGACGGAATGAACTCGGACTTGGAGAAGCGATGAACCGCACCTGGACTCGGGTGCCTGGCCCGTGGCGGAGAGGATGACATTCCCCAGCTCCTCCAGCGAGTTGTGCATCACCCACAGATCCGTGATCGCCGCGTCGACCTCGTCGATGGTCCGGTCCAGCATCACCTCTGCGTCCGACAGGTGCGCCCCGGGTGGCTCCCCCGCCGCGCGCTGCTCCTCGCACAGGTCCAGGGCCCGATGGGCCGCAAGGCTCGCCTCGGCTGCAGCGTCGAGTCTCCGAAGGACCTCCCTCGCCTGGGCGTCGGCCTGGAGGTAGTGGGCGTCCCAGAGCGCCGACGCGTCTTCGGCGCCCGGGGGCACACCGACGTCCTCGGTGAAGCAGCCGAAGAGGCGGTTGGCGTCGGGGAGGCTGAGCAGGATGACGCCCAAGAGTTCCCGGCGCGCCGCCTGCAGCTCTCCGCCCTCCGGCGCCGCGAAGGAGAAGTTGCTGCGCACGAGCGCCGCAGCCTCGGCGATGTGGTCAGCGAGCGGGCCGGGCCCCTTGAAGAGGATCTCCACGGAGATCGCGGCGGGCTCGAGGCGGAGGAGAGGACGGGGACAGAGCACGGGGTCGGAGGAGGCCTCGCCCGGCTCCCGGAGCAGCGCCGCCGCCTTGCCGAGCTCCGCGCGCGCGGTGTCGCAGCGCTCGATGACGCGGCCCACGTCGGTGGCGACCTCCTCGGCGGCATCCTCCAGCGCCTCCGCCAGGAACCTCTCCAACTCCAGCTCCTCCATCCGGACCTCCCCCTCGTCCTCCCCCTCCTGAGCAAAGGGCGCCGCCATCTCGATCTCTCTCTCTCGCTCGCTCGCGCGCGTGTTGTGTGGGGGGTTGTAGGAGAGAGAGAGGGTGGGGTTGGGATTTATGGGGTTTATTGCGCTTCTCTTCTCTTCTCCTCGACTGGGGCGAATGGGCGATTGCTTGGACGGAAGTCGGAAGGTAAGAAAACACTGCAGTTTACGGGAGGGGTTGGGGTTTACTGCACCAACGGAAAGCGTAGCTTCCCCACCACCGAACTGTCAGTTGGCGAAAGCAAGTGTCTTGTTACTGTTTCATCATCTTGCATCCAAAATTCGCATAATTAGAGCCAGTGCAGATGGTGCTGAGTAACAGAGAAATACAGAAGAAACATCGTAGCATTATGACAACAAAACTGTTGAAGAAACCATCGTGTCGCCCAACGGGTTTTCAAGCGCATTTGCTACATATTTTTCAGCTCAATTTTACACCACGTCATAGCAAAATTGTTCGTACACGTCCCGCATCTATTAGTTTCAACCCTTTGTGATATACCACAATACGGGGAAAATGGACATCTCATCACCGACAACCATCTTTGATTTTCTTGCACCTGCTAGACTCTCATTCTACGACAGTCAAGCCCCATCACCTACCGCGTCTTTGTAGATAAATATCACAAAGTATACACGAAATGTATACAAAGCCATGATGTTGTCACCTTATCCAAAGTATATTTTGTCGAGGGACTTATCTTCGATTCTAACAGCGGAGTACAACAACGGAGTATGTGGAATTTATAGTCTAGGGAACGTCAAGTCAAGAGACCAGGGCCAGGGGTCTTAGGCATAGATCAAAGAGGCACACAATTTTACCCAGGTTCGAGCCCCCGATGAGGCTAAAAATCATACTTACTTCCTTGCTCTAGATGACTCATTGTGCCAAATGGCGCAATGTCCACATACATCCAAGAAGTGAAGTAAGGAATTCACATGTTCTTTGGTTGTAGACATGGATGTGTGAAATCTATCATTATCATACACGTAGATCGAAAGGAGCTATATTTGAAAAGAAAATCCTTGTTTGTTAGCACGGACTGGGAAATTTTAGCCTCCTCTACATCCCACATGTGCAAGTAGGACCCCAACCGTGAAAATTGGACTCAACATGTGCAAATCGGGTTTCGGGATGTCAAATTCCGACTCGATATGTGTAAGCCGGACTCGGGCTATGGAATTCGGACTCGAATTGCGTAAGTCAGACACGACATATGAAAGTTATACTTATTGGGGGGAGGCCAAATGCAACAAAGGCTTATAGATAATGAGCAATGGTAAGAGATTCATAGTCCCTGGGATAATCCTACATTTGTAATCAAGTGTTACATTTGACTGCTTTTAGTCTGCAAAGAGAAGGGGGACGGATTCACTAACTCGCATTAGCATATCACAACATCTACAACCGCAGACAACAAATCTGGGCCCTCAAATGCTCGCAAACATATCTGGGCGCGTCGGCGGGTAATGACTCGTCACACCTCAAATTTGCTCCTCTGCATCCGGATACCTTATACTTGAAACCTTGAATCCTTACTGAACATGCAAAAGACGAACACCTAATTAGTACAAAGATGAAATATCATACACTACCCTAGTCCACATCGGAGAAATCGATGATTTATATGTGTCTGGTACATGGGTGGCAGCCGCAAATTCGGCTCCTCCGCGTAAGCCTCTAGTGCGGCGAAAAGCGCGTCGGTCGGTCCCCGTTCTTGCTGGATCGAAGATTGACTTCAAAATGACCCGCTCCTCTGTCATCACCGTCGCTTGGGTTTGACGAATCGTCCATTCACTTTTAATCTCATTTCACTCTAACACGTTATCAACATGCTCTAACCGACAACATCACAGAACAGAAAATGAAGAAAGGCGGGCAGACATCACAAAGTGGTGTGCAGTTGCTCGTACCTGCGTGGCCATGTACGAAGGCGTGGCACAGCTAGCCCTGGCCATGGGCAGCCCGGCCCGATCGGCCTGGTCCGACCTTGCCCACGGGCCGAGCTCGGGCCTAGATTTTGAGCCCGGTGGTCGGGCCGGGCCGGGCTCGGGCCCGATGAAAATGGAGTTTACGCCTACGTCAGGCTGGGCCGGGATTTTTCGGACTCAGGCCGGGCTTGGGCTCAAAAATTAGGCCCGACGGCCGGGCTGGGCTCGGGCCTGGGTTTTTAGCGCCGGGCTTTTTTTTGGCCCGGCCCGGCCGGAGGTATCACTAGTAGAAAATAGGGCATTGGTTTCGGCCTCCTAATCCCATTAATCCCGGTTCGCTCACGAACCGGGACCAAAGGCGGCAACCATCCCGGTTCGTGAGCCCAGGGGGATGGCCGGGCCACGTGGGCCATTGGTCCCAGTCCTGACACTTTAGTCCCGGGTCCAGAACCGGGACGGATGGGCCTCTGGAACCGAGACAAATGAGCCTTTTTCCACTAGTGTATGGCCAGGTATGGGCACAACATGTGGCGGCGTCGGACTAGCCTCCGGCTCCATGCGCGTTTGATTTACCCATATAGGTAACCGATGGCTAGAGAATTTGAGGCATTCATGTACAAAACTACCCTACATGAGTCATGGACATCATGATCGCTCTTTAGTCCCATGGGATAATGGGTGCAATCCAAGACCCATCGATTTCACCTATAGTCGGAATCACACCGCTAACATAAAAAAAATGTGCCTTACAAATCATAAGGAAGGATAGCGACCCAAATATCAACATCTAGTTATTCTGTATTAATAATTCCTAGGACACAAAGAATATCAAGGGCAAAGGTTGAATCTCACTTCAACCTCCAACCTCACAACAACAAGGAAGCCAATTGTCTACATGAGGTTTTTCAATGACCTAGGGATAACATGACTATCCAGGAGTCACGAGACTCTTTGGGCGTGGAGAACATGATGGTTGAATATGACTTAACTAACATTTTTTAAGACTTCGTCTAGTCTCTCAATCTCCTGAGTGGTCAATATAGTTTATGTCCATTTATGATGTTCTACTAGGAATATAAGTATTGTTTTCATTATATATTCTATATTACAATACATTATATCATCACTTTGGTACAAATACATTTGTATCTATTATATATATCCGATAAAGATTTTCATACTGGGAATTTTCAAATCTATATATAAATTTCTACGGGGGTCAATCTGATGAAATTATATGTGACTTGTGGACATATGCACCACAAACTCTATACTCAGAGAAGTAAAAAATTTCCAATCTCTCAATGAGAAAAGGAGATATTTTAACAATTGTTCCACGCGATGATGTAATTGTTGGCTCTACTCAGGTCATCTTTACTATCCCTATCGGTACTTGAATACCATCACTGATGGTTTATTATGTCCTGGTTCAACTCCCTACTAAAGTATGAAGATATCCATCAAAATAGTTTTCGTAGCTGAACTTATGATGGGAGCAAAGAGAAAATGTTCTCTTCACCATATATGGATATGGCAAATACATTATGTTCTTATCGTCCGGATTGCACAACACATACTACAGAACCAGTAGCACATGTTGTGTACAAGATAGTTTTCCATAATGTCTTGTGCCTCATGAACATAGCATACTCGCCTTGGTCATCCAAACATTGGATAGAAACCGAAACTATCAGTCGTTCCATTGGTTTATGAGTATTATGATGCTAAATTCTAAAATTTGGATTTAGTGTGCACTACATGTTACGCGAGAAAGCTAATTTTAAGGCCCGTGCACCTTAAAGTCTATGTCGAACCACTCAAACTTCTTGAATGCATCAAGTCGAGGTAAGTGGCTCTTCCCAACCATTGAGTGGACTATTCAGGTATTCCACGGTTCTAAAATACACATCTACATAATGATCTCAATTGTTATTTATCCACACGAAACCATTGTTTCATTATCCTGTCATTGATTTCAATCAAAATCAAATGGACAATGTTGCAAAATTCTCCTTGTGTACCTTTCCTATGGCCCTAGGATTGAATTTTAACACCTTCTCCTATATGTCTAGTCTCAAAATGGTTTGGTAGATCCATTATCCAAAGAGTTAAACTCATAGTATTATCTTTACTTTGGAATTGCAAGTTACCAACTTTACGTTGGAGTCATGCAGTTTTACACACTCATTGCCAAACTGCATAATGTTATTCCCCTCTAACTTTGATATGTGGAAATCTACCAAGTATTTCTCATCTGTGGTAATTGGTTACATGCCGATATCACCACCCCGTCACACATCATTGGCCCCTCAAATATATTTGGGATCTATGCGAGTAATAATTGTATTATCGTCAATACCTCAAGCCTCTCACATGGGGAGTTATTTATGTCGTGTGTTCATTCAATGAGGAATATTTCTAGGCATTAGGGGAAGAATTCAAGTACCTTAAAGAATGCCAGGAAATTAGTAGAATGATCAATGCGTTTCTTCCTCAAGTCCATGTACTTAAAGATCTGAAACATGCATTCGGAACATTTGCAACATATTGTAAATAACCTGCTAAATTCATTTACTGACTATAAAGGTGTCACACAATTATATTCTACATTCTTACAAATATACGCCTGGAAGAGTGGAGGTACCAACAAAAACCAGTCAACTCCCCTTTCAAAGCAACACTGGGAGAAGTATGACAATAGTACACCTGAATTCTGCCTCCCGCAAGCAAGGATATTGAGGCCTCTGAATCAGTAAATGCAAGTCTACTTCACGTTGGCAGACACCTAATGGGTAATATATGATGACCCACAAGTATAGGGGATCAATCGTAGTCCTATCGATAAGTAAGAATGTCGAACCCAATGAGGAGTGGAAGGAAATGACTAGTGGTTTTCAACAAGGTGATTCCTGCACTCATTGAGAGTAGCAGTATCAGATGGTTTTATGGTAGTGCAAATTGTAATAAGTGACAAGTAATAATTGTAGCTAAAGTGCAGCAAGGTGGCCCGATCCTTTTTATAGAAAAGGAAAAGTCTGAAAGTTCTCTTATATGAAGTAAAGCGCTCTCGATGACACATGAGAATTGTTGTCTAGTCATGTTCATCATGTTTAGTTGATTCGCATTCGGTACTTTGATAATTTGATATGTGTTTGGACCGGTGCTAGGTTGTTGTTCTTACTTGAACAAGCAAACCTCTTATGATTACCCCCTCTCGCAAGCATCCGCAACAACAAAAGAAGAATTGAGATAAATCTAACCATATCATGAAATATATGGATCCAAATCAGCCCCTTACGGAATAATGCATAAACTAGGGTTTAAGCTTGTGTCACTCTCGCAGCCCATCGTCTAGTTATTACTCCTCAATTATTTCCCTTAGGAAAAATTATGGTGAAGTGTCATGTAGTCGACGTTCACGTTACACCACTAAAGGAAGACCAACATACGCATCATCAAAATATCGAACGAATACCAACATTACATGATTACTTATAACAAGACTTATCCCATGTCCTGAAGAACAAAAGTAACTACTCACAAATATTCATCATGTTCAAGATCAGAGGTATAGTAAATATGCTTAAGGACCTCAACATATAATCTTCCACCAAGTAAACCAACTAGCATAAACTACAAGGTGTAATAAACAGTACTAGTAACCCCTAGGTACCAATCTAAGGTTTTTGAGACAAAGGTTGGGTACAAGAGATGAACTAGGGTTTGAGATGAGATGGTGTTGGTGAAGATGTTAATAAAGAATGGTCCTTCCATGATGGAGTAAGCGTTTGGTGATGACAATGGCTTCAATTTCCCCCTCCCAGAGGGAAGTTTCCCCCGACCAAATCGCTCCGCCAGAGAGCAAAAGTGCTCCTGCCCAGGTTTCACCTTGAGATGGTGGCGCTTCGTCCCGAAAGTAATCTTATGATTGTTTTTTCTAGGGTAAATGACACCATATAGGAGAAGGTGGGATCCGGAGGGCTGCCAGGGGGCCACAAGCTCGATGGGCGCGCCCTGGGGATAGGGCGCGCCCATCAGGCTTGTAGCGACTAGGTGGGTCCCTTCTGATGATTCTTTTGCTGATTATTTTTATATATTCCAAAATTAATCTTCGTTAAATTTTTAGGTCATTTGGAGTTCCATAAAATATCCAACTCTTTTATAGCTCTTTCTCGTAAAAAATTCTAGTTGTCGATAATTTTCCTCTTTGTATAAACCTTGTAATATAAGAGAGAAAAGGCATAAGGATTGCATCATAAAGTGAAATAATGAATGAAAACATAATAAATATCAATAAGAAAACATGATGATGGACATATCAGTATACACATATTGGATGTGAAACCTTCACCAACCCAGGTCAAAGTGCACTCAATAATCCGAACATCGAAATACCCGACTCAACCGCATTGGGAAATCGCAAGCAGCCACCATCGGTAATGATATCTTCATCAACTATATATTGATATATAGATTCTGGAGAAATGTGTAACCAGAAGTCTAAAGTTGTCGACATAAATTTCTTAACTAGATTGCAAAAATCTTTCAAGTGATTCAGATCCAAATATCATGGCCATGGCAAAGTGTGAACAACACTCTCACTAAACTCAGGCAAAGGGTATAATCTTGGTAGAAATAATCTTGCTGAACAAAGGGAAGGTATTCACATAAGCAATACCTACACTAGTTTTCTTCTGGAAACGGAATGAGAATAATGAGGTGGTGAAACATCGAGCAAGTGTTGTAGCACAAGGGTACATGCACATACCCAACTATTCTCCAAAGGTGGAATCTCATTCCAATAACTTATGTCATTGGCAATACAAAATCAACTATCTCTGCAGTTGACAGATGTAGTGATTACACATCCATGTGGATCACTAGATTCAGATATAGATGGTTCCCAGTGGAATCCCACTTCTAAATCAAAATGCAAAATGCAACATACAGTGTGTAAGAATCAATAGGTCAACATATGACTTATTAATGTCAGTACATTTGGTACAACTAACGTAGTGAGTTCCTTACATTCAAGGATTACTTCTACGATGATGATTACCCATGTGTGGTCGTCATACACAAGGATTCCTCATGTAGTGACAAAGCACGTGCTCATCTTAAGACAGAGTTTGAGAGGAAGGATTTGGGTAAAACCTCGAACACCTTCACCCATTCATTATGGTACACCACGTTGTCTATATCTAGATTTATTGGAGAAATTGATTGTGGACAAGTCTTATCCACTCATAATTCACATGCTTGTTCATTCTCTAGACGTAGATAAAGATTCATTTAGACCATGAGGAGATGGAAATATGATGTCGGGACCTAAGTTTCATATCATAGTTCATGTATTGGATCCAACAAACACAATTGATTGGGAGTCAAGAATATCTTTCGATATCTCCAATGCATCTAATATTTTGTCCAAATCTTTTAGTTTCAAAGAAATCTAGACACCAATATCACTGAATAAATCGATCAGATTCCCACAACATTAGATCGTAGACAAGCTTTGGGTTACTACTAGGTGTTGTAGCCATAGCTTTGGGTTCCTACTAGGTGTTGTAGCCATAGCATGAATGTCTTCGAAATGGACCTTAGTGGCTACATCCACCAACCATTATCTCAAAGATAATGTTGGTTGTGTTGTACAAGTGCAAACAGGTTACATAGTAAGTAATATCATTATATTGCTCATCTTGCAAGTGAAATCATGTGACAACCTTGTTCATTTGTGTATGAAGTCTCTACCAACTTCAACATTTCAGAAACATGTTCATGGAATTGGTATTCGATGGCTTCGAGATATGCAAGTATCAGGGTGAGAATCTTCCTAAAATACTCCTGTTCAAAGCACTATACTATACTCCTTTTCCCCTTTATGAGTTTACTTTCACAGGTTCTCATCAAGGTTTTTAATGAGGTAATATCAACATGATATCATATGTCATACACTATGTTTTCCCCATCGGGGTTTTTAAGAAAATATACACGACATATTTATTATCCTCTAAACTCTACGGATTTCCCCATATTGAGTAAGAGACAATTATTATGATATGCCATATCATTTTCTCCTTATATTTTCCCACCAGGTTTTAAAGGAGTTTCCAGTGGCATTGTCAAATCACACTCTTTTCCCAGATGAAAAAGTTTCGGATTTTCTCTAGCCTTCCAATGCCATATCATTGCCCTAATCTGACAAACAATTTGCAAAAAACATAGGCAAAAATACGTTTTCGCCAAAATTCAGAGTTTTTCAAATAAATGTTAAATCGTATGGAATTTTAGAAAACAATCTACAGATAAAACAAGCAGTTTTGCTTGAGCATTCTAACTGTACCTCATTTGCTCAATTTCGATAAACTGTTTGAAAATTAATTCCAAAATATGGTTTGCGTTTTTTAATTCAAAATAATATAAATTTCAAATTTGCTCTTAAACCCTGAGGATTCTACAAAAATGTTCAACATGAGTTTTGGTCGTGTTGTCTAGAGCTTTCCAGCAGTGTATTACATGCCCCGTTCCGAAAAAAACACGCAGAGTTTTGACTGAAAATACGAAAAGTTTGATGGTCCACCGGATACAGTTCAAGGTCTCGAGTTGTGTCAGTTTGATGAGAGTAACAGAATAATATCCGGTTAGTAGTAACAAAATAGCTCTTATGTATGTATATCGACAGTTGTAGACTTCTGGTTACACGTTTCTCCAAAATTTATATATATATACAATATATAAAGCTACTAAGCTAGCTCGAACGAGGTGCATCTGCCGGGCACTTTCCTAAGACGACACATAGCACAGTTAAATAGCCCACTAGAAAAAATAGTGTTCATATCTTTTTACCACAGTACCATCGAAGTCGCGTACATATACAATCATACAAGCGTCTCTATGAACATACTCATACACACCGTACTTTTATGAGTATCTATAAAAGACTGAGTCAGCACATCATCTAAAGATTTACAAAGTCAACACACACTTTTGTAGTCGATGGGAACGTCTCGTTACTAAACGCACGTCGTCAAAAGGTCTGAAATAAATTCAAGAAAATCCGAGCACCAATGTTAAGTTTGGGACTTACGGAAAAAAATATGATCGTATTTTTTAGCACAGTACCATCAAAGTCGCACACATACACAATTATACAAGCGTACCCTACGAACGCACTCACACACACCCTACTTCCATGAGCACCTCTAAGAAACTAAGTCAGCATATCATATTAAGATTTACGAAGTCAACACGCCTTTGTAGTGGATGGGAATGTCTCCTTACTAAATGCGCATCGTGAGAAGGTCTGAAATAAATTCAAGAAAATCCGAACACTAATGTCAAGTCTGAGACTTGAACTCTGGTGGGCAAGAGATATCACTGTCCCAGACACAACCATAGATTGCTTCGCAAATAGTGATCATATACGAATAATTATCTTAGGTTGAATCATACAAGCGCCTCTATGAACGTACTCACACACACCCTACTTTCATGGACACCTTCAAAAGATCGAGTCAGCACATCATCTTGACATTTACGAAGTCAACACACACCATTGTAGTCGACGGGAACGTCTCCTTACTAAACGCACGTCGTCAAAAGGTCAGAAATAAATTTAAGAAAATCCGAGCACCAATGTCAAGTCTAAGACATACGTAATAAATAGTGATCATATTTTTTTAGCACAGTACCATCAAAGTCACACACATACACAACGATACAAGCGTCCCCTATGAACGCACTCACACACACCCTACTTTTATGAGCACCCCCAAGAGACTAAGTCAGCACACCATCTTGAGATTTATGAAGTCAACACACACATTTGTAGTCAACGGAAACGTCTCCTTACTAAACGCACATCGTCGAAAAGTCTGAAATAAATTCAAGAAAGCCGGAGCACCAATGTCAAGTCTGAGACTTGAATTCTGGTGGGCAAGAGATGTCACTGCCCGAGACACAACCATAGATTGCTTCGCAAATAGTGATCATATACGAACAATTATTTTAGGTGAACAGTAGATTTGTATAAGCAGTACTTTGGATGACCAACGGCACAAATGATCAGTAATTGTATTTAACCATTGCCTCTGTATGAATAGTGCCTCATACGAATATTACCACGACCAATACTTTCAACAACAAAAAATACAACCAGATTAAAAAAACCTATAAAGTTACCAAATAAAGTATATCTGAAAAAAATTACATCAAATATGAGACCTCAAACCTATTGTCATTCATTTTCTCATGTCAAAATAAGAAACAACATACATGCACACCACACCGGCGCGGCGTGCCGCCGCGCCTTCCACCTACTAGTATCAATATATAGTTGATGAAGATATGTATAAGTATGAATGGTCAACTAGTTTTGAGATTAGATCCATGATGCAGTAGATAGAACACCCCATGGTCTATTTAAGCATCCTCCTTCCTTTGCACACTTGCCAGAGATGTTTAGCTCCTCCTTTTTGGGGCAGAGCATGGGAACACCCTTGAAATCGTTTTCCCCTCCCGCTCCTCACAAAATCTGACCATGAAGTTGTGGCCCTCACCGACAACCTAGGCACAACAATCTCGTGCCTCCCAAGTGCACATTGTGATAGCAATATTGATTGGTTGCAGGAGCCGTATGTTTATCTCATGCGAGAGAAAACATCGGGATTACTAGTGGGAAAACGGAGAATGAAGGCTCTTAACTCTGATATGACTATGGTGTTTTTCGTTTCATGTGCATGAAAGATCAATTGCAAGCAGTAGTTATTATTCCAAGTTGGTCAATCGTTTGACAACCTCTAGCTCTCCATGTTTACCCTTTTCAGCTCCTAGTTTGCATGGCATATGCCATTCCTGAAAATTCTAACATGTCTGTTGGGGATACCATTTTTTACATTTTGTAACGAATGGCAGAGTTACAAGTACATAAGAGAACACACGCTACATTTATCAAAACCTTTGAACTCAACGAGTTTGATTACTTTAGAAGAGTTCCTAAACCAAAAATTCAAAATGACAAGTTTCTCTTTACCCTAAAATGACATGTATTCCGAAGGGATTGTAGCCAAACATGTGGACCTCCATCAACCGATGACACCGTTCAAGCTAGTCGATGAGCTTCCCCGTTATTATCGTGATGTTAATGATGAAACTTGCATTCGGCGAAAGAAGAACCCAACCAACACCTATGGTACCATTTGAGCCTTCAAACCCACGTTTTTGTTCTTTTGCTCGTTTTCAAACCAAGTAATTAACGACCTCCTGGCCCTGCTACAGAAATTCGGCCTAACTCATGCGAAGCAAGGGGTACAAGCCGGTATGAAAGCTTTTTGGACATGCTAGCTCATGTTTTTGTGGTTGGAATAGGATGCATGTACCTAGTCTCGTTTCCGTTTGAAATAGGAAAAAGACCGGGCTGACGGAAACCCGATCGAACGTCCCCCACTCTCTTGTGTACCTACCGAACGTACGTGTTGGAAGGAACTCCACCAGCCGCAGCGTCGCATGCTCTGGAACTGCGGCCGCAGCGTCTCATGGCTTGCGTGCGTATATGGCCCATTTGACCGCGCCGGCCGCCACCTAACCCCGGCCGCGCACACTATATAGTATAGCCTAGCGCCCTAGCCACCGAGTTCATCCCAGCCAGGCCACAGAAGCATTCGATCCATATTTCGAGCTGCATTTGCCATCGCTCAACTTGCATTGCTCGATCGCGCCGACGTCTAGCTCGAGCAAGCTAGGTTGAGAGATCTCCTAGGGTTATAGTACACACACTTGCACTTACGTACTCACGTGTGGTGTGATCACATCGTCGTCGTCATGGTCGGAAGCAGCCCCATGCAGGCGGTGCTGGTGGCGCCGGGGCTGAAGGACAAGCAGGTGCTCCTCTACAAGCGGGACGCGCTCAAGGCGAAGCACGCTGTCGCTGGCCTCATGCGCTCCATCGCCGGCTCGGGCGTGCGCAGCGCCCTCTACGTCCTCGACCTCGCCAGGGTCGTCGACCTGTACATGCGCTGGCAACGCGCACTGCCGGACATGCGGGCATACTACGCCGTCAAGTGCAACCCGGAGCCGGCGCTGCTCGGCGCGCTGGCCGCGCTCGGCGCCGGGCTCGACTGCGCCAGCCGCAGGGAGATCGAGGCCGTGCTCGCGCTCGGCGTCGAGCCGGGGAGCATCGTGTACGCCAACCCGTGCAAGCCCGAGGCGCACATCGAGTACGCGGCGCGGGTGGGCGTCAACCTCACCACGTACGACTCCGAGGAGGAGGTGGCCAAGGTCAAGCGCTGCCACCCGAACTGCGAGCTCATCCTCCGCATTAAGCGTTGGCGCCGCCTTTCACATCTCCGCTCTTCTTCCTCCTCTCTACTCACACACAACTCTCTTCTCTCAGCTTTTTCGTGAGGCACTTCCTTGACAACCGCAGGTGCTACATTTTTCCTCAGCCCTCACGGTCTTTCTTTTTTTTTCTCATTATCCAATGCAGTACATATATACAAGGACTGCGACAGTCATGTCATTAACTCACGTCACTACATCCATCTTCAAAAATCACTCCACGATGCGAATCACTAGGCCAACCGGCTACCACTCAACCAGTCCACGCCACCAACTAACCAACTTTTTAGCTAGCCCACTAGCTAACTCATGCATGCAGTCCAACGACTAACTCAAGCATGCATTAACTACCTATACTACTCGGCCATGCACACATCGATGGACCGGTTAGTACTCACACATTGTCCACACAAGCACGTCTACATGATACATGTCAAGATTAATTCTAACATTTTCCTTCCTAATCTTGATATATCGCCTCACCTTGCGATAGCATGGCACTGTCACATTTGCTGGCTTCGCACCAACTCTCCATGATGACGATGGCATCGCATCGATCCGAGTAACGACATCGCACCGTCGTCCATCTATTCATGGTCGACGCCGTCGCAGCGCCCATCACCACGTCTTCTTGCCGCACATGACAGCCACCTCTTGACGTGGATGACGTCCTCGTGACGCCGATCACCACCAGATCTTGTCGTAGCCCCTTGTTAGCCATCGATGTCACAACTCGTCGATGACTCATCTTCATATCCGCCACCGGTGCCGCAACTCGCCGGTGACTCACCTTCATGTTTGCCACCGGTGCCGCAACTCGCCGATGACTCACCTCCATGTTGTCGACGATGACGCGCCTTGTCGACGACTCGCACATGGAACTCCTAACAGCAATGGCCTCCACTCCATGGCCATCACCTCCTCGCCTCCGGTGACACAACTTACCAGGCGACATACCTTTCTTCATCGCTCGTGACGCAGCTTGACGAGGATGAAGACACGCCCCGACCGCCAGTAGCATCGTGCTACCAACGGGATCCACCTTGCGCCGCTAACGTCTCCCTCGCATGGAGTCCGCCGCGCCGCCACCATCACCTCGGATCGATAAGGCTCTGATGTCAATTGTTGGCGCCGCCTCTCACAGCGCCGCTCTTCTTCCTCCTCTCTACTCACACACAACTCTCTTCTCTCAGCTTTGCCGTGAGGTACTTCCTTGGCAACCACAAGTGCTACATTTTTCCTCAGCCCTCACGGCCTTCCTCTTCTTTTCTCATTATCCAACGCAGTACATATATACAAGGACTGAGGCAGTCATACCATCAACTCACGCCACTACATCCACCTCCAAGAATCACTCCACGATGCGGATCACTAGGCCAACCGGTTACCACTCAACGAGTCCTCGCCACCAACTAATCAATCTTTTAGCTAGCCCACTAACTAACCCATGCATGTAGCCAACGACTAACTCAAGCATGCACTAACTACGAGTAAAGTTTATTTTCAACCTTGAACTGGTAGAGATAGTCGGAAACCAACCTTGAATTTTCAATACCTGAAGTTGACACCCCATATTCATTAATCCTGATTAATTTTAACCCTATAATGACCCTGGACCTATTTGTTGCATCGGGAAAAAGGTAACCCTGACCGGGATCTCTCGTTTCTTTCACTGACTTGTGGGCCTATGTGTCATGTCCATCCTCCCCACTCGATCCATACCTTGCGCTCAATTGCCTGCTGCCGTCTCCAGTTCCTGGTGGGCACTCAGCCGCGACAGGCAGGTGGAGGAGAAACACGCCAAGGATGGCCTACGTCGTGGAGCTTTGCATGGACGTGCACCGCCTCTAGAGGCTGCCCGACCGGAGCCGCGCGGCGGCGAGCGCGTACAGGCATACCTCTGTATATGAGCGTCATGTGCTTCTCTAGATCCCACGACGGGATGTCGATGCCGTGCTGCCGCCCTATGCTGTCGACTGGACGTACGCGTAAAAGGTCTCTCCACGCACGGCTGCTCCGGCCACGGTCACCACTGTTGCCTGTTGGCACAAGGTCCCGAATAGCTGATACAACTCGTCTAGTCCTTTCTCGGCTAGAAGCAACAAACGCAGCATCAATTCCATGGATGCACTGCTGGCCGGTGCTTTTGGCCAACAGCAGGCGTCCTTAGCAAGGCTGGCTCCCGGATTGATTCGCTCTCTACACAACACAGACGTACGAACCTCGCAAAAAAAAATTGTACACGAGGCTGGTAGACCGCGGGCTGGCGCAGTGCTGCCGGCTGCGACCTCAACAGGGCGATGCGGTGGCGGACGAGGTCGGGTGTTGGGTTGAAGATAAATATGACGTGTGGGACAGAGATGTCAGCGAGAATAGCATGTGATCTCGGTCAGGATTGATATTTTCCCGGTGCACCAAACAGGTCCAGGGTTCGAGCTGACCGGGATTCTTGAGTATGGGGTACCGATTTCAAGGATCAAAAGGTTGAGGTTCGATTTTGACAAGCAATACGAATTGAAGGTTTAAAACAGACTTTACTTCACTAACTACCTATACTATTCGGCATGCACACATCAATGAACCGGTTAGTACTCATACATTATGCACACAAACACGTCTACATGGTACATGTCAAGATTAATTCTAACATTAAGGGCCCCGACAACGGCGATGCCAAAGTCGACCTCGGCACCAAGCACGGGGCGCACGCCGACGAGCTGGTGCCGCTCCTGCGCGCGGCGCATAGCGTGGGCCTCGGCGTGGCCGACGTGTCCTTCCACATCGGCAACGGCGGGACCCGCACCGATGTGTATCGTGGGGTCATCAAGGCCACGCGTGAGGCGTTCGACGCGGCCGCCGCACTCGGCATGCCACCAATGCGCGTGCTCGATGCCGGCGGCGGCTTCATGGCAGGAGGCACCGCGTTCGACGAGGCGGCGGCGGTCATCCGCGACGCGCTGACAGAGTACTTCGGCGACCTCCCATGCGTGGAGGTCATCGGCGAGCCGGGACGGTACTTCGCCGAGACGGTCTTCACGCTCGCGGCGCGCGTCATCGGGAAGCGCACGCGCGGCGAGGTGCGGGAGTACTGGATCGACGACGGACTCTACGGCTCCCTCAATTGCGTCCTCATGGACGATTACGTGCCCCGCCCGAGGCCGCTCGTCGCCCCATGCGCCGGCGAGGAGACGTACACATCGACGGTGTTCGGGCCAACGTGCGACTCGCTCGACACGGTGGTGACGGGGTACCGGCTGCCGGAGATGAGCGTGGGGGGCTGGCTAGTGTTCGACGACATGGGCGCCTATTCTATCGGCTCCGGCTCCCATTTCAACGGCTTCTCCATGTCCGACATTACGATATTCTTGGCCTACTCTAGCTAGGTCAGAAACAATTAAAATATGAAAAAGGCCACACATGTTGTTAATAAGTTTCATGTATTTTTTAATTTATTTCTATAAAAGGAGTTGCTTGTAATTAAGCTCGTGACCCCTTCAAACTTTAAGGGCTCATGTTCTTTTGTCCGCCTTTGCTCTACAATCAAAGAAGAAGTGCCCCTCTGGACTAGGGCCGGTGCCATCGTGAGAGTTGGCAAATACACTTTGGTTTCTCGTTGTATATGCATTCTGTACGTAAATTATTTTTTAATAATTAATTAAAAAGTCAAAATAGATTCGGAGTATTTTTAGATTAAACTTGAGTTTGTTTTGTACTAGTATATAAACTTTCATAAAAAAGAGTCAACATTGACTTCTAGGCAAAAAGACAAAAATTATTTGCTATTATAGGTCACCATTCACACTATTTTGATCAAAATTTTGTCTTTTTTGAAAATAAGTCAAACTGTAGTTTTCGTTTCGTGAAGTTTTTCTTACAAATACAATGGAAGGTCAAGTTTATTTCAAAAATATTTTTAGAATTTTTGACTTTTTATTGAATTGCTAAAAAAAATCTGCGTATGGGATATATGTATACCCAGGTTTCAAAAGTTTCGGTCCCGAAGAGTTAAACTATGATGCAGTGAGGACGAGGTATCCCATCTGTTTGCTCGGCGGCTGCTTACATGCCTTTTTGTGTACGTGGCTTAGTGTGTTGTTGTAACCTATTATTTTAACAACTTTCTCTTATCAATGAAAAGACATGCAGACTTACTGTATTCGTTAAAAAAGACACCCAATGAATTATAGATAAATATATAACTTTGGACAAATGAGGGAATTGAATGGCGTGTTCTGAATACAACTAACTAACACCTAAAGACATTGACCAAGCTCAGCGTCATACACAAATCCATATAACTTTGAATTATTAAGGTGAAAATTGCATAGTCTGAATAAGCAAACTAATTGTTCACAAACCCGACTAAGAGACAACAAGTAGAGTATATTTCTCTTTTCCTCACATTCATCCGACGCAAGCCCATTAAAAGTTAAATTAAGGATAAAAAGAAACCGTCAACTTGTACATTATTAACCACCGACCAAGCTTATTGTCTATAATACAAAGATCCATCCTCTCACAACATGGCAAGTTGGCAAGTGCACATAATATGTAAATTTGAATAGTTAAGCTGGAAATGGCATGATTCGGATAAAACTAGCATCTAAGACCTGGACCAAGCTCATTGTCAATAGGTCATACACAAAACTATCTAAGAACATCACAAAATTGGAAAGAGCACATAATATATATAACTTCCCAAGTTAGCAAATGTTTGCTCGGCATGAAGCATGCTTACGTGAAGGTGTGGTTGTTAGGTTGGTTAATATGTTGAGTTGGGTCAAGTCTACCACGGCCGACGAGTTGGATTAGGGAATAATTGCCGACGAGTATCAGTCTAAACAAGTACCTTCTTTATTAGTTTCAGTATTGATGGCATTTTGGGGACATTCAAGCCATGGCAGCGCAAACACTTCTCTCCCTGCCTTCTTAATGTGGATTTTCCTCGCGCTTGGTCTACTTGATGGCATAAGGGAGGGTGGCGTAAGTGTACATTGCACCACACTGGAAGCATCACTTGCATAACACATTTTGGTAGATCGCGGACGATGTGCCACGTGGGGTAAATATGGTGACCAAACTCCCCATTTATTTCTTCAAGAAAGGGTCCACTCCCCGGCTTATTATTGAAATCATTTGAATCTTGATACAACAGTCACCAACTAAACAACAAAATAAAGTAAAGCTCGACATAGCTAGGTGGAGGGAAACACCTGCATACAAAACAAGTTTCCATATTGTTGGGGATATAACCCCGCGATATGACCCGCCCTAGAGGCTCCGGGTCATGTTGCTGGCTCGTGAGCCGGCCCAAGAGTGAGCCGTAAGACTGGTGGCCTAGGAAGATAGGCGGCTCAAGGTGTGGGCCGTACGACGGCCCGGACGGAGAAGACCCGAGCGTATAAGCCGTCTCAAAGACAGCTTGGACAAGAAGATAGAGAGAGACTCGGACATACAATAAGACTCGGTTAACAATTGTAACGATCCGGTGGTCCTGACCTCCTATATAAAGGCAGACCCGGGGCGACTTAGAGGACAGGTGATCGAGAACTAGGTCAAGCTTCTAGCTCCTTGTAATCGATACACAAGCAATACAAACACAAGCAGGACGTAGGCTATTACCTCGACCTGAGGGGCCGAACCTGGATAAATACGTGTCTTTCGTCCCGATCAACCCCTTTGAGTCCACCCCGTTAGCGATGGCCTCGAATCCAAGTCCGTTCACCCGGACATCTGCCGTGATAAATCCACGACAGTTGGCGCCCACCGTGGGGCTAGCGCTTGGTGGTGTTGAGTTCTCCTAGGGCTCTCTCCCAGGGCTCGAGGGATACGTGGTTGGAAGGATGAGCAAGAGTCGCCGCGGCCGGCTCTACATCGACGACGCCGGCTGGGGGCTTGATGCTGATTCTGTGGAGTATGGATTCCGGGTTCCCTTTGGCGGGATCCAGGTTTTCATTGGAAAGGTTGATGGATCTACAACCGGGCCAGACATCTGCACCAACATCGTCGAGCCGGCTCGGCGTCTCCAATCTGCGAGTGGTGTGCGGCCGGCCCGTGCCCATCCAGGTCAAAAGCATGTTCTCGTGGGCTTCACTCAAGGTATGGACCTGGAAGCGTCCGGATCACAGGGAACTCTTGTTGGCTCGGAAGATGAGTCCTCTAGTGGGGAGACAGAGTCAGTGTATCGGCTCAGTAACGGTGGCCTTGGGGGCTACTACGACACCTATTCTGAGGTAGAGGGCTTTGAGTCGGATGCTCCGAGACCCCCGGTTCATGCGGCGGTGTTCATGGCGGGATCGGCTCCAGCCGCCGGTGACACAGTTGCGGGAGCCGCCGCAGCGGGTGATAGCCCGCCGCCGCCGGCTCAGGTTCTAGTGGAATTGATGGACGAGCTTACAGCTCTCATGGCCACGGAAGTAACACCGGATAATCAAGCAGCCCAGAATCAAGAGGTGGCACGGATCAAGGGCCGGATGGCAGAGGAACGACAAAGGATGGCTGAGCTGAAGATCCGGATGGAGGAGGAAGCGGAGCGTATCAAGGCAGATGCTTTCCATCTGGAGCTGGAACAAAGGTCAGCGGCCGCGGTTTTTGGAAATATGCCCTAGAGGCAATAATAAATTAGTTATTATCATATTTCCTTGTTCATGATAATCGTTTATTATCCATGCTATAATTGTATTGAATGGAAAGACATTACATGTGTGGGAAAATAGAGGACACTCTGTCCCTAGTATGCCTCTAGTGAACTAGCTCGTTGATCAAAGATGGTCAGGGTTTCCTAGCCATTGACATGTGATGTTATTTGATAACGGGATCACATCATTAGGAGAATGATGTGATGGACAAGACCCAAACTACAAACGTAGCTTATGACCGTGTCAGTTTATTGCTATTGTTTTCTGCATGTCAAGTATATGTTCCTATGACCATGAGATCATGCAACTCACAGA
The DNA here is from genome assembly GCA_022496015.1 of Hordeum marinum. Lineage (NCBI taxonomy): Eukaryota > Viridiplantae > Streptophyta > Magnoliopsida > Poales > Poaceae > Hordeum > Hordeum marinum. The sequence goes on along the minus strand of CM039676.1, from coordinate 366,012,184 downwards.
TATCGGAGGAGTACCTTGTGTGTATCAAACGTCGCAACGTAACTGGGTGACTATAAAGGTGCTCTACAGGTGTCTTCGAGGGTGTCTGTTGAGTTGGCATGGATCAAGACTGGGATTTGTTACTCCGTGTGACGGAGAGGTATCTCGGGGCCCACTCGGTAATACAACATCACAATAAGCCTTGCAAGCAATGTGACTAAGTGTTAGTTACGGGATCTTGTATTAGGGAACGAGTAAAGAGACTTGCCAGTAACGAGGTTGAACTAGGTATGGAGATACCGACGATCGAATCTCGGGCAAGTAACATACCGAAGAACAAAGGAAACATCATACGGGATTAACTGAATCCTTGACATAGAGGTTCGACCGATAAAGATCTTCGTAGAATATGTAGGAACCAATGTGGACATCTAGGTCCCGCCATTGGTTATTGACCGTAGAGGTGTCTCAGTCATGCCTACATAGTTCTCGAACCCGTAGGGTCTGCACACTTAAGGTTTGGTGACGTTTCGATAGTATAGAGTTAAGTATGATGGTGACCGAAGGTTGTTCGGAGTCCCGGATGAGATCCCCGACATCATGAGGATCTCCGGAATGGTCCGGAGGTAAAGATTCATATATAGGAAGTACTATTTTGGTCGGCGGAAAAGTTTCGGGCTCATCGGTAGTGTACCGGGAGTGCTAGTAGTGTACCGGGGGACCATCTGGAGAGGTATTTCGACCCAAGAGGCTACATGGGCTGTGGGAGGGTGGAAATCAGCTCTTAGTGGGCTGGTGGAAGTCCTCTAAGAGGCCCATGCGGCTGGACTTGGGAAAGAGAGAAAAAAAAGCCAAGGTGGAAAGAGATTCCAAGTAGGAAAGGAGGAATCCTAGTCCTAATAGGATTGGAGGAGGATTCCTCCTCTCCTCCTTGCGCAAAAGGCAAGGCAGGGCTGCCTTGTGCGCCAGCCCTCCTCCTCCCTCCCTCTTATATATACTGGAGGTATTGGGTGTTTTGCACTAAATTTTGCGGCCACGTGCTACCCGTTCCACCGGTGCTCCTCTAGATCAGATTTCCCGCAGTGCTTAGGCGAAGCCGTGCCGCAATTGCTCCACCACCATCACCGGAGCGCCGTCACGCTGTCGGTGAACTCTTCCTCCTCTCCACTTCCTCTTGCTGGATCAAGACAGTGGAGATCGTCATCAAGCTGCACATGTGCTGAACGCGGAGGTGCCGTCCGTTCGGCGCTAGATCGAAAGGACCGTGATCAAGATCGCGAGACGGTTCATGATGAGTTCGCGGGACGGATCGTGATGAGTTCACGGGACAGATCGTGATAAGATCGCGGGACGTATCGTGATGAGTTCGCGGGACGGATCGTGATTGGATCGCGGGACGAATCGTCATGTGATCGCGGGACGCTCAGCGATTTGGATCACGAAGATGTTCGAGTACACCAACCGCGTTTCTTAACGCTTCCGCCTTAGCGATCTACAAGGGTACGTAGATCCACTCTCCCTCTCGTCGATGCTCATCATCATGGATAGATCTGCGTGTGCGTAGGAAATTTTTTGTTTCCCATGCGACGTTCCCTACAGTGGCATCATGAGCTAGGTCTATGAGTTGATGAGATCTCGAGTAGAACACAAAAGGTTTGTGGGCGTTGATGCTTAGATTGCTTCCTCCCTTGGTCGGATTTTGGTTCCGCGGTATTGTGTGATGAAGCGGCCCGGACCAACATTACTCGTACGCTTACGAGAGACCAGTTCCCTCGACGCAACTTGTTGCCTAGATGGCTTGCGGGTGGCAGTTTCTCTCACTTTAGTTAGATCGGATTCGACAGAGGCGGTCCTTGAGAAGGTTGAAAATAAAATTATGTATCACCGTTGTGGTTTATGCGTAGGTGAGAATCGTTCTTGCTAGAAACCCGTACCAACCACGTAAAACATGCAACAACAATTAGAGGACGTCTAACTGGTTTTTGCAGGGTATGTTGTGATGTGATATGGCCAATTACATGATGTGATATATGTGATGTATGAGATGATCATGTGATGTATAGAATTTCACGACTTGCATGTCGATGAGTACGACAACCAGCAGGAGCCATAGGGTTGTCTTTAATTATTGTATGACCTGCGTGTCAATCATTAAACGCTATGTAATGCTTTACTTTATCGCTAAACGGTAGCAATAGTAGTAGAAGCATGTTGGGCGCGACAACCCCGATGGCGACACGTTGATGGAGATCAAGATGATGGAGATCATGGTGTCTTGCCGGTGATGATGGAGATCATGCCAGTGCTTTCAAGATGGAGATCTAAAGCACAAGTTCATGGCCATATCATGTCACTTATGAATTGCATGTGATGGTAATCCTTTTATGCACCTTGTTTTGCTTAGTACGACGGTAGCATTATAAGGTGATCCCTCACTTAAATTTCAAGATAAATTGTGTTCTCCCCGAGTGTGCACCGTTGCGAAAGTTCGTCGTGGTGAGACACCACGTGATGATCGGGTGTGATAGACTCTACGTTCACATACAACGGGTGCAAGCCAGTGTTGCACGCGCAGAACACTCGGGTTAAAATTGACGAGCCTAGCATGTACAGAAATGGCCTCGGAACACAAGAGACCGAAAGGTCGAACATGAGTCATATAGTAGATATGATCAACATGATGATGTTCACCATTGTAACCACCTCAACTCACGTGATGATTGGACTTGAGTTGGTAAATTTGGATCATGTATCACTTGAATGACCGGAGGGATGTCAATTTGAGTGGGAGTTCTTAAGTAATATGATTAATTGAACTCATTATCATGAACATAGTCAGTAGTGTCTTTGCAAACTGTGTTGTAGATTACTAGCTTACACTGTAGCTCCCTTGTATTTTTATATGTTCCTAGAGAAATAGAGTTGAAAGATGTTGGTAGCAATATTGCGGACTGGCTCCGTGATCTGAGGATTGTCCTCATTGCTGCACAGAAGGCTTATGTCCTTAATGCACCGCTCGGTGCGCCAACCCCCTCTAGCATCGTCTATAGATGTTGTGAACATCTGACAGGCACGTTCTGATGACTACTTGATAGTTTAGTGCGTCATGCATTACGGCTTAGAATTGAGGCTCCGAAACGTTTTGAACGTCACCGAACATATGAGATGTTCTAAGAGCTGAAATTAGGATCTCAGGCTCATGCCCGTGTTGCGAGATATGAGATCTCCAACAAGATTCTTTGCCTGTAATATGAAAGAGAATAGCTCAATCGTTGAGCATGTGCTCAGATTGTCTGGGTGCTACAATCGATTGAATCGAGTGGGAGTTGATCTTCCAGATAAGATAGTGATTGATATAGTTCTCCAAGTCACTGTGACTAAGCTACTAGAACTTGGTGAAGAACTATAAAATGCTAGGGATAGAAATAATGATCCCTGAGTTGTTCGCGATGTTTGACACCGCGAAGGTAGAAATTGAGAAGGAGCGTCAAGTGTTGATGGTTAGTCAAAACCACTAGTTTCGAGAAGGGCAAGAGCAAGGAGGGAAACTTCATGGATAGCAAGTTAGTTGCATCTCCAGTGAAGCTACCCAAATTCTAACCCAAACCCGAGACTAAGTGCTTCGATTATGAGGAGAACGGTCATTGAAGCGGACAACCCTAGATACTTGGTAGATAAGAAGGCTGGCAAAGTTGATAGAAGTATATTTTATATATGTGTTAATGATGTGTACCTTGCTAGTTCTTTTAGTAGCACCTGGGTATTGGATACCGGTTTGGTTGCTAAATGTTAGTAACTCGAAATAAAAGCTACGGAATAAACGGAGAACTAGCAAAGTGTGAGGTGACGATGTGTGTTGGAAATGTTTCCAAGGTTGATATGATCAACATCGCACGCTCTCTCTACCTTCGAGATTAGTGAGGAACCTAAATAAATGTTATTTGGTGTTTTTTGCGTTGAGCATGAACGTGATTAGATCATGTTCATTGCAACACGGTTTTCATTTAAGTTAGAGAATAATGGTTATTCTGTTTACATGAATAATACCTTCAATGGTCATGCACCCAGTAAGAATGGTTTGTTGAAACTTGATCGTAGTAATACACATGTTCATAACATTGATGCCAAAAAGGATACAAAGTTAATAATTATAGTACCACATACTTGTGGCACTGCTGCTAAATGTCATATTGGTACAAAGCGCATGAAGAAACTCCATGCTGATGGATCTTTGCACTCATTCGATTTCGAATCAGCTGAGACATGCGAACCATACCTCTTGGTCAAGATGACTAAGCATCCCGTTTTCTGTTTTGATGATGCGGGCAAGTGATTTATTGAAAATGATACATGTTCATGTATGCAATCCGATTAGTCTTGTAGCGTGCGGTGGATATCATTATTTTCTTACCCTCACTGATGATTTGAGTAGATATAGTGTATATTGACTTAATGAAACACAAGTCTGAATCGCTTGAAAGGTTCAAGCAAATTCAGAATGAAGTTTAAGATCATCGTGACAAGAAGATCAAAATGTTTGCGATATGATCGTGGAGGTGAATATCTGAGTTACGAGTTTGGCGTACAACTGTAGACAATGTGAAAGTTGTTTCACAACTCACGCCACCTGGAACACCATAGTGTGATGTTGTGTCCGAACGTCATAGTCGTACTCTATTGGATATGGTGCATGCTATGATTTCTCTTATCGTTTTGTTACTGTAATTTTGGTGTTATGCATTAGAGACAACTACATTCACTTTAAATAGGGCACCATCTAAATCCATTGAAATGACACCGTGTGAATTATGGTTTGATAGAAACCTAAGCTGTCATTTCTTAATGTTTGGGGCTGCAACGCTTGTGTGGAAAATGTTTTCACCTAATGAGCTCGAACCCAAAGCGGACAAATGCATCTTCATAGAATACCCTAAGAACAAGTTGGGTGAACCTTCTATCTCAGATCCAAGCATAAAATGTTTGTTGCTAAAACTGGGTCGTTTCTCGAGGAAAAGTTTCTCTTGAAAGAATTGAGTGGGAGGAGGATAGAACTTGATGAGGTTATTGAACCTCTGCTTCAACCAGAAAGTAGCGTAGCACAGAAAGATGTTTCTGTGAAGCCTACGCCAGCTGAAGAGGAAGTTAATGATGATGATCATGAAGCTTCGGATCAAGTTACTATCGACCTACGAGGAAAATAGAACTCGATGAGGTTATTGAACCTTTACTTCAACCAGAAAGTGGCGTAGCGCAGAAAGATGTTTCTATGAAACCTACATCAGTTGAAGAGGAAGTTAATGATGATGATCATGAAGCTTCGGATCAAGTTACTATCGAACTTCGTAGGTTGACAAGGACATGTACTGCTACTGAGCGGTATGACAACCCTGTCTTGGAGGTCATGTTGTTGGACAACGATGAACCTACGAACTATGGAGAAGCGATGATGGGCCCAGAAACCAACAAATGTTTAGAGGCCATGAAATCCGAGAAAGTATCCATGTATGAAAACCAAGTATAGACTTTGGTAGGACTTGCTCATTAGACGGCAGGTCGTTAAGTACAAATGGATCTTTAAAATGAAGACAGACGCTGATGGTAAATGTTGCCATTTGTAAAGCTCGACTTGTTGCAACGTAGTTTACGACAAGTTCAAGGAGTTGACTGCGATGTGTCTTTGTCACTCGTAGCGATGCTAAAGTCTGTTGGAATTATGTTAGCAGTTTCTGCATTTTTCAATTATGAAATCTGGCAGATGGATGCCAAAACATCGTTTCCTTCCTTAAGGAAAGGTTGTATGAGATACAACCAGAAGGTTTTGTCAGTCCTAAGGATGCTAAAAGGTGTGCGAGCTTCAGTGATTCTTATATGAACTGAAGCAAGCATCTCGGAGTTGGAATATACACTTTGATGAGGTGATCAAAGTTTTTGAGTCTATACAAAGTTTACAAGAAACTTGTATTTGTAATAAAGTGAGTGGGAGCACTATAGAGTTTCTGATAAGTATATGTGGATGACATGTTGCTATTCGGAAATGATGTAGAATTTCTGGAGAGCATAAACGGTTGTTTGAAAAGAGTTTTTCAAAGTAAGACCTGGTTAAAGCTACCTAATTGTTGAGCATCAAGATCTATAAAGATAGATCAAGATGTTTGATAAGACTTTCAATGAGTACATACCTTGACAAGATTTTGAAAGAGTTCAAAATGGATTAGTCAGAGAGAAGTGTTCTCGCCTGCTTTGTAAGGTATGAAGTTGAGTTAGACTCAAAGCTCGACCACGGAAGAAGAAAGAGAAAGGACGAATGTCGTCCCCTATGCCTTAGCCATAGGCTCTGTTTAGTATGCCATGTTGTGTACCGCACCTGTGTGTGCCTTGCCATGAGTCCGTCAAGAGGTACAAGAGTGATCCAGGAGTGGATCACTGGACAGCGGTCAAGATTATCCTTAGTAACTAAAAACTAAGGAGATGTTTCTCGATTATGGAGGTGATAAAGAGTTTGTCATAAAGAGTTACGTCGATGCAAGTTTTAAACACCAATCCGGATAACTCGTAGTAGCAATCTGGATACGTATAGTAGGAGTAGCCATTTGGAATAGTACCAAGTGTGGTAGCAGTGTTTATAGTTTGGCATAGAGATGTGCAAAGTACACACGGATCTGAATGTCGCAGACCCGTTGACTATAAGAAATCTCTCACATGCAAAGCATGATCGATCCCAGAACTCATTGGGTGTTAGATTCATAACAATGCGAATCACATGGTGATGTGAACTAGATTATTGACTCTAGTGCAAGTGGGACACTGTTGGAAATATGCCCTAGAGGCAATAATAAATTAGTTATTATCATATTTCCTTGTTCATGATAATCGTTTATTATCCATGCTATAATTGTATTGAATGGAAACACATTACATGTGTGGGAAAATAGACGACACTCTGTCCCTAGTATGCCTCTAGTGAACTAGCTCATTGATCAAAGATGGTCAAGGTTTCCTAGCCATTGACATGTGATGTCATTTGATAATGGGATCACATCATTAGGAGAATGATGTGATGGACAAGACCCAAACTACAAACGTAGCTTATGATCGTGTCAGTTTATTGCTACTGTTTTCTGCATGTCAAGTATATGTTCCTATGACCATGAGATCATGCAACTCACAGATATCGGAGGAGTACCTTGTGTGTATCAAACATCGCAACGTAACTGGGTGACTATAAAGGTGCTCTACAGGTGTCTCCGAGGGTGTATTTTGAGTTGGCATGGATCAAGACTGGGATTTGTTACTCCGTGTGACGGAGAGGTATCTCGGGGCCCACTCGGTAATACAACATCACAATAAGCCTTGCAAGCAATGTGACTAAGTGTTAGTTACAGGATCTTCTATTACGGAATGAGTAAAGAGACCTGCCAGTAACGAGGTTGAACTAGGTCTGGAGATACCGACAATCGAATCTCGGCCAAGTAACATACCGAAGAACAAAGGGAACATCATACGCGATTAACCGAATCCTGGACATAGAGGTTCGACCGATAAAGATCTTCGTAGAATATGTAGGAACCAATGTGGACATCCAGGTCCCGCAATTGGTTATTGACCGTTGAGGTGTCTCAGTCATGTCTACATAGTTCTCGAACCCGCAGGGTCTGCACACTTAAGGTTTGGTGACGTTTCGGTAGTATAGAGTTATGTATGGTGGTGATCGAAGGTTGTTCGGAGTCCCGGATGAGATCTCGGACATCATGAGGAGCTCCGAAATGGTCTGGAGGTAAAGATTCATATATAGGAAGTCCTATTTTGGTCGCCGGAAAAGTTTCGGGCTCATCGGTAGTGTACCGGGAGTGCCAGTAGTGTACCGGGGGACCATCGGGAGAGGTATTTCGACCCAAGAGGCTACATGGGCTGTGGGAGGGTGGAAATCAGCCCTTAGTGGGGTGGTGGAAGTCCCCTAAGAGGCCCAAGTGGCTGGACTTGGGAAAGAGAGAAAAAAGCCAAGGTGGAAAGAGATTCCAAGTAGGAAAGGAGGAATCCTAGTCCTAATAGGATTGGAGGAGGATTCCTCCTCTCCTCCTTGCGCAACAGGCAAGGCTGGGCTGCCTTGTGCGCCAGCCCTCCTCCTCCCTCCCTCTTATATATACTGGAGGTATTGGGTGTTTTGCACTGAATTTTACGGCCACGTGCTACCCGTTCCACCGGTGCTCCTCTAGATCAGATTTCCGCAGTGCTTAGGCGAAGCCCTGCCGGAATTGCTCCACCACCATCACCGGAGCGCCGTCACGCTGCCGGTGAACTCTTCCTCCTCTCCACTTCCTCTTGCTGGATCAAGACGGTGGAGATCATCGTCAAGGCGCTAGATCGGAAGGACCGTGATCAAGATTGTGAGACGGTTCGTGATGAGTTCGCGGGACGGATCGTGATGAGTTCATGGGACAGATCGTGATGAGATCGCGGGATGGATCGTGATTGGATCGCGGGACGAATCGTGATGTGATCGCGGGACGCTCAGCAATTTGGATCACGAAGATGTTCGACTACACCAACCGCGTTTCTTAACGCTTCCCGCTTAGCGGTCTACAAGGGTACGTAGATCCACTCTCCCTCTTGTAGATGCTCATAACCATGGATAGATTTGCGTGTGCGTAGGAAAATTTTTGTTTCCCATGCGACGTTCCCCTACATCGGTGCACCGGAGGAGGCATCAATCCCGACTGCCAGAACGTTACGAAGCAAGGAACTTGTTTAATACCCCTGGTGCGGGGTGGGTTTCGGGTGCGCTGGAAAGCCGCCCGATGGAACGCCCGACAACTCATCAACCCTAGCATAACCAAACTTCACCTAGAGCTTTTCCGACACCGGCGGGTCATTACTCTAACCCGGTCGAGAACATGGTGGCAGCGGCCACCCGGCTTGGGACGATTCCCATCCCAGATGAAGCACCCTTTGCGGAGGATGTGCGAAACGCCATTGGATATATACACACGGCCATGGCCCAGCAAGAGAGATATGCTCACAGCCGGAGCTGGGTTCATTCTATCCCCCTCCCAAGTCGAAGTTTCAGCCGGCGCTACGAGTCGCCGGCGTGTTCCAGCAGTCGTCCATGTCGGGGACCACTGGAGGATGAGCAGGAGGCTCTAGATGCACAAGCCCTCGCGGACCGGGCGAGGAACAGGCGAGAGGCGAAGATAGCGGCAACCCGTCCAGAGCCGGCGCTTTCCGTATCAATGGGAGTAGTTAGTACCAGAGCCGTAGGGGTGCCATGTTTAACTCCGGCTCTGAGAAGTGAATGATTACCGAAGGATTTTAAGGTGCCACGAAAAGTTCCGAATTACACAGCTGATCTACCCCCTGAGGCTTGGGTTGAGAGTTATGAGCTGGCCATAGAGATGCTGGACGTCAGTGAGGCGGTATGTGCAAAATATTTCATCATGATGCTTGAGGGTTCGGCTCGCACATGGTTGAAAGGTCTGCCGCCTAACACGATAAGTTCATGGGCGGAGCTGAGAGCGAAGTTTATTAAGAATTTTTAGGGGACCTGTAAGCAGCCTATGACCATTGTAGACTTGGACCATTGTATTCAACAGGAGAATGAGTCGGCCCATCATTGGGTCTGGCGAGTGTCGACCATTATTCACTCTTCAGAGCAGATCACGGCGGCTCAAGCGGTGCTTATTATGGAAAAGAACTATCATTTTGTTCCATTGAATAGAAGCTCGGCCGTCTCAAGCGCACGTGTCAGGATATGGGAGAACTCATGGCGGCCCTGACAAAGTATGCCGACTTAGATAACACTAAGGATCCAAGCTCGGATGATGAGAAGGCCAATCAAGGGAAGAAGAACAATCAAGGCAATGGCTTTGTGAACAATGGGAATCAGAATAAACAGAAGAACGCTGATGGCGGGTCAGAGCTAGTGGCAAATACCAACACAGAACAGAACCATCCCAAGGGGAACGGAAAATTCAGGTCGTTTCGCCAAAGGAACAGAGGTCCTTTCAATTTAGAAGAATGTGCTTAAGAAGCCTTGTCCGGAGCACGACATGCCTGATAGGCCGGCGTTACATGCGTGGGGTGATTGCTTTATCATGCAAAGATTCAAAAACCAGCATTCCCAACCACGCAATTACCAGGGCGGTGGCCCGCCTGGCAGCTCAGGGCACGGCAGATAAGGGGCTGGATTCGGCGCAGGTGGTTTAGGAGCCGGGCATCCGGGTCAGAATAACCAAGGGGGGCACCAGCAGCATCCTGGCAACAACAGCAATAACAATAATCAGCAGCAGCGCAATCAATCCGGGTTTCAGAGTAACCCGAAGCAGCTCAGTTCTGGACAGTATCACGTGTTCACGATCGGTCACAATAAACGAGACGAGAAGTTGCGGAGGCGAGCGGTTAATGTAGTTACTCCGGCTCTCCCGTGGTACTTACCATGGTTTGAGTATGACATAATGTGGAGCCGGGAGGATCACCCGCCACGGGTAGATGACCCGGGCCGGCTGGCCTTAGTTGTGGCCCCTCAAATGAATTTCTATATGGTGAACAAGGTGCTCATGGACGGAGGCAGCAGTATCAACATCCTTTATTATGACACTTTCCGGCGGATGAAGTTGCTTGACAAAGACCTTAAACCTTCCTCCATCGTCTTTCATGGTGTGGTCCCGGGTAAGTCGGCATACCCGGTGGGCCAGATTTTTTTGGAAGTGGCTTTTGGCGATGAGTATAATTACAGGGTGGAGTCCTTGTGGTTTGAGGTGGTTAAAATAAAAAGTCCCTATAATGCATTGTTTGGGAGGCCAGCTTATGCCAAATTTATGGCTAGGCCTTGCTATGTTTATTTACAACTCAAAATGCCCGGCTTAAATGGTACAATTACCATTCACGGTAATCAGAAAACGGCTCTTGAGTGTGAGGAAGGAGATGCGACGTATGCAGAGTCTAGTTGTGCCCAGGAGGAGCTGAAGTTGTACAAGGAGAATGTTGACCGGAGGATATGACCCCGCTGAAGAAGCCTACTACAGAAGTTGAGCCGCCACTCAAGTTTTCAGCGGATGATACCAAGGCAGTAGATTTCAATCCGGGCGACTCATTCAAGTAGTTCATCATTGGGGCTCACATGGATCCCAAATAGGAAAGCGCGCTCATCGAATTCATCCGTGAGAATCGGGACATCTTTGCATGTAAGCCTTCTGACATGCCGGGTGTACCGAGAGAGTTAGCTGAGCACAACCTTAATGTGGTTGCTCGGCTCTTGGTTGCAGGCTTTATAGTGGAAGTTTTTCACCCGGAGTGGTTGGCTAACCCGGTGCTAGTGCTCAAAAAGAACGTCACCTGGCGTATGTGTATAGATTACATGGACCTTAACAAGGCTTGCCCGGCTGACCCTTTTGCACTCCCTCGTATCGATCAGATTATTGATGCTACAGCCGGGTGTGAAAATTTATGTTTCCTGGATGCATATTCAGGTTATCATCAGATCAAGATGGCAATGAAAGATCAGGAGAAGACGACGTTTATTACACACTTTGGGGCGTTCTGCTACGTCTCCATGCCTTTCGGGCACAAGAGTGCCCAGGCGACTTACCAACAATGTGTGCAGAACTACCTTCACAGTCAGATTGGCCGAAATGTCCATGCTTACGTAGACGACATCGTGGTTAAATCCAAAAAGAAGGAAACTCTCCTAGAGGATCTGAAGGAAACGTTTGACAATCTCCGGGTCTACAAGATGATGCTTAACCCGACGAAGTGTGTTTTTGGTGTTCCAGCAGGAAAGCTTTTGGGTTTCTTGGTCTCTGAGCGGGGCATCGAGGCTAACCTAGATAAAATTAAGGCTATCGCCTCTTTAGGAGAGCCAACGTGCATTAATGATGTTCAGCGCCATGCAGGACGGATTGTTGCGTTGAGCCGGTTCATAAGCCGGCTTGGGGAGAAGGTCATTCCCTTATACCAGATGATGAAGAAGACAGACAAGTTTAAGTGGAGCAAGGCAGCGGTTGAAGCACTTGAAGCTCTTAAAAAACAGTTGACTAAGCCGCCAATGTTAGTCGCTCTGGCTGAGAAAGAGCCGTTACTCCTTTATGTGGCCGCTAACAACAGAGCGGTTAGTGTAGCAATTGTGGTTGAGCGCAAGGAGGCAGGGAAGGAATATCCCGTGCAAAGGCCGGCTTATTACATCAGTGAAGTTTTGGCAGAGTCTAAGCAGAGGTATCCGCATTGGCAGAAGCTGGTATATGGAGTTTTCATGGCTAACCGCAAGTTGAAACACTACTTTTTGGGGCACCAGATAACCGTGGTCAGTTCTTCCCCGTTGGGAGATATCGTTCAAAATAGAGAAGCCATAGGGAGGATTGCCAAGTGGGCCTTAGAGCTGGGTCCTCTAAACATCAAATATGTTCCTCATACAGCAATAAAGTCTCAAGATTTGGTGGATTTCATAAATTATTGGACAGAATGTCAAGCTCCCGAAGAGAAGCCGGATAACACATATTGGACTATACACTTTGATGGGTCCAAGCAGCTAGAGGGCTCCGGTGCAGGAGTTGTTCTCACCTCCCCCAAGGGTGACAAGTTTTGTTATGTGCTCCGGTTAATGTTTCCTTGTACTAATAATGCAGTTGAGTATGAGGCACTGCTCCATGGTCTCAGAGTCGCTAAAGAGATGAACTTAAGCCGGGTCAGATGTTTAGGCGACTCATATCTTGTGGCTCAGCAAGTTTCAGGTACTTGGGACTCCAAGGATTCGCGGATGGCGGCTTATCGATAGGCGGTTGATATCATTGCCGGTCACTTCAAGGGGTACCAGGTGGATCATATTGATCGTCGTAGGAATGAGACGGTTGATGCCTTATCACGATTAGGTTCTCAACGAAAGCCGGTACCACCTAATGTTTTTCTGGACGTATTGCATCATCCGACTGTCAAGATACCCTCTAAGGAGGAGCTGGCTATTCCTGACCCGGAGGTGGAATTGGTGGCGGCTCTGCACGCTATCCCAGACTAGACTATTCCTTATTTGGCGTATCTGACACGTGGCCAGTTGCCTCAGAAGGAGGATCTGGCCAGGAAGATCACCCGCTATTCTAAGTCTATGACGATTATTAATGGTGAGTTACATAAGTGTAGTGTCACGGGTGTCTTTCAGCGTTGTGTCTCACCGGAGGAGGGCCGGTAGATCTTGAGTGAAATTCATGCTGGTGATTGTGGACATCATACCGGCTCAAAATCTTTAGTGGCCAAGGCTTTTCGACATGAGTTTTTCTGGTTGACGGCTCACAAGGATGCAGAAGACTTAGTCCGTAAGTGTGACGGTTGTCAGAAGTTTGGCCGGCATGCTCACGTTCCGGCTCAAGAGTTGAGGATGATACCAATCACTTGGCCGTTTGCGGTCTGGGGGCTTGATATGGTAGGACCTTTCAAGAGATCCAAGGATAAGAAAACACACCTTCTGGTGGCGATTGATAAATTTACTAAGTGGGTAGAGGCAGAGCCGGTCGGCAAATGTGACGCGGCTATAGCGGTTCAATTTATTAAAAAGCTGATCTATCGCTTTGGTTACCCGCACAGTATCATTACAGACAATGGAACAAATCTATCCAAAGGAGCTATGAAAGCATTCTGTGAGAAGGAGCATATCCGGCTTGATGTTTCAGCCGTGGCACATCCACAGTCTAATGGTCAGGCAGAGCGAGCCAATCAGGAAATTTGAAGAGGAGTCAAACCAAGGCTCATGGTTCCTTTGAAGCGGACACCCGGATGTTGGGTTGAGGAGTTGCCTTCCGTCTTATGGAGCATCAGAACTACCCCTAACAGATCTACAGGTTTCACGCCTTTCTACATGGTGTATGGTGCTGAGGCGGTTCTACCTAGCGATATCTGGCACGACTCACCAAGGGTGGTGGCTTATGTTGAGACGGACAATGAGGTAGCACGCCAAGATGCGTTGGATGCCTTGGATGAAGTACGAGAGTTAGCAGCAGCCAGGTCGGCAATTTACCAACAAGACCCGCGACGCTATCATAGCCGTAGGGTGAAGACCCGGACGTTCCAGGAAGGTGACCGGGTGCTCCGGCTGATTCAAGACCAATCTAGAATGCATAAGTTATCTCCACCATGGGAGGGGCCTTTTGTGATCAGCAAAAACCTGAACAATGGGTCATATTAACTCATTGATATCCGAGATGAGTCGGAAACCGCGGGTCAAGAGACGTTGCGGCCATGGAATATCGCACATCTGCGACCATACTTTACCTAGCAGGCATTGAAAGCCGCTATAATTGTATATATCATGTTTACATGAGTAAAAGCTAGCATCCCTGCAAAGACTGGGGCCTCTGCTCTTATGTATGTCTTTGTGCAATCAAGATGAAAAAAATTCCGGCTCAAAAATTTGAGTTGAAGTGGTTTGTTCGCCATCAAAACGATTGATCTATCATCTGGATTTATGCCCTATCAAGCATTGTTGCAGGGAGGCTTCTTGCCTTCGGGTATAGCTTACATCTCCCTTGCACAGCTGGCGTTATGCCCAATTAAGCGCAGTTGCAGAGAGGTTTCTTGCCTTCGGGTATAGCTTACATCTCCTTTGCACAGCCAGCTATTATTAAACTGTTGCAGGGAGGCTTCTTGCCTTCGGGTATAGCTTACATCTCCCTTGCACAACCGACGTTATGCCCAATTAAGCACTATTGCAGAGAGGCTTCTTGCCTTCGGGTATAGCTTACATCTCCTTTGCACAGCCAGCTATTATTAAACTGTTGTAAGGAGGCTTCTTGCCTTCAGGTATAGCTTACATCTCCCTTGCACAAGCCCGCGTTATGCCCAAATTAAGCCCTGTTGCAAGGAGGCTTCTTGCCTTCAGGTATAGCTTACATCTCCCTTGCACAGTTGGCTTTATGCCTAGTTTGGTTACATTAAGCATTGTTGTTGATGGAGGCTTCTTACCTTTGGTATAGCTTACATTGCCCTAAGACAACAGCGTGTACACCAAACTCTAGTTGTTTATCAGCTGCGGCCATCGAAGGGGGCTTCTTGTCGACGGGTTCGCTTATCTCACCCTAATGGCCGGCTTTATGCCACTTCCGGTTACTTATTAACCACGGTTGTCGAAGGGGGCTTCTTACCGATGGGTTCGCTTATCTCACCCTAACAACCGGCGTTTACGCCAAAACTCAGTTGCTTATCAACTGTAGCTATTGAAAGTGGCTTCTTGCCTTCGGGTATAGCTTACATCTCCTTTCAAACAACCGGCTTTATGCCGTCTCAGGCTAATTATTAGCCGCGGCTGTCATGGAGGCTTCTTGCCTTGGGGTATAGCTTACATCTCCCATCGACAGTCGGCGTTCGCGCATACAACATTTGCTGTTAAAAGGAGGCCTCTTACCATCAGGTATAGCTTACATTACCCTTCATACAGCCGGCTTTAGGCCGCTTCCGGTTCATCAATAGCTGAAGTTGTCGATAGAGGCTTCTTACCATCAGGTATAGCTTACATTATACTAAGACAACCGGCTCCTTAATGGATTCATCCGACAAGAGACGGAGCCATGGTGCTACAGTTGACAAAATTCAAGTTTTCAAAAGACATTATCTGGCTCTAATCTTCTGGAGAAGGAAGGACGTCTTCAAAGACAAACACCCCTCATCAGAAAATCTCAAGGTATATTTATGCAAAGGAGCGATCAATCAATGGAGGGACGGCAACACATCAAATTGAAATACAGAGAGATGGAAAGTATACACAAAGAGATGGAAATACATACAGCCGGCACTATCTTTAGAATGGCAGAGTCATCCTAAAGCTATTACAAAAATTGCTCTCAAAAGGAGAAAAGGCATTACCAAGTTTCAACCGCCCACGGTGGATCATTGCTTGAGCCATCGCTTAGAAGGTTACAAAATGCAAAGTCAGACGGCCGGATCATCCTGCTCCGGCTGTTCTACTGGCTTCATCTGGAGAGTTTCCAAATCCCAGTTTCAGTCAGCTAGTGCGGCGAAGGACCCTTCCTCGAAAAAGGGAGACGTGTCGACATCATTAGGAAAGATTTCCTTACTGCGGGCGGGTGTTAGAGATTTCCACTCGTAGAGAGGCCCACGGATCCTCTTATCCTCGCCATCATAAGCCGCCTGGTAGACATTTAAGTTGGCTTCATCTACAAGTACAGACGCCAAGAAGCGAGAGTCCTTGACAGACTGGATGTAATCCGCCTCTGTGAATTCTAAGCCGTTGTCTTTCTTCGATGGATAGCTATCCATCATTTCAGCCGGCGTCAGCTCAGGGGCGAAGGTCAGAGCCCGGCTCAATCCGGCGACTGCTCCTTGATGAAAAGCTGATTTCTTCAGTTCTTCAATCTGTTTTGGCATGGTGGAGAAGAGTTCCAAGACCCCTTTCAGAGCAGTGGGGATCTTCTTCTTATATTGAACACTCTTGATCGTGAAGATGGTGTCGCAGTATAGTTGTTCCGCAAAGGTGTAGATGGCCTTCAGTGGCAGAAGGCTATCAGAAGCCAACTGCCGGCTCCTGGGACCTGGATAAGCTGGATAAAGCTAATGAGTCGCCAGTTTTTTCAATAGCAATGTTAAAATACAAAGTAAAACAGAAGCTTACCAAATAGGGCGGCTGACATCTTCGCTATGTGCTGCTTCGGGCCTTGGAGTTCCTTCGCCACAGCTATAAGCCGCTGGTCGGTGTCGTCCGCCCGTTTGGTCAGAGCGGCCTTTTCAGATTCTGCCGTTTCTTTCAAAGAGGTAAGCTCAGCAGTGGCATTGGCCAGCTCCTCAGAGAGAAGCCGACACTTTTTGTCAGCAATGCTTCGGGCTTCTTGCTGAGCCGCCAAGTTGGCCTTCAGATCCGCCAATTGAGACCCGACTTCTCTTAAAGTTTCCTACAAAACATCAAAATACAGGATAAGCCGCCAAAGGAAAGGTCATATCAAATGATGAGTGTTGACAGCAAAGATTATGCAAGTCTCAAACAGATTGCAAGCAATATATTTGACACTTGGGGGCTAATGTATGTTTGATCTTTGAGTATGCAATGTAGTTCCGGGTCATCTTCTTCAAAGCTAATCCGGAACTTGGGGCCTACACTATGGCTCTTCAATTTACTTCTAATGGAATCCCCGACTCAAACTTTGTTAAGTTTTGAGTTGGCCCTTTGGGGCTGCAAGCGATTCTTCAAGATATCTACACTAAAGATCGGACTCAACTTTATCAAGCTTGAGCTGGCCCTTGGGGGCTACGACTGGCGGTTTAAGTTATCTAAAGGAAGATCCGACTCAATTTTGGCAAATTAAGCTGACTCTAGGGGACAATGGCTATGAATTTTTTCTAACAAAAACTTAAAGAAAGACCCGGTTCAACGATTGAGTACATTGAACTGGCCCTTGGGGGCTAAGCAAGGGTATGGCAACAAGAAGAGTACCTCATATTTTGTCTTCATTAAAGAGACCAGCCGAAGTTCCAAATCCCGGCTGGTGGTAACCCGGTTCATATACCCGGCATGGAGCTCCTCGGCTGTCATCTTCTCTTATGAAGAGTCAAAGTTCAGCTTCTTCGAGGCCTCGGTCGGTTCTGTATGCTTGGTCAGCACATGAGCTGGAGGAGTTTGATGACCAGACCCGGTGATAACAACATCTGGAGTTGCAGGGGTCTTAGCAGGAGTCACCGGCTTTGAAGGAGCCCTTGGAGGGCTCTCCACGATGACATCGACAGCAGCCGGTTCGGTGGAGGCAGCTGGTGGATATTCTTCTGCTTCAGCCTCCTCCGGCTGTTAGAGCTTCATCACTTGGATAACAGGGCCGGGGGAGGGTTTGTTGGTCTTGCGACTCTTGGCTTGAGCACTGAAAAATAGAAGGATCAGCAGTCAAAGATGTTGCTATCATATTAAGAGCCGGATGTCCGGATATCATAGAAAGAAATGCTTACAGCAGATTGATCTTGGGCGGTGGTAGAACTGACGCCGAAGAGTCGCCGGAGGAAGGGGATTTCTAAAAAGAATAAAGAAGATAGATGAGAAAGTGTCAAGTTTACAAAGGAAAGTTAAAGGAAAAGTAGAGACATTAACCTCTGCGGGGCGTTTCTTTGGAGCCAGAGAATTTGGTAACCCGGACACAAGCTCAGTAGAGCCAGTGCTTCGAGTCTATCGACGCTCGGCCTACTGTTGCTTTTTCAAGAGGAAATCGGGAGCCAGGTAAGCAAGAGGGTGAGAAAGAGGAACTTTTCTGATAACCCGCCGCGGCTTTCGGGGGACGAAACATTCTGATCCGGAAGAAGCATAATTTACCTCAAGAGCATTGGCGCGGCTGGCTTCCACTTCATCCTGCGAGTAAAACAAGCATTAATAAAGCAGGAAGGTAAAAGATCAAGCAAGGCAATTAAAGTATTACCTCTGAGCTGGAGGATGGTGGCGGATCAAACAAATTCTCTTGCGGGGCATCTTTTTTAGCCCTCTTGGTCGCGCCCTTCTTCCTGGGTTTCTTTGGAGGGGCAACATATTCCTTCTTCCAGAAGTCTGAGTCGGTCTATAGGAGTGACCCGGGGAATGAATAGCAAGTCAAAAAAGTACAAGCAATATCTAAGAGACGGATGGGAAGAGATTAACTTACCTCGGGAGCCGGATTATTGACGCAGAAAGGCGCCAGGCCGATGGCACTGCATGAGCTGGAGGCTTCATGGACAAGGCTCCAGATGGTAGTGGTAATATCATCCTCTGTCAGTGTTGACTTGCTGAAGCACAACGAGCTGTCATATTTGCCTTCGTACTCGCACATAAGCCGACCTCTGTGGCTTAAAGGCATGATCCACCAGGAAATCCAGCCGCAGATCAAATCCAATCCTATTAAACCGTTGGCCAGGAGCACTTTGATCTTGGCGTGGAACGACTCGTATCTGGCACGCTCCGAGGCTAAGAGCCGGCCGGGAAGCTCTGTGTCTGTCCTAAGCTGGGAGGGGCGGTAACCCGCCAGCGAGTGCTCTTTCTCAGGAGAGGTCTGTTGGCAGTAGAACCACGTCTTATTCCAATCCTTTGGGTGACTCGGCATTGGAGTGGCAGGAAAGATGATGTCTCGGCGGCGTTGAATAGAAATGCCGCCCAGCTCTAGGCTCGGACCACCCTTCATTTCAGTTTGTTGGTTGGCATAGAAGAACTCTCGAAAGAACCCCATGGACGGCTTAGTTTGCAGATAAGCTTCGGAGAGAACTTGGAAGTTGCAGATGTTTGAGACGGAGTTGGGTGCCAAGTCTTGAGGATGCAGCTTGTAAAAATGAAGAACATCCCGGAAAAACTTAGAGCCGGGTGGCATGAACCCTCGCTCGATGTGATCAGTGAAGACCACTATCTCTCCTTTCTGGGGAGAAGGCCGGGTCTCTTTACCCAGAACCCGCCAATTGAGGACCTCTATGGGAGGGAGAGTACCCGCTTCAACATAACCTGCGAAGTACTCCTCCGTAACGCAAGAACCAACCCAGTTGCATGAGCTGGACGCACGAGACATATTGGCGGGTTAAATACTATGCAGGGTAAAGGGCGTGATGAGTCAAGCGCAAGCAAATATTTATGATGGCGTACAAGTTTAAGGGTTCTGTGGATAATGTGGAAAGACCCGGTTGATGCGAGCCAGAGAAGCTTGGCGACTC
Source organism: Hordeum marinum (assembly GCA_022496015.1). Classification (NCBI taxonomy): domain Eukaryota; kingdom Viridiplantae; phylum Streptophyta; class Magnoliopsida; order Poales; family Poaceae; genus Hordeum; species Hordeum marinum. Next base: position 365,992,576 of record CM039676.1, on the reverse strand, counting down.
AACGGAGGAAAGGAAGATTGAAAATCGGCTAAGTCCTAAAAAACAGATTCCGCAAACTACTACTATGGCTACGGATCTACAAAAGCAGAGAAAAGGATTTTAATCCTGACCTAGCGATGAACAGCGGAAGAAAAGAAAAGGGACCGGAGCCATCGCGGTCCGCGCATTACGCGCAGCCGGCCCGTGCACGGCGGCAAGGCGAGAGCGCAATCTAAAAGCACCAACGACGTCGAGATATACTCGCGCTGGCGGTGCCGGAGCCCCCGGTGAAGCCCTACTACGATGGTGGGCGATCTAAGAAGAAGGAGAACTCACCGGAGATGTCGCGACGGAGGCGGAAGGTCTCTGGTACGAATCAGGGTGATGCAGCGGCCCGGTCGGTGTAGCTACGAAGACGGCGTCGAATGACAAGGACACTGGAGCGGCAGCGACAGGAAGAAGAAGAAGAGGCGTGAGCGGGAAGAGGGAAAGGCTTCGACCCGCACGGTTCTTATTTAAAGAGGGAATTAGGGAGGCGCAAAAATCCAGGCGACGACACCGTTTGACCGAAGCGAACGCCTCGATTCTCGAGATGACTATTTAATGAAAGATTCGGTGATACGTCAGCGGATCTCATGACGTCACGCTAGGTCATTTCCGAGCGACTCGCCAAAATCAGAAGAGAAGGATGAAGTGAGCAAGCTCAATTCATCTTGGGGCCTAATGTTGGGGATATAACCCCGCGATATGACCCGCCCTAGAGGCTCCGGTCCATGTTGCTGGCTCGTGAGCCGGCCCAAGAGTGAGACGTAAGACTGGTGGCCCAGGAAGATAGGCGGCTCAAGGTGTGGGCCGTACGACGGCCCGGACGGAGAAGACCCGGGCGTATAAGCCGTCTCAAAGACAGCTTGGACAAGAAGATAGAGAGAGACTCGGACATACAATAAGACTCGGTTAACAATTGTAACGACCCGGTGGTCCTGACCTCCTATATAATGCAGACCCGGGGCGACTTAGAGGACAGGTGATCGAGAACTAGGTCAAGCTTCTAGCTCCTTGTAATCGATACACAAGCAATACAAACACAAGCAGGACGTAGGCTATTACCTCGACTTGAGGGGCCGACCCTAGGTAAATCCGTGTCTTCCGTCCCGATCAACCCCTTTGGGTCCACCCCGTTAGCGATGGCCTCAAATCCAAGTCCATTCACCCAGACATCTGCCGTGATAAATCCACGACACATATGATGAAACTACATAGTTTTCAAACATACTAAAGAAGAATTTTGTTCGTAGGCGACTGAAGCTACTGCACCGCCAGAGTTTTTCCCACCGATGTGCTCCATCAGGTGTTAGTGATGCGTCACTCCATACGCTCCCATCCTCTTGCATTGCACGATCAAACACCTAGTATGCCGCCTCCATGAGTTTTCTCGATCCTTGTTGGAGAATCACCACCGTTGTTTCCTTCTGTAAAACAACAAATGAAATGAATAATAGAGTATGGGCCACGCGGGAATTCTCTCTAGAGGCACGCTTTGTTGTGTATCTTCCAGATAACCCATATCATCGCGGATAGGCCAATAAACATTGTTTTACTCTCTCATAGAGGAAGGCATGCAAGCAATGTAACATACTGATTTAAGTTGAATGGGAGCACAAGAAGTTGAAAAGCACACTGAATAACACTTCAATATCTTGTTTCTAAAGGTCCGGTACTCCCTCTCCTCTCGCCCTTGCACACACACACACACACCCCCGCGCGGGTGGCGCCGCCACCTCCCGTCTCTATCCCCCTTCCCCCTCCTTTCCCCCATCACCGCTGGTCGGAGCCTCCGGGGGGAAAGCCCCTGGTTGTGGTTGGCAGCGGGGGCTCTCTCCTCTTTGTCTCGGATGCGGGCATCATGGGGCGGCCTGCCCGGTGGAGGCGTTAGGCTCGCTCGGGGCCTAGCGGTGCTGCGGTGGTAGCTCCTGCCGGCGGCGTGCAGCGGCACGACGGTGGGGGCTTGGCAGTGGCGTGGCTGGTGAAAGTGCATTATTGCCCTTAACAATTTTTGACATCTATGACAATTTCATTTGTGTTTCTAACCACATGCTCTAGTATAAAACAGCACCGTCAAAATTGAAGAGAAGCACGAATGGTTATTCTCCCTCTACGTGGAAAAAGGTATAAGCAGATTGCCATATTGTTATCTTTTCTTTCGTGAGTCCCTACAGCAGCCGCACTATTAAGAGGGGGTGCATCATGAAAAACATCTAGGAATCGACTTCACACACACATATGATCTGGCAAAATCAACTTCATCATTGGTACATTTTTACACGACGCAATGACTCTGTCGAGGCCGGAACTTCTGGGGACCAGAAGGTCCGGGAAGCTTCCGGGCCACCCAGAGAAACTGCACTGTCTGCAATCTCTCTATGTAGCCCGTAACCTTGCCGGACCCTATCCGGAACTTCCGTTCCCCGGAACTCCCGGGCTGGCAGGAACTTCCGGACGTCGGAACTTCCATCCTTGTTCTCGCAGCTTCTGGGGTATTCCAGAGAAGATGAAAACTCTTTGTGTAGCCCGGAACCTGGCCGGAACTTCCGGGGTCCGGAACCTCCGGGCTTGGACGGAACTTCCGTTCCTCACAGGAATCTGGCCGCAACGGCTGGATTTTGTCCCCACCTACAAATAGTCTTCTTCTTCCACACGAAGAGGCTAACGAGTCCATTTCTCTCTCCACCATTTCCAGACCTCGATTTCTTGGAGTTCTTCCTCCTTAGCCAACTAAAGCTCTTGATCTTTTGAGGAGTAAAGGAGGAGTGCTTGATCTACGCATTGACCAAAGCAAAAGTTGATCCCCCCTTGTTTCGTGGTGCATCTTGTTACTCTTGGAGGTCGGAGACTCGTAGGATGTAGGAGTTCTCCGGCAAGGAATCGTTCATTGTGATTACCCCCGGAAAGTTTGTGAGGGTTTGGTGACCACCCCAAGGTCTACCACTAGTGGTTGGGAATCGTCTTCGTGGTGATATCTCAAGGAGAGAATAGGGCGAGCCTTCGTGGCATTGGTGTGCCTTCGTGGTAACATCCACCTCTCTAAACGGTGACGTAGCTTCCCTCCAAGGAAGTGAACATCGGCATACATCCTCGTCTCTCGAAGTTGCAGTTATTCCTAACCCTAACTCCCTACTTGTGGTTATTTATCTCTTAGTATTTACTTATATATTATTTTGCTTGCTTACTCATATACTTGTGGTACTTGTTTGCTTGGTGTAACTCTTAGCATCATACTTGCAATTGTTCAGGCTTACTTTCATATTCCGCACTATCGCCTAAAAATTGCTAAGTAAAAATTAAAATTTGTAATTGTACATATTCACCCCCCTCTAGGTCCACCTCAATCCTTTCAATTGGTATCAAAGCCTCGTGCTCTATTCGTGTGGCTTAACCGCCCTAGAGCAAGATGAACCCCGATGGGACTCCCCTTGTTGCGGATCCGAAGGATAAGGGCGCGGCTTCCACGAAAGCCAACTCTTTTACTTCTGAGGATCTGGAATGGGCCCTTGCTAAGAAAAAGGAGGAGCATGATGCTTCTCTTGAGGCCTTGGTCGAAATGAGATTAGCCACATTAACCACGATGCTTGCACCACTTTCGGGTGGTGCGGCCTCGAGGCCAACTGTGTCTACTCCTTCACTTGGCCAACAACCTCCTAGCAATGGCTCTAGTGTTCCATGGCTTTATGGAAGACCTCAAGTTGAGAAACCTAAATATAATCCTAGAGGAAAACCTCCTTTGCTTGATGACGGTTCCAATTTTGCTTTGTGGACAGTTGGTATGCAGGACCATCTTAGGTACGCCAATGATGAAATGTTGGAAATCTTGGAGCATGGCTATAACCCTTTTGACCCAAAGAATATCACTCCAAGAGAGACATATGACAAGCATCTCAATGACACCACAATCATGTGCATAAGAAAAGGAATGAATGATAAGCAAAGGATACCCTGCATACATATCACAAGTGCCAAGGAATTATGGGACAACATTGTAAGGACCAAGACCGGTACCTCCACTCTCCGGCTTGCTCAGTATGAAATTGCCAAGGGTCAATTGCAAAACTTTTGTATGGAGAAATGTGAATACCCCAAGCATCTCCTTGAGTGTCCCATGACTCTCTCCGCTGATATTGAGTCCTGTGATTGTGACAAGACACAAGATGGTTTCAACTTGACTAAGCGGTTTCTCATGGACAAGATACTACATGCTCTCGCCCCATGTCATCACCAAATGGTGTGGGGCATAAGACAACATCATGGATTCAAGGAAATGACTCCAGATGACATCATATCCACTTTCCAATTATTTGAAGAGTCAAAGGCAAATGCTACAAAACATCTTGCCATGCATGGTACCTCAGCATCAAAGATCAATCTTGATTTGAAGGCCAAGAATGTATGTGAGGAAGAGCATAGTGAAGAAGAAGAAGATGATGATGATGATGAAGATGGTGATGAGATTGACTCTGATGAGAGCCCTTCATATGACGACATTGCCCTCTTTGTCAAGAGGTTTAGCACGGGAAAATTCAAGGGAAGATTCCAGAAGAAGAAAGTGAGAAAATGCTACAACTGTGAAGAAACCAACCACTTCTCCAACGATTGCCCTTATGTGAACAGAGAAGATAAACCAAGGTTTCCCAAGACCTTTCCTAAGAAGTTGCCAAATCCTATGAACTCCAAGCTCAAGAAAAGAGACGGGAAAGCAATGGTTGCTCATGAAGAATCCAATCCAGATGATGTTGGTGGTGGTGTCGGAGTAGCTCAAGATTCTAAAAACACCTTGAGGCTAGTCAACAAGGGTGGTGAGGCTGTCACCTACAACTATATGAAAGACTACAAGGGCAACGCTGACAAGTGCTTAATGGCAAAGGTCGTGATAGAATATGGAGAGGACCAAAACTCTCCTGACAAGGTCAAGGTAACCCAACGCTCAAATCGTGATGAGGATCTTAATGTGGAGGATAATGATGATAATGATATAGATGATCCTATGCTTGCTAAACTAAATAAGGTCATGTGCTCCCTTAAAGGAAATAAGCTCACTATGTTTCGTATGCTTATGGATATGGTGAGTAATCACACTGCTACCATTAAGGAACTCGAAACCCTCGTCACCGGGGAAAAGGAAAAGTCTGAAATCCTTGAGCGGAAAGTCCAATATGAGGAAGCACGAAATGATGAACTATGCTTGAAAATTGGTGCAAAGATTGATGATCATGATAAAAAACTTGCCTCCTTGAAAAAGGCCAAGAACTCTTGCAAGGAGTTGATGAATGATAAAAGTAAGCTTGTGGAATCTCATGTTTCTCTCTCTAAGGATTGTGAGCTTCTATCCGTGTCCCTCAAGACTAAGGAAGAGGATCTCACTCTTCTTACAAAGAACTTTCAGACGCTCAAATTTACTTAACTTGAAACTCTAGCCAACGTTTACTCTTCACCTATTATGAATGTTGATGATTGTAGTACTAACTCTAGTGGTGACCTAGCATCTATTCTTGAGGAAAACCGCTTTCTAAAGGCACAAATCGAGAAGGGAGTCATGAAATGTGCTCAAGGACAAAAGAACCTTAATGAGGTGTTGAGCCAACACAATGAGGTGTTTGCCAAGGAAGGGCTCGGGTTCGACCCAAGCATAAGCAAGAAGAAGACACCTCCTCATAAGTGCTCCACCCCTCTCAAAGAGACATTTGTACATGAAGGGCAAAAGGAGAAAGGTAAGGTTGTGAGTGGGAAGGCCACTAGGGGCATGCCCACTTTCAACAAGTAAAAAGAGTTCATGCCTCCATCCTATGTACTTTGTATAACAAAGGATGGAAAAGTTTATGCGAAATTTGTTGGTCCTCGTAATGCATTCTGCTTTTATGCTATTTGGGTCCCTAAGATCCTTGTGACTAACTTGAGAGGTCCCATTGCAAAATGGATGCCTCTAACCAAGTCATAAAATTATGTATAGGTTGCTTTCTCTGGTGGAGTCAAATGGGCAATCGATAGTGGATGCACCAACCATATGACCGGAGATAGCAGATTGCTTTTTGACTTCATGGAAGCTATTCAACCATTTATGAGCATTGTGTTTGGTGGAGGATCAAAAGGACAGGTACTTGGGTTGGGCAAGGTGTCTATCACAAATGACATGTCTATTGCAAATGTCATGCTTGTCCAATCCCTTAAATACCATTTGCTTTACGTTCGCCAATTGGCTTCAGTTGGTTATGATACACTATTTGGACTAACGGATGTGAAAGTCTTTAAGAGAGAAACTCTTGAAGTGGCATTTGTTGGAAAGTTCGATGTCAACCTTTACACGGTTGATTTCTCGAAAGAGAGCACATTCCATGCAAGTTGTCCAATGGCCAAGGCCGACAAGGGGTGGCTATGGCATCGCCGGCTAGCCCATGTCGGCATGAGAAATCTTCAAAATATCTTAAAGGGTAATCACATCCTTGGACTAACCAATGTCTCCTTTGAGAAAGATCGTGTGTGTAGTGCATGCATAGCTGGGAAGCAACATCAATCAAAGCACCCACCCAAGAATATTGTATCTACTTCAAGCCCTTTAGAGATCCTTCATGTGGATATTTTTGGGCCTCTGTCATGGGATAGTCTTGGTGGGAAAAAGTATGGACTTAACATTGTTGATGATTACTCAAGATATACATGGGTGTTTTTCCTCAAGTTCAAGGACAAGACGAAGATCACCTTCATTGATTTTGCCAAGCAAGCCCAACGCAAGTTTGACAAAGAAATCTTGGCAATAAGAAGTGATAATGGCTCTGAGTTAAAGAACTACACCTTGGAAGAATTTCTTAGTGATGAAGGGATTGAGCATCAATATTCCGCACCCTACGCTCCTCAACAAAATGGTGTAGCCGAGAGAAAGAACCGTACACTTGTGGAAATGGCCAGGTCCATGTTGGATGAATACAAGTCACCACATAGTTTTTGGGTTGAGGCTGTCAACCCCGCATGCCATGCATCGAACCGGCTCTTCCTCCACAGGATATTGAAGAAGACTCCATCATTGTTGAGGAAATCGTTAACTGGTAGCTGCTCGGCTGGTTGGCGAGTAGGGGGGTAATAGGCTAATCGGCAAGTTAATCGCCCATTTAACCAATTAATCGGGTGATTTATTAGTTAATCGGCTACTCGGTAACCCTATGAGTAGGGATTAATCAGGAAGTTAACTGGTTAATCGAACGAATTCTTGAACAGGGGACTCCATATGAGCTCCTGACCGGGAACAAGCCAAATGTCAAGTACTTTCATGTATTTGGGTGCAAGTGTTTCATCATCAACAAAAGAGAACGGTTTGGAAAATTTCAATCCAAAACAACTGAGGGGATATTTGTTGGTTATGGATCAAACTCTCACTCCTATAGAGTCTACAACAAATCCAATGGATGTGTTCTAGAAACTTGTGACGTGGTGTTTGATGAATTTAATGGCTCCCATGGGGAGCAAGTTTATCTAAGTGATGTAGGTGGAGAAGATCCCTCTGAAGATATTTTGTCCATGCGTGTTGGTGCTCTTCTTCCAATGGAACAAGAATCTCATGATGATGATGAAGAAGATGAAAGTTCCTCTCATCCTCAAGCCACTCCAACACCCATACCTCCACAAGATCCTATTTCTCAAACTATGCCCATTGTTCAAAATCAATGAGAACAAGTCCCTCGCCATGATCACATTCAAGAACAAGATCACCACCAAGGCCAAGAACAACAAAGTGCAATCTTTGATGATGAACCTCAAGAAATGCAACATGAAGAATAAGATCTTCCACCACACATTAATAATCCATATGTTGAGGATGTGGGTGATGGAAATGAAATTGAACCTCGTGAAACCCTAACCTCCATCATGCCACGAGTGGCCGGTCGTGTTGATGTTGATCAAATTCTAAACGGCATATCGGAAGGTAGAGTCACTCGTAAACAATTGACAAACTTTTGTGCTCACTTTTCATTTATCTCTAGTGTTGAGCCACTCAAGGTACAAGATGCATTGATGGACAATGATTGGCTTGTTGCTATGCAAGAAGAGTTGAACAGTTTTGAACATAACAAAGTATGGTCATTAGTCAAGAGACCAACTAAAGAACACAATGTCATTGGAACAAAATGGATTTTCAAGAACAAGAAAGATAAGAATGGCATAATCATCCACAACAACGCAAGGTTAGTGGCACAAGGGTAATCACAAGTTGAAGGTTTGGACTTTGATGAGACCTTTGCTCCCGTTGTCCGTCTTGAATCTATTCGTATCTTACTTGCGTATGCTGCTTTCAATGATTTTACATTACATCAAATGGATGTTAAGAGTGCTTTCCTTAACGGTCCTCTACAAGAAGAAGTATATGTATCACAACCACCTGGGTTTGTTGATCCCGATCACAAAGACTATGTGTATAAACTTCACAAGGCTTTGTATGGCCTCAAACAAGCACCTCGTTCTTGGTACGATCATCTTATGAAGTTTCTGCTCGATGATGGCTTTGTGAGAGGGGTGATCGATCCCACTCTTTTTACTAAGAGGGAAAAAGGTGATTTGATATTATGCCAAATCTATGTAGATGACATCATTTTTGGTTCTCCTAACGTTCATTTGTGCAAGAAGTTTGCGGCTTCCATGACGAAGACCTTTGATATGTCACTCAATGTGGACTTGAAGTTCTTTCTCTAATTTCAAATACAACAATTAAGAAGGAATTTTCTTGTCTCAAACAAAATACCTCAAGCAAATTCTAGAGAAGTTTGACATGACAAATGCTAACCCTTGTAAGACACCCATGCCTACAAAACTTGTTCTCACTGAAGACACCAACGATATTCCTTTTGAACCATCTATATACCGCTCTATGATTGGTTCATTGCTTTATATTTGTGCATCTAGACCAAATATCATGTTAAGTGTAGGCATATGTGCAAGATTTCAAGATTCCCCTAGGGAAAGTCATCATAAGGAAGTTAAGCATATTCTTAGATACCCTTTTCACACCCCAAAGTTGGGTATATGGTACCCCAAGGATGCCAAGTTTGATCTCATTGGGTACACAGATGAGCATTGGGCCGGAGACAAAGTGGGAAGGAAGTATACTTTTGGGGCATGTCAATTTCTTGGACGCTCCTTGGTAAGTTGGTCCTAGAAGAAGCAAAATTGTGTCTCCCTCTCAACCGCTGAAGCCGAATATATTGCAACCGCAAGTTGTGCAACACAATTGCTATGGATGAGGCAAACTTTGAAGGATTATGGTATCACCTATAGACATGTGCCTCTTCTATGCGATAATGAAAGTGCCATCAAGATTGCTGAGAACCCTATTGATCACCCTCGCACAAAACACATTGATATTAGGTATCATTTCTTAAGAGATCATGTGAAAAGGGGGACATTTATCTTGATCATGTTGGCATAGATATGCAACTTGCAGACATTTTCACCAAACCATTGGCTGAAGCAAGATTTTGTCAATTTAGGCATGAACTTGATATCTTGGAGCTTCATAACATTATGTGAAATCTTGTACATATACATACACTTACTTCATGTCTTGTCTAGGTGTAGGCATATATTTAGGGGGATACATTCAATTCATGAGTTCTCTCACCCTATATGATGCATAAACTAACCAAACACTCACAAAGTTACTAGGCCTCACTTTTGTGACTTAGTACTTTAAATGATGGAGTTGTGATGTTGGACTCAAGGTTAATATCTTCGCAGTGCCACGTCATATATACTCAAACATGGTGGATCCGTCCATCACCCTATCTTCGTTCCTCATGGTTTTTTTATTTGATCTATATTTTTTCCTGATCTCTACACTCATATTTTGGGCTATCTTTCCTTGATTTATTTCCTTTTTCCATGTGTGTGTAGTAGTTCGATATGACTATAGTACATGTTCTACCTAAGCCTCTCTCATCTTAAAACCCTCTGATTTTTCTCTTAGTTCACAAAGCTTCTTCCATAGGCATAAATGTTAATTTGGCTAGTGTTGGTCCTGGCAGCTTTCGGACTCTCTCCCTCAAGTTCTCGGGATTTCAGAGAGACCATGTTCTCTTTGGATAACCCGGAACTTATGGGGTAAAGCCCAGAACTTCCGGCCACCGGAACTTCTGGGGCTGACCGGAACTTCCGGGCGTCGCGGATTTGAGACACTTAACCGTTGGAGAGTGGTCGTCAAAGGCGCTTTACCTCATTTGTTTCCCTGCTCCTCCCCTCGTCTCCTCTTCCTACGATGCCCCTCTCCCATCGACGACTTCTGGGCGAGCTGCCGGCCCCCGGAACCTCCGGCCTTCCTCCCTTCCATCGTGTTCGGAGGGCATCTCGTGTGCTCTTCCCCATCTCCATGGAGCAAGGTAACCTAAGAACTCTCCCTATCCTCTATCTGGATTCACTCCTAGGGACTGTAGATGCTCATTGTATTAGGATAACATCACACACTAGAAATCTCATGTATTGCATCCACCATAGATCTGCAGTCCGTCTACCGTTCAAATCCATTGCATGATCTATGCCTGTTCTCTTCTTGGATCGGGATTGGAACCCTATGACTTTACTGGTGCCCGGAACTTCCGAGCAGGCCAGAACTTCCGGCCTTGCTAGGGTTTCTATGTCCTGGCAAGGGCTGGTACTTCCGCTGGCCAAAACTTCCGGCTACCCGAAACTTCCGGCCCCCGAAACTTCTGGCCCTCACCCGAAACCTCCGGCCTAAGTAGAGTCCTGACCTTTTTTGTGCAATGGGATTCCTTGATTATCTCTTTCCTTTTGAAGCTAGTGAACTTATCCTCTCCTCCTTCTATTTCTCTCATCTCTTTCAACAGGTGGCTCTTGTTCGCATGCTCGACCGTCTAAGGTGTATGAACGGAAATCCAAAGAGAGGGTCAAGAAGACCAAAGTTGTTGTGCTTGGGCCTCAGAATATGTTTGACTGCCATCCTGAGCCTGATCCTCAGGCTGAAGACCCTGGCTTCCCTCCTCCTGCTCCCAATCAGTCAAAGAAACGCAAGACGGTTTCCAAGAATGGCAAGCCAGTTCATGTCCATCCTCTTCCTGTGCCCATCACTATGAAAGAGTTGCCTGCACCGGAGTGGGTTGCTCAGCGCAGGGTCAATCCGTATCACGAAGAACATGAACATGTGGCTGACTCCAAATTCTAGACTCTCTTTCAGCAATGCACCTATTCAGAGATTTTCACCCAGTTTGTTAACAAGTGTGTCATTTAGAAGAGTATCAACATCGCTCACTTTGACAAGACTGCCACAAACACTGCATACTTTCCTGGGGTCCAGAATATGTGTGTCAAGCTCAATCTTCTTCCTCTCATGAATTTTCAGGATGATGTATCCCCACCTCTTGTGGCTCGGTTTTATGCCATGGTGCATTTTGGAACTGATATTCATCGGATTCTTATATGGATGTCTGGTGATGAGAAGTTCTCGGCTCCATTCTCTGAGCTGGCTCGTCTTTTGGGCTACACATACACTAACACTATTGTTGACCGTGGGTACAAGATCCATGACAGAGGAGTCTTTCAGGTTCATCACTTGGCTGACTTGTACCCTCCTGGAGGACATGTTGGCTCTGTTGGTAACCTTCTGTCCTTCTATGATATCATGCACCGGATTTTTCGCGAAGTAATAGTAGTCAAGGTGGGTGACAAAAACAAGATTCGTGGTCATCTCATCAACCTCCTTCACTACACCTGTCACTCCTCTGATATGGGTCCTATTGATGTGATGGATTTCATATGGCATGAGATGTACAGTGTGGTGATGAAGCGCAAGGTTCCGATCTATGCTCCCTATATCACTTCCTTGATTGTTGAGATTGCTCCCGATGCATTTGCTGGCCGGCGTCTGACTATTCACAACGGTGTTAACTTGTTGGTTAAGAAAGGCAAGGCTACCATTCCTGAGGGTGATGGTGATGAGGAAGAGGATCTTCATGCTAGGGGTGCACATCACTTTGAACTCCGCTCTCGCTCTCATGCTTTTCGTCGTGGGGAACCTAGTGATTCCAGGTCTCGGAAGAGCAACAAAGTTTGGCGTCTTATTAAGAACATGTTGTGTCGACAGCAAGATATGCACAGGAAGCAGTGGGAGGAGCACAAGTCTAGGAAGGAGGGCGGGAAGGCCCTTAAGGATGGCATTCGTACATCTGGTATGACCATTACTCATGGTTCTGAGTCTCGTGTGACACCCTTTGATCAATACCAGTCCCAGTTTGCTCGGTTTGATGTCGAAGATGGAGATGAAGCCTCTTCTCATCGCCCTCATGGCTCATGGTCTTCTGGAGAGTCGTCCAACGACTCATCTGCTTAGGGGCGTGAGTAGTGCATTCCTCATTTTTCCTTTTTGCCATCTTGATGACAAAGGGGGAGATGTTGTATTGCTTGATAGGGGCGTTGTCTCTTCGTTTTATTGTTTTATCTGAACCTTTGTTGAACCTTTGCTCTTATTTGCTTCTATTTGAACCTTATCGTTGTGTGTTCTTGAACTATCTATTCTTATGTGAGCACTTTATGGGTTACACTGTGTTTCATGGTGTCATATTTCTTATTTTTCCCAGAAGCGACATCTATCATAATTGACATATCCATATGAAAACAAGGTTAGTAAATCATTCTATGTCGCTTTATTATCCTTGTGAGGGTAGCACAGTGTGAGGGGTAGCTTCTTTCAAACATGTCTTTGGTATTCAAATACAAATCTAAAGTAAGGCATAGGTTGTGGGGGAGTTGTTTCCTTTCATTAAAACTACTTTATATTCTACATGCGTTGTGTGGTTTCCCTCTCAAGCATTATTGTCATCTATGTCAAAAAGGGGGAGATTGAAAGTGCGTTATTGCCCTTAACAGTTTTTGACATCTATAACAATTTCATTTGTGTTTCTAACCATATGCTCTAGTATAAAACAACACCGTCAAAATTGAAGAGAAGCATGGATGGTAATTCTCTCTCTGCATGGAAAGAGGAAAAAGCGGATTGTCATATTGTTATCTTTTCTTTCTTGAGTCCCTAGGACAGCCGCGGTACTAAGAGGGGGTGCATCATGAAAAACATCTCGGAATCAACTTCACACACACACATATTCTTAGGGAACATTGCATGGGAAACAAAAAAATTCCTATGCACACGCAAGATCTATCCATGGTGATGAGCATCTATGAGAGGGACAGTGGATCTACATACCCGTGTAGATCGCTAAACGGGAAGCGTTAAGAAACGCGGTTGGTGTAGTCGAACGTCTTCACGATCCAAATCACCTAGCGTCCCGCGATCTCATCAAGATCCATGCCGCGATCCAATCACTATCTGTCCTGCGAACTCATCATGATCCGTCCCGCGATCTCATCACGGTCCGCCAAGCGATCTTGATCACGGTCCTTCCGATCTAGCGCCGAACGGACGGCACCTCTGCGTTCAGCACACGTACAGCTTCATGAATTTCTCCACCTTCTTGATCCAGAAAGAGGGAGTGGAGAGGTAGAATATTTCTCCGGTAGCGTGATGGTGCTCCAGCGATGGTGGTGGAGCTATTTTGGCAGGGCCTCGCCTAAGCACTGCAGAAATCCGATCTAGAGAAGAAACTATGCACTAGAGGAACGGGTAGCACGTGGCTGAAAATCTTGTGCTAAAACCATAAAACCCTCTAGTATATATAGGAGGAGAGGAGGAGGAGGCTTGGCTCCCAAGGAGCCAGCCCTTGGGTCAGCCAAACCAGGAGGGAGGAGTTCTCCTCCTCCACTCCTAGTAGGATTAGGAGTCCTTCCTAATTTAGCCCTTTTTGCCTTTTTCCACCTTTTTCCTTTTAGGCTTTTTCTCCCAGCTGCATGGGCCCTTTGTGGGACTTCCTCCAGCCCACTAAGGGCTGGTATTCATCCTCCCACAGCCCATGTAGCCTCTTGGGTCGAAATACCCCTCCCGATGGTCTCCCGGTACACTACCGACACTCCCGGTACACTACTGATGAGCCCAAAACTTTTCCGTCGACCAAAACAGGACTTCCTATATATATCAATATTTACCTCCGGACCATTCCGGAGCTCCTCGTGATATCCGGGATCTCATACAAGACTCTGAACAACCTTAGGTCACCACCATACATAACTCTATACTACCGAAACGTCATCAAACCTTAAGTGTGCAGACCCTGCGGGTTCGAGAACTATGTAGACATGACCGAGACACCTCTACGGTCAATAACCAATAGTGGGACCTGGATGCCCATATTGGTTCCGACATATTCTACGAAGATCTTTATCAGTCGAACCTCTATGTCAAGGATTTAGTTGATCCCGTATGATGTTCCCTTTGTTCTTCGGAATGTTACTTGCCTGAGATTCGATCATCGGTATCTCCATACCTAATTCAACCTCGTTACCGGCAAGTATCTTTACTCGTTCCGTAATACAAGATCTCATGAATAACACTTAGTCACATTGCTTGCAAGGCTTATTGTGATCTTGTATTACCGAGTGGGCCCTGAGATACCTCTCCGTCACACGGAGTAACAAATCCCTGTCTTGATCCATGCCAACCCAACAGACACCCTTGGAGATACCTGTAGAGTACCTTTATAGTCACCCAGTTACGTTGCAACGTTTGATACACACAAGGCACTCCTACAATGTCAGTGAGTTGCATGATCTCATGGTCATAGGAACAGATACTTGACATGCAGAAAACAGTAGCAATAAACTGACATGATCATATGCAACGTTTGTAGTTTGGGTCTTGTCCATCACATCATTCTCCTAATGACGTGATCCTGTTATCACATGACATCTCATGTCCATGACTAGGAAACCATAGCCATCTTTGATCAACGAGCTAGTCTATTAGAGGCATACTAGGGACATGTTGTTGTCTATGTATCCACACATGGATCTGAGTTACCAATCAATACAATTATAGTATGGATAATAAACTATTATCATGAACAAGCAAATATGATCATAATTAATTTATTATTGCCTCTAGGGCATATTTCCAACACACATGATCTGGCAAAATCAACTTCATCATTGGTACATTTTTACATGACGCAATGACTTTGTCGAGGCCGGAACTTCCGAGACGCCGGAACTTCCGGGGGACCAAAAGGTCCGCGAAGCTTCCGGGCCACCCAGAGAAATTGTTGGAAATATGCCCTAGAGGCAATAATAAATTAGTTATTATCATATTTCCTTGTTCATGATAATCATTTATTATCCATGCTATAATTGTATTGATCGGAGACTTAGATGCATGTGTGGTTACATAGACAAAACCATGTCCCTAGTATGCCTCTAATAGACTAGCTCGTTGATCAAAGATGGTTAAGGTTTCCTAGCCATGGACCTGAGATGTCATTTGATAACGGGATCACATCATTAGGAGAATGGTGTGATGGACAAGACCCAAACTACAAACGTAGCATTTGATCGTGTCAGTTTATTGCTACTGTTTTCTGCATGTCAAGTATGTGTTCCTATGACCATGAGATCATGCAACTCACGGACATCGAAGGAGTGCCTTGTGTGTATCAAACGTCGCAACATAGGGTGACTGTAAAGGTGCTCTACAGGTATCTCCGAGGGTGTCTATTGAGTTGGCATGGATCAAGACTGGGATTTGTTACTCCGTGTGACGAAGAGGTATCTCAGGGCCCACTAGGTAATACAACATCACAATAAGCCTTGCAAGCAATGTGACTAAGTGTTAGTTGCGGGATCTTGTATTACGGAATGAGTAAAGAGACTTGCCGGTAACGAGGTTGAACTAGGTATAGAGATACCGACGATCGAATCTCGGGCAAGTAACATGCCGAAGAACAGAGGGCACATCATACGGGATTAACAGAATCTTTGACATAGAGGTTCGACCGATAAAGATCTTCATAGAATTTGTAGGAACCAATATAGGCATCCAGGTCCCGCTATTGGTTATTGACCGTAGAGGTGTCTCGGTCATGTCTACATAGTTCTCGAACCCGCAGGGTCTGCACACTTAAGGTTCGGTGACGTTTTGGTAGTATAGAGTTATGCATGGTGGTGACCGAAGGTTGTTTGGAGTCCCGGATGAGATCCCGGACGTCACGAGGAGCTTCGGAATGGTCTGGAGGTAAATATTGATATATAGGAAGTCCTATTTTGGTCGCCGGAAAAGTTTCGGGCTCATCGGTAGTGTACTGGAGTGCCGGTAGTGTACCGGGAGACCATCGGGAGGGGTATTTCGACCCAAGAGGCTACATGGGCTGTGGGAGAGTAAATACCAGCCCTTAGTGGGCTGGTGGAAGTTCCACACAACGCCCATGAGGCTGGGAAGTAAAGCCCAAAGAGAAAAAGGTGGAGAAAGGCAAAAATAGGGTGAATCCTAGTCCTACTAGGATTGAAGGTGAATTCCACCTCTCCACCTAGTTCGGCCGACACCTTGGAGGCTTGTCCCTTGGGCCAAGCCTCCTCCTCTCTTCCTCTTATATATACTAGAGGTTTTAGGATTTTGGCATAGAATTTTCAGCCACGTGCTGCCCGTTCCTCCAGTGCATAATTTCTCCTCTAGATCGGTTTTCTACAGCGCTTAGGCGAAGCCCTCCCAGAATAGCTCCACCACCATCGCCGGAGCGCCATCATGCTGCCAGAGAACTCTTCTACCTCTCCGCTCCCTCTTGCTAGATCAAGAAGGCGTAGATCATCATCAAGCTATACGTGTGCTGAACGCGGAGGTGCCGTCCGTTCGGCGCTAGATCGGAAGGACCGTGATCAAGATCGCGAGACGGATCACGATGAGTTCGCGGGACAGATCGTGATGAGTTCGCGAGATGGCGTGATGAGTTCGCGGGACGGATCGTGATGAGTTCGCGAGACGGATTGTGATGAGTTCGCGGGACGGATCGTGATGAGTTCGCGGGACGGATCGTGATGAGTTCGCGGGATGGATCGTGATTGGATCACGGGACGGATCGTGATGAGATCGCGTGACGCTCGGCAATTTGGATCGCAAAGACGTTCGACTACACCAACCGCGTTTCTTAACGCTTCCCGCTTAGCGATCTACAAGGGTACGTAGATCCACTCTCCCTCTCGTAGATGATCATCACCATGGATAGATCTGCGTGTGCGTAGGAAATTTTTTGTTTCCCATGCAACGTTCCCCAACAGTGGTATCAGAGCTAGGTCTATGTGTAGATGAGATCTCGAGTAGAACACAAAGAGTTTGTGGGTGTTGATGCTTAGATTGCTTCATCCCTTGGTTGTGTTTTGGTTCAGCGGTATTTGGAGATGAAGCAGCCTGGACCAACATTACTCGTACGCTTACGAGAGACCGGGTCCCTCAACCGCAACTTGTTGCATAGATGGCTTGCGGGTGCTAGTTTCTCTCACTTTAGTTGGATCGGATTCGACAAAGGCGGTCCTTGAGAAGGTTGAAAAGCAACTAGTGTATCACCGTTGTGGTTTTTGCATAGATGAGAATTGTTCTTGCTAGAAACCCGTAGCAGCCACGTAAAACATGAAACAACAATTAGAGGATGTCTAACTTGTTTTTGTAGGGTATGTTGTGATATGATATGGCCAATTACATGATGTGATATGTGATGTATGAGATGATCATGTGATGTATAGATTATCACGACTTGCATGTCGATGAGTACGGCAACACGCAGGAGCCATAGGGTTGTCATTAATTATTGTATGACCTACGTGTCAATCACTAAGCGCTATGTAATGCTTTAGTTTATCGCTAAACGATAGCAATAGTAGTAGAAGCATGTTGGGCGCGACAACCCCGATGGCGACACTTTGATGGAGATCAAGATGATGGAGATCATGGTGTCTTGCCGGTAACGATGGAGATCATGCCGGTGCTTTCAAGATGGAGATCAAAAGCACAAGTTCATGGACATATCATGTCACTTATGATTTGCATGTGATGTTAATCCTTTTATGCACCTTGTTTTTCTTAGGACGACGGTAGCATTATAAGGTGATCCCTCACTTAAATTTCAAGATGAATTTTGTTCTCCTCGAGTGTGCACCGTTGCGAAAGTTCGTCGTGTTGAGACACCACGTGATGATCGGGTGTGATAGACTCTACGTTCACATACAACGGGTGCAAGCCAGTGTTGCACATGCAGAACACTCGGGTTAAACTTGACGAGCCTAGCATGTATAGACATGGCCTCGGAACACAAGAGACCGAAAGGTCGAACATGAGTCATATAGTAGATATGATCAACATGATGATGTTCACCATTGAAACCACCTCAACTCACATGATGATCGGACTTGAGTTGGTGAATTTGGATCATGTATCACTCGAATGACTGGAGGGATGTCAATTCGAGTGGGAGTTCTTAAGTAATATAATTTATTGAACTCATTATCATGAACATAGTCAGTAGTGTCTTTGCAAACTGTGTTGTAGATTACTAGCTCATGCTGTAGCTCCCTTGAATTTTTATATGTTCCTAGAGAAATAGAGTTCAAAGATGATGGTAGCAATATTGTGGTCTGGCTCCGTGATCTGAGGATTGTCCTCATTGCTGCACAGAAGTCTTATGTCCTTAATGCACCGCTCGGTGCGCCAACCCCTCAAGCGTTGTTTGTAGATGTTGTGAACATCTGACAGGCATGTTCTGATAACTACTTGATAGTTTAGTGCGTCATGCATTACGGCTTAGAAATGAGGCTCCGAAACGTTTTGAACGTCACAGAACATATGAGATGTTCTAAGAGCTGAAATTAGGATCTCAGGGTCATGCCCACGTTGCAAGATATGAGATCTCCAACAAGATTCTTTGCCTGTAATATGAAAGAGAATAGCTCAATCGTTGAGTTCATGAGACGGATCGTGATGAGTTCGCGAGACGGATCGTGATGAGTTCGCAGGATGGATCGTGCTGAGTTCACGAGACGGATCATGATGAGTTTGCGGGATGGATCATGATGAGTTCGCAAGACGGATCGTGATTGGATCACGGGACGGATCGTGATGAGGTCACGGGACGCTCGGCGATTTGGATCGCGAAGGCGTTCGACTACACCAACCGTGTTTCTTAACGCTTCTTGCTTAGCGATCTACAAGGGTATGTAGATCCACTCACCCTCTCGTAGATGCTCATCACCATGGATAGATATATGTGTGCGTTGGAATTTTTTTGTTTCCCATGCAACGTTCCCCAATAGAAACTACACTGTGTGCAATCTCTCTGTGTAGCTCGGAATCTTGCTGGACCTTGCCCGGAACTTCCAGGCGTCGGAACTTCCGTTCTTGTTCTGGCAGCTTCTGGGGTATTCCAGAGAAGATGAAAACTCTTTGTGTAGCCCGGAATCTATCCGGAACTTGGCCAGAACCTCCAGGCTTGGACGGAATTTTCGGTCCTCGCAGGAATCTGGCCCCAATGGATGGATTTCGTCCCCACCTATAAATAGTCTTGTTCTTCCCCACGAAGAGGCTAACGACTCCATTTCTCTCTCCACCATTTCCAGACCTCGATTTCTTGGAGTTCTTCGTCCTTATCCAACTAAAGCTCTTGATCTTTTGAGGAGTGAAGGCAGAGTGCTTGATCTACATATTGACCAAAGAAAAAGTTGATTCCCCCTTGTTTTTCATGGTGCATCTTGTTACTCTTGGAGGTTGGAGACTCCTAGGTGGTAGGAGTTCTCCGGCGAGGAATCGTTCATTGTGATTACCCCCGGATAGTTTGTGAGGGTTTGGAGACCACCCCAAGGTCTACCACTAGTGGTTGGGAATTGCCTTCGTGGTGATATCTCAAGGAGAGAATAGGGTGAGTCGTCATGGCGTTGGTGTGCCTTCATGGTAACATCCACCTCTCTAAACGGTGACGTAGCTTCCCTCCAAGGAAGTGAACATCAGCATACATCCTCGTCTCTTGGAGTTGCAGTTATTCCTAACCCTAACTCCCTACTTGTGGTTATTTGTTTCTTAGTCTTTACTTATATCTTATTGTGCTTGCTTACTGATATACTTGTAGTACTTGTTTGCTTGGTGTAACTCTTAGCATCATACTTGCAATTGTTCAGGCTTACTTTCATATTCCCCATTATCGCCTAAAAATTGCTAAGTAACAATTAAAATTTGTAATTGTACCTATTCATGCCCCCTATAGTTTTATCTTGATCCTTTCAGCTGGCCTGTGTGGTGGCGGAGCATGCGCATGGTGGCGACGGGGAGCCAGGTCGTTCCAGATCTGTTTGGGTTGGATGTGGTGGTGGCCTCGTATGCGTTCCCCATGGGTGACAAGGGCTATGGTGGCGTAGGTCGTCAGCTGCTGCTCTTGCCATGGCGCTCTCCTGGTGGGGGTGGCGTGGGACAGCGGTGGAGGTGGGCGCCCCCCATTTGGCGGCTGGCACGGGTCAACATGGTGGTATCGGTCGGCTTCGACCTTGGGTGGTGGTGGCCCAGGCCGGCTGGTGCTTGCTACGGCGGTTGGACACGTAGGTGCGTGCCTGGCGGCTCCGACACCTGGAGCTCGCTGGGCGGCATGGATTGGGTAGTGGCCCGGTCTGGCAGCTGGGCTGGTCGGCTGCGGCGGTGGCTGGTGTCCCGTTGTCGTTTCGTCTCTAGGCGGTTTGTGTTGGCCTTTGATCCATCTCCTTGTTGTCTAGGCGTTGCCTTTGTCGAAGGCCTGGTCCTCTCCCAGTTGCGGTTCATCGCCTGTCTCGCGACCGGGGCCGTGGGACCGTGCTCGTCTCACGCTCGGCAGCAGGACCGCGCCCGTCTCATGTCCGGCTGCAAGACCGAGCCCGATTCGTGCCCAGGGCTGTAGGACGGGGCGATGGTGGCCAATTTTGGCCGGCCTATTGGGTCTTGGCGCTGGGGGCCGCCCAGGGGTGCGAAAGGCGGGTCCTTTTTGCTCATCTCTTTGGTTGAGGTAGCGACATGCAGATCTTGGGTAAGGTGGTGTCAATGTCTCGGATGCCGGGGCGGCGGCCCTGGTGGTGGTAGCACGGTGCTCATGGGCATAGCTCATAGCTTGGTGCTGCCTGGTGGCCATGTTCGTGTGCGTGGCATGGTAGCCGGGGTGTGGCATTCGGTGGCAGTGTGTTGGCCGGGGTGAAAACATGTGCTATCTTCGGACGGACCGACGGTGGTGATGCTCATTCCCTTCTTGAAGGCATCATCGCAGCTCTCACTGCCCTTCGTGTTGCTCAAGTGGAAACTCTAATCCTTGGCTCGTGCGGTGACGGCGCAACGGTGTCGCTCCCTTCCTGAAGGCACCGCCTTGGAGTACACAGGTCGTCATATGCGGCTGCATCTCTTCGTTTTAGGGGTGGTGTTGCTGCACCCAATGCCTATGTATCTTGCCTTGGGTGTGTGTGTGTTCTTGTGGCGCGTGTTTGTACTCGAGTGCTATTGATCGTTGCTTTATATATAAAGCGGGGCGAAAGCCTTTTTCGGTAATAACACTTCAAATGAACCTAGCTAGCAACTAATTGATCATGAGCACAAAACAGACATTTATTTCCACACACGATGCAAAAATAATATCTCTGATTAAATACTATGTTTTAGCAGCAACCAAGAGAATTATTTGATCCTAGGTGGAATATTTATTTTCCACAAATAGCTACACATATCAAAGGGAAGATGAGACTGTTGGGGAAAATTGCATGGGAAACAAAAAAATACCTATGCACACGCAAGATCTATCCATGGTGATGAGCATCTACGAGAGGGAGAGTGGATCAACATACCCTTGTAGATCGCTAAGCAGGGAGCGTTAAGAAACGTGGTTGATGTAGTCGAACGTCTTCGCAATCCAAATTGCCGAGCATCCCGCGATCCCATCACGATCCGTCCTGCGATCCAATCACCATCCGTCCCGCGATCTCATCACGATCCGTACTGCGATCCAATCACGAATCGTCTCGCGATCTTGATCACGGTCCTTCCGATCTAGCGCCGAACGGACGACACCTCCGCGTTCAGCACACGTACAGCTCAATGACGATCTCCACCTTCTTGATCCAACAAGAGGGAGCGGAGAGGTAGATGAGTTCTCCAGCAGCACAATGGAGTGGTGGCGATGGTGGTGGAGTAATTCCAACAGGGCTTCGCCTAAGCACTTCTGAAACCGATCTAGAGGAGAAACTACAGACTAGAGGAGAGGGTAGCACGTAGCTGAAAATCTATGTGCAAAAAAACCCTAAAACCTCAATTATATATAGGAGGAGGAGAGGAGGAGGCTTGTATACAAGGGCAAGCCCTCTTGGCTTCGGCCGAAGTGGAGGGAGGAGTCCTACTCCTCCACTCCTAGTCGGTTTAGGACTCCTTCCTTATATTAGCCTTTTTTTCACCTTTTCCACTTTGGATTTCCTTCCCAGCCGCATGGGCCCTATGTGGAACTTTGGCCAGCCCACTAAGGGCTGGTATTCATCCTCCCACAGCCCATTTAGCCTCTTGGGTCGAAATACCCCTCCTGATGGTCCCCTGGTACCCTCACGGCACTCCCTGTACACTACCGATGAGCCCGGAACTTTTCCGATGATCAAAACATGACTTCCTATATATCAATATTTACCTCCAGACCATTTTGGAGCTCCTCGTGATGTCCGGGATCTCATCCGGGACTCTGAACAACCTTCGGTCCCCATCATACATAACTCTATACTACCGAAAAGTCACCGAACCTTAAGTGTGCAGACCCTGCGGGTTCGAGAACTATGCACACATGACCGAGACACCTCTATGGTCAATAACCAATAACGGGACCTGGATGCCCATATTGATTCCTACATATTCTATGAAGATCTTTATCGGTCGAACTTCTATGTCAAGGATTCAGTTAATCCCGTATGATGTTCCCTCTGTTCTTCGGTATGTTATTTGCCCGAGATTCGATGGTTGGTATCTCCATACCTAGGTCAACCTCGTTACCGGCAAGTCTCTTTACTCGTTTCTGTAATACAAGATCCTGTGACTAACACTTAGTCACATTGGTTGCAAGTATTGTTGTGATGTTGTATTACCGAGTGGGCCCTGACATACCTCTCCGTCACACGGAGTAACAAATCCCAGTTTTGATCCATGCTAACCCAACAGACACCCTCGAAGATACCTATAGAGCACCTTTATAGTCACCCAGTTATGTTGTGATGTTTAATACACACAAGGCACTCCCCCGATGTCCGTGAGTTGCATGATCTCATGGTCGTAGGAACATATACTTGACATGCAGAAAACTGTAGCAATAAACTAACATGATCATATGCTACGTTTGTTGTTGGGTCTTGTCCATCACATCATTCTCCTAATGATGTGATCCCGTTATCAAATGACATCTCATGTCCATGGCTAGGAAACCTTAACCATCTTTGATCAACGAGCTAGTCTATTAGAGGCATACTAGGGACATGGTGTTGTCCATGTATCCACACATATATCTGAGTTTCCGATCAATACAATTCTAGCATGGATAATAAATTATTATCATGAACAAGGAAATATGATAATAACTAATTTATTATTTCCTCTAGGGCATATTTCCAACAGTCTCCCACTTGCACTAGAGTCAATAATCTAGTTCACATCACCATGTGATTCACATTGTTATGAATCTAACACCCAATGAGTTTTGGGGCTCGATCATGCTTTGCATGTGAAAGAGGTCTTTTAGTCAACGGGTCTGCGACATTCAGATCCATGTGTACTTTGCAAATCTCCATGTCATACTGTAAACACTACTACCACACTCCACTTGGAGCTATTCCAAATGGTTGCTCCACTATACATATCCGGATTGCTACTCAAAGTCATCTGGATTGGTGTTAAAGCTTGCATCGACGTAACCCTTTATGATGAACTCTTTATTACCTCCATAATCGAGAAACATTTCCTTAGCCTTTTAGTTACTAAGGATAATCTTGACCGCTGTCCAGTGATCCACTCCTGGATCACTCTTGTACCCCATGACAAACTCATGGCAGGGCACACACAGGTGTGATACACAGCATGACATGCTATATAGAGCCTATGGCTAAAGCATAGGGGACGACCTTCGTCCTTTCTCTTTCTTCTGCCGTGGTCGAGCTTTGAGTCTTACTCAACTTCACACCTTACAAATCAGGCAAGAACTCTTTCTCTGACTAGTCCATTTTGAACTCTTTCAAAATCTTGTCAAGGTATGTACTCATTGAAAGTCTTATCAGACGTCTTGATCTATCTCTGTAGATCTCGATGCCCAACAATTAAGTAGCTTTATCCAGGTCTTCCTTTGAAAACTCTTTTCAAACAACCCTTTATGCTTTCCAAAAATTCTACATCATTCCTAATCAACAATATGTCATCCACATATGCTTATCAGAAACTCTATAGTGCTCCCACTCACTTTATTGTAAATACAAGTTTATCATAAACTTTGTATAGACTCAAAAACTTTGATCACCTCATCAAAGTGTATATTCCAACTCCAAGATGCTTGCTCCAGTCCATAGAAGGATTGCTGGAGCTTGCACACCTTTTAGAATCCTTAGGACTGACAAAACCTTCTGGTTGTATCACATACAACCTTTCCTCAAGTAAACCGTTAAGGAAATGATGTTTTGACACTACTAGGAAAAGGCATGCTAGTGGCGCACCAGTTTTGCCTACTAATGGCGCACTGGTGGTGCGCCACTAGCACCACGCCATTAGAATTAAATACTAATGGCGCACCCCTGGTGCGCCATTAGAATCTGGTGTACTAATGGCGCACCAGGCCGTGCGCCATTAGTATAGCCAACAGTGCGCCATTAGTATGCCTCCCAGGGGGCCATATGTACCCGTGTGCTTTGGCATACTAATGGCGCACTAGTGGCTGATGCGCCATTAGAGTCTTTTTTACAGTGCGCCATTAGAGTCTTGAGTGGTGCGCCACTAGTATGAATATTAGGAATTATTATTTTTCCTGATATTTTCACAGGTTACAAAATATATTATTGGACAGAATTTAGACAACACCACACAGCAACAACAGATTCATCGAATACAATAGAAGATTAGTCTCCGAATACAAATCATCATATTAGTCTCCGAATTCAAAAGACCGAACAAAGATAGAACATTACAAGTCTCGAGACCGCGAGTAGCGAGTTTGTCTTCACATTACAAGTCGATATCGATCATCTAAACTACCATCACATAGAAGAGAGATGCGGTCATCACGATGAGCATAATCCTGATGAAACTGGTCTTCATCCGGTTCCTCCAATGCTCCCTCCTCTCTCCCGCTAGATAGCGCGCGTATCTAGATTCCGCCTCCGCCCTAGTGGTGTACCCTTTGTAACTGTTACCGTTGAAATGGTGAACCTGTCTCCGACACTCCTCCCAGTCGTCGTAGACTTCGGGAACCTTACCCTTGTACACGACACGATGGTACCTGCAAACTCAAGGGCCTCTCGGGGTACCTGCAAAATCATCACGACATGATGGTCGGAGACAAAACCCAGCAAACTAGCACCCCAATGTGCCTCTACTTTCATATGGATGAAAAGGCCATAGACCATATGGTCCTCTGCTTTCATATGGACAAAAATCAGCTCAACTTATGTGAGCTTCCATTCCAGATCTAATAGGTCACCCAACAAAAAATAATCAATAGTTTTAGCTGGAAAAAATTCATGGATTGCTGTTAACTGAAAATTAGTGAACTTGGCAATAAAACCGGAATATTAAAACCTTTGGCAAACATAGATTAAAAGGAGAAGGTAGAACTGCAACTGATTTGGTATAGCTATGAAAGCTCACTAGTCACTACATCCCTCTTGCGACCCATGGCATACAACAAAGTAACTCCTCTCACTTTCAGGCAAAGTTCAATATAGGGTATTCCCATTATTAGTAATGACATCTCTTGCCAATCTAGTGAACATCTTCCATATAACGGATATCTTCAGTTTAGCTACTTTGCATGATGCTAAGTACAATAGGCTAGCTTTGTATCTCCCATATGTCACCCAGCTACTGTAGCGTGCGCAAAAACATAACAAGAGGCTGTCATGTTATTTGCTGATACTATTACTGATAAACAGGCCTTAATTATACTTGGAATCTACGTATGTATGTAATGTAAAAACTCTCTTATATTATGGGAAGGAGGGAGTATATTTTAGGCTCCTCTGTCTAAATAACCGGTTCATATTTCGATCATGTCAGGGAAGCAAAACATTCAACCGCTTGCATACAGTTCAACACGTTGTTACTGAAACGGGTTGACTGAATTTTGTAGTACTACTGAGCTAGTGGTTTCAAGCTTTCAGCTTTAGTTTGTAGCATTTTCTGTCGAAACGGTGAGCGATCGAAACAGAGACTGAAAAGGGATGGCGTCGTCCTCTCGCCTGATCTAGGCTGCGCCTCGGGCAGAGCAGACTATGCAAGTAGAATCAATGCAGCACAAATTACTTGATTGGAGCAAGGAGAGAAACCACATAGACTGACAAGATCAAAACCAAGGACGAGGGACCGGGAAACATAACCGGATATACTGTCGTGCCCTGGTTGTTTGATCAAACTTAATTGGGCCAGCATGAGCAACGAATGCAAGGAGATGGAGAAAACAAGTGAGAAAGGTATACAAATAGAGGAAGACTGAATAAAATTCAGAAGATCTCCGGAACTAAATGTTGACGAGTCTCCTCGAATAAGAAAGAGTATGTATCTGTATCTGCTTGGAAGAAATTAAGCAGCGTACTGAAGCCGCATCGGGTACGCCTGGACCCTCCTCGATCACATTCCGGAGGCGACAGAAGGCACTCACGATCGCACAGACCGAGCATCCATGCACCTGATCGAGCTTGATGTGCCAAACAATAGAAATTCCTCGTGGTATGATAAATCTGAATTCCTGACTATAAGTTTTAGTTTCAGAAGTAGACAAAAGTAACTAGCTCGTAACATTTCGACAACGACTAGGAATTAGTAACGCAGGGCATGACGACGTGGAAAAGCACCTGAATCATTCTTAACTCCAGAAATCATTGCATCACTTCAGGGCCAATAATTGTAGAGAGTAAAATGACAGCAAGGGCACATGGTATGATTCAGTGGCAAATTCAAGTTCCAGGTCACGATTTATTTGATCAAACCAAGTCCAACATGACAAATGGAAGAATAACTTTAGACCGGAGTACAAACTGAATTCTGACAGTATAGCTTATGAGTCTGGAATAAGCAGGGGCATGGCATGGCAAGGGAGGGAGGAGCAGGAAGGAGGCAAGGGAGGAGAGAGGAGGGAGGGAGGAAGGGAGGAGAGAGGAGGGAGGGAGGAAGGGAGGAGGGAGGGAGGAAGGAGAGAGGAGGGAGGGAGGGAGGGAGGGAGGAAGGGAGGAGAGAGGAGGGAGGAGGGAGGGAGGAGAGAGCAGAGAGGAGGGAGGAAGGAGGCCCGTACCTTGCAGCGAATAGGGTGGCGGCGATGGCGACCAGGGAGGAGGAGGCGAACAGGGTGGTGGCGATGGCGACCAGGGTGGCGGCGATGGCGAACAGGATGGCGGCGATGGCGACCAGAGACGGGAGAGGAGGAGGATCTGGCAAGAGGGAGGGACGAAGGGGTCGGGGGAGTTAGTTAGCTAAATATTTCTAATGGCGCACCCCCGAGCGGTGCGCCATTAGAATGTTTTTTTCACATTCTAATGGCGCACCGCTCGGGGGTGCGCCATTAGAATGTTTTTTTTTCACATTCTAATGGCGCATCCCCGAGCGGTGCGCCATTAGAATGCTATTTTTTAATATTCTTTTATAAGAACAGTAATAATTTTTTATAAAAACAGTAATAATTTTTTTATGAATATGAAAAAATATCATCAAATTTGTTATTTGAAAATGGGGGTGCTCGGCGGCGGTGGAGCGGGGGAGGGTGCAGGGGGTGCTCGGTGACGGTGGGTCGTCGGCGGCAGTGGAGCGGGGGAGGGTGCGGGGGGTGCTCGGTGGCGGTGGAGCGGGCCGGGGAGGGTGCGGTGGGTCGTCTCGGCGGCGGTGGAGCCCGCCCTCGCCGCGGTGGTTGTCTTGGTGCCCTTCCTCATTTCATGCCCGACCCCCATGGACGACTTCATAGTCATCTTCATCACCTTGCCACCGATAGCCATCCATAAAACCACGCAAGAGCAGGTGGTCCCGCACCTCCCCGGAATCCGGGTCCGCAATAAGGCTCTTCATCTTGCATCTTCGACACGGACATATTATCTCCGTCTCGTTCTTTTGAAGCATCTCGGCCTTCGCGGAGCTCAAAAACCTATTCACGATGCCTTCGGTCATCGTGTGGACCATGGTCGCCTGCGGGGTAGAGCAAAACGATATTTTAGAACCAAGAAAAAATTTGGCATGACTTTCCCTAAAAATAAGACCAAAAATAATGCATAGTGCCAAAATTCTCGCCGAAACGGAAATGAATCGACATTTCGGCAAAATATTGGCAAACTATCGCATTTCAAATACCGGTACCTGCAAACACAAACATATATGCAACACCACAAACATATGCAACACCACAAACATATGCAACACCACAAACATACATAGATCTAGCAAGGCCATAAAGTGCATGTGCACGTTGTTGGAGCGAGCTAGGGAGAAAAAAAGTAGATCTACAACATAAAGATAGCTTTCCCCTTACTTACCTATCAAAAAAAGGTAATTTAACCACTTAATTTTGATGAATCTATGGTGCAAATGAGGTGAGGAGGAGGAGGCAGCCGACACAAGCTTGGAGGAGGAGGTGGAGAGAATGAAGTGGGGAAAGTGAGTGTGTAGGTGTGGCTGTCCAAAATATCTAGCAGGCCCCAGGTTACTAATGGCGCACCACCTACAAATGTGCCATTAGTAACCCTGGTTACTAATGGCGCACCAGCTGGAGGTGCGCCATTAGAATTTTTGCAAAAAAAAAATTGTTACTAATGGCGCACCAGCTACGAATGCGCCATTAGTAACCCTGGTTACTAATGGCGCACCAGATGGAGGTGGGCCATTAGAATTTTTGCAAAAAAAAATTGTTACTAATGGCGCACCGTGGGTCTGGTGCGCCATTAGTGTCTACCACACTAATGGCGCACCGACTCACGGTGCGCCATTACTGGCCATATCATCTATAGCCCTTTTTCTAGTAGTGTGACATCCATCTGCCAGATTTCATAATTGAAAAATGCAGCAATTGCTAACATAATTCCAACAGACTTTAGCATCGCTACGAGTGAGAAAGTCTCATCGCAATCAACTCCTTGAACTTGTCAGAAACTTCTTTGCGACAAGTCTAGCTTTATAAATGGTGACATTTACCATCAGCGTCTGTCTTCATCTTAAAGGTCCATCTGTACTCGAAGACCTGCCGTCCAATGAGCAAGTCTACCAAAGTCTATACTTAGTTTTCATACATGGATCCTTTCTCGGATTTCATGGCCTCTAACCATTTTTCCGAATCCAGGCCCATCATCGCTTCTCCATAGCTCGTAGGTTCATCGTTGTCCAACAACATGACCTCCAAGACAGGGTTGTCATACCACTCAGGAGTAGTACGCGTCCTCATCGACCTACGAGGTTTGATAGTAACTTGATCTGAAGCTTCATGATCATCATCATTAACTTCCTCTTCAACTGACGTAGGCTCCACATAAACATATTTCTGCGCTGCGCTATTCTCTGGTTGAACAAAGGTTCAACAGCCTCATCAAGTTCTATCTTCCTCCCACTCAATTCTTTCGAGAGAAACTCTTTCTCGAGAAAGGACCCATTTTAGCAACAACACTTTGTGCTTGGATCTAAGATAGAAGGTTTACCCAACTGTTCTTAGGGTATTCTATGAAGATGCATTTATCCGCTTTGGGTTCGAGCTCATTAGGTGAAAACCTTTTTCACCTAAGCGTCGCAGCCCCAAACATTAAGAAATGACATCTTAGGTTTCAGACAAACCAAAATTCATACGGTGTCATCTCAACAGACTTAGATGGTGCCCCTTTTAAAGTGAATGTAGTTGTCTCTAATGCATAACCCCAAAATGATAGTGGCAAATCAATAAGAGACATCATAGTTCGTACCATATCTAATGGAGCACGACTACGACGTTCAGACATACCATCACACTATGGTGTTCCAGGTGGCGTTTGTTGTGAAACAACTTTTCACATTGTCTTAAGTTGTATACCAAACTCGTAACTCAGATATTCACCTCCACGATCATATCGTAGACATTTTATCTTCTCGTCACGATGATCTCAAACTTCACTCTGATTCTGCTTGAACTTTTCAAACGATTCAGACTTGTGTTTCATTAAGTAAATATACACTATATCTACTCAAATCATTAGTGAAGATAAGAAATAATGATATCCACCGCACGCTACAACACTCATTGGACCATATACATCAACATGTATCATTTCCAATAAGTCACTTGCCCATTCCAGAAAATGGGGTTTTAGTCATCTTGCCCAAGAATCATGGTCCGCATGTCTCAACCGATTCAAAATCGAATGAGGCCAAAGATCCATCAACATGGAGTTTCTTCATGCGCTTTACACCAATATGACATTTAGTGGCAATGCCATAAGTATGTGGTACTATCATTATTAACTTTGTATCTTTTGGCATCAATGTTATGAACATGTGTATTACTACGATCAAGATTCAACAAACCATTTTCTGCGTGCATGACCATTGAAGGTATTATTCATGTAAACAGAATAACCATTATTCTCTAACTTAAATGAATAACCGTGTTGCAATAAACATGGTCTAATCATGTTCATGCTTAACGCAAACACCAAATAATATTTATTTAGGTTTGTCACTAATCCCAAAGGTAGAGAGAGCGTGTGATGTTGATCACATCAATTTTGGAAACATTTCCAACACACATCGTCACCTCACACTTAGCTAGTCTCCGTTTATTCCATAGCTTTTACTTCGAGTTACTAACATTTAGCAACCGAACCGGTATCCAATACCCAGGTGCTACTACTAGTACTAGCAAGGTACACATCAATAACACGTATATCAAATATACTTTTGTCGACGTTGCTAGCCTTCTTATCTACCAAGTATCTAGGGTTGTTCCGCTTCAGCGACCGCTCTCCTCATAATAGAAGCACTTAGTCTCGGGTTTGGGTTCAACTTTGGGTTGCTTCACTGGAGCAGCAACTGTCTTGCCATCCATGAAGTTTCCCTCCTTACCCTTTCCCTTTTCGAAACCAGTGGTTTTACTAATCATCAACACTTGATGCTCCTTCTTAATATCTACCTTCGCGGTGTCAAACATCGCGGATAGCTCAGGGATCATCATTTCCATCCCTGGCATAATTATAGTTCATCACGAAGTTCTCGTAGCTTAGTGACAGTGACTTGGAGAACTATATCAATCACCATCTTATCTAGAAGATCAACTCCCACTCGATTCAAGCAAATGTAGAACCCAGACAATCTGAGCACATGCTCAACGATTGAGCTATTCTCCTTCATCTTGCAGGCAAAGAATCTTGTTGGAGACCTCATATCTCACAAAACAGTCACGAGCCTGAGATCCCAATTTCAGCTCTTAGAATATCTCATATGTTCCGTGACGTTCAAAACGTTTTGGAGCCTCAATTCTAAGCCGTAATGCATGACGCACTGAACTATCAAGTAGTCATCGGAACGTGCCTGTCAGATGTTCACAACATCTACAGACGACACTAGAGGGGGTGGCGCACCGAGCGGTGCATTAAGGACATAAGCCTTCTATGCAGCAATGAGGACAATCCTCAGATCACGGACCCAGTCCGCAATATTGCTACCATCATCTTTCAACTCTATTTCTCTAGGAACATATAAAAATTCTAGGGAGCTATAGCGTGATCTAGTAATCTACAACATAATTTGCAAAGACACTACTGACTAAGTTCATGATAATGAGTTCAATTAATCATATTACTTAAGAACTCCCAATCAAATTGACATCCCTCCGGTCATTTGAGTGATACATGATCCAAATTCACCAACTCAAGTCCGATCATCATGTGAGTTCAGGTGGTTTCAATGGTGAACATCATCATGTTGATCATATCTACTATATGACTCATGTTTGACCTTTCGGTCTCTTGTGTTCCGAGGCCATGTATGTACATGCTAGATCGTCAAGTTTAACCCGAGTGTTCTGCACGTGCAACACTGGCTTGCACCCGTTGTATGTGAACATAGAGTCTATCACACCCGATCATCATGTGGTGTCTCGACACAATGAACTTTCGCAATGGTGCACACTCGAGGAGAACACAATTTTACCTTGAAATTTAAGTGAGGGATCACCTTATAATGCTACCGTCTTCCTAAGCAAAACAAGGTGCATAAAAGGATTAACATCACATGCAAATCATAAGTGACATGATATGGCCATGAACTTGTGCTTTTCATCTCCATCCTTAAAGCACCGGCATGATATCCATCGTCACCAGCATGACACCATGATCTCCATCATCTTGATCTCCATCAACGTGTCGCCATCAGCGTTGTCGCGCCGACCATGCTTCTACTACTATTGCTACCACTTAGCAATAAATTAAAGCATTACATAGCGCTTAATGATTGACACACAGGTCATACAATAATTAAAGACAACCATATGGCTCCTGTCGATTGCCGTGCTCATCGACATGCAAGTCATGATATTCTATACAATACAAGATCATCTCATACATCACATATATGTCATCATGTAATTGGTCATATCACATCACAACATACCCTGCAAAAACAAGTTAGTCGTCCTCTAATTGTTGTTGCATGTTTTACATGGCTGCTACGGGTATCTAGCAAGAACAATTCTCACCTATGTAAAAATCACAATGGTGATACAGAAGTTGCTTTTCAACCTTCTCAAGGAACGCCTTTGTCGAATCCGATCCAACTAAAGTAGGAGAAACAGACACCCACCAGCCATCTTTGTGCAATTAAGTTACACATCAGTCAATGGAACCGGTCTCTCGTTAGTGTACGAGTAAGGTTGGTCTGGGCTGCTTCATCCCACAATACCGCTGAACCAAAACACGACCAAGGGAGGAAGCAATCTAAGCATCAATGCCCACAAACTCTTTGTGTTCTCTTAAGATCTCATCTACACATAGACCTAGCTCATGAGGCCACTGTTGGGGAACGTTGCATGGGAAACAAAAAAATTCCTACGCACACGCAAGATATATCCATGGTGATGAGCATCTACGAGCGGGAGAGTGGATCTACATACCCTTGTAGATCGCTAAGCGGGAAGCATTAAGAAACGCAGTTGATGTAGTCGAACGTCTTCGCGATCCAAATCGCCGAGCGTCCCACGATCCCATCACGATCCATCCCGTGATCCAATCACGATCCGTCCCGCGATCTCATCACGATCCATCCCGCGATCCAATCACGAATCGTCTTGTGATCTTGATCACGGTCCTACCGATCTAGCGCCGAACGGATGACACCTCCGCGTTCAGCACACGTACAACTTGATGACGATCTCCGCCTTCTTGATCCAGCAAGAGGGAGCGGAGAGGTAGATGAGTTCTCCGGCAGCACAACGGCGTGGTGGCGATGGTGGTGGAGTGATTCCAGCAAGGCTTCGCCAAAGCACTGCTGAAAACGATCTAGAGGAGAAACTACGGACTAGAGGAGAGGGTAGCACGTGGCTGAAAATCTATGTGCAAAAAACCCTAAAACCTCTAGTATATATAGGAGGAGGAGAGGAGGAGGCTTGGCCGCAAGGGCAAGCCCTCTTGGCTTCGGCCGAAGTGGAGGGAGGAGTCCTACTCCTCCACTCCTAGTCGGTTTAGGACTCCTTCCTCATATTAACCTTTTTCCACCTTTTCCACTTTGGATTTCCTTCCCAGCCGCATGGGCCCTATGTGGGACTTTTGCCAGCCCACTAAGGGCTGGTATTCATCCTCCCACAGCCCATGTAGCCTCTTGGATTGAAATATCCCTCCCGATGGTCCCCCGGTACCCTCTCGGCACTCCCGGTACACTACTGATGTGCCCGGAACTTTTCTGGTGATCAAAACAGGACTTCCTATATATTGATCTTTACCTTCAGACCATTCCGGAGCTCCTCGTGATGTCCGGGATCTCATCCGGGACTCCGAACAACCTTCGGTCACCACCATGCATAACTCTATACTACTGAAACGTCATCGAACCTTAAGTGTGCAGACCCTGCGGGTTCGAGAACTATGCAGACATGACAGAGACACCTCTACGGTTAATAACCAATAGCGGGACCTAGATGTCCATATTGGTTCCTACATATTCTACAAAGATGTTTATCGACCAAGCCTCTGTGTCAAGGATTCAGTTAATCCCGTGTGTTGTTCCCTTTGTTCTTCGGTATGTTACTTGCCCGAGATTCGATCATCGGTATCTCCATACCTAGTTCAACCTTGCTACCGGCAAGTCTGTTTACTCGTTTCCATTATACAAGATCCCGTGACTAACACTTAGTCACATTGCTTACAAGGCTTGTTGTGATGTTCTATTACCGAGTGGGCCCTGAGATACCTATCCGTCACACAGAGTAACAAATCCCAGTGTTGATCCATGCTAACCCAACATACACCCTCGAAGATACCTGTAGAGCACCTTTATAGTCACCCAGTTACGTGGTGACGTTTGATACACACAAGACACTCGTCCAATGTCCGTGAGTTGCATGATCACATGGTCGTAGGAACATATACTTGACATGCAGAAAACTGTAGCAATAAACTGACACGATCATATGCTACGTTTATAGTTGGGTCTTGTCCATCACATCATTCTCCTAATGATGTGATCCCGTTATCAAATGACATCTCATGTCCATGGCTAGGAAACCTTAGCCATCTTTGATCAACGAGCTAGTCTATTAGAGGCATACTAGGGACATGGTGTTGTCTATGTATCCACACATGTTTCTGAGTTTCGGATCAATACAATTCTAGCATGGATAATAAACAATTATCATGAACAAGGAAATATGATAATAACTAATTTATTATTGCCTCTAGGGCATATTTCCAACAGAGACTACTGTTTTTTGTATAAGGATTTAACCATAAAACCTTTGGCAGGTTTGGGGACCTATATCGAAACATCTCTATCTATAGAAAGATAATCATTTTAGTTAAGACACCTCAATGCAAGCTTCTACTCCGGATAGCTAATACATCTCAAACGTAATCGATAATTTTTACATGATTCATGTTGTATTGCTTTCAATTGCATACAATATGAGCATAGTTTTATATCAATTTCTATTAACATATTAATCAAATGCCTAGTGTGAGTTCTTTTCTTTTGTAATTTAGGAAAATCCCGAGAAAAGGTCCAAGAAAAAAAAGATAAAAATAGTTCGAGAAGTTTCACACCAAAAGAGACCCAGAAGCTAAAGCCCAGCACCAAGGGGCCTCCCAGGTGCCTAGGCGCCTAGATGCTCCTCGACCGAGGATGACTGAAGGGGGCGTCTATGGCATGTGGGACCCCATGGCTAGCATCTAGTGCCCGATGGTCTACATATACGCCCAAAACTTCGCCCTAATTATCGAGCTTTTTCCTCCACCGCTACATCGCGTTTCTGAGGCGATGTTCATTCTCAGCCTTGATCCGGAGTTCTATCATAGGGGAAGCAATCTCCATCATCACCCATATGACCAATTGCCGAAGTTGTAATCTCTCCATCTTGATGTTTCAAATGTTTAATACAATAGACATAGAGCTGCCCTACATGATTATGGTTTATGTGACACATTCCTTGCAGTGATGTCTATCATGTGATGAATTATTTCTTTATATGCAGTTTTGTGCATGCCACTTTGTTTGATCTATAGATCTATATTTCTGGATGCTTGTCTAGTAATCTTGGTCAGTTTAGATTGGTAGAGGAAGAGCTTTGCATTAGTTGGGTTCAATCTTACCAGTAATCTACCATTGTGATAGAAAGTAAAAAAAAATACTTGTATTAAATAATTCACACTAAGGGTTAAGGTTTAGTAGAGGATCCACAATTCCCTAAGCATACTAGTGCTGTGAACTTGTTAATATTTTGACCAGGAGCGTCACCCTGGCGTGGAGCAGGGAAGGAGAATGTCCCTGCTATTAATCTAAGTTTGTTGTTGTTGTCATTTCTGTTGCTTGCCTTGTTTAATCTAAGTTGTTTGCTGTTAATCTAAGTAGTTTGTTGTGATTCTCGTTGCTTGCTTTGTGTTGATCATGTGGTGGTAAGGCCATCACATTTGAATGGAGTGAGCAGAACACAAACGTTGTTTGCAACCAAACAACTGAAGTTTGCATCTGCTCACACCCTAAGCACAAAATGGGCAACCAAACAATAGGGGGGTAAGTGCCCCTTCATGCGATGCATGCAACCAAACAGGTTGCATCTGCTGCATATGAAGAACCAGGCTGGCTAGAGATGGGTATGCAATGCAGGTACTGTAGCCGAAAGCAACCAAACATGCCCCAGGTGAATATACTGTTCTGGCCTAATGTTTTGTGCCTCGACAGCACCATCACTGAAAAGGATCGGGAGACGATTGAGATGATTCTGTGTCGGTACGCTGATGAAGAGAAATGATGTATAAAAAAATCCTAAATCTTAACCCTTTTCTATATAAGGACGCGATGGTCGATGAGAAAGAAAGAAATGATCTATGGAAAAATCCACTTCTTGTTTAACGTACGTATTTTTTCTCTTGTGAAAGCTAAAAATATAAGGGGAAATGAAATTAAGAATGCACTGTTCAAACAGGCACTATTCGTCGATGGCACATCCGTTCACTGTCCCGTGTGTTACTGTTCATTATTAATATTCACAGCTACACACGTAATTTGAAACAGTTGAAGGCAAAGGAAAAATTGAAAGCTACTACTATTCACAGCTACATCACGTATTTGAACAGTAGAAGGTAAAAAAAAGTCAAGAAAACAGGAAAATGGAAAGCTTCCTGCTTTAATATATAGTATATATTAGTATGTCGTTTTACAAATGCAATTACATATGTTCACACTAAAAGTCTAGACTAGATGGTGTAGGAGGGATCTTGATCTATGACTATTATTTAGCTGTTGATACAGAGAGTGTCTCAGTTTTATAGTATTACAGACGTACTGCCTATTGTAGAACTTACACGTTTATTAATCTGACATGAGCATGAGATTTTTTTAATTCGCTTTTTCACATGATTATGTTACTTACCACACATTTTCTTCGGAGAGTGACACTTAGTGAACCTATGAACCCTAGACCAATTTTTAGCATAAGAATCACCTTCCCAACAACATTTACTTGTTGTATTATTTCAGCTGTTTTATTCAAAAAATACAAAAAAATATACATTACGCATTACCTTTTAATTTCCTTGTGCAGCTAGCAATTCTATGCTTTCGGAGGACCCCACTTGTGCAGCGGCCAAACGCCTCGCGTTCCTCCTGGACTCGTGGTCGTGGCATACTGGCAGGGAGCCGACGCGATTTCATCCGGCTCGCGCTTTCTGGATTCAGAGTCGAGGTTTAGATTCCGGTTCTTGTTTTCCTGGTGAAACAAAAATAAATCGCGCGATCTGGCGGTGGGGAGAGACGGAAACGGTTTCGTTCCTCGGCCAAGGGCGGCGTCGTCGGCGACGGCGTGGGCCTCGAATCAACGATGGGGCTTCCGGCGCTGGAGCGGATCATCTCCATGCAGCGGGAGCGGCGCCGCCGGCAAACGTTTGCCCGTGGCAAGCCGCCGCCGCCGCCTCTCTTTCAGCTCGCTCGCCCCCCTCCGCGGATAATCTGTACGTGCGTGCCCTCGTATGCTGCCCCCCGCCCAGAGAAAGGGATAGTCTTATTCAATATTGCTCCATGGCTCGCGTGCCAGATTATGTTCGTTTGGGCGTGAATTCTTGCTTCGGTTTGGTGGACAGCAAGATTGTTCTCTCGTTTTGTTCGTAATACCTGCTGACTTTCGAACAAACAAAAGTGGTTTCTTAGCAGCAACAAAGGACATTACTGAAATCATTAGTATTGTTGACCAAACTTGAATGAGAGAAACATAGTGTGCCTCCGTGTGTTTTAGTTTGCTGATTTCTTCTGTCAATGCGCAAGCTATCCATGACTAATTGACTATGCATTGTGTGTTGCAGGCAGATCGACCGCTTCAGTGCCTAAAATAAAGTCAACAGCCCTCCACCTCCGGCAAGATGGTAATTCTGAAGGTGGCAAAAGGATGAAATATCTGCCGATTCTTCCGGAGGTATGTGATAAGATGCTAATGACTGAAGCACTATGCTACAAGTAAATTATCCCTGTCAAACCCTTTTTTTTTATATACGTTTAACTTATAGAGATGGAACATAAATCTGCTGGCAAGTAACATGATTAGAACATTCTTTATCTTTGGGTATATTCTTCTTTCGTAGAAAAAGGTGAAAAGCTACATATGATATTTATATATGTACTGTTCTTCGGATATTTCTAAAAGCCTAAAACACGTGATCAGAGCCACTAATAGGACTTTGGCAGATTAACTTCTATATGGTTGATACATCATAATTAGACACTTAAATTCTAAATAATGCCATATCTACCTTTATATTGCATTGCACATTGTGCAACCAACTAGGGTACAATGTACTACATCAAATGGTCGTATTGTTCTTCTTTGCCCAATTGAAATAATCATCTACTTTTGTACTATTTCTGTCTCCGCGTGTGTGAATACAGGACATCTGGTGGCATATACATTCACTAATGCCAATGCTAGATGCTGCCTGAGCTGCCTGCGTTTCTCGTACCTTTATGCATTCCTGGAGACGCCATACCAGCCTCACCTTAAGTAAAAAAACACTAGGCATGGATGAAAATGTGTGTGAAAAGGATGGAAAAGCAAGGGATCTCACCTACAAAGTTGACACCATTTTAATAGAACACCCACGAATTGGTGTGAAGAAAGTCAGAATTGAGTTCTATGATAACAAGACCAGGGCCTGTTTTCTTGATCCTTGGCTTAAGATTGCCGTCACACATGGGATTGAAGAACTCTCTGTGTGTTCGTCTATGGGCCAAAAAAGGTTCAAGTTCCCATGGTCACTTTTATCTGAAGTTGAGTTGGCCTGCCTTCTTGACAATTCATTTGCTTTGCAACAGTTGGCACTCGTGCATTGTAGGAAGATAGTTAGACTGAAGATACCTCCGCTGGTGCAGCAGCTCATCACCCTCCAAGTGTTGGGATGTAAGAGGCTGCGTGCGATAGAGATCGATGCTCAAAGTTTATCCAAATTTTGGTTTAGTGGCGAGCGGCTAGTACAACTCTCGTTTGGAGAAGCATTACATTTGAAGACCCTACACATGCGCTGCGGTGGCGCTGTCTGTGATGCTCGTGCCAATCTTCCGTCCAGCTTGCCAAATCTTGAAACTCTTTCTATATATTCATATTGTGAGCTATACTACGAATTTTCTGGTGACTAGACTACTGAAAAAAATGAGTATTATGATATTACAGTAGTCATGCATTGCATTTTTAATCTGAGTTCTTTATGCAGATGGTCAGTACACCGATGATCGGTAGCAAATTTCCATTCCTCAAGCACTTGACTGTTAAACTTGCTGCGGCCCCAGCCTATGATTTTTGTTCTCTGATATCATTTCTTGATGATTCTCCTTCATTGGAGACATTCATCTTGAATGTAAGTTTGTTCACCCTGCAAAGATTTCTTCCTTCCCATATTTTGCCCTTCAAACACTTAGCTTTGGTGGAATCTTTATTTCATATATCTTGGCCTGTCATCTTTAGGCGCTCCAGAGAAGCATGAAGCATCCATCCATGTTGGCAGATCCTTCAGGTCAAAGGCAGATTTCTCATGAGCACCGCCATGACAAGCTCAAGAATGTGACTGTTGCTGGTTTCTCCTCTGCGAAGAGCTTGGTTGAGCTAACCTGTCATATTGTTGAGAATTCAAAGTCACTTGAGTGTATTACATTGGACGCCACGGAAGGATATGATTACCTTAGGTGTTCTTTCAACAGATCTGGCAAATGCTTCCCCATGGGCAGGGATGCCATCTTGGAAGCTCGTCGAGGGCTCTTGGCTATCAGGACATACATCGAGGGAATTGTTCTGCCTAAAGTGAAGTTCACCATTGTGGAGCCTTGCAGCCAGTGCCATGTTGTTGAGCTTTAGAAGCCAGGTTATCCGACTATATAGTCATATAGTGTCCTAATATATGTTAATTTCTACGTTAAACGATCTAGGTGAAGGTGAAACCAATAGACTCCCACTTTTTGAAGGGCTTGATGAGAGTCAAGGATTGCTTTCTCGAATCTGGGTGTTTTCAAATATGAAGTGAAACACAATAGGTACGGTTTTGGGAGAAAATTGGTATGAGCGTGTGATTACTCTCTTTATTTTGATACGTCTGTTGTAAACATGCACTGTTTCTAAAATTGCTTTCCTTGAATCCCTTCTCATAGCTTGTCACATTTTAAAAAAAAATTACTGCATGTTTTTGTTTTTTGGTTACCGTGGGTACTCTTAAGTCTTGTTGTTCTCTTATTATGCATTTTATGTTGGTGACACTAAGGGCATCTCCAACACCGACCCACAAATTTTCTCCCGCGTCTGTTCATGAATAGGAGGGATCAGTCCGCGGACACTGATGCGGGAACCGGCCATCCAACGCTGACCGTATACATTTCAAACACTTTTTCAACAAACCTGACGAATTTCATGCAAACACGACGACTTTTTATATAAACCGGACGAGATTTATGCAAACACGACGGATTTTCGTATAAACCGGACGAGATTCATGCAAACACTGTGGATTTTCATTACAATTTGAACAACAAAAAACACAACCCTAAACCTACACTACAGCAACGTTCGACGTCGAAGTCGTGTTCCCCTTCCTAGGACTGATCCATCCGCCATCTTCATGAGCACCAGCGGTAAGACCGATGAAGTGAAGGTGTGATCTCCGGCAAGGAAGAGTAACCGGCCCACATGGGACACAAGGCCATGCCACCTCCCATGCCCTACTCATCCTCGGAGGAGTCCGCGCTTTGTCCATCATCGTTGGACGTGAGGTCCACGATGGAAATGGAGGCACTCATGCTCTCGTCGTCCCACCGGGCCGCCCAAAAGTTCATTGGAAGCACGTCGAACGTGTAGTTTGCGTTGTTCTCGTCCGCCATCGTCTGTAGCTCCGCCTTCGCGGCGGCCTATTCCTGGTGAGCGGCGACTTGAGCGCGGATGACCTTGTAGATTGCACGTTGCTCCGTTACAAAGTTGTGGTTCTCTGCGGCCATGGTCGGTACGGCCTCCTCGCTCGCGCGCTCGTCGTCGATTTGGCCCTCCGTCAGTGTTGCTCAGGAAGGAACATGTACCGATGTTCCTCCTGCGCCTAGTGGAACACCAACATAGGCGTTGGCGCAGGCTGCTCCTCCGCCATAGCGGTGTTGAAGTGCGCCTGCTCCATGGTGAAGCCGGCATGCACAGGCGCAAGCTCAGGTGTGGTGTCTTTAAAGCCCGTCTCAATCGTGGGGTCGTCCTCGTTGCCGGAGACCTCAGGCGAGTTGGCTGACATGTCGGCCTCAATCAGACTGGCATGACGGCTCTGCCAGGCAGCCACCGCGTGCTTCATCCCCATCGAAAGGCTCTCCCACAGAGCGTTGCCGCCTGCAGTCATGCCGGGTGTGGTGCAAGGAAGGAGGATGTGAAAAGTCTTGTGTTGTGGTGCGAAGTTAGTCGGGTGTGGCCGTCTTTAAATAGCAGATCTTGGTTAGGCCAGAGGTCCGGGTGCGTCAATGCGCAGCGTCAGAGTAAGTTTCTCGGCCGATGAGCCTATTTAATGATGGCATACGAACGAACGTGGCATTAAACGGATGTGGTAGATATCCGTCATGTTCCATCATCCAGTAACGCATCTCCGGCATTGAACAACCGTGAATATCAGGGACGCGTCCATGCGGTTCGTATGGTTTGAGGGTCAGCGTTGTAGATGCCCTAATGTTTTCAAGTATGGTTGGCTGTGTAGAAACGACATTAGTCCAAGTTCATAGTCTTGTGACGATATATTTTACACATGTATCAGTTGGCCACGATGGAAGGTTGATGCCTGATTCGTAGCCCTACATGGCCTATTTGTCCTTGTACATGTATCCTCTGTGGTAATTACCTAGAGAAAGAACCCTACCCGCCTCTCTGCCTTACCAAATAATGCAGCTTGGGTCCAAAGCTATGGAGCATACATGTCAGCCTGGACACGGTTTGGTCCGGTCCGGTCCCGGTCCGATCCGGTGTTTGGACCGGCGGCCGGCGGTCCGGTCCGGACCGGACCGAGCTGGCGGTCTGCTTTATCAGGACCGGACCGAATAGCAGCCCGGCTCGGTCAAGCTTTTATGGACCGTGGGGACCGAATCCACATCTTCTTCCAGCTCGGGAAGATGCTAGGCAGCTTGTCCCCATGGTCAGCTGCTGGTGAGCTCGGCGCAAAAATGAAACCGCGAGAGGACGGTGATCGCCAGAGACACGACCGGAGGGGAGGGAGATAAACATAGAAGTTTTTCTGGCGATCGAACACCTTGCCGTGCGAACGGCTTTTCTGTTTTTCACCTCGTCCAGAACTCCAGAACGGCTGCGATGCATACGTTACAGCGACGGCGAGCAGCGGAAAGCTTGAAGACAGTGGTTAACCCAAGAATTGCCGATGGCCGTGAAGACGAGAAACAGCGGCGGGCACTGCTTCTGCATGTGCTGATGCATGCGTGCGACTGCGAGCAGAGGAGTTAGGAAGGTCTGGTGGTTGCGCGAGCCACGCCTAGGCCGTCACGCCCCCGGCCACGCCCCCACCCCGTCCCGGCCATGCCTCGACCACGCCCCCGCCCCGCCCCGGCATTGCCCCCGCCACGCCCCTGCCATGTCAACTGAAAGCTCGTCGGTCCGTTCGGTCGGTCCGAGCTTTAACAGGACCGGACCGAGACGGCGACGGTCTTGTTTTGAGAGACCGGACCGACAGGTTTTTTTGGCGAGCGGGCCACGAGCCGGTCCGAAAGACCGCTCGTGGCGTCCACCCTGACATACATGGTGTATTGGTATGTGCCACAACGTCATGCACATAGGCTACAAGTTTCTAGAATCTAATAGAAACTGCAGAGTAAACAAACATAGAAGGGGCATATGCGGTTATAGACCGATGAGCGCAGTGATGCTGAAAATCTGACGGCGACAAACTGAATACTGGTTGACATGAAAATCTCACTACAACTTTGTATATACCATCGCATATGAGCTCTCTCCAATGGATTAACGTGTGCAAAAAAACAAACTAAAAATTGCAAGATTACCACATACTGCAATTCACAGACCCTCGTCATCATCGTGCTTAATATCCCTAATTACATCATTTATACTACTATTAAACAATCCAACTTAATCTTTCTTAAACCCACCCCGCAAATGTACCCAACCTGATCACTACCATCAGATTATCCCACGTAATCATATCTGACAGTCAGGATTAATCTACTTTGATGCTACGATTATACTTAGCAATTAAATCGGCGGACGATTACTCTTCCAAATGTGTGTTCCCTGGAAAACACAATCTGCTCTTCTCATAGCAATCAAACCCCACGGCCGCTCCTCCATGGCCTTCCTTCCGTGTCCATCGCGCACTC
Organism: Hordeum marinum; assembly: GCA_022496015.1. NCBI lineage: Eukaryota > Viridiplantae > Streptophyta > Magnoliopsida > Poales > Poaceae > Hordeum > Hordeum marinum. Next base: position 365,948,943 of record CM039676.1, on the reverse strand, counting down.
CCTAAGATTAGATCGCCGCCGCCAGCCTACAGTCGCCGGGTCGAGGCCACCACTCTCCTCTCTGGCCCTAATGCCAACCCACCACGCTGCGTCCGCCGGACCGACGACGGCCAGGACAAAGTCCAGCGTGCAGCGCAGGAACGTGCAGCACGAACAGGGCATGGCGGCAGTGCACACCGGCGAGGAACCCGGGTTTGAGCGTGTGCAGGGCTCACCTCTCTACCGGCGATGACGCGGTTCCCCTGCTGCGGACCGCAGCCTGCAACATCCTCGCGTAGGCGTAGACGTTGGCGGCCACCCAGCACGCTGCATCATTCGGAATGCGCCAACTGCGCCGCCCTGTTCCCCCGCATCTGCCTCAGGGGGACTCCCGATGCGCCAGGCTCTCCATCCCTCATCAAGGCCGGCCGCCGATGCATTGATGGCGTTGCCGCGGCAAGGTCCTCCTGGATAGCTTAGCTCAGAGAAGGGGAGCGGATATGGGGTAAGGGATCCGATTCTGGGTGGCTGCACAGAAGGAGCAGGTGGATGGAGCAACAAAAGCGGCGTGGCAGGCGGGCCTGGGCTAGCGCGCGACGAGCTTGCTGGACACCGTCGGGACGAGACCGTCGCGCATCGTCTCATGCTCAGGTACATGGCCCCTTTAGCAAAAACTTGTTCCCCATCACGTGGCAATTTTATTTAACTTCAGTTCATTTTTACATGGTTTCAGTCCGATAGCAAGCCACTCAATGATCCATCAGGGAAGAAGCTGGGTGCCTATCTTGTGCAGTCTCAGCTGCAGGTAAACTACAGTTTGCTGATGCACATGCCAATTAAGATATTACATATGAATCATTGTAATCTAGGAGGTGCATTTTGCCCAAACGCTAAACAATTTTGAAGTAGGGAATTTTGAAGTACCTAATTTCAGTTTGATATACTGTCAATGAAAATTTCAATCGCCTTATCTCCTCCGTGATGTACAGAGGTTGCGGTCGAACAAGTTCACCGAGCAGATCACCTAAATCCAGTGCAAGCAACCGCGATGTTCGCCAAGAAGTGGACAAACGCCCAACAGATTAAGATTGATCTAAGGATCGCAATCCTCACATGTGCTTCATGCCTTACTTTCTTCTTGCGCAAAGATATCTGGATCAGTTACCTCATGTCTGCTAACGAATTTAGATATCCTATCTAAGAGTGGGTTGTCTTTTCCTCCTTTGAAATTTACGAATTGAGCGATAATGCTAAGGAATAGGATAAGTATATGTGTTTTTCAGTGTACTAACATGATTGGTCAGGAGTATGTCTGACGCCTTTCAGTATTCACAAATTATAGAGCCACATTGTTGCACTTTACATTGCCTCATGGATAGTGTTCTTTTGCATGTAACTTGTCTTAAGGTGCACCTTGTTCATTTCTACTATTGAGTTTCTAAAATTACTATAAACTTTGATTTCTTTTTTCAAAAAGGAGGTTTACTCCCATCCTCTGCATAAATTGAAATTTGAGTTTATGTCAACAAGGTGGAAAACAATAATGCTATGCCACTACTGTGAAGCAATTGTGCATCTCTTGCATAGGACAATTCTTTTTATGTACTCCCTCCGCTCCTTTTTAGTCTGCGTATAACTTTTTCCCAAAGTCAAAGTATCTCTACTTTGACCAAACTTACAAAGAAAAGTATCAACGTTCACAATATCAAATCAATACTGTTAGATTCTTTATGAAATGTAGTTTCATAGTACATATATTTGATTTTATAGATGTTGATATTTTTGAATATATATTTGGTCAGACTTTGCAAAGTTTGACTTGGACCAAATCTAATACGTGGAGTAAAAAGAACCGGAGGGAGTATATGAATGTCTTGGATGCAGTGCAGGTGTGTTAAGATCTTCATTTAGAAATTAGTTATCCATCTTACAACTTCATGGCATGTTTGCTTTAAGATGTCTTGCAGGTGCTATATTTATTTCTTGTAGAAGTTTCATCTCCTGGATTACGCATGATTTATTTCCAGACTCATTGTTTTCACTGACTGCACTAACAACTATTGTCCCAGGTCTGCTTCCTGATCTTGCTCCAAGGACAAATTGAGTTAGGATGGAAGTGTGTAATATGTATCTTCGGTTTCATTTGATGCAAGACTACTAAGGATGTTGGTTCTAAAGAAAAATCTATTAAGGATATTTAATTTGTGCAGCAAATTACAAAGTTTGTGGTATTTAAATAAAGAACTAGGTTGTTCCTTGACATGAAACAATTAAAACTTTCGTGTTTATAATGTGTGATCAAGTTTCTGTTGATGTATTCATCGTGTGTGTACGTTTACTATTTCGACAAAGAACTATGTTGTGTCATGACATAACCAGATTAAATGATTGTAATTGACTATTTTGGACAAAGAGGTATATTGAAAACGTGTGTTGTGCACGCTTACTAATACCCAAAACACAAGCTTTCACTCACCATTGAACCCACCAAAGCGAACCCAACTTTTCACTCAAATTTTACCGATCCATAATCTGATGCAGAAGTACAGTAGTGCAGTCCAAACTAACATGAATAGGGGGAGCGAAGGAAAGAATCCGATTAGTGCTCACATGCAAACCCGATGGCGGCCTCCTCCTTTCCCACGTCGTCGAGGTCCTTGTGCTTCGGCGCAGATGCGCTTCTGGGCGTTGCAGGCGCGGCGCAGGCGGCCAAGCTGCGAATCCTCGATCTGCTTGAACCGGTTCGTCCCGGCGTTGGCGAACAAGAGCGCGGGGTCGTCGACGGGTACCACGGGGCTCGACGGCCAAGCTGAGAGTCCGGGGGCCTGGGCGGCGGTGCCGAGGAATACTGACTTGTACTGGTTCATCCTGGCGTTGGCGAACAAGATCGCGTTGTCGTCGACGGGCGTCACGGACTTGGACTCGAAGTAGTCGGTGAAAGCCTCCCGGACCCGGCTGGACGTCCAACCCGGCGGCTCCTCCATCGGAGGGCTGGCAGTGGCGGTGACGGCGACCGTAGATGCTCGGAAGAAGGAGAGGTGGATGGCGGCGATGGCGGCAGGCAAAACCCTAGTTTTTCTTTTTCTTTTCTGACCTTATAAATAAAGCCTGGTCGTTGAAAACGGGAGCCGAGGAAACGTATATAGTCTCGGATTCTGGAGACGGCGGGACGTACGCATCTTCCTCGTTTAGTTTTGGGAAACGCTTCCGATCAGAAGTCTGATAGAAAAATTTCGTCAGACCACTCCTTGCATCGTTGATTCTCCTATAATCCCACGGTCCGTAAAATCTTCGATTCCTTCAATTAAGCGCACACTTGATCTGTCTCGAGTTAATCTCGCCGTCTGCCTCATCCTAATTAATTCACCGTGAGTGGGGCATGTAAATCTCGCCTGCCCCGCATGCCTGACCCATCCATCCCAGCCCGTCTCCCTCTCATGGACAATCTCATCACGAGCTCGTCGACCTCGCCGACCTCGCCGTCCCAGCTCGCCGCAAAGCTCTCCCTCCACCAAGCATGCTCTCACCGGAGTGCTCCCTTGACGACGTGGTCAATGGTGGAACTCAGGGCGCGGCATGGTGACTATGATCCAGCGGCTTCGTCTCTGATGCCTCGAAGCAACTGCCCCCCATGCCTTGCTGTGAATGTTGTGGTTCTTGTGACATATGTACTGCTTCAGGGATATGTATATTAAGTTTACTAGTTAGCCTGTATGTGCTTCCATTGTTTTTAGTACCATACATGTGATTCAGTATCATATGTGTCATGCTTCCAACTTATTTGTTTTTTGCGAGACAATATGTGCTCCTTTCTTTACACAGCAGAGACAATGCTTTTGTAATACTTTTTTCCTGCTTCAACATCTATCTGACTGTGCTTCCAATGTCTCGCTACCACATAAATTCTCACTATTTACATGTGCCATGCTTCCCATATAAATACAATATGTTTCCAAGGACTTACTTGCAGGCTTCGTTCCTTACACTATGATAGCAATGTTCTGGTACTACATTTTCATGCTTCAACTGCCATAAAACCGTGTTTCAAAGTACATCCATACATGCTTAAAATCATAGACGAACTACTTTACAAAAATATGATTTAAAGAATTATGAAGCATGGCTTGTATATTGTGGGAAGCATGTTTATCACATCATGTAAGCAGGTAGCAAATGGAGTGTTACATCCATACATGCTTCAAATCATAAACGAACTACTTTACAAAAATATGATTTAAAGAATTATGAAGCATGGCTTGTATATTGTGGGAAGCATGTTTATCACATCATGTAAGCAGGTAGCAAATGGAAGGAAGCATCATTTGTTTACAGAAACACACGTGATTATAGGAACTCCATACATGGAAGCACCGTGAATAAAGGAATTTTATTTTGGAAACTGTGAGGGTAGCTAGAGCAACTCCAACGCTGAGACCCAAACGGACACGGCTTTTGTCCGTTTTTTATCCGTTTGGGTCGGTTGTCCGCATGTCCGTGTCTGCTTTTTCAATTGGGTCGGTCGATGTGCCCAACATGGACCGATGCATTTTTTGACGTATCCGCCCCAGCATTCTATCGAACAGCTAACATGCAGCTCACGCCGCCGAGCCCAGCCGCCATGCTCGCAAGGCGCTGTGAGCGAGAAGGACGGTGTGCTAGAGGCCAGCGAGCTGCAGAGGTGTAGGAGGCCGGCCTGGAGGAGGGGGCGGCCGGGCATGACCAAGGCGCACGCGAGGCTGCCGGCAAGAGCATCGACGAGCGGGGTAAGTCCAGGGTGTGGGCAGCGGCTGTGGGCGTCGGCGGTTGCGGACGCGATAGCAGCGGCAGCTGGAGCGCAACAGCAGCCGGAGCGGGATGACGACGGCGGCCGTGGCGCCCCAGACCTCGAGCGAGAGCGCGTACATCCAGAGGTCGTGCCCGGGGGCCAGGCATCCGGTGCCGTCGCAGAGCGCGGCGTCGGCCTCCGGAAACCGCCGCCGCAGTGCTCGGATCTTGGCCTCCACGTCCCCGAGGCTGTAGTCCGTCCTACTGAGCCGGCCGAAGAAGGCGGCGACGAGGTCGGCGCCGTGGGGCAGGTCACCGTGGCTCCAGAGGTGCGCCCGGAGCGACTACAGGATCACCGCGTCGTCCTGCTCAAAAAGACGGCTGCAGTCCATCGCCGCGGGAGCGGCGTCGGCGATGGCAGCCGTAGGCGGCGCGTGTTGCTCACTTGCAGTGGGTGCGCCGGCTGAGCTGCCCGTTGCGTGGCACTGGAGCGTCGGCTAGCAGCTAGCAAGCTAGCACGCGCGGCGGTCAGCTCGGCCGGCGGCTAGCTAGCTACTATCTAGCACTTACGGATGCAGCCCCGACGATTTGTTTGGCTGGCATGTGGGCCAGCAACGGATACGGACGGACAGAAAAGAGAGCTCGTGCGTCCGCTTTGTGTTTGCCTCTGACCCAAATCTGACTCAAATTTGAGTCCGAAATGGGTCCGAACGGACACGGACACAAAATAAAAATGAGTCGCTCCGTTGGGCTGTGATTTTGTCCGCGCAGACCTAAACGGACACGGCGAACGAAATGGGTCTCTCCATTGGAATCGCTCTTATCATACGTGATTATAGGGACTCCATATTATGGAAGCTACGTGTATGTAGGAAAATTATTTTAGAAACTGTCAAGAAAAGGGGGCGTTGTTGAAGGGATGCATCCAACGTCCAGCAATATTTCATCCAAGGGCCATCCACTGGTCTGACGAAAAGCTACGGATCGGTAGTCTGATCCCTAATGTTCCCTTTAGTTTTTTCCTTTTCCTGGTGAAACCTGAAAGCCATCGAGAGAAGCAGAGGGGGGGGGGGGGGGGGGGGGGAAGCAGATTCATGGGGCTGCCGGCGCTCCACCAGCTCATGTCCATGTAGGAGTCACCGTCGCCGGTGAATTCAACACTACGGTGCTCGGTGATAGTTAGATTTCTTTGAACAACCTCTTTTAGCAACGACTCACAATCTAATGTCCTGCTGTTTATGTTACTCTAGTAGGCTACTTATCGTCAGCCTCTTCCATGTCTTGCACAGGCTAAGATCTCTGTATAGATGGCCAACAATCCAATATAAGTAACAAATTGTAGATCTTAGAGCATCTTCACCCGTTCCGTCCTCAGGGGCCCGAAATAACGCCGCCTGGAGACAGCCGGCGTCAAAATCGGTCTCGAAGGCTCGGGTTCTCACCGTCGCCTCATGATCGGCCCTAAGCTGGCGATTTCGGCCCAGTATCGACGCGGAATAGGCCCAAAAAGGGCAAAAAAGGCAAATTTATAGAAATATTTAACCAAATTCGCAAAGTTCGGACGATTTCATTCATATAATACAAAGAATAGAAAAAAAAACTAGACTACGCCGCTTGTCGCCGTCGCCGCCGTCCCGTTGCCGCCGCCGCCGCTTCCTACATGCCGAGAAGCTTGTAAAAATTGGTGTAGTCGCCGCCCTCGTCCCCGTCGTCGACGTCGCTGTCGTCGCCGTCCTACGCACCACGGCCGCTGTCCCTGCTGCAGCCCTGTCGTGGGTCTCCGAAATGGTGCAGGTCGGGGTTGGAGGGCCCGGACGCCTCCTCGTCGCTGTCGTCGTCGAGGATGATGAGGCCGGCGAGCTGCTCCTCCTGGCGGCAACGATGACGAGCCTCGATCTCCTCGAGGGTGCGGCGTCGCCGCTCCATCTCCTCCCAGACGTAGTCGTCCCGTGCCCATTTCAAGGCGGTCTCGTCGGCAGCGGCCATGGCGAGATGCTCCTGTTTGATCGCCGTCGCCGGGGCAGGCTCCGTCTTGGGCCTGACAAGGCGGAGGTGGCCACGGGAAGGTGAGGGCTCGCGGCGGCGGCCCTCGTTCATAGTGATGCCACCCCCACCGTTGTGCCCGCTGCGATGGAGCAGCGTCTCGTCGGGCTCGGCCTTCACAGCGGCTAGCAGCATGCGCGCTACTGCGTCGGAGGAGTGGGAGGACAACGACGACGGCGCATCCATGCGGCATGGCTGCCACGAGGAGCCCCTCCGGCGGGAGATGGACGTCGGCTCCTGCGGGTACTCGAGGCGCGTGCAGCCGGGGGCGCCCCACCAGAGATGGTGCCCCTCGGAGTTGAAGCGCCCGCCCACCTGGGCGCCGTAGGTGGAGGCGATCTGCTCCTCGTGGCGGCGCTCGAAATAAGCCGTCCACAAGGTGACGTTGTCCAGGCCGTACCTCGGCTGCCGGCGCACCTCCTCGGATAGCGATGACCGGATCCTTGCGATCTCGGCGTGCCGTTCAACTCCGGTGGGCACCAGTGGCATGAGGACCCCGCCGGCGCTGAGCCTCCACGCGCCCGGCACCTGCATATCCTACGACGTCGGGTACTCTGCCTCGTACAGGAGGCGGGCCTCGTCCTCGTGGAGGTGTCGGTGGCTAAAGTAGTTTAGGGCCGCACCGTCGCTTGGGTAGCGTGCCGCCATTGGGAGAGAGAGGGCGAGTGAAGATTGCCGCCGAGAGGGTCAGAGGGGCATCGGCGATGAGAATGGGGCGGGCGATGTGGCAAGGCAAGGAGAAGTGGCGGCCACCGGCGAGGAGGGTCGGCTTTTATAGAGGGCGAGCGGGCGGCACCGTGCGGCCGAGTGGAGGGCGAGGTGTGGATGTGTGTCGCCCGTACTGACTGCGCCACCCGTGACCGACGCCTCATGAGCCCGCCGCATCAATGGAAGGTTGACCGGCCGGCAGCCTTGCATTAATTCCCGGGGGAAACCGAGGCGATGAGGACGACGAAGCCCGTGCGGTCGCTGATTCGGCGGACCCACCCATTTTCGCACCAAAAAACGTTTCGCCCGGCGCCCCCCAGCACGCCGGGTTCGGCCTGGGTACACCGATGCCAAATTCGGCCCTAACCAGCGAATTTTTGGCTCCTGTGGATGCGACTGGGTCGATGTTCGCCCGCCGGCGATAAAATAAGGCCTTGAGGGGCTTATTTGGGGGGGGGGGGGGGGGGGGGAGAGGGGCTGGAGATGCTCTTATCTCCTTTGTTTGAAGGACCAAGCTAAAAGATATCATGCTAATGTAAATGATAAAGTTCGCAACTGGTGGATCACTGGGATCCTCTTCGTAACTTGCCGTTGCTCCACCATGTGCCATACTCTGCTACACCGTTGATAAGTATACAGAATTATAATAGCAGAACCAGGAAAGGAGTCAATTTCGACCAAGTGCCATACTGTGCTACACTGTCGAAGTGCTCGTCTTAGACAAGTTTCTACAAGTTTTTTTTGTATGTCACTTCTACAAGGGAAGAGTGAATCGCAAAACATATCGATACTTGGGGCTAGGTTCGCAGGAATCACAAGTTTACGAAATTGTGTCCCAAACCACTAATTTTTATCTAACTTTTTGCAAAAAAACAAGTTGCTCTGTTTAGTGGTTTTAAGTCAGATTATGACATGTGGGGCCATTTTTGTTGACGTGGCAATACTGTTCGTCCGTCCGAGCCGTTACACGGCGTTAGACGCCATGCGCCGCACCGTTTCGGGCCGCTAGGTCGTCAACCCCCCCCCCCCCCCCCCCCCGAATCGGTACAGGCCCACCCTCCAGCCCTCATTCTATCTTGCTCGACTTCTCCCTCTCTACTCCCACTCGTTCGTCCGACCGTCGCCGTCGCCGTGTCGCCATGGTGTCCTGGAGTGATGACGACACCAGCGAGAACTCTTACCAGTACGCCGATTCAGCTTCAAACGAGGGCATTTGCAAGGTGAGTTGCTCGAGCTAGGGCTGGGGTTAGGGTTTGGATTTGGGTATTTTTCTGTTGAGCTTGATTTGAAGTTTCTTTGCCAAATGGCTGGCTTTCCTTTGCATGTGCAGATCCCTGCTACCACAGTTGACTCCGACTTCGAGGGCATTGAAATTGGTGTCATTGTCTTGTGCCATGAACACGTCCAAACAGCAGAGAGGCATGTTGCTTTCGACGGCATCCTTACTGGCAGGAGGTTCCTTGCTTGTCCTGTGAAGGTATGCGCCAAACTTGTGCTAACTGGATGTTGTGGAGTAGTTATTCTATCATTGTTTAGACTAGTGTTGTAGTTAGCAGATCTGGCTTGTTAGTTAGGTTTTTTAAATATGTGGTGAATGCTTACTGGCTCGGCGAGGTCATTGTTTATCAGTGAGGTTATATGTGAGCATGTGCATAGTGTTGTCACGTCCATTTGTTTTGTATTTTCTATGACAGTGGTGGATAAGTGAGGTCATTGTTTATATGTCAGTGTGTGCATAGGGTTGGGAGCATTGCTTGATACGTGTTACTTTATAGCATGTGGTTTAGTGAGCACTGTATTTGCGTAATTGATATTAGTTAAGCACTCATTGTGTCATATAGCTCATACTATTGTTTAACACTGTAATATTATAGGAGGGTAAAAATTGTGGACTAGTTGAATGGATTGATCCATCTTGGCCAACTACAATGGAGAATGCATTGGCCAGGTCGTAGGATATGTATGAGGAATGCAAGAGAAACAGGATTGAGGACAATCTGATGAACTCATTTGCTGTTGAAAATCTGACACAAGAGAAGATCAAGCTCCAGGACAATTATGAGAATTTGGTTGAAGATGTCAATGCCCTTTTGGATGCCCAGGAGCAGAGGGCCTAGATGGAAAGGAAGCCTGATGACATGGTCAAGGTGCAGGAAAAGTAACAATTGTGAGAAGATAGTGTATATAATGTGAGCACATAGCAATTCACGAGTTAGAAAACACAATGTAGCTATGAATGGCCTGCATCCATTCAAAAACCCTTCTTTGCGACCATTAAGAAAGAAAAACAGGCCATCGAACCTTAGGTTTTTGCTTGGGTGCTCTGGAAGATACTTAGTTGTCACAACACATCTAGAGCATGGGTTTGTATCCAACACAGCGTACAAATAATCTTTGATTCTAGTGTATTGTCCTCTCTGATCTCCTTGGACAACCTTCAAGGCTTGCTTCCTAGCCTTGTAGGCCATATGGGTCGAGATCTCTACTCCATATTTCTTCTTCAAATTCCGCATTATTGTGGTGACTGGTGTCCCAATATCAATTCTCATCATTGCCTCACACTGGTGTGCAACCCATTTTGCAGTGCCTTGGTGTTCACTAGTAGAAAACAAGGCTTTGGTCCTGGCCTAAAATGCCATTAATCCTGGTTCACTCATGAACCGAGACCCATGGTGGCATCGGTCCCGGTTCGTGAGGCCAGGGCACCGGCGGGGCCTCGTGGGCCATTGGTCCCGGTTCCAAACACGAACCGGGACCAATGGGACTCGCTCCTGGCCCACAATCATTGGTCTCGGTTTGTTGCTAGAACCGGGATCACATGTGGTCCTTTAGTCCCAGTTCCAGCCACAAACCGGGACCAATGGTTGGCCTATATATACCCCCTGCCCGCGAGCAAAGTAGTGCACTGCTCTATTTTTTTGGCCGGCCGTGGTAGAGCTTTGTGGTGCTCTAGCTCACCTCCTATGCACCTGAGGTGTTCGATGAAATGCCCGAGCCACACTTAAGCTTTCTCCTCTCGAAGCTCCTTATCCAAGCTCCATTTTTCTCAAGATTTGTCCAGGTTTGGCGGTCCGTCCCGTCACGTCCCCGTCCTCACCGCCGTCGATCGCCCGCGCCCATCTCGGCGCCAGCACCACCGTGGTTAGCCTCTTTTTCTTATCTTCTTTCTAAAATAAAAAAGTTCTTACTTGTATGATTTAGATAGATACTTGTGTAATTTTCTTACTTTCATTATTGTTTGTAATTATATAGTGCGATAGTTTTGGTATTTGCCTCCCCCGGCCCTCGTCCTGTCTATGATTCGGATGTGGTATATATTATCTTTTATAACTATTTGTTTTATTTAGTGTTTATGACAATTATACCGACCAACGTGTTGGGGAACGTTGCATGGGAAACAAAAAATTTCCTATGCTTCACCAAGATCAATCTAGGAGATGAGCATATATGAGAGGAGAGATTGGATCTACGTACCCTTGTAGATTGCTAAGCGGAAGCGTTAAAGAACGCGGTTGATGTAGTGGTACGTCTCCGCGATCCAAATTGCATGCCGTCCCACGAACTCCCGATCAAGTGCCGAACGTACGGCACCTCCGCGTTCAGCACACGTGCAGCTCGATGAAGATCTCTGCCTTCTTGATCCAGCAAGAGGGAGCGGAGAGGTAGATGAGTTCTCCGGTAGCGCGACGGCATTGCGGCGATGGTGGTGGAGCAATTCCAGCAGGGCTTCGCCTAAGCACTACTGAAAACCGATCTAGAGGAGAAAACGATCTAGAGGAAGAACATGGCAGCACTTGGAAAAATTAGGGTTGGGGCTGCCCTCAAAATCCTCTAGTATATATAGGAGGGAGGGGAGAGGAGGCATCACTAGCCTCTCCTCCAAGGAGAGGTTCGGCCGAACCAAAGGGGAAGAGTCCACCTCCCACAAGGGAGGTGGATTCCAAGTGGGACTCTTTCCCAAACTTGGTCCCTACTCTATTTGCTCCTCCATGCGCATAGGGCCTTTTGGGCTGGCTTTCCCAAACCACCAGGGACTGGTGCGCCACCTCTAAGGCCCATGTGGCCCCTTGGGGTATGTGGGCCCCACTTGGTGGTCCCTGGAACCCATTCGTCACTCCTGGTACACTATCGGAAATTCCTGAAACTTTTCCGGAGTTCAAATACCACTTTCCTATATATAAATGTTTACCTCCAGACCATTTCGGAGCTCCTCATGACGTCCGGGGTCTCATCTGGGACTCCGAACAACCTTCGGCCACCACCATACATAACTCTATACTACTGAAACGTCACCGAACCTTAAGCGTGCAGACCCTGCAGGTTCGAGAACTATGTAGAAATGACTGAGACACCTCTACAGTCAATAACTAATAGCGGGACCTGGATGCCCTTATTGATTCCTACATATTCTACGAAGAGCTTTATCGGTCGAACCTCTATGTCAAGGATTCAGTTAATCCTGTATGATGTTCCCTTTGTTCTTCGGTATGTTACTTGCCTGAGATTCGATCGTCGGTATCTCCATACCTAGTTCAACCTCGTTACCGGGAAGTCTCTTTACTCGTTCCGTAATACAAGATCCCGTGGCAAACACTTAATCACATTGCTTGCAAGGCTTATTGTGATGTTGTTTTACCGAGTGGGCCTTGAGATACCTCTCCGTCACACGGAGTAACAAATCCCAGTGTTGATCCAAGCCAACCCAGCAGACACCCTCGGAGATACCTATAGAGCACCTTTATAGTCACCCAGTTACGTTGCGACGTTTGATACACACAAGTCACTCCTCTGGTGTCCGTGAGTTGCATTATCTCATGGTCATAGGAACATATACTTGACATGCAGAAACTGTAGCAATAAACTGAGACGATCATATGCTACGTTTATAGTTTGGGTCTTATCCATCCCATCATTCTCCTAATGATGTGATCCCATTATCAAATGAGATCTCATGTCAATGGCTAGGAAACCTTGAACATCTTTGATCAACGAGCTAATCTACTAGAGGCACACTAGGGACAAAGTGTTGTCTATATATCCACACATGCAATGTGTTTCCAATCAATAAATTTATAGCATGGATAATAAACAATTATCAAGAACAAGGAAATATAATAATAAACACTTTATTTATTGCCTCTAGGGCATATTTCCAACAGTCTCCCACTTGCACTAGAGTCAATAATCTAGTTCACATCACTATGTGATTTACATTGTAATGAATCGAACACCCATGCAGTTCTGGTGTTGATCATGTTTAGCCCTTGGAAGAGGTTTAGTCAACGGATCTGTGACATTCAGATCCGTGTGCACTTTACAAATATTTATGTCCTTCTCCTCGATGTAATCGCGGATGGAATTGAAGCGTCGCTTTACGTGTCTGGTCCTCTTTTGAAACCTTGGTTCCTTGGCCAGAGCAATGGCACCAGTGTTGTCACAGAACATAGTCATTGGGTTTAGTGCACTGGGCACTACTCCAAGATCTGTGATGAACTGCTTCATCCAGACACCTTCCTTCGCTGCCTCCGAGGCTGCGATGTACTCCGCTTCGCATGTAGAATCGGCTACCACGCTTTGCTTGAAACTGCACCAGCTTACCGCTCCCCCGTTGAGAACAAATATGTATCCGGTTTGTGACTTAGAGTCATCCGAATGAGTGTCAAAGCATGCATCGATGTAACCCTTTACGATGAGCTCTTGATCACCTCCATAAACGAGAAACATTTCCTTAGTCCTTTTTAGGTACTTAAAGATATTCTTGACCGACGTCCAGTGATCCATTCCAGGATCACTTTGAAACCTTCCGGCCATACTTATGGCAAGGCTGAGATCGGGTCTTGTGCACAGCATTGCATACATGATAGAGCCTATGGCTGAAGCATAGGGGGTGACACTCAGCTTCTCTCTATCTTCTGTTGACACTAGGCATTGAGTCTTACTCAACTTCACACCTTGTAACACAGGCAAGAACCCCTTCTTAGACTGATCCATTTTGAACTTCTTCAAAACTTTATCAAGATATGTGCCTTGTGAAAGTGCTATCAAGCGTCTCGATCTATCTCTATAGATCTTAATGCCTAATATGAAAGCAGCTTCTCCGAGGTCCTTCATTGAAAAACTCTTGTTCAAATATTCCTTCACGCTTTCCAGAATTTCAATATTGTTTCCAATCAGGAATATGGCATCCACATATAATATTAGAAATGCAACAGAGCTCCCACTCACTTTCTTGTAAATACAAGCTTCTCCGTAAACTTGTATAAACCCAAACGCTTTGATCACCTCATCAAAGCGCTTATTCCAACTTCGAGATGCTTGCACCAGTCCATAAATGGATCGCTGTAGTTTGCAAAATTTGTCAGCATTCTCTGGATCGACAAAACCTTCCGGTTGCATCATATACAACTCTTCCTCAAGGAAACTGTTAAGGAACGCTGTTTTGACATCCATCTGCCAAATTTCATAGTCGAAATATGCAGCTATTGCTAACATGATTCTGACGGACTTAAGCATCTCTACGGGTGAGAAGTTCTCATCGTAGTCAACTCCTTGAACTTGTGAAAAACCCTTTGCCACAAGTCGAGCTTTATAGACAGTGATATTACCGTCCGCGTCCGTCTTCTTCTTAAAGATCCATTTATTCTCAATGGCCTTTCGGCCTTCAGGTAATACTTCCAAAGTCCAAACTTTCTTTTCATACATCGATTCCATCTCGGATTTCATGGCCTCTAACCATTTCTCGGAATTCGGGCCCATCATCGCTCCTCCATAGCTCGTAGGTTCATTGTTGTCCAACAACATGACCTCCAAGACAGGGTTGTCGTACCACTCAGGAGCAGTACGCGCCCTTGTCGTCCTACGAGGTTCAGTAGTAACTTGATCCGAAGCTTCACGATCATCATCGTTAACTTCCTCTTCAACTGTTGTGGGCTCCACAGAAACATCTTTCTGCGCTGCGCTACTCTCTGGTTGAAGTAAAGGTTCAATAACCTCATCAAGCTCTATTTTCCTCCCACTCAATTTTTTCGAGAGAAACTCTTTCTCAAGAAATGTTCTGTTCTTAGCGACAAACACTTTGCCTTCGGATCTGAGATAGAAGGTATACCCAACTGTCTCTTTCGGGTATCCTATGAAGATGCATTTCTCCGCTTTGGGTTCCAGCTTTTCAGGCTGAAGCTTTTTGACATAAGCATCACATCCCCAAACTTTAAGAAACGACAGCTTTGGCCTCTTGCCAAACCACAGTTCATATGGCGGCGTCTCAACGGATTTCGATAGTGTCCTATTTAAAGTGAATGCAGCTATCTCTAATGTATAACCCCAAAACGATAGGCAAATCAGCAAAAGACATCATAGAACGCACAATATCTAATAAGGTTCGATTACGACGTTCAGACACACCATTACACTGTGGTGTTCCAGGCGGTGTCAACTGTGAAACAATTCCACACTGTCTAAAGTGACTACCAAACTCATAACTCAGATATTCACCTCCTCGTTCAGATCGTAGGAATTTAATCTTCTTGTTACGATGATTCTCAACTTCACTCTGAAATTACTTGAACTTTTCATATGTTTCAGACTTGTGTTTCATTAAGTAAACATACACATATCTACTTAAGTCATCAATGAAGGTGAGAAAATAACGATATCCACCGTGCGCTGCAACATTCGTTGGGCCACACACATCAGTATGTATGATTTCTAACAAGTCACTTGCCCGTTCCATTGTTTGAGAGAACGGTGTTTTAGTCATCTTGCCTTTGAGGCATGGTTCACATGTGTCAAGTGACTCCAAAAGTCCATCGGCATGGAGCTTCCTCATGCGTTTTACACCAATATGACCCAAACGACAGTGCCACAAGAAAGTGGTACTATCATTATCAACTCTACATATTTTGGCATCAATATTATGAACATGTGTATCATCACTATCAAGATTCAATATGAATAAACCCCTCACATTGGGTGCATGACCATAAAAGATATCACTCATATAAATAGAACAACCATTACTCTCTGATTTAAATGAGTAACCGTCTCGCAATAAACAAGATCCAGATATAATATTCATGCTTAACGCAGGCACTAAATAACAATTATTTAGGTTCATCACTAATCCCGATGGTAATCGAAGAGAGAGCATGCCGACGGCGATCACATCAACCTTGGAACCATTTCCCACGCGCATCGTCACTTCGTCCTTCACCAGCCTTCGTCTATTCTGTAGTTCCTATTTTGAGTTGCAAATGTGAGCAACCGAACCGGTATCAAATAACCAGGCACTACAACGAGAGCTAGTAAGGTACAAATCAATAACATGTATATAACATATACCTTGTTTGTTGTTGGCCGCCTTCTTGTCAGCCAGATACTTGGGGCAGTTCCGCTTCTAGTGACTAGTTCCCTTGCAATGAAAGCACTCAATTTCTGGCTTGGGTCCAGCCTTGGGTTTCTTCACAGGAGGAGCAATTGCTTTGCCACCCTTCTTGGATTTACCCTTCTTGCCCTTGCCATTCTTCTTGAAACTAGTGGTTTTATTGACAATCAACACTTGATGTTCTTTCTGGATTTCAAACTCAGCAACTTTTAGCATCGCAAATAGCTCGGCGACTAACTTGTTCATCCCGTGCATGTTATAGTTCAACACGAAGCTCTTGTAGCTTGGTGGCAATGATTGAAGAAATCTGTCAGTGATCACCTCTGGCAGAAGGGGCATCCCTAACTCCGCCAGACTAGTCGAATACCCAGACATTCTAATTATATGTTCACTGATAGACCCATTCTCCTCCATTTTGCAAGCATAGAACTTATTGAAGGTCTCATACCTCTCGATCCAGGCATTCTTCTTAAAGATAAACTCCAACTCCTGGAACATCTCATATGCTCCATGACGTTCAAAACGTCTTTGAAGTCCTAGTTATAAGCCATACAAAATTGCACACTGAACTATTGAGTAATCTCCAGAACGTGCCTCCCAAGCGTTCTTAACGTCTTCGGATGACAAGTCTGCGGGTTGGTTACCAAGCGGTGCATCAAGTACATATGCCTTCTGGGAAGCCGTGAGGATAATTCTCAGATTATGGGCCCATTCCACAAAGTTACTTCCGTCATCTTTCAACTTAGCTTTCTCTAGGAACGCATTAAAATTCAGGGGTGCTACTGCGCGAGCCATTGATCTATGACATAAATAAGCAAAGGTTACTAAGACTATTGTTCAAGGTAATGCGTTTAGTTAATCAAATTACTAAAGATCCCACTCAAATTTACTTCCCTCGGGTCATTTGAGTGACACGTGATCCATATTCACCAACTCAAGTCCGATCATCACGTGAGTTAAGGTGTTTTCAATGGTGAACATCATCATGTTGATCATATCTATATGACTCATGCTCGACCTTTCGGTCTCTTGTGTTCCGAGGCCAGGTCTGTACATGCTAGGCTCATCAAGTTTAACCCAAGTGTTCTGCATGTGCAACACTGGCTTACACCCGTTGTATGCGAACGTAGAGTCTATCACACCCAATTATCACGTGGTGTCTCGACACGACGAACTTTCGCAATGGTGCACACTCGGGGAGAACATAGTTCATCTTGCAATTTAAGTGAGGGATCACCTTATAATGCTACCGTCGTCCTAAGCAAAAAAAAGGTGCATAAAAGGATTAACATCACATGCAATTCATAAGTGACATGATATGGCCATGAACTTGTGCTTTTGATCTCCATCCTGAAAGCACCGGCATGAACTCCATCGTCACCGGCATGACACCATGATCTCCATCATCTTGATCTCCATCAATGTGTCGCCATCAGGATTGTTGCGCCCACCTTGCTTCTACTAGTATTGCTACCGTTTAGCGATAAAGTAAAGCATTACATAGCGCTTAAAGATTGACATGCGGGTCATACAATAATCAAAGACAACCCTATGGCTCCTGCCGGTTGCCGTACTCATCGACATGCAAGTTGTGATATTCTATAAAAAAACATGATCATATCATATATCACATATATCACATCATGCAATTGGCCATATCATATCACAACATACCAAGCAAGAACAAGTTAGATGTCCTCTAATTGTTGTTGCATGTTTTACGTGGCTGCTATGGGTATCTAGCAAGAACGATTCTTACCTACGCGAAACCACAACGGTGATATGAAGATTGCTTTTCAACCTTCTACAAGGACCGCCTTAATCAAATCCGATCCAACTAAAGTGGGTGAGACAGACACCCGCCAGCCATCTTTATGCGATGAAGTCACATGTCAGTCGATGGAACACGGTCTCTCGTAAGCGTACGAGTAAAGTCAGTCTGAGCCGCTTCATCCCACAATACCGATAAACCAAGAAAATACTAAGGAAAGAAGCAATCTGAATATCAATGCCCACAAACTCTTTGTGTTCTACTCAAGATCTCATCTACGCATAGACCTAGATCATCATGCCATTGTTGGGGAACGTTGCATGGGAAACAAAAAATTTCCTACGCTTCACCAAGATCAATCTAGGAGATGAGCATCTATGAGAGGAGAGATTGGATCTATGTATCCTTGTAGATTGCTAAGCAGCAGCATTAGAGAACGCGGTTGATGTAGTGGTATGTCTCCGCGATTCAATTCGCAAGCCGTCCCACGAACTCCCGATCAAGTACCGAACGGACGGCACCTCCGCGTTCAGCACACGTGCATCCCGATGAAGATCTCCGCCTTCTTGATCCAACAAGAGGGAGCAGAGAGGTAGACGAGTTCTCCTGCAGCGCGATGGCATTGCGGCGATGGTGGTGGAGCAATTCCAGCAGGTCTTCGCCTAAGCACTACTGAAAACCGATCTAGAGGAGAAAACGATCTAGAGGAAGAAGATGGCAGCACTTGGCAAACTTAGGGTTGGGGCTGCCGTAAAAATCCGCTAGTATATATAGGAGGGAGGGGATAGGAGGTATTCCTAGCCTCTCCTCCAAGGAGAGGTTCGGCCGAACCAAAGGGGAAGAGTCCACCTCCCACAAGGGAGGTGGATTCCAAGTGGGACTCTTTCCCAAACTTGGTCCCTACTCTATCTCCTCCTCCATGCGCATAGGGCGTTTTGGGCTGGCTTTCCCAGCACACCAGGGGCTTGTGCGCCACCTCTAAGGCCCATGTGGCCCCTTGGGGTATGTGGGCCCCACTTGGTGGTCCCCGGAACCCATTCATCACTCCCGGTACACTACCGGAAATGCCCAAAACTTTTCTGGAGTTCAAATACCACTTTCCTATATATCAATCTTTACCTTTGGACCATTCTGGAGCTCCTCATGATGTCCGGGATCTCATCCGGGACTCTGAACAACCTTTGGTCACCACCATACATAACTCTATACTATCGAAACATCATCGAACCCTAAGTGTGCAGACCCTGCAAGTTCGAGAACTATGCAGACATGACCGAGATACCTCTACAGTCAATAACCAATAGCGGGACATGGGTGCCCATATTGATTCCTACATAGTCTATGAAGATCTGTATTGGTCGAACCTCTATGTCAAGGATTTAGTTAATCTCGTACGATGTTCCCTTTGTTCTTCGGTATGTTACTTGCGCGAGATTCGATCGTCGGTATCTCCATACCTAGTTCAACCTCGTTACCGGCAAGTCTCTTTAATCGTTTCGTAATACAAGATCCGTGGCTAACACTTAGTCACATTGCTTGCAAGGCTTATTGTGATGTTGTATTACCGAGTGGGCCCTGAGATACCTCTCCGTCACACGGAGTAACAAATCCCAGTGTTGATCCATGCCAACCCAGCAAACACCCTCGGAGATACCTGTAGAGCACCTTTATAGTCACCCACTTACATTGCGACGTTTGACACACACAAGGCACTCCTCCGGTGTTCGTGAGTTGCATGATCTCATGGTCATAGGAACATATATTTGACATGCAGAAAACTGTAGCAATAAACTGACACGATCATATGCTACGTTTATAGTTTGGATCTTATCCATCCCATCATTCTCCTAATGATGTGATCCCGTTATCAAATGGCATCTCATGTCAATGGCTAGGAAACCTTGACCATCTTTGATCAACGAGCCAATCTACTAGAGGCACACTAGGGACAAAGTGTTGTCTATATATCCATACATGCAATTTGTTTCCAATCAATACATTTGTAGCATGGATAATAAACAATTATCATGAACAAGGAAATATAATAATAAACACTTTATTTATTGCCTCTAGGGCATATTTTCAACAGTCTCCCACTTGCACTAGAGTCAATAATCTAGTTCACATCACTATGTGATTTACATTGTAATGAATCGAACACCCATGCAGTTCTTGAAAGAAAACAATTACTTGAAAGAAAAATTACAAAGAGTTGAAGAGGAGAATATGAAGTTGGAGTTGCATGTTGCCGATTTCGTCGACAATCACAAGATCAAGATGGATGCAATGCGCTTGAAGATTAGAAAATATGCCATTCATACTGAGGCTTGGTATCATTATGTTGTTGGATCAATTGGTACCTTAGTAGCGGTTATGATCGCATTTGTTGTTGCATTTAATTTTTTACATAGTTTCAATGTATGTTTTAATTAGATGCTCTAGAGAGCTATATGTTGTTCAATAATGAGAACTATGTATGAACTTTATGTATTTATTTTGGTCACTATTGTACTTTGGCTTTAATGTGATGATGAATTTCTATTAATTTGGTCACTTCTCTATTCATGATATGTTGTAATGGTTTTTATGTTGGAAATATGCCCTAGAGGCAATAATAAATTAGTTATTATCATATTTCCTTGTTCATGATAATCGTTTATTATCCATGCTATAATTGTATTGATCGGAGACTTAAATGCATGTGTGGATACATATACAAAACCATGTCCCTAGTATGCCTCTAATGGACTAGCTCGTTGATCAAAGGATGGTTAAGGTTTCCTAGCCATGGACATGAGATGTCATTTGATAACGGTATCACATCATTAGGAGAATGATGTGATGGATAAGACCCAAACTACAAACATAGCATATGATCGTGTCAGTTTATTGCTACTGTTTTCTGCATGTCAAGTATATGTTCCTATGACCATGAGATCATGCAACTCATAGATATCGGAGGACTGCCTTGTGTGTATCAAACGTCGCAACGTAACTGGGTGACTATAAAGGTGCTCTACAGGTATCTCCGATGGTGTCTGTTGAGTTGGCATGGATCGAGACTGGGATTTGTTACTCCGTGTGACGGAGAGGTATCTCGGGGCCCACTCGGTAATGCAACATCACAATAAGCCTTGCAAGCAATGTGACTAATTGTTTGTTGCGGGATCTTGTATTATAGAACGAGTAAAGAGACTTGCCGGTTACGAGGTTGAACTAGGTATGGAGATACCAGCGATTGAATCTCGGGCAAGTAACATACCGAAGAACAAAGGGAACGTTATACGGGATTAACTGAATCCTTGACATAGAGGTTCGACCAATAAAGATCTACGTAGAATATGTAGGAACCAATGTGGACGTCCAGGTCCCGCCATTGGTTATTGACCGTAGAGGTGTCTCGGTCATGTCTACATAGTTCTCGAACCCGTAGGGTCTGCACACTTAAGGTTCGGTGACGTTTCGGTAGTGTAGAGTTATGTACGGTGGTGACCGAAGTTTGTTCGGAGTCCCGGATGAGATCCCGGACGTCACGAGGAGCTCCGGAATGGTCCGGAGGTAAAGATTCATATATAGGAAGTCCCAGTTTGGTTTCCGGAAAAGTTTCGGGCTCATCGGTAGTGTACCGGGAGTGCCGGTAGTGTACCGGGAGGCCTCCGGGAGGGGTATTTCGACCCCAAGAGGTCCATGGGCTGTGGGAGTATAATAACCAGCCCTTTGTGGGCTGGGAAAACAGCCACAAAGGCCCATGGTGCAGGAGAGAAAGTCCTAAAGCAAAAAGTGGAAAATCAGCCAATAGGAGGCAATCCTACTCCAACTAGGATTGGAGGTGAAGTAGGATTGCTCCCACCTCCTATTTCGGCCGACCCAAAGGCCTTGGCTGCCTCTCCTCTCCTCTCCTCCTATATATACTAGTGGATTGGGTGGTTTTTGGACAGAATTTCCGGCCACGTGCTACCCGTTTCACCGGTGCACAGTTTCTCCTCTAGATCGGTTTTCCGCAGCGCTTAGGCGAAGCCCTGCCGGAATCACTCCACCACCATCACCGGAGCACCGTCATGCTGCCGGTGAACTCTCTCTCCTCTCCACCTCCTCTCGCTGGATCGAGACGGTGGAGATCGTCATCAAGCTGCACGTGTGCTGAACGCGGAGGTGCCGTCCGTTCGGCGCTAGATCGGAAGGACCGTGATCGAGATCGCGAGACAGTTCGTGATGAGATCGCGGAACGGATCGTGATGAGTTCGCGGGACAAATCATGATCAAGATCGTGAGACGGATCGTGATGAGATCGGGGGACGGATCATGATGAGTTCACGGGACGGATCGTGATTGGATCGCGGGACGGATCGTGATGAGATCGCGGGACGCTCGGCGATTTGGATCGCGAAGATGTTCGACTACACCAACCGCGTTTCTTAACGCTTCCCGCTTAGCGATCTACAAGGGTATGTAGATCCACTCTCCCTCTCGTAGATGCTCGTCACCATGGATAGGTTTGCGTGTGCGTAGGAAAAATTTTGTTTCCCATGCGACGTTCCCCAACAGTGGTATCAGAGCCAGGTTGATGGTTCGATGAGATCTCGAGTAGAACACAAAAGGTTTGTGGGCGTTGATGCTTAGATTGCTTCCTCCCTTGGTCGTATTTTGGTTCAGCGGGATTGTGAGATGAAGCGGCCGGACCAACATTACTCGTACGCTTACGAGAGACCGGTTCCCTCGACGCAACTTGTTGCTTAGATGGCTTGCGGGTGACAGTTTCTCTCACTTTAGTTGGATCGGATCCGACAAGGCGGTCCTTGAGAAGGTTGAAAAGCAATCTATGTATCACCGTTGTGGTTTATGCGTAGGTGAGAATCGTTCTTGCTAGATACCCGTAGCAGACACGTAAAACATGCAACAACAATTAGAGGACGTCTAACTTGTTTTTGCAGGGTATGTTGTGATGTGATATGGCCAATTACATGATGAGATATATGTGATGTATAAGATGATCATGTGATGTATAGAATTTCACGACTTGTATGTCATTGAATACGGCAACCGGCAGGAGCCATAGGGTTGTCTTTAATTATTGTATGACCTGCGTGTCAATCATTAAGCGCTATGTAATGCTTTACTTTATCGCTACGGTAGCAATAGTAGTAGAAGCATGTAGGGCGTGACAACCCCGATGGCGACACGTTGATGGAGATCATGGTGTCATGCCGGTGACGATGGAGATCATGTCGGTGCTTTCATGATGGAGATCAAAAGCACAAGATCATGGCCATATCATGTCACTTATGATTTGCATGTGATGTTAATCCTTTTATGCACCTTGTTTTGCTTAGGACGACGGTAGCATTATAAGGTGATCCCTCACTTAATTTCAAGATAAATTGTGTTCTCCCCGAGTGTGCACCATTGCGAAAGTTCGTCGTGTTGAGACACCACGTGATGATCGGGTGTGATAGACTCTACGTTCACATACAACGGGTGCAAGCCAGATTTGCACGCGCAGAACACTCGGGTTAAACTTGACGAGCCTAGCATGTACAGACATGGCCTCGGAACACAAGAGACCGAAAGGTCGAACATGAGTCATATAGTAGATATGATCAACATGATGATGTTCACCATTGCAGCCACCTCAACTCACGTGATGATCGGACTTGAGTTGGTGAATTTGGATCATGTATCACTCGAATGATCGGAGGGATGTCAATTTGAGTGGGATTTCTTAAGTAATATGATTAATTGAACTCATTATCATGAACATAGTCAAAGTGTCTTTGCAAATTATGTTGTAGATTACTAGCTCGCGTTGTAGCTCCCTTGTATTTTTATATCTTCCTAGAGAAATAGAATTGAAAGATATTGGTAGCAAAATTGCGGACTGGGTCCGTGATCTGAGGATTGTCCTCATTGCTGCACAGAAGGCTTATGTCCTTAATGCACCGCTTGGTGCGCCACCCCATCTAGCGTCGTCTGTAGATGTTGTGAACATCTGACAGGCACGTTTCGATGACTACTTGATAGTTTAGTGCGTCATGCATTACGGCTTAGAATTGAGGCTCTGAAACGTTTTGAACATCACGGAACATATGAGATGTTCTAGGAGCTGAGATCGTGATCTCAGGTTCGTGCCCGTGTTGCGAGATATGAGATCTCCAACAAGATTCTTTGCCTATAAGATGAAGGAGAATAGCTCAACCGTTGAGCATGTACTCAGATTGTCTGGGTACTCCAATCGCTTGAATCAAGTGGGAGTTGATCTTCCAGATAAGATAGTGATTGATATAGTTCTCCAAGTCACTGTCACTGAGCTACTAGAACTTGGTGATTAACTATAAAATGCCAGGGAAAGAAAAGTTGATCCCTGAGCTGTTCGCGATGTTTGACACCGCGAAGGTAGAAATCAAGAAGGAGCGTCAAGTGTTGATGGTTAATCAAACCACTAGTTTCGAGAAGGGCAAGAGCAAGGAGGGAAACTTCATGGATAGCAAGTCAGTTGCTGCTCCAGTGAAGCAACTCAAAGTTGAACTCAAACCCGAGACTAAGTGCTTCTGTTATGAGGTGAGCGGTCGTTGAAGCGGAACAACCCTAGATACTTGGTAGATAAGAAGGCTGGCAACATTGACAGAAGTATATTTGATATATGAGTTATTGATGTGTAACTTGCTAGTACTCCTAGTAGCACCTGGGTATTGGATACCGGTTCGGTTGCCAAATGTTAGTAACTCGAAATAAAAGCTACGGAATAAACGGAGAACTAGCTAAGGGTGAGGTGACGATGTGTGTTAGAAATGTTTCCAAGGTTGATGTGATCAACATCACACGCTCTCTCTACCTTCAGGATTAGTGACGAACCTAAATAAATGTTATTTGGTGTTTTGCGTTGAGCATGAACATGATTAGATCATGTTTGTTGCAATACGATTATTCATTTAAGTCAGAGAATAATGGTTATTCTGTTTACATGAATAATACCTTCAATGGTCATGCACCCAGTGAGAATGGTTTGTTGAAATTTTGATCGTAGTAATACACATGTTCATAACATTGATGTCAAAAGATACAAAGTTAAATAATGATAGTACCACATACTTGTGGCACTGCCGCAAAATGTCATATTGGTATAAAGCGCATGAAGAAACTCCATGGTGATGGATATTTGGACTCATTCGATTTCGAATCGATCGAGACATGCGAACCATGCCTCTTGGGCAAGATGACTAAAGGACCCCGTTGGATGGAGCGGGGAAGTGATTCATTGGAAATGATACATGTTGATGTATGCAATCTAGTGAGTCTTGTAGCGTGCAGTGGATATCGTTATTTTCTTACCTTCACTGATGATTTGAGTAGATATAGTGTATATTTACTTAATGAAACACAAGTCTGAATCGTTTGAAAGGTTCAAGCAAATTCAGAGTGAAGTTTAAAGATCATCGTGACAAGAAGATAAAAATGACTGCGGTATGATCGTGGAGGTGAATATCTGAGTCACGAGTTTGGCATACAACTTAAGACAATGTGAAAGTTGTTTCACAACTAAACGCCACCTGGAACACCATAGTGTCATGGTGTGTCCGAACATCATAGTTATGCTCTATTGGACATGGTGCGTGCTATGATGTCTCTTATCGTTTTACTACTATAATTTTGGGGTTATGCATTAGAGACAACTACATTCACTTTAAATAGGGCACCATCTAAATCCGTTGAGATGACACCATGTGAATTATGGTTTGATAGAAACCTAAGCTGTCATTTCTTAATACTTGGGGCTGCGACACTTGTGTGGAAAATGTTTTCACCTAATGAGGTTGAACCCAAGGCGGACAAATGCATCTTCATAGAATACCCTAAGATCAGTTGGGTGAACCTTCAATCTCAGATCCTAGTGCAAAGTGTTTGTTGCTTAAACGGATCCTTTCTCGAGAAAATGTTTCTCTCGAAAGAATTGAGTGGGAGGAAGATAGAACTTGATGAGGTTGTTAAACCTTTGTTCAACCAGACAGTAGCGCAGCGCAGAAAGATGTTTCTGTGAAGCCTACGTTAGTTGAAGAGGAAGTTAATGATCATGATCATGAAACTTCAAGATCAAGTTACTATCAAACTTCGTAGGTCGACAAGGATGTGTACTGCTCCTAAGCGGTACGACAACCCTGTCTTGGAGGTCATGTTGTTGGACAGCGATGAACCTACGAGCTATGGAGAAGCGATGATGGGCCCGGATTCCGACAAATGGTTGGAGGCCATGAAATCCGAGATAGGATCCATGTATGAAAACCAAGTGTAGACTTTGGTAGACTTGCTCGTTGGACGGCAGGTCGTTAAGTACAAATGGATCTTTAAAATGAAGACAGACACTGATGGTGAATGTCACTATTTGTAAAGCTCGACTGGTTGCAAAGATGTTTGTGACAAGTTCAAGGAGTTGACTACGATGAGAATTTCTCACTCGTAGTGGTGCTAAAGTCTGTTGGAATTATGTTAGCAGTTGTTGTGTTTTCAATTATGAAATCTGGCAGATGGATGTCAAAACATCGTTTCCTTAACGGTTTACTTGAGGAAAGGTTGTATGTGATACAACCAGAAGGTTTTGTCAGGCCTAAGGATGCTAAAAGGTGTGCAAGCTTCGGTGATCCTTCCATGGACTGAAGCAAGCATCTCGGAGTTGGAATATACGCTTTGATGAGGTGATCAAAGTTTTGATGTTTATACAAAGTTTACGAGAAACTTGTATTTGCAATAAAGTGAGTGGGAGCACTATAGAATTTCTGATAAGTATATGTGGATGACATATTGTTGATCACAAATAATGTAGAGTTTCTAGAAAGCATAAAACGGTTATTTGGAAAGTGATTTTCAAAGGAAGACCTGGATAAAGCTACCTAATTGTTGAGCATCAAAATCTATAGAGATAGATCAAGATGCTTGATGAGACTTTCAATGAGTGCATACCTTCACAAGATTTTGAAAGAGTTCAAAATGGATCAGCCAGAGAAATAGTTCTCGTCTGGTTTGTAAGGTGTGAAGTTGAGTGAGACTCAAAGCTCAACAACGGCAGAAGAAAGATAAAGGACGAACGTCGTCCCCTATGCCTTAGCCATAGGCTCTATATTATGCCATGCTGTGTACCGCACCTATGTGTGCCTTGCCATGAGTCCGTCAAGGGGTACAAGAGTGGTCCAGGAGTGGATCACTGGACAGCGGTCGGAATTATCCTTAGTAACCAGAGGACTAAGGAAATGTTTCTTGATTATGGAGGTGATAAAGAGTTCGTCGTAAAGAGTTACGTCGATGCAAGCTTTAACACCTATCCGGATGACTAGTAGTAGCAATCTAGATACGTATAGTGGAGCAGCCATTTGGAAATAGTACCAAGTGGAGTGTGGTAGCAGTGCTTACAGTTTGACATAGAGATATGCAAAGTACACACGGATCTGAATATCGCAGATCCGTTGACTATAAGACCTCTCTCACATGCAAAGCATGATCGAGCCCCAGAACTCATTGGGTGTTAGATTCATAACAATGTGAATCACATGGTGATGTGAACTAGATTATTGACTCTAGTGCAAGTGGGAGATTGTTGGAAATATGCCCTAGAGGCAATAATAAATTAGTTATTATCATATTTCCTTGTTCATGATAATCGTTTATTATCCATGCTATAATTGTATTGATCGGAGACTTAAATGCATGTGTGGATATATATACAAAACCATGTCCCTAGTATGCCTCTAATGGACTAGCTCGTTGATCAAAGGATGGTTAAGGTTTCCTAGCCATGGACATGAGATGTCATTTGATAACGGGATCACATCATTAGGAGAATGATGTGATGGATAAAACCCAAACTACAAACATAGCATATGATCGTGTCAGTTTATTGCTACTGTTTTCTGCATGTCAAGTATATGTTCCTATGACCATGAGATCATGCAACTCACAGATATCGGAGGAGTGCCTTGTGTGTATCAAACGTCGCAACATAACTGGGTGACTATAAAGGTGCTCTACAGGTATCTCCGATGGTGTCTGTTGAGTTGGCATGGATCCAGACTGGGATTTGTTACTCCGTGTGACGGAGAGGTATCTCGGGGCCCACTCGGTAATGCAACATCACAATAAGCCTTGCAAGCAATGTGACTAATTGTTTGTTGCGGGATCTTGTATTATAGAACGAGTAAAGAGACTTGCCGGTAACGAGGTTGAACTAGGTATGGAGATACCGACTATCGAATCTCGGGCAAGTAACATACCGAAGAACAAAGGGAACGTTATACGGGATTAACTGAATCCTTGACATAGAGGTTCGACCGATAAAGATCTACGTAGAATATGTAGGAACCAATGTGGACGTCCAGGTCCCGCCATTGGTTATTAACCGTAGAGGTGTCTCGGTCATGTCTACATAGTTCTCGAACCCGTAGGGTCTGCACACTTAAGGTTCGGTGACGTTTCGGTAGTGTAGAGTTATGTATGGTGGTGACCGAAGTTTGTTTGGAGTCCCGGATGAGATCCCGGACGTCATGAGGAGCTCCGGAATGGTCCGGAGGTAAAGATTCATATATAGGAAGTCCCAGTTTGGTTTCCGGAAAAGTTTCGGGCTCATCGGTAGTGTACCGGGAGTGCCGATAGTGTACCGGGAGGCCTCCGGGAGGGGTATTTCGACCCCAAGAGGTCCATGGGCTGTGGGAGTATAATAACCAGCCCTTAGTGGGCTGGGAAAACAGCCACAAAGGCCCATGGCACAGGAGAGAAAGTCCTAAAGCAAAAAGTGGAAAATCAGCCAATAGGAGGCAATCCTACTCCAACTAGGATTGGAGGTGAAGTAGGATTGCTCCCACCTCCTATTTCGGCCGACCCAAAGGCCTTGGCTGCCTCTCCTCTCCTCTCCTCCTATATATACTAGTGGATTGGGTGGTTTTTGGACAGAATTTCCAGCCACGTGCTACCCGTTTCACCGGTGCACAGTTTCTCCTCTAGATCGGTTTTCCGCAGCGCTTAGGCGAAGCCCTGCCGGAATCACTCCACCACCATCACCGGAGCGCCGTCACGCTGCCGGTGAACTCTCTCTCCTCTCCACCTCCTCTCGCTGGATCGAGACGGTGGAGATCGTCATCAAGCTGCACGTGTGCTGAACGCGGAGGTGCCGTCCGTTCGGCGCTAGATCGGAAGGACCGTGATCGAGATCACGAGACAGTTCGTGATGAGATCGCGGAACGGATCGTGATGAGTTCGCGGGACAGATCATGATCAAGATCGTGAGACGGATCGTGATGAGATCGCGGGACGGATCATGATGAGTTCACGGGACGGATCGTGATTGGATCGCGAGACGGATCGTGATGAGATCGCGGGACGCTCGGCGATTTGGATCGCGAAGATGTTCGACTACACCAACCGCGTTTCTTAACGCTTCCCGCTTAGCGATCTACAAGGGTATGTAGATCCACTCTCCCTCTCGTAGATGCTCGTCACCATGGATAGGTTTGCGTGTGCGTAGGAAAATTTTTGTTTCCCATGCGATGTTCCCCAACATTTTAATACACTTTATTATATAAAGCACGCAGATGAACCGACAATGGATGTATGGTAACCGATGCACCTCCGAGTATATTATGGGCCTGCATAATTTTCTCGAAGCAGCTGAGGCAAACAAGAAGAATGGTGTTATGCATTGTCCATGTACATTCTGTGAGAATACGAAGGCTTTCTCCAACTCTAAACCCCTACACTTCCACCTGCTTGAGAAGGGTTTTATGCCACACTATAATGTTTGGACCAAGCACAGAGAAAGAGGGGTTATGATGGAAGACAACGAAGAACAAGAGGATGATGATAACTATGTGCCCCCTGAATACGATGATGCTACAAAGGGGGAAGATGAAGATCAAGAGGAACTAGACGATGTGCCCGATGATGATCTTTCCCGGGTCATTGTTGATGCAAAGAGACAATGCGAAAGTGAAAAGGAGAAGTTGAAGTTCAATAGCATGTTAGAGGATCACAAAAAAGGGTTGTACCCCAATTGCGAAGATGGCAACACAAAGCTCGGTACCACACTGGAATTGCTGCAGTGGAAGGCAGAGAATGGTGTACCTAACAAAGGATTTAAGAAGCTACTGAAAATATTGAAGAAGAAGCTTCCAAAGGATAACGAATTGCCCGACAATACCTACGCAGCAAAGAAGGTTGTATGCCCTCTAGGATTGGAGGTGCAAAAGATACATGCATGCCCTAATGACTGCATCCTCTACCGCGGTGCGTACGAGGATTTTAACGCATGCCCGGTATGCGGTGCATTGCGGTATAAGATCAGACGAGATGACCCTGGTGATGTTGATGGCGAGTGCCCCAGGAAGAGGGTTCCTGCCAGGGTGATTTGGTATGCTCCTATAATACCACAGTTGAAACGTTTGTTCAGAAACAAAGAGC
Organism: Hordeum marinum; assembly: GCA_022496015.1. NCBI lineage: Eukaryota > Viridiplantae > Streptophyta > Magnoliopsida > Poales > Poaceae > Hordeum > Hordeum marinum. The sequence goes on along the minus strand of CM039676.1, from coordinate 365,918,866 downwards.
ATGCCAAGTTGATGCAATGGCACAAATAGGACCGTAAGAAAGACGGGAAGTTGAGAGCACCCGCCGACGGGTCAAAATGAAGAAAGATCGAGAGAAAGTGGAGCAACTTTACAGGTGACCCAAGGAACTTATTGTTTAGTTTAAGTGCAGATGGCGTTAATCCTTTTGGGGAGCAGAGATGCAAGCATAGCACATGGCCTGTGACTCTATGTATGTATAACCTTCCTCCTTGTTTGTGCATGAAGCGGAAGTTCATTATGATGCCAGTGCTCATCCAAGACCCTAAGCAACCCAGCAATGACATTGATGTGTACCTAAGGCCATTAGTTGATGAACTTTTACATCTATGGAATGGAAGAGGTGTACATGTGTGGGATGAGAAAGAACAGGAGGAGTTTGACCTACATGCGTTGCTATTTGTAACCAACGATTGGCCTGCTCTCGGTAACCTTTCAGGATAGACAAACAAGGGATACCACACATGCACACACTATTTAGATGACACTAATAGTATATATTTGGACAAATGCGAGAAGAATGTGTACCTGGGGCATCGTCGATTTCTTCCGACCAACCATCAATGTCGAAAGAAAGGAAAGCATTTCAAAGGTGAGGCAGATCACCGGAAGAAGCCCGCCCTCCGTACTGGTGATCACATACTTGATATGGTCAATGATTTAAAAGTAATCTTTCGAAAGGGTCCTGGCGGACTATCTGTTCCGACTGACGATGCGGGACGCGCACCCTTGTGGAAGAAGAAATCTATATTTTGGGACCTACCCTATTGGAAAGACCTAGAGGTCCGCTCTGCAATCAATGTGATGCACATGATGAAGAATCTTTGCGTGAATCTGCTAGGCTTGTTGGGAGTGCATGGGAAAACAAAAGATACACCAGAGGCACGGAAGGAACAACAATGTGTGCAAGAAAAAGACGGCATGCATCCAAAGCAGTATGAAGGTCCTGCCAGCTACGCTCTTACCAAAGAAGAGAAGGAAATCTTCTTTGAATGCCTGCTCAGTATGAAGGTCCCGTCTGGCTTCTCGTCGAATATAAAGGGAATAATAAATATGGCAGATAAAAAGTTTTAGAACCTAAAGTCTCATGACTGCCACGTGATTATGACGCAACTGCTTCCGGTTGCATTGAGGGGGATTCTACCGGAAAATGTTCGATTAGCCATTGTGAAGCTATGTGCTTTCCTCAATGCAATCTCTCAGAAGGTGATCGATCCAGAAATCCTGCCAAGGTTAACGAGTGATTTGGTGCAATGTCTTGTTAGTTTCGAGATGGTGTTCCCACCATCCTTCTTCAATATCATGACGCACATCCTAGTTCATCTAGTCGACGAGATTGTCGTTCTGGGCCATGTATTTCTACACAATATGTTCCCTTTTGAGAGGTTCATGGGAGTCTTAAAGAAATATGTTCGTAACCACGCTAGGCCAAAGGGAAGCATCTCAATGGGCCATCAAACAGAGGATGTCATTGGGTTTTGTGTTGACTTCATTCCTGACCTTAAGAAGATTGGTCTCCCTTGATCACAGTATGAGGGGAGACTGACTGGAAAAGTCACGCTAGGAGCGGACTCAATAATATGTAGGGACGGGCATTCTTAGTCTCAAGCACACTACACAGTTCTACAGAATTCTACCTTGGTGACCCCGTATGTCGATGAATAGAAGAATATTCTACGCTCCAAACAACCGGAGCAGTGTGACGACTGTATTACATGTGAACACATCAGGACTTTCGGCAGATGGTTGCAAACACGTCTCATGCGTGACAACACTATTTCTGATGAGATGTACTCGTTGGCCAGGGGACCATCTTCGACTGTATTGACTTACAAAGGGTACGAGATAAATGGGAATACATTTTACACGATTGCCCAAGATCAAAAGAGCACCAACCAAAACAGCGGTGTCCTCTTTGATGCAGCAACCAAGAGGGGAAAGGACACATATTATGGTTACATAATGGACATATGGGAACTTGACTATGGACATGATTTTAAGGTCCCTTTGTTTCAATGCAAATGGGTCAATCTCTCAGGAGGCGGGGTACAGGTAGACCCACAGTACGGAATGACAACAGTAGCTCTGAACAATCTTGGGTACACAGACGAACCATTCGTCCTAGCCAATGATGTCACGCAGGTTTTCTATGTGAAGGACATGTCTACCCAACCGAGAAAAAGAAAAAGATAAGGAAGCGAATACATCATACGATGAGCCAAAACGCCACATAGTTCTTTCAGGAAAAAGAGACATTGTGGGATTGGAGGGCAAGATAGACATGTCTTAAGATTATGAAAAGTTTCATGAAATTCCTCCCTTCAAAGTCAAGGTTGACCCAAGCACCCTGTTAAACGATGAAGATTATCCATGGTTACGGCGCAATAAGCAAAGGACACAAGCGAAGAAAAAGTGAAGACTTTCTCTCCACAACTATTATGTTGATGCCCTTTATTGAGAATATCACTACAGTTACATGTGAAGAAATGAGATACCTTTGTAACAGATGAGTTTTCATCCGAAACCCTGATACTTCGAAAGAGATTGTCCGTTTTGTACACAAAGTGCATCCAGTTTTTGTCGTAACTCTATCAACTTTTTAGCACATGCTATGTGGGTGAAATGATGATACCATGCCAACTTTCAACTTTTCAGAGTTCATTTGTAGTGCTTTTCAATTTCATGGTCATTTAGCTCAAAAAAATTAGAAAATGCATGAAAAATATCAAATGAAGTCAGAAAGGGTTGAAAATTGATGATGTGGCTTTGAATGGTGCATTTTGAACACACAAAAAGTCTGGAGTTCAAAAAAATGAAATACCTTTGTAACAGATTAGTTTTCGTCCAAAACACTCATACTTCGAAAGAGATTGTCCGTTTTCTACACGAAGTGCATCCAGTTCTTGCCGTAACCCTCTCAACTTTTTAGCACATATGCTATGTGGGTGAAATGATGATACCATGCCAACTTTCAACCTTTTCAGAGTTCGTTTGTAGTGCTCTTCAATTTCATGGTCATTTAGCTCAAAAAATCAGTAAATGCATGCAAAATATCAAATGAAGTCGGAAAGGGTTGAAAATTGATGATGTGGCTTTGAATGGTGCATTTTGAACACACAAAAAGTCTAGAGTTCAAATAATTTCAAAAAAGTGAAATACCTTTGTAACAGATTAGTTTCGTCCGAAACCCTGATGCTTCGAAAGAGATTGTCCATTTTGTACATGAAGTGCACCCAGTTTTTGCCGTAACCCTCTCAACTTTTTAGCACATGCTATGTGGGTGAAATGATGATACCATGCCAACTTTCAATATTTTCGAAGTTCATTTGTAGTGCTTTTCAATTTCAGGGTCATTTAGCTCAAATAATGAACTAATAACAAAAAGAATGAACTAGAAAACTTTTATGAAACTCTAATAGAGAAAAGAATGAACTAAAAAGCTTTTATAAAACTCTAATAGCAAAAGGAATCAACTAAAAAGCTTTTATAAACCTCTAGTATTTTTTGTTCAAAACATTAATAGCAAAAAGAATTTTCATAAAGAAACTTTAATAGCAAACTAAAATAACCAAAAAAATTTGATTAAAACATACATTTAAAATAACCTAAAACTTACCAAATAGCAGGAAAAAGAATCACTCAAAAATCTATTTATTTAGTAAAGTTATTCATAAATTAGTGATTCACACAAATTTCAAAAAATTCAAATTTGAAAACTAATGGCACTAACACAAAGTTTATAATTTTTGTGACCTAAAAGCAAAAAAGAATCACCAAAAAATAGTAAGTAGGAACAAAATAAAATAAATAAAGCAAAAAAATAAAACAAAAAATGGATTTTTTTAATGCCACCTACTAGGCCACCACGACATGAATACGACTAAAAACCCAACCAGCTTGTTGGACAAGGATTCAGGCCCGCAGAAGGCCCAATAGGCCCACACGCAGTGACAGACTAGGCCCGAAAGCCCGAAGTTGAGAGGGGCTCGGGAGGGTGTGCGCAGCAGTGATTATAAACCACTCTCGAGCTCTCTCGGCTAGCGAGGTGGGACTACAAATTTGGCCCCGGGCAGCACCAACCGGGACCAAAGGTCCCTATTTCCCGCCCTTTGGGCTGCTGAAAACTGACCTTTGGTCTAGGTTGGTGGCACCAACCGGGACCAATGCTCTGGCTATATAAGCCCACACTTTGAAATTTTTAGCATTCTCATCTCGCCCCTGACAACGCCGATGCTGACAGGCTGCCCCGACGCCGTCGCCGCACCCCTGTCCCGCCGTCAACGTGCCCCTGCCCTACCGTCGCTGCCCCCGAGCTCGCGCGATGTCGCTCCTCCCCGAGCCCTCGCCGCGCCCCTGCCCCGCCATCACCGTCGCCGTCGCCGCCCCCGAGCCCGCACGCTCTCCCTCCTCCCCGAGCCCTCGCCGACCCCGCTGTGAGCCGCCACCCCAGCTTTCATTTTTTTCATAGATTTTCTTGTTCATGTATGTAGATGTATGTATATATGTAGATTTTTTTTGTTCATGTATGTAGATTTTGAGTCACCACCCCAAGCCCATCCCGGCTCCATCTAGAGCCCCCACCGGAGATGCCCGAGAGCCGCCGCCCCATCCATCTCCAGTGTAGGAGCCCCACAGCCCGACCCATCCATCTCTGATGGTGCCACAAATACACACACACACATTGTTTAAAAACATGCAAATTTTTGTGGTTGGTATGCAACATTTTTTCATTAAATAATGTGTTAAAAACTGTACGTAGATGGATAAGTAGATTAATATGGTTAGATGATTTTTTATGATGCTTTTTATGTTTTAGTTAATTAGGAGTCCTAGGAAAAATTAGTATGTGTATGTTAGATTAGAGAAAAATTCTTGAGTTTTGAAAAAATTAGTGATTAAACGATAAGAAAATGTTCTCATAGGAATTTGTCTCGACATCAACGTTGCCCGGCCCGCATCCTCGTCATCAAGTGGTCCGCGAGAGCCTGCTTGATAGGCGTCATCTCCAGGACTGGGCTCTGCCGGGCTGGCACTGGAAGGTGCTACCTTCCGGGGCTCAAAGCTTGATGAGAAATCCGGGTCTCGTCGTCGACCCGGAGCTTCTTTGGTGGCGGTCACGTGGGCCACTTTTGGTGCAGAGGAAGCGGGCCCCCACGGAGGTGGTACGTCACTGTGTCAGGGAGGAGGACGAGCACGTCCATCGCTACATGGCAGCGTTGGACGCCAGGTTCAGCAATACCTGACAGATTCTTCCGGAATCTCACCCGAGTTATGATCCCGTGATGGTTCCTTATCTTTGGATGTCCACCCCCCGCGACTCAGGAACCGCTAGTGACTTAGATTATTCGATAGTATTTGATATGTATTAGTGATCTTATATATGATAATATTGGAGATGTATTAGTTAATATTTGATAATGAATTAATAACTAGATTATTTGAGATGATGTATTAGTGATATTATATTCGAGTTCATTATAAATGTATTAGTGATATTTTATCGATATAATGCGTGTGTGACTTTCGGCCTGTCGTTGCTCCTTGTGTGACTTTCATGTGTGTTCTTGATGGAGGAATCCATACTGTTGTCGTGGGGGGTGCCTCTTCTTTCTTCTCTTCTTTGCGATATATTCGTCGGTATACTGCGCGAGAAGAGAAGAGGGGGGCGTCCATCACCGACGGTCAAACTATTACTGTGAGAGAGTGACCACCAACATATATATACACCATCGTATCAGTGTGAGAGAGTGCGCACCAACACATCATGAGATATGAGAGTTATTTAAGGAAAACGACGGACCGAAAGTCACACACACATTAGGATCCAAGCGTGCCGTAATTATTGAATCATGAACACAGGAAATGTCGTCGTCATCACACGACGATAGGATCCAAGTGTGCGAATTTTGCGGTGAAGATAAGGGTCTTTGCGACCAGCCTGGGCTGCAAGACGGCAAGTTCTTCACCATGAAGCTTTACAAGGACTTTGATATTTCTATGGTACGCAACGATGACAATTATTTTTTCGTAATTAAGCATGACTTTTGTTTCTTTCCTTCAACGTGTATTTCTATTTTATACAATTCGACTAGTTCGTACCCTGTCATGCCAGACGGTATTTTTTGGAGAGGCTCGGTTTCGAAGGGCACGAGAGTTTCGAGACGAGGACAGCCAACCTGAGGACTAAACATGGTCACACATTTCTTGTGAAAGTAATGAATGCACCTAATAACACATAATTAGGGTGCTCAAATTGGGAAGCTCTTTGCAAGGTATATGGATTTCAGGAGGATATGGAAATAACCTTCGATCTTCGTCCTAAAGATCATATTGAAGAAAACATCGACATCTGGGTGGATGTCGATATGCTTCCTGTTTTACCTCCATGTGAGTTTGTCAACCATGCAGATTTGTCAAGTAATTTGCATTCTATATTTAAAAATATTTGGTGTTCATCCATACTAAATTTGTTATTTTATAATTTACAGTTTATTTCGTTTCTTCGAGTGAAACACAGAACATAATCGACACTACACACTACACTTATGGATCACATCTAACTTGAGAACAGAAGGATGATCTTATCTACTTTGTTATTGGTGTCCTAACTGGTACGGACATCTTCCCATATAATTTGGGAACTGACCCAGATTATACATTGTACAGGACACTAGTGCATAGGTTGAGGACGGATGACATTCGTTGAAATATCTTGGTAAGAGTTTCTAATTAAGTACACTAGTACTGTTGCCTAAATGGTATTGATTACATTGCTAACTAGGCTGCTATTATGTTCTTCAACAGAAATTGTCATATGAAGTTATGCCACCGTTGATGCAACCCGAAGGTAATATGACAATTAAAAGCCCCTTCCACCCCGAGTTCTCTTTTGCATACTCGACTGAGCGCAAACCACCAAGACGGCTTCAAATTGAAGCATGGGGACAAATAAAGAAGGATCGCAAGCCACAAGTTGGAGACCGTTGGATCTCTTTGCTTCATCATGGATACATAGGTGTTATTCTTTTTTATGTCATTTTACCTATGAGGGAGGACTAGGTCCTATGAGGGAAGACTATGTCATTTTATCTTTTTTTGTTTTATGAGACTTTAACTTTGTATGATTAAGAGGATGATGATGAGTTGTTAGATCTTGTGTAATTAATGGTTTCCTTCATTTGCTTATTAGCTAGCGTCGAGTTCTCTCTCTATGTATAGTAGCTAGTAGCGTCGACCAAGCACGGAGAAAGAGAGGTCACTTCTCTCTATTAGCTAGCTAACACAATATGAAACCCCTAAATTAACCCTCCAAAACCCCCTACCCCCCCCCCTTCAAAAAAATCCAGCTCCTGCAAGATGCTGATGCCTGGATGCCTTTTGGTCCCGGTTGGTGTTACCAACCGGGACTAAAGGTCCTCCTGCCTGGGCTCCCCTCAACGACCACGTGGAGCCCCTTCTGTCCCGGTTCGTAAGCGAACCGGGACTAAAGGTTTTGGGCTTTAGTCCTGACCCTTTAGTCCCGGTTCCAGAACCGTGGCTAATGGGCCTCTGGAATCGGGACAAATGGGACGTTTTCTACTAGTGGTTCTCTCCTACTGCTGGGCATGTGTGCAGAAAAGTAGCCTTTCTTATGCAAAAAGTAGTCGCATATGCAACAACAGAAGCTGCAATGAAGAAAGGGCATTTTACATTACTCCATACAACTATGATGTTGTCATTGCAGTTTCTATGGAACTGGTAATTCCTATTCTGACTTATGTGAAATGTATGAAGTGCTCTCATAAACTGGTACACATTAAGGAAGCAAAGTTTTCTACAAAATTGCTCCTCTTGATTCTTCCTGTCCTCACTGTACCAGTTCCTTGGCAAAGATCTCACTGATCTTCTCTTCCTTCCATTGGGCAGAACAAAAGGTGGTTCCTCGGCTCCATCATCATATTCCTGCTTCAGAACACCTGGATCTATCTCCTCATCTAATGATGGTATACACACATCCTCAAACCTTTGCTCCAAGCTAGAATGTGACCTTTGGGTTGGCCCTTTTCTAGCTTTCTTCTTCTTTTAGGCTCCTCTTGTTGGTCCACCTGCTCCTCTTGCTCAATGTGCTCCTCTTCCTCATCTTGCTCCACCTGCTCCTCTTCATCATCTTGCTCATACAATTCATCATTCATCCACATCAGTGTCTCCATCAAAATGAAGGAGTGGATCCTCTCTCTGCTTCCTCATCTCATTAAGCCTCTTAAGAAAGTCCTCATCTGCATCCAGATCAGAATCATCTTCAGTTAGAAGAACTGGTAGTTTTTTCTTAACTATTTTAACATGCTCAGTTGCCTTCTTATGTTTCCTAAATTTGGCAATCTTTGTTCTCCTCTTCACCTTCTGCTGCATTGATGGTTTGTGCTCTGTTGTGTGGAGTAGAACTGAAGTGGCTCTGGCTGCCTCTGTTTATTGCATTTTGATGGTGACCTGAAGAGAACACCACAAGGATTGACATCATAAACAGGTTTCTCTGCTAACTCACTCAAAGGAACCTGCTCCTCATACAAAAAGCCTGAATTCAAATCTACAGGTCTTGGATCATTGCCCCTAATCACTATCAAATTAACTACCTTCTGGTCTATATTAGAAATATGGTCAAGCATTTCATCCACCTTATCATCATCACTAATTTCATCCAATCATGTAATCCCCACACCAGGATCCCTCACAAAATACATGAAATCATTCAACCCATATCCCTCTGTCTCTATCAGGGCTACCAAACTACACTATATATGATGTATGAAAGGGAAATTGTTCTCTCCAAGTTGTCTCTGCCATAAAAGTGCATTCTAACCTCCCAAACCTCATCATCCGAACTAGACACACAGAAAGTACACAAAATTTAATTAACAGAGCACATAATTACTATAACAAAGCACTACTGCAGTAAACACTTCATAATTACTCTAATATAAAATTCATAATTACTCTAATATAAGTTTCATAATGAACATTGAATCATTAATAGAATATAAGTTAACATATCTCTACTCTAATTAACAATGCATACTAACAGAAACTACTATAATTGACTCTGAAAAAAGTAAAACATATTACAAGAAACTACTCTAATTAACAGTGGCCATTGCCTACAAATGAACTCAAATTAAGACATATTACAAGAAACTACTCAATTTAAGAGTGCATATTGCCTAACCCTAACCCTAGAATAGACCTAGAGGTCAAAAATGATAAGAAACTAGGTTTGACCAGAGGGCAACTTACTAGACGCCGCCGAATGACAATGCAAACCGATGGCTCTCCGTCGAATTATCCTTCACGGCCCTGGCCCAAGATCTCGCCGGCGCAAATTCGAGCGAGTTCTAGGGGCTACCGCTGGGGTTACTCGTATCCAAAGGGGCGCTAGGGTTTGAGCTCCCGTAGATATCTGCCTCCGGTGGCCTATCGTCTCCGCCGCCGCTAGTCATCGCCATGTCTGAGATGAGAGAGTGCGGGGGAGGAAAAGAGATGGAGAGGAGCGGACGGGCCGGGGACCGTTCGAAGACGACCTAGCGGCCCGAACCGGTGCGTCGCACGGCGTCTAACGCCGTGTAACGACTCGAACGGACGAACAGTACTGCCACGTCGACCAAAATGGGCCCCACATGTCATAATCTGACTTAAAACGACCAAACAAAGCAACTTGTGTTTTTTACAAAAAAAATTAGATAAAAAATTAGTGGTTTTGGACACAATTCCGTAAACTTGAAGTTCCTGCAAACCTAACCCGAAGTGTCGATGTTTTTTGCAATTCACTCACAAGGGAACCATAGTCTTTATACCCATAAGTGTGCATATAAGTTTCACTTGTACAAGTTTTCCAACTACACAAGTACTCAGAATACGTAAGTTTTTGTATGTAGCAAATCTACATAAATTCCAATGCCCTGTCTATCTATATATTGCATTGCACTTTAAGCTATCACTTGCAAGCACCTGGGAGCTGGGGTGAAATGTTACTCCTAACGTAAACGTTACTGTTGTGGTTGTGGAGCCCTGAAGCCAGTGCTACGTCGTTTGTGCTCTAGATGGCTTGTTATTATCATAAATTATCAGATGTTCTATGTGTAATTTCAAGTTAACGACTCTTTTGACTCAAAGGAATTTCATATGGCTTCTCAAGGATTAAAATCAGTAGGAAATTTTCCTGCAATGGTCATTTGATCCTTTCCTAAGGAATTGTTTGTAATACATTCAAATAGGAAATCTAGCATCCACTCTAAGGGCTCCTTTGATTCAAAAGAATTTTATAGGATTTCTGGAAAATTGAAATCCTTAGGAATTTTTTCTATGTTGGTCCTTTGATCCATAGGATGGGATCCCGTAGGATTTTTTTCTATAGAACCTTTTGTACTATATTTCATAGGAAATATGACATCCACTCCAATCTCTTTATATTATTTTGTTTTTTCTGGAAATCAAACTCTCCTTGCAAATCCTACATGATTCAAATAAACATATTCACTCCAACCCTATACTTTTCGTATTCCTGTGAATCAAAGAGGCTCCCTGCAGTTTGCTCCTATAAAAATCAAGTGGGCATGTCATTCCAATTCTGTATTTTCCATGCGCTGCGTTTAAAATTCCTTTGAACCAAAGAGGGCCTGAAGGTTCTCTTCGATAGCTAACCCGGCACCCACAAGTCATGGTCAATGATTTCTTTGTGAAGATTGGACGGTCAGATGAAGCACTTGTGCTCTTTTTGTAATTCAAAATTTGTGTGTGTGTTATAAATTATAATGCATCACCTAAACTGGCCCTTTGCTCTGGGCTGCGGCCAGAGTGCAGGATGAGTACCATCAACTCCCCCTTTTTTAATAGTATAAAGATTATACTCCTAGTTTATTCCAACTTCCTGGTTCACCTAAGCAGGACCCTGTTTTCTCCAAGTTTCTCCAAACACTGGCTCAAAGCACGCTGAATCCAGCAAACCTAAGCACGCTGAATCCAGCAAACATATCTATATATATCTGAATTCTGGCCTCTGAACGCACATCAGTACTTCTCGATCCTGGAGGGCTCCTGGTATGCGACGTCACTCCCGTGCGACGGCCACCAGCTGCTTTCCTACGTTGCGCCCGTAGAAGAGCCCGATGAGGGCCGTCGGGAAGCTGTCAATCCCCTCGGCGACATCCTCCACGTAGGTGATCTTCCCTTCCTTGAGGTAGCCGGCCATCTCCTCTTCGAACTTTCTGTAGGTGCCGTAGTGGTCCATCACGATGAACCCCTCTATGCGGATGCGCTTGGCGACGATGCAGAAGAGGTTGCGCACGCCATCAAGCTGCTCCAGATTGTACTGTGAGATCATCCCGCACGCAGACACCCGCCCGTGCAGCCTCATGTTGAGAAGCACCGCGTCCAGCATCGCGCCACCCACGTTCTCGAAGTAGATGTCGATGCCCTCCGGGAAGCACCTGAAAGCAAGTATCATGGCAGGGAGAAGTCTTGATTAACCGGCCATGTTCATTGGAAGTTGGAAGAACGCAGGGGCCTGCAATTAACCTCTTCAGTGTGGCGTTCAGGTCCTGCTCCTTCTTATAGTTGAAGGCATCGTCAAACCCAAACTTTGTTTTTAGGAGGTTGACCTGGGGAGAAGGCAAATTTATCCAATCAAAATAGGAAGCTTTGCCAAACAGCAGTGACAAAAATAAATCGGTATGAACAAAACTACTCATTGTCTGGGGATGTGCCCACATGAGTACGCACAAACCTTCTCATCAGAACCGGCACTACCAACCACATAGCAGCCAGAGATCTTGGCAAGCTGCCCGACAAGCTGTCCGACGGCACCTGACGCTGCGGACACAAAGACATAGTCGCCCTTCTTTGGCTTGGCCACGTCAAAAAATCCAACATAGGCAGTAAGGCCAGGCATACCTGAATTATGATGTTTCTAGCAGTCAGAGAAAATACTAGCCAGTATATCAGCCAAGGTTACATTTGATAGATTCTATAGCGAATAAGGTCTATGAAGAAATTAAACCATAACTTTCCGGTTTCCGAATAATTACTATAATGATAACCTGACCTGGTTAACTTGTGACGAATAAAAGTCAACTCACCAAGAACTCCTGTGTAGTATGACAGCGGCAATTCAGGATGGTTGATCTTGAAATGTGTCTGCAGGTTCGTGATCAAAGTGTACTCTTCACATCCTGTCATTCCCCAAACCAGATCGCCGGGCTTGTAATCCTGGTGCCCGGATTCTACCACCTTGCTTACGCCCAAAGTGGTTAACACCTGGTAAGGTAGGATAGATTCAAGGAGGCAACAAAACTGTCAAGCTTTCTGGTGGGTAACAAAATTCAGAAAAAAAGTAAGGCTGAATCCATATATACAGAACTGCTGATCAGATGACAATTGGCTTAAAAAAAATCGCTTGTTCATGAAACCGGAAGGTACTGATAGCAGAGTGATTATTTTAATCTCTGCTCATGCGAACCACATGCTACAGATCCAACAATCGAGCCATGCATGAATCATATAGTATGACTGTATGAGCTGAAGAAACAGCCGCCAGTAGACTGCAGTACAGTTATCTGGGAAGAATTTCTCTGATATGCTAGCACTGAATCTGAGAACCAATTGTAGATCTGCACTGCCAAGGAGACTAAATTTCGATGCGGAGCCAAGTTTGATGCTAGGTTAGACAAAAACAAATTCGGTAGTAGTACTTGCCTCGCCCTGGACGAAGTCGGGGACGTAGCTGGGCTCGTCGTGCCTGGACATCCGGCTGCGCATGTAGGGGTCGCAGGAGAGGTAGAGGTTCTTGACCACGACGGCGGCCGAGCCGGGCGGCACGGCCAGGCGCGCCGTCGCGGGGACGACCTCCATGTCGTCCTCGGTGGGGAACCCCGTCACGTGGCGCTTCAGGATCACCCTCCTGTTGCCCACCTCCGCCGCCGCCGCCGCCGCCGCCATTGCTTCCTTCCTCGGACGCACCGACGAGTTGGTGATCTGTAGCAGTGGTCTAGATACTGCGAACCACGCGTTCGGGCGGGTAGGGTACGTTTGGTGTGTGTGGCGGACCGAGCGGGTGCGTGGTGGGGGAGTGGGGCGCGGGGAGGAGGGGAGGAGGCGCATGCGTGTGCGGCTCGTGAGCGGGCGTACGCTGGGAGTTGGACGACACTAGAGTGTGACGCGAGTCGTGCCGCGCCGCTCTTCGTCTCTTTTCTTCCTGGTTTGTAGGCGGTCTATTGTGGCAGCGTGGCGTCATGTTATTACACGTCGCAGCATTGATGTTCATCGACGATGTTCAGGTGAGCCACGTAGCAGACGCGTGTGTTAATGTGTGAAACGCGGAGAGAAAATGGACCGGAGTGTGACGCGCGTCTTGTCGCGCCGTTCTTTTTTTTTGGAAAACGCCACGTGGCTTACTTTATTTCAAGGTTTAGCAAGGGCTTACATCATTCACAACGAGAGCTAGTATAAAATCAGGGAGTTCATCGACCCAAATACAATAAAAATTGTTCTCATAACTATACTTAGCTATCTTGTGAGCAGCCGCATTTGCTTCCCGTAAGCAATGACAAAATTTGACATTTTCAATCGAGGCTATCAAGTCCATGCAATCAGCAAAAATAGGAGCTCCCTCATTCCACCACATGTTGCTGGTACATGCGCTGATAACATCCGTCGAGTCAGATTCTGCAATTATATTGTTGAAACCAAGATCTGCTGCCAATGCAAGTCCTAGCTTCATGGCCATTGCTTCCACTGTCAACATATCAGATGCAAACTGTGTGAAAGAGCAAGAAGCTGCAATAAAATTACCATGTCCAACACGTATAATTACAGCAGTTGCTCCCATCCCAGTATCTATGTGAAACGATGCGTCAACGTTCAATTTAAGATGGTCTCTCCCGGCCTCATCCACAGCGTATTCTCACTAGTACCATAATTTTGATTTGCCTTAATGAAAGATGACAAAGGGAAAGAATGAACAACTTCCAGTATGTTGATGGTGGAACCGTTTCATTATGAGTTGATCTACGGCGAATCCACCAAAGATACCAACAAGTTGTAGCTATTACCTCTGTTGTACACACTCTTTGGAGATTTTGGTACTGTTCTGTTGACGAATCAATTAGTTGTTCTAACATTTGTGATCCAGACGTCTCCACAGCAAAAGTTCCCAATATTTTGTTCTCTAGTTGCAATGCTTTCCAGAGTTGTTTAGCCGGTAGACAATCAAACAACAGATGTGTAATATCTTTTGGTTTGCTATGACATATAGGACAAATAGGATCAGTACCAACATGCCGGCTCACCAAAACTGCTTTGACCTGAATAGATGCATGAAGTGCTCGCCAACAAAATATTTTAATTTTACCTGGAACAGATAACTTTCATATTTTGTTCCATATTGGATTTGTGCCCGCCGAGGAGGATATCAATTGGTGTTCTCTGCTTCCGAACTGATGTCTCTACTCCATGTGGTATGCCGAACGTACTGAAAAGGTCCCCAACTTGTTGTCAATTGTGGCTCGTTCACGATACGTTTCACCAGACCATCTGATCTGAGTTTGACGTGATGTTGTGACGTGTCGCAGCATTGGTGTAGGTGTTCATACGAGCCTCATACCGAATTCATTTAAGATTACATGTGAATAGACACATACCCCCTTAGAAGATAACATGTTTATACTTAAGATGAGCAGAGATGCACATAGGATCCAAGATGAATATATAACAAATATTCAACCTCCTTAATCAAACATAATCAGCATACTATGCTTTTATTTGAACCTTTCAGGTATCTCTACATATAAATTTATAAATTAGTTCACGTTGAGTTAAACTGCAATGGTTATCGAACAAAACCAACCATATACGCGCCATGTTATGGAGTACAACTAAAGATATACCATGTGTATGATTACACGATTGGTTTTGGCCTTTGCGACCAGTGTAAAAGAAACATTTGCTCCGTAATGGCATTCCTAAGAATGTGACAAAGGCATGTAGGCATACCAAACATTGAGGAAAATCCAGTGTCCCCTCCTCCTCCTCAAGGTTATTACATTGCTTTCCAGACTCCACAATCAATTTAACTACAAATTTATGAAATCTTATTAATCTATCCATGTACAATTCCTGATAAAAAAATTCACCCCAAAACATATTTGATGTGTGTTTAACTAAAAGGGGGTCATAACCCTTGTATGCAACAAATGACGTCATACTTGAGTTTTTACTTGGGCATTTTTGTCAAATAATAGTAATACACATGCAAAAAAAAGATGCATCAATTAAATTGACATCCATGGTTCAAGATAAACAGTTAAGTGCTCTCATTCTACAACACAATCAAAGCTAATTCCAAACTCCAACAGAAAGAAATGAACTAAATAGGTCCACCAGGAAAAGTCTTGGACATGTTGATTGGGCTGCGAAAGAAGCAAGTCGTTGAGAGGGACCGATTACCTGTAGGCTGGCCATATACACCCAGATCAGGTTTAGCAAAAAGGCACCATCAATACATCGCACGGGTTATTTGACATGTCTATGTTGGTCATGCCAATTGCCACCCACCTCCCTTCCTTCCTCCTGCTCGCATGTCATTGCCACCTTCTATTTGTAGCAATGGAACTAGCAACAACGAAAAGCGTTTCCAAGTCAACTAGTAGTGAAAAAACAGAGAAATTGTGCCTTTTATCTACTTTCCGTCGCCGCATTTTAATAATTACATCTAACCAACGCGACACCGTGCTAAAAGCGGTGTTCGATATCAACAATGTAAGGATCATTGATATCCCATAGTTCACATCTAGCTGATCATGTCCTTGAAATAGATCGTATGTATGCAAGCAGCACAATCATGCCACTGGCCAGCTAATTAGTCCATCTAAATGCTCCCTACTCCTTGGAAACAAATGCTCTCAAGAGGACGGACAGGAAGTAATAAATATCCTCAATGTAGTAAATGTGAGTTTTGAGGAGAAATATCTGGGTTTACCGGTTCCGGAAGGGCGTATGGTAAAAGGAAAATTCAAGACAACCAAGGATAAAGCAAGGAAAAGAATGAATGATTGGACCAAAAAATATTCGTCTAGTGGAGCCAAGGAGACATTAATAAAATCTGTTGTTCAAGCGATCTCCACTTTTGCAATGAGTGTCTTCAAGTTCTCAGCAACCCTTTGCGAGGAGCTAATGCACATGACCAGAGAATTTTGGTGGGAAGATGATAAAGATCGTCGACATATCCACTGGTCGAGTTGGGAGAAACTTACAAAACGGAAGAGCCAAGGAGGTATGGGATTCAAAGATCTTAAAGTTTTTAACCAGGCTCTCCTCGCTAGGCAAGCCTGGCGACTTCTTGCTTACCCCGACAGCTTGTGCGCGAGAGTGCTTAAGGCAAAATATTATCATGGGGCTGATTTGCTAGACACGGCATTTATCCATAATGCATCTCTTAGTTGGCAGGGAATCATGCATGGCCTGGAACTCCTTAAAAAAGGATGTATTTGGCGCATCTGCAATGGGAATAGTGTTCGCATTTGGAGGGATAATTGGATTCCAAGAGGAAACATGAAAATAAACACAAATCCGACAAACTCTCGTACCCGTTGGGTAGCGGACCTTATTGACCAGGAGAGTCACTCATGGAAGGAAGATAATGTTAGGCGTATATTTACACGAGAAGATGCAACTGAAATTTTGAGTATCCGACTCCCAAATTACGAGGAGATGACTACATTGCTTGGCAGCCAGAAAAGAATGGAATTTTCACTGTCCGTAGTGCTTACCGGTTAGCCATGGATGAAAAGAACTTTGAGATGTCTGGGTCCAGTAACAATAGGTTAGGGGATCGCACAATTTGGAATAATATATGGAAAACAAATGTTCCCCAAAAAGTGTGTATCTTTACATGGAGATTAGCAACAGAATCGCTGGCGGTTCAAACTAATAGATTTCGACGCATCCCTGGTCTCACCCCAATTTGTAACATATGTGGGGCTGATGATGAAACAGGCTTTCATATGGCACAACGATGCACATTTGCAAGGGCACTGTGGCACGTGCTAAAGGATGTGTGGAACCTTCCCCTTGAGCACGAAATAAAATACACTGAAAGGGATTGGGTCTTGGTCTTGTTGGACAAGGTGAGTAATGATCAACGGCAAAAATTTATGCTATTTTGGTGGCATGTCTGGCATCATAGAAATGATGCGATCTTCGCGAAAGGTAAAGCAAAAATTTCTCATTCAGCTCGTTTTCTGCAAAATTACTTGGTAAACCTCCAACTGATTGCGAACGGAAATTCTGAGATAGATCGGAAAAGAAAAAGTCCTATGATTAAATTACCAAACTTGCAACAGGATGATAATACACAGGAGAAAGGATGGCAAAAGCCAGAGCTTGGGTGGGCAAAGGTCAATGTTGATGGTAGTTACTTAGAGGATAGTAGGAGTGAGGCGTGGGGCGCTGTGGTTCGAGATCATGATGGAAGAATTATCCTATCAGCATGGGATTACATACCGCGGTGTAATGGAGCGGACTGTGCGGAAGCCTTAGCTTGCCTAGAAGGATTGCGTAAGGCGATATCGGATACGGATCTGCCGTTAATTATTGAGACAGATTGCAACTTCGTGACAAAGGCGCTCGACCACACGTCTCTTGATAGATCGGAAGTTGGAGCGATTGCGAAAGAATTTGAAGCCATCAAACAAGGGGTCAGAGAAGTTAAAATCCGCAAGGTACATAGAAGGGTCAATAGTTTAGCTCATAGTCTTGCCCAGTTTGGGCGTAGAGAGTTGCGTGCTGGGGTTATGCAAGGCACAGTGCCAACCTGCGTGTTGAGCGTGACCTTGCGTGATTGTACGGACAATGTTCCCTCTATTTAATTAATACAACTCTCTATTTCAAAAAAAAAGAATCATGCTTCATATAAATGCAAGCACCAGGGACAAAGCCCCGTATAGTAAGTAGATCGTACATGTCAGATGGTAGAAATATTGCTTTCCTTTATGTTAACATGTATATTCAACACAAATAAGTTTGCGTCTACATATCATACAAATATATGTGCTTCTATTCGTAAATACAAATGGATACATGATAACATATTCACTTCTCTAGTTGTAGCTATTTGAACCTCCATACATTCAGCCAAACGTGGAAGGGGACTAAAAAAATAATTTTGCCGGGAAAGTGCATGTCAACCAAACTCCATACCATGTCAACCAAACTCTATTGATTTGTATGTTCTTCCTTCAATAACGTTGAAAGCTGGCAGAAAAATCTCCTAATGAAATAGAAAACAGTGAAAGAAAAAGGAAATAAGTGGACAATGCAGAATAATTTTGTTGATAGGTAACAAATAGCACAATATACTATCTCGAAGCGAGGAAAACATATTGACAAGGGAAACATGCGCCACCAACAACATCGGGCGATTAGAGGTCCAAACAAAGAAGGGGGGTTAATCCTCCACAGACTTAAACTAAAGCTTAATATTCTAGTCGGTTCGCTTCAGAATTGGAATGACTATAGCAAAATTTGAATAACACTCTAAAAAGATATAGGTAGTAAAATACATTTGGAACAGAAAGAGCAATCGTATAATTAATAATTTACTTTAGACACATTGTTCTTGTGTAGTCATGATATCCACACATTAGTTTACTGCAATCTCCAAGATAAATATAGGTGCAACTCTTTGTGAATGTCTAAATGCATCAGTAATTCAATACCGGCATATCTGAGATCACTTAGCATTGTTTTGGGCAGAAAAAAAGAAGTTAAAGTGACATAGTTGTTCAAATGACAGTAGAAATCGCCACCAATCTCTTCAGATATAGCCTATCATGACCAAAAACTTAAATCAGTATGGCGATTCTAAGTATATAACCACCTCAAAACAGGTTTTTGCCCCGCTTTATATATAAAGCAACAACACCAGAACAAAGTACACGGCCGAACGATACAAAATGATGAGGAAGTGCTCAAACAATGCCGACCCCTGGATGATTTGAACACGCAAGACGCACGCGACTACGCTACCGAAATAAAGCACATGAAGAACTGAGAACAAACCATGGTACGCCCTATAACACCTAAGCTCCACGACAACGCCCCCAAGAGGGAGAATGGTGCTAGGCGACCCTAGTGTCGAGTCCATCGGACAAAGGTCTTCACCTGGACCCGGACACAAAGAGGAACACTATGACAACGTCTTCAGGGGGAATGCGGCGCCCACGAGCATCATCATCGTTGGCGACAAAGCGCAGAGCTTCGGCTCAGTAGCTTCCTTGTGCCACCACGAGGCCTCCAGAACAAGCGCAGCGAGTTTTAGAACTCCAGATCTGGATCAGGACGCCGCCGCATATAGAGACTGAGCCCGCCCGAGCCTCTCGCCGCTCCACCACTCGCCGCCCACACGACCAAGAGGGAAACCATCACCGCCGCCATGATGCCTGCCGGAGAGCCAACCATCTTTTGGGGAACGTTGCATGGGAAACAAAAAATTTCCTACGCATACGAAGATCTATCCATGATGATGAACATCTACGAGAGGGAGAGTGGATCTACATACCCTTGTAGATCGCTAAGCGGGAAGCGTTAAGAAACGCGGTTGGTGTAGTCGAACATCTTCGCGATCCAAATCGCCGAGCGTCCCGCGATCACATCACGATCCGTCCCGCGATCCAATCACGATCTGTCCCGCGAACTCATCACGATCCGTCCCGTGGTCTCATCACGATCCGTCCCGCGATCTCATCACGATCCGTCCCGTGAACACATCACGAACGGTCTCGCGATCTTGTTCACAGTCCTTCCGATCTAGCGCCGAACGGACGGCACCTCCGCGTTCAGCACACGTGCAGCTTGATGACGATCTCCACCATCTTGATCCAGCAAGAGGAAGTGGAGAGGGAGAAGAGTTCACCGGCAGCGTGACGACGCTCCGGTGATAGTGGTGGAGCAATTCCGGCAGGGCTTCGCCTAAGCACTGTGGAAAACCGATCTAGAGGAGCACCGGTGGAACAGGTAGCACGTGGCCGTAAATTCTGTGCAAAACCCTTCTATTCCACCAGTATATATAGGAGGAGAGAAGGAGGAGGGCTGGCGCAGGGCTGAGCCCCTCTTGGAGTCGGCCAAAGCCAAGGGGGAGGAGTCCTACTCCTCCTCCACTCCTAGTAGGAGTAGGACTCTCCCTTTTTTGTCCTTTTTCCACTCTTTTTCCTTTGGGTCTCTTCCCTCAGCCGCATGGGCCTGTTGTGGCTATTCCACCAGCCCACTAAGGGCTGGTTAATACTCTGCCATAGCCCATGAAGCCTCTTGGGTCGAAATACCCCTCCCGGAGGTCTCCCGGTACACTATCGGTACTCCCGGTACATTACCGATGAGCCCGAAACTTTTCCGGCGACCAAACTGGGACTTCCTATATATGAATCTTTACCTTCGGACCATTCCGGAGCTCCTCGTGACGTCCGGGATCTCATCTGAGACTCCTAACAACCTTCGGTCACCACCATACATAACTCTATACTACCGAAACGTCACCAAACCTTAAGTGTGCAGACCCTGCGGGTTCGAGAACTATGTAGACATGACCGAGACACCTTTATGGTCAATAACCAATGGCGGGACCTGGATGTCCACATTGGTTCCTACATATTCTACGAAGATCTTTATCGATCGAACCTCTATGTCAAGGATTCAGTTAATCCCGTATGATGTTCCCTTTGTTCTTCGGTATGTTACTTGCCCGAGATTCGATCGTCGGTATCTCCATACCTAGTTCAATCTCGTTACCATCAAATCTCTTTACTCGTTTCGTAATACAAGATCCCGCAACTAACAATTAGTCACATTGCTTGCAAGGCTCATTGTGATGTTGTATTACCGAGTGGGCCCTGAGATACCTCTCCGTCACACGGAGTAACAAATCCCAGTCTTGATCCATGCCAACTCAATAGACACCTTCGGAGATACCTGTAGAGCACCTTTATAGTCACCCAGTTACGTTGCGACGTTTGATACACACAAGACACTCCTCCGATGTCCGTGAGTTGCATGATCTCATGGTCATAGGAACATATACTTGACATGCAGAAAACAGTAGCAATAAACTGACACGATCATATGCTACGTTTGTAGTTGGGTCTTGTCCATCACATCATTCTCCTAATGATGTGATCCCGTTATCAAATGACATCTCATGTCCATGGCTAGGAAACCTTAACCATCTTTGATCAACGAACTAGTCCATTAGAGGCATACTAGGGACATGGTTTTGTCTATGTATCCACACATGCATCTAAGTCTCCGATCAATACAATTTATAGCATGGATAATAAACGATTATCATGAACAAGGAAATATGATAATAACTCATTTATTATTGCCTCTAGGGCATATTTCCAATAGTGGACCACCTTCCAGAGCCTCTACCTCAGCATCCAAGGTCCGAAATATTGCTAAGCGTCCACTTCACAATGCACCAACCATGGTAGGAGAAGCAGAGGGACCTCCTCCACTCATAACCTGGCATCAGCCACTAGAACTGGGTCAGCACCTCCACAATAGGAAGCGCTAATGCCTGCGTCCCCAACCGATCCCGGTGGCCTGAGGGGACACGATCCGGTGGCTACCGACAGCCGCCGCGAAGCAAGCCCAGGAAAGTACTCACGACGCCACATCCAAGGTCACCGTCGGCGATCCGCCTGACAACGTAACAATTTCACAACCACCGTCACCTTGCACCATACCCACGGGAGGGAAATCTCGCTGCCATGGGGCACTACCCGGACCAAGCCCGACCACCCCTACCCGGAGCGAAAGCACTGACCCGCCTCGGGCCTAGATCTGGTCTACCCATGAGCGAGCCCTAGGTCCAAGACAACACCAGGCAGACCTAGGAGAAGAAATGTCGCCGCCACAACGCAGCGCCACCTACCGGAACCAGGTTGCTAGACATGTCGTCGAGGTCCCTGCAAGTCCGCACCACCGCCACCATTCCCAATGCCTCCATTTGCAGACGTCGTCCTCGTGCGCCAAGCCCCGCGCGACAAACCGGGCCACTAAGACAGATCGAGCCAGATCTGCATAGGGGACGACCTGCCCGCATCCACCAGAGGGAAGGCACCGACCACCGAGGTGCACGCCACCACCACCAGCACGCCCACCAGTGGCACATCGGGCAAGCACCGCCGTCGCCAAGAACCTCCCCACCCCGTCCACCAGCGTGTGGACGAGCCCGGCCATCAGAAGGGAAGGGGGAACCACCTCGCAACCCTTCACGCGCCCGCTCTGAGCTGCCAAGACCGCCGCCAGCCCACGTTGACCCGATGTCGCGCCCCACGCCTACGTTGTGCCGCCACCTGGAGCCCGCGTGTCGTGCAGCCAGCCCCGGACAGGGAGGAGAGGAGGCCTCACCATCAACCAGGCTGACCGGGCTTTGCCCGTCAGCCCACACAGGCGGCAGCAAGGAGGGGTAGGGGAGGAAGGTGGGGAACTGGCCGCCGACGCACCTAGGGTTCCCTCGAACGCCCGCGGGGGCGACGTGGGGAGAGGAGAGGAGAAAGGCTCCACT
This sequence comes from Hordeum marinum, assembly GCA_022496015.1. Taxonomy (NCBI): domain Eukaryota; kingdom Viridiplantae; phylum Streptophyta; class Magnoliopsida; order Poales; family Poaceae; genus Hordeum; species Hordeum marinum. The sequence goes on along the minus strand of CM039676.1, from coordinate 365,896,267 downwards.
CTTCAAAAAACCAAGTACATAACCAATATGAGACGAATTCAGACTATTATACTTCATGAATAAGGGCATAGGTAGGAAAATAATAATAGGGCATGTATCTTCAAGTAGAGATGCTCTTAATATTTTGCAAAATTTGATACCATGATGGTCTCGGGACAAATAAAGGATGCAAATGACAATTTAGTGATCAAATTGGAATAATAAGATTATGGGAATCGTAATTCGTGAGCTTGTCAAGCATAGCCTTACTGCGCGACTACACTCCACACCGCATAATCAGTCTCTCAACTTGCCTTGTTATGTGCTGGTGATTTCAACGAGTGCTATCACAATGCACGTGACAGCCGGTGCTAATGTATCATCGTATGTCGTCACTCTGTAGCGCATACCACACCTGGCCATGGTCGGCCCGACCGGAGCTCAGCCCAAAAAATCCGGATTGGGCCAGGCCGGACTTGTCACTCGGGGCTCGTTTTGCAATCTAGAAGCTAGTTCGGATCGGGCTAGGACTTCTCTATTTTAGTGTTTTGGGTCAAGGCTTCGGATCGGGCTTACACATGCAAGCATTGAAAAACAACATTCGGGGTGGTCTTTTGGGCTTAATTTTGGGACGGGCTTGGGCTTCACTTTTTTAGTGTTCCGGGTCGGGCTTTCGGGCTTTGGGTCAGGCTTACACATGCGAGTATTGAAAAACGGCATTCGGGCCGGGCTTTAGGCTTAGTTGTGGGATAGGCTCAGGCTTGAAAAAGAATGTATTTCGGGTTTCTAACCGAGCTCGGGCTTAAGAAAAAAAGGTCGGGCTTTTACAAGCCTGCTCAAAACCCGGTCCGGCCTGATGTTTGAACAGATTTAGTGCAGACCTAAGATTACCTCTTGAAGAACTCTCACTGTGAATGACAGATGGACGCATAGAGATTATAGGGCCATCAATCCTCTATGAAATAGCGTTGATAACAGGAGTATAATATGATAGATTTAGGAATGTTTATATACCTTTTTTCTAGGGAATGTTTATATACCGTCTTAGGGAAGATACCAGTACTGAATCGACGACTAGAAATCGGAGGAAAGGATGCATCATGTACCTTCCCTCGGACGCCTCGTCCGTCCACCAGACGGCTACATGACCGGCACGGTTACAAATAAACTTCCCTGTCGAAACAATCCCAACCCCGTCTCGATCATCTTCCTGTCCGCCCTCTCTGCCGCCGCGCGCGGCAACGAACCAAACCCTAGCCCGCCCCCGGCGCGCCACACTCCGACGACGTTGACGAGTGACCACAGCCCGCGCGCCCTCCTCCGCCGCAGCAATGTTCTACTCCCACTCGGTCCTGGCTCGGAAGAGCCCGCTGGGCACGGTGTGGATCGCCGCGCACCTGGAGCGCAAGGTCGTCAGCCGGACGCAGATCGACGGCGTCGACGTCCCCTCCTACGCCGCGTCCATCATGGACCCCGAGGTCCCCATCGCGCTCCGGATGTCGGCGCACCTCCTCCTGGGCCTCGTCCGCATCTACTCGTGGAAGGTGAACCACCTCTTCCAGGACTGCAACCGCATGCTGAGCGCGGTCAGGACCCCCGCCGCCTTCGCTCCCGCGCGGGCGGACATCGACCTGCCGTACGACACCGACCGCGCCCCGTTCGCCGCCATCACGCTGCCGGCGACCTTCAGCCTGGACGACTGGAACCTGGACGACACGATCCGTCTGATTGAGTCGCCGGACAATCACCGGAGAGCCGCCGATGAGATCACCTTGTCCGGAGAAGCAGGGTACGTGATGGTCACTCTTGATGAGGACGGGTCTTCTTCTGCTTGCCGATCCTTGCGCTTTGAGCCTGAGCCGCATGAGCAGGGGACATTCCCCCCGTTTCCAGAGGATACAGTTTCAGTAGATCTTCCACCACCCCAGGACAGTTTCCATACCAATGGGCACCAAGATTCGCCGGAGATAATGCGTCGAGACACCGAAAGTGCAACAAGGTTTACTGATGGCGGCAGTGACCCCATGGACGAAGATCCGCGGTCGCTGTTCATGGAAAAGAAGGTTACCACGCCAAGGGCAATGTCCCCTGCTGATAGAGGATCGCCTTTGCCTGGGTCATCCATTCCAGACGTACTAACAGTTGTCAGCCATGATCATGATCCTATGGAAGAAGATGGAGGACCAGTTGTCACTGGAATCATTGTACCAGCTGCAGCATTTATCCTCGAACCATCTCCACCTCCAGTACAAGGTAACAAGAGAAGGAGGGCGCAGAACCCGAGAATCGACGAAATAGGAGTGCTCTCCAATGAAGATATGAGGTTGCAAGTCGATGGCGACGAGCTGCAAAGGCTGGTCCGCAGGAGGAAGCCGCTACCCCATACAGCACTGGATACCTGGAAATTCAACAGGAGGAGGCAAAAGGACAGCTTATTAGAACCTTTGGTACAAGGAATGTGTGCTGACCTTCATGAAGCCTACGAGAGGAACTACCCTCGTGTGAGTGACTCTGATGCTGGCGGGGATGCACCTGCACCTCCAGTAAATGCAGATCCACCTGAGCCTGAGCCTCACCCTCACCTCACCCCAATATCTTCACAGGAGCTTGAACCTCACCTCACCCCCATTGACTTCAGAAAATGGAGAAGCAACGCCATTTGATACGAGTCATACGACACCTGAGCTCCCTCGGTTCTCGCAGCAAATGGATCTATCTCCAGTAAGAGAAGAAGATGACAGTCCTTTCATCAAAACCCCACGGTCTGGACTTGGAGGAACTACTGGTGGTACTGCTACTGCAACGCCAACACATGGCAGCTATGCAACGCCTGGGCAAAACACTCGTGAATCTGATCCTAACGGGTCTCAGTTCCCTTTCGGCGGCGGCGACTATCTCGATGAAGATCTACCAGAGATTCCAGGGCTCATGAACACCCCTAGCGTGATGTCCAGTGCAGATACTGGCGGCGCCACAGGACTGAGCAGCATGTCTACTAGGACAAGGGCTGCCGCCAAGTACTACAAAGGCATGATGATGTCTTCAGCCACATCAGAGGACCAGCAGCGAGGGAAATTCAGTCTGAACAGTATCCTGGACGGGAGGACAAGGAAGCAAGCTGCGAGCATGTTCTTCGAGACGTTGGCACTGAAGAGTTACGATTATATCGACGTACATCAGGAAGAGGCGTATGGTGACATTTCAGTTTCAGTTAGGCCCTCGCTCTCGAGCGCCAAACTTTGAATAACTCGGTTCCACTTCCGTTTAGAGTTCAGATATAGCGTAACAGTGTCTTAGGCATACGGCACACCAGTGTGTGGATATTGCCATGTAATTTACACCTAATAATAGAGATTCCTGTAATATTCGTCGTGTATCTCCACTTATGTTGAGTCTGTTCAGAAGCTTCTTTCTTTTTTAGGACCTGGCAAGACTGAATGGAGCTGAAGTTGTCTGTCTTGCATTTAGTTTTATCCTGAGCACCAGAAGACTGCAGTGTGTCAGTTCACTTCAAAGTGCGAAACGACATCAAATTCTTTGGTACTATTGTTGTTGGACACAAATTCTTTGTTATCACCTTGTGAAAAAAATAAATGTAGAATAATGCAAATGAAGAGCCGAGAATCAGCAACCCGGCATGATCAGAGAGTGAGCTGGGGCTAAAGGGATTTTGAAAATCCGGGAGTGATGTACTGGACAGGACTTTCATGGTGATTTGTCTTCCTTTCATACATTCTGTATCTACAACCCACGCTCATGACCAATGCATTTATTTTTATTTTTTGACATCTGGATAGGTATTCCTAGCGTTCTCTAAGTATGGTTTTTGGTTCCTGATCCTGATAGTCAGAAACTTCAGAAAAGAATTATATATACATTTCAAGTTGTCTGCCAAACAATAAAATTGATTTGATTTCGATGAAGTAAAATGTGAATAGAAATTTCAAGCCCATTGTCAGGATTGCACAATCTAAACGTTTTTTATTTCTTGCAACCCAAAAAGGAAATAGCATGAAATGGAGCCAGCCCAGATCATGACGAGGCACCTGGTCGTGAAGGAACACCCCGCCCGCGTTGGGTTTGCATCTTGGTCTTGGGCATTTTTTCGCAGAAAGGGGAGCTTTATTACTCAATAATAGGGTTACAATTGTCAGCAATTGCTGCTACGATCAGGCTCCGGACGTGGACATGTCTTAGGTAGGCGTGGGAGCAGGCATACACATCTCAACAACTTCCCCATCTCCGGCAACCTATTTTCCTTTTAAGGATATCCCTTTCATCTCGATGTTGGATGGTGAATAGTTTTTTTGACGGAACAGATGGTGAATAGTGACTCTTCATAGTTGCATAAATACTTTCTAGCGACTTCGGTTGGTGGATTCAGCTTATCATGCACCACATCATTCTTTAATTGCCATAATCTCCGCATAAACAGCAGCACTCGACGTATTTGGTTCACCGAGATTCGATGCAGCAAGTCGAACAACATCCATTCCGGACCTGTGTACACAACATCATCTACAACTAGCTTTCAATCTGCCAATGTGCCAATGTGCTCAATGTGCTGGAATTGGTTCTGCCAGGCCTACACCAACCTTAATCCAAATAGACTTCGTCTTGACACAACAGGTTTGGAGTATGTTCAAGTCTTTGATCCCCTTAGCCATGAATGCAACAAGATGCAAGCTTGGCAATGACCGTCACATAAGCTTTTGAATGGACGAATGGTGCTCTGATCAGAGACTTATGGATTGCTTCCGAGTACTTTCCTCTTTTGCCACTGACAAATTTTGCTCGGTTCTCGGACAACTCTTGGGTTGGCCCGTACTTTCCGCCACCGCCGCTGACGAACTTAATCGGCTGCTAGCTATGCCTAAGGAGTGTACTCCATTGCAGGATTGGGATTCACGATATGCTTTGGCGTTTGGAAAAGCTATCACTGATAAATACTTCTACAAGGGATGCTCGCTTTCAGAGGTGTGGAATTTGCTGCCACAAAATTCATCTGGTCAACCATCATCCCTACCAAGCATCGTGTGTTCTTGTGGATTTTGCATCTTGAGGACGTCTGAACACTAAAGACAATGTTGTTGGACCACGGACCCCTGGTGTGGTATCTGTGCGGCCATTGGTGTTGGGCTAGGCGATGTGTTGGCAGCCCAACATCAACCCATAAATCGAACATATGTAAGTCGTTGATCTTCGTTGCATCCAACGGTTGTGAGTGTTCCCTGGTGAAGGGAGCAAGGAGAAAACCCTAGATACTCCACCCCTGTTGGTGGTGGCTATCATTGTGAGAGTAAGAGCACACACAAGAGGGGAACACAACCTGAGAGAAGAGAGGAAGAAGAAGTGGAGGTTCTGTCCAGATTTGCTGCATCTGACTAGACAATATTCAAGCTAGTGTTTGGAGGCTCAAACGTACTTGATCGTCCCCAAACTTGGTGAGCTCGTTCCTTACTTTGAGTACTTCGATCTGGTTAGCTGGTTTGAGGATTGGGTCAATGGAGCATGAGATTTGAGAGTGGTTTTGTCGGCTCTGACAGCTGCAGTTTCAAAACAGGGTAGTTTTGGGAGACGGACAATTTGGGTAGGCAAACGGTGTCTGATTGAGATGAAGTTTTGAGTGGATCTCAGGTACTCGTGTGTCTACTTGTCTGCTAAATTTCTTGTTGTTTGGTTCAGCGGCTTAAGATCAGTTTGCAAAACAATAAAGGGGACAAAAGTTGTGTAAACTCTACTTTGGTGAAGTCTTGCCTCTTGTGGTTATTGTTGTTGTTGCCGGTTGGCAACGTGGAAAGTGTGTTGTAAATCTCTCTAGAAGTACTAGAGAAGACTTTGTACTCATCATTATCATAGTGAAGTTTTCTAGATCAGTCGGTCCACGGCCGTGGTTTTTTACTCCTCAACTTGAGGATTTTTTTTCCACATTAAATCATGTGTCGCATGTGCATGTTGTTTGTGTTATTCCACTGCTTACTTGTTGGTTGAAACTGTCCTCAAAGTTCATCACAGGTAAAGGGACTGTGTAGTGTGCATATTTGTTGTGTCGATGAATTCGTGCAGCTCACTGTTGTTGTCCGGCCTCAACAAAATGGTATGAGGGCCTAGGTTTGCTTTTGCAATTGATAAGTTTCTTGTGGTGAAAGATGGAAGTAAATACCAGCAGGATAATATCTTTGAATGGTACAAATTATCAAGCATGGAAGGGCAAGATGGAGGACTTTTTATATGTCAAAGAATACTGGAAGCCAGTGTTCTCCACTGAGATGTCGGAGGGCATTGAGGAAGGTCAGTGAAAGGTACTTCAGCGCCAAGCTTGTGGGTTTATTCGGCAATGGGTCGATGACAATGTTTTGAACCATATCATCGATGAGACACATGCACGCACCTTATGGCCTGAAAAGAAGGTACAAAGATGGTCTTGATCAAACAATTGATGTGTTTGAGGTACAAAGAGGGCATTCTAATTGCAAAAATCATGTGAATACATTTCAAGGCATTATAAATCAGCTTTCTTCAATGCGAGTTACATTTGAAGATGAAGTGAGAGCCTTGCTGCTACTAGGTTCATTACCGGGCAGCTGGGGGACCTTTAAGGTCACGGTTTGCAATTCAGCACCTAATGGAGTTGTCACTTGGAATCTTGTGAAAAACAGGGTACTAAATGAAGAGTCCAGAAAGGTGGCTGAAGCTAGCTCTTCCTCAATTCATAGGTGATGGTCACTCAGTCCAGGGGAGAAGCAAGAGCAAAGGTCCAGGTAAAGGGGCAGAAAGAGGTAGGAGCAAATCAAGAGGTAAGTATGTTGATTATGAGTGCCATCACTGCCATCAGAAGGGCCACATTAAGTGGCAATGTGACAAGTGTAAGGAAGACAAAAATAAAAAGAAGAAGCAAGATCATAAGCAAGCTAACAGTGATAGTGACACAGAGGGAAGCCGAGTTACAGAAGTAGAAGAGGACATCATGCTTGTTATGCATGAAAAAAATAAGGGCAGATTTGGTTCCACCATTTAGGAGAAGATCACTATTGTTTCTGATGAAACTGTCAATCTTGTGGATGGTGATGATATGATTTGGATACCGAACAGTGGTGCTTCCATTCATACTACATCTCGTAGAGAGCTCTTCACTAACTATATATCAGGTGATTTTGGTGTTGTGAAGATGGGGAACAATGACAGGGCAGCCAGCATTGGAAAAGGAGATGTGCATTTGGAGACCACAAATGGTACAGTGTTAGTCTTCAAGTCTGTGAGGCATGTTGAGGCACTTCGTCTCCATATTATCTTAGTTGCTCTGCTTGATGGAGATGATTACTTGAGCAATTTTGGAAAAAGACAGTACAATCTCACCAAAGGCAACATGGTTGTTGCAAGAGGTAAAATGTTCTCGGTTTTGTATCATGTTCATGCTAAGCTCTTTGGTGCTTCTGTAAATGCACTAGAGAAGGATGATCATTGTGCTCTATGGCACAAGAGACTTGGTCACATGAGTGAGAAGGATATGATGGTGCTAGTGAAGAGAAAATTGTTGAAGGGTGTGAGAGGAGTTCACATCAAGAAATGTTCGGATTGCCTGGCAGGGAAGCAATACATAGTGGCCTTCAAGACTCTACCTCCTCACAAGAAGCCTAAGAAGCTGGACTTGATACATTCCGATGTTTTTAGAATGTCGGTAAGACCTCTAGGTGATGCAAAGTACTTTGTGACCTTTATTGATGACTTTTGCAGGAAAGTTTGGGCCTTCACTTTGAGGACCAAAGATCAAGTACTAGGTGTATTCAAGCAATTCCAAGCCTTGGTTGAGAGAGAAACCGAGAACAAGATCAAGTGCATCCGCAATGATAATGGAGGAGAGTACATTGAACCATTTGATGCATATTGCAAGCAGAGGTATTAGGCATCAATTTACTCCCTCGAAGACACCATAGCTGAATGGTCTTACTGAGAGGATGAACAGGATAATTGTGGAGAGAGTTAGATGTTTGTTGTCAAGTGCGAAGCTACGTAAACACTTTTGGGGTGAGGCTTTAATTACTGCAATTTATCTTATTAATCTCTCACCAAGTTATCTTTTGCAGGGAGATGTTCCTAACAGAGTTTGGTGTGACAAGGACGTCTCATATGACCACCTGAAAGTTTTTGGGTGCGAGGCCTTTGTTCATATTCCTCAAGATGAAAGGTGAAAGCTTGGAGGTGATGAGATTGGCTACAAGTTGTTTGACCCTATAGTAAGGAAAGTTGTGAGAAGCCATGATGTTGTGTTTGTAGAAGACCAAACAATTGAGGATATTGTGAAGACAAAGGGGTAGGTTCCTCCTCGACAGCAGCAAGATGACTGATTCTGACCCAGTTCTTGCAGCCCGAGCTCATGTACAAGTTGAAGCAGATGTACAAGATGATGTACATGGTGGTGCAGGTGAAGAAGATGCTCCTCAATAGCATCAAGAGTATGATGTTGAATTTGATGATCCAGATCAGCAAGAAGCACCAGCACCGAAAAGTCCACCGGCTGCTCCACTCAGAAGATCCAACATGGGCCAAATTCCTTCCAACAGGTACCCCTCACATCAATATGTGGTGTTATTATGTGATGGTTCAGAACCTGAATGCTTTGTAGATGCAAGGGAAGATGAGCATAAGAAGGAGTGGAAAATGTTATGCAAGAAGAGATGGATTCCTTACATAAGAATCATACTTATGAGTTGGTGAAATTGCCTAAGGGCAAGAAAATTTTGAAGAACAAGTGGGTCTACAAAATCAAGCAAGAAGAGCACACATCACATCCAAGGTACAAGGCAGGCTAGTTGTAAAAGGATTCGGCCAGAGAAAAGGCATTGACTATGATGAGATCTTTTCTCTGGTTGTGAAGATGACATTCATTAGAGTAATCCTTGGCATGGCAGCAAGTCTCAACTTGGAGGTTGAGAAAATGGATGTGAAGATTGCTTTCCTTCATAGTGAGTTGGAGGAAGAAATATACATGGATCAACCTGAGGGGTTTCTTGTGAAAGGCAAAGAAGACTATGTGTGCAAGTTGAAGAAAAGTCGATATGGCCTGAAACAAGCACCAAGACAATGGAACATGAAGTTTCAAATTATCATGAGGGAGAAAGGCTACAAGAAGTGTAGCTGAGACCATTGTGTGTTTATTCAGAGGTTCTCACATGATGATTTCATTATATTATTGCTCTATGTTGATGATATCAAGATTGTTGGCAAGAATGTCTCTAGGATTGCTAAGTTGGAGAAAGAGTTGAGAAAATGTTTTGCCATGAAATACTTAGGTTCAACAAAGAACATTCTCGGGGTGAGAATTGATAGAAATAGAAAATGCAACAAGTTGTACTTGTCTCAAGAGAAGTGTATTGAGAATGTACTTCAGAAGTTCAGGATGAAAAAATCTAAAGTTGTGAGTTGTACACTAGCAACCCATTTCGAGTTGAGAAAAAAGCAATGTCCTACCACTAATGAGATGAAAAAGGAAATGCATAATATTCCTTATGCTTCAGCATTTGGGATTTTGATGTATGATATGTTGTGCACAAGGCCTGACATTGCTCATGTTGGAAATATACCCTAGAGGAAATAATAAATTGGTTATTATCATATGTCTCTCTGCATGATAATCTTTATTATCCATGCTAGAATTGTATTGAGCGAAAACTTAAATATATGTGTGGATATATGAACAACAGCGTGTCCCTAGTGAGCCTCTACTAGACTAGCTCATTGATCAAAGATGGTTAAGGTTTCCTAACCATACACATGAGTTGTCATTTGATAATGGTATCATATCATTAGGAGAATGATGTGATGACAAGACCCAACCGTAAGCATAGCATTTGATCATATCACTTAGATTATTGCTACTGCTTCTTTCATGTCAAGTATTTGTTCCTAAGACCATGAGATCATGCAACTCCCTGAAACCGAAGGAATGCCTTGTGTGTATCAAACGTTACTTCATAACTAGGTGATCATAAAGGTGCTCTACAGGTATCTCCGATGGTGTGTGTTGGGTTGTCATGGATCGAGACTGGAATTTGTCACTCCGTATGACAGAGAGCTATCTTTGGGCCCTCTCGGCAATATAACATCATAAGAAGCTTGCAAGCAATGTGAGTAAGGAGTTAGTCATGGAATCTTGTATTACAGAACAAGTAAAGAGACTTGCGTGTAACGAGATTGAACTAGGTATGGAGATACTGACGATCGAATCTCACGCAAGTACCAGGGTCAGGCCCATAGTTGTGTAGAACGTGCGGCCCGCACAGGGACCATAAATTTAAGGGGCCCCAAATTTTTATATAGTCCTAATATGTATTTCTAAAAAACACTTCTCATGGGAGCTAGGCCGCAGACGCCCACGTAAGTCGATGTGTCGAGCCAGGCCACTGCTCCATCGATCGGAAACGGGATAGTCGGGACTCAAATCAATTGAAAAGAAAAACACTCGTGTCGTCGACCCTACAGCTAGGGACGGATGAGCAGGGCCAGGTGATTGCGATCTCTCAGTTCTTTTCCTGTTAAACCAAAAAAACTTATTTTCCGGTCGATTAGTTTCTCCTTGCATGATTTGCTGTTGCGCCCAGGGCTAGGGAAATTAGATGGCAGCATGCCACTGTGCATCGATGTCGCCATCTAGTTTATCAAATCCATGCCCCATCGCATTGACATACTCAGAGGGCCTTTAATTTCTTTGGTTAGCCCTCCAATCTTTTTTTATCTCTGGTTTGTTGTTGCAGAAAGAATTAATTTCTAATATATCGGATTTTGTTTCCCCAATTACCCTTGCTATTTTGTTTTATGTAAGAAAATAATTAGAAGTTACACGAATGTGCTAGTTTATAGTAAGTTTAGATAGTCATTGGTTTAATTCATCCCACCGTTTGGGTATTCTATAGATGAAAACTATTGGTTCATTCATGTTACATAGAAATTTCTTCCTTGATCGTTGTCTGCCCCCCCCCCCTCGTCCCTAATACCAAAATCTTGGCCCCGTCCCTGGCTAAGCCTACAGGAAACAGGATTGTCGAATCAATTAGCGACAGTCCTGATGTTATCCCTTGATTGGAAACGGGATCGTCAGATCAATCGGCAACTGCAACAACTCCAGACTCCAGAGCGTCAGTGACGGGTGACACGGGTACATAGGGATAATTCCTGGAGGAGTGAATGGTTCTTGGCGAGAGTTCATTGGGTCGACAGTTCCTAGCGAGAGGATTGGCATGGGCACATGGCGACATCTCTCATGGCTTCCATCCTCCAAGTGCTTCACGATTTCAAACAAGGAGACATTAGTCATTTTTTGCAAGATATATATACATTATAATTACTTGTTAGTCATATCTTTTAATGATATAGGGCCCCATTTTTTAGTTTCGCACAAGGCCCCAGATTTTGCCGGCCTGGCCCTGCAAGTAACATACTGATGGACAAAGGGAACTACATACGGAATTGATTGAATCCTTGGCACCGTGGTTCGAACGACAAAGATCTTCGTGGAATATGTGGAAAACAACATGGGCATCCAAGTCCCGCTATTGCTTATTGATCAGAGAGATGTCTCAGCCATGTCCACATGATTCTCAAACTCGTAGGGTCCGGACGCTTACCGTTCGGTGATGATATAGTATTATTGGGTTATGTATGTTGGTGACCGAATATTGTTTAGAGTCTCGGATGAGATCCCAATGTTGGAAATATGCCCTAGAGGCAATAATAAATTAGTTATTATCATATTTCCTTATTCATGATAATCGTTTATTATCGATGCTAGAATTGTATTGATCGGAAACACGGATACATGTGTGGATACATAGACAACACCATGTCCCTAGTATGCCTCTAATAGACTAGCTCGTTGATCAAAGATGGTCAAGGTTTCCTAGCCATGGACATGAGATGTCATTTGATAATGGGATCACATCATTAGGACAATGATGTGATGGACAAGACCCAAACTATAAACATAGCATATGATTGTGTCAATTTATTGCTATAGTTTTTTGCATGTCAAAATATCTGTTCCTATGACCATGAGATCATGCAACTCACTGACACCGGAGGAGTACCTTGTGTGTATCAAATGTCGTAACGTAACTGGGTGACTATAAAGGTGCTCTACAGGTATCTTCGAGGGTGTTTGTTGGGTTGGCATGGATCAAGACTGGGATTTGTTACTCCATGTGATGGAGAGGTATCACATGGCCCACTTGATAACACAACATCACAACAAGCCTTGCAAGCAAAGTGACTAAAGTGTTAACCACGGGATCTTGTATTACGGAACCAGTAAAGAGACTTGCCGGTAACGAGATTGAACTAGGTATAGAGATACCAACGATCGAATCTCGAGCAAGTAACATACCAAAGAACAAAAGGAACAGCATACGGGATTAACTGAATCCTTGACATAGAGGTTCAACCGATAAAGACCTTCGTAGAATATGTAGGAACCAATATGGGCATCCAGGTCCCGCTATTGTTTATTGATCATAGAGGTGTCTGTTGGAAATATGCCCTAGAGGCAATAATAAATTAGTTATTATCATATTTCCTTGTTCATGATAATCGTTTGTTATCCATGCTATAATTGTATTGATCGGAGACTTAAATGCATGTGTGGATACATAGACAAAACCATGTCCCTAGTATGCCTCTAATGGACTAGCTCGTTGATCAAAGGATGGTTAAGGTTTCCTAGCCATGGACATGAGATGTCATTTGATAATGGGATCACATCATTAGGAGAATGATGTGATGGATAAGACCCAAACTACAAACATGGCATATGATCGTGTCAGTTTATTGCTACTGTTTTCTGCATGTCAAGTATATGTTCCTATGACCATGAGATCATGCAACTCACGGATATCGGAGGAGTGCCTTGTGTGTATCAAACGTCGCAACGTAAATGGGTGACTATAAAGGTGCTCTACAGGTATCTCCGATGGTGTCTGTTGAGTTGGCATGGATCGAGACTGGGATTTGTTACTCCGTGTAACGGAGAGGTATCTCGGGGCCCACTCGGTAATGCAACATCACAATAAGCCTTGCAAGCAATGTGACTAATTGTTAGTTGCGGGATCTTGTATTACGGAATGAGTAAAGAGACTTGCCGGTAACGAGGTTGAACTAGGTATGGAGATACCGACGATCGAATCTCGGGCAAGTAACATACCAAAGAACAAAGGAAACGATATACGGGATTAACTGAATCCTTGACATAGTGGTTCGACCGATAAAGATCTTCGTAGAATATGTAGGAACCAATGTGGACGTCCAGGTCCCGCCATTGGTTATTGACCGTAGAGGTGTCTCGGTCATGTCTACATAGTTCTCGAACCCGCAGGGTCTGCACACTTAAGGTTCGGTGATGTTTCGGTAGTGTAGAGTTATGTATGGTGGTGACCAAAGGTTGTTCGGAGTCCCGGATGAGATCCCGGACGTCACGAGGAGCTCCGGAATGGTCCGGAGGTAAAGATTCATATATAGGAAGTCCCAGTTTGGTTTCCGGAAAAGTTTCGGGCTCATCGGTAGTGTACCGGGAGTATCGGTATTGTACCGGGAGTGCCGGTAGTGTACCGGAGGACCTCCAGGAGGGGTATTTCGACCCCAAGAGGTCCATGGGCTGTGGGAGAATAATAACCAGCCCTTAGTGGGCTGGGAAAACATCCACAAAGGCCCATGTCACAGGAGAGAAAGTCCTAAAGCAAAAAGTGGAAAATCAGCCAATAGGAGGCAATCCTACTCCAACTAGGATTAGAGGTGAAGTAGGATTGCTCCCACCTCCTATTTCGGCCGACCCAAAGGCCTTGGCTGCCTCTCCTCTCCTCTCCTCCTATATATACTAGTGGATTGGGTGGTTTTTGGACAGAATTTCCGGCAACGTGCTACCCGTTTCACCGGTGCACAGTTTCTCCTCTAGATCGGTTTTCCGCAGCGCTTAGGCGAAGCCCTGCCGGAATCACTCCACCACCATCACCGGAGCGCCGTCACGCTGCCGGTGAACTCTCTCTCCTCTCCATCTCCTCTCGCTGGATCGAGACGGTGGAGATCGTCATCAAGCTGCACGTGTGCTGAACGCGGAGGTGCCGTCCGTTCGGCGCTAGATCGGAAGGACCGTGATCGAGATCGCGAGACAGTTCGTGATGAGATCGCGGAACGGATCGTGATGAGTTCGCGGGACAGATCGTGATCAAGATCGTGAGACGGATCGTGATGAGATCGTGGGACGGATCGTGATGAGTTCACGGGACAGATCGTGATTGGATCGCGGGACGGATCGTGATGAGATCGCGAGACGCTCGGCGATTTGGATCGCGAAGATGTTCGACTACACCAACCGCGTTTCTTAACGCTTCCCGCTTAGCGATCTACAAGGGTACGTAGATCCACTCTCCCTCTCATAGATGCTCATCACCATGGATAGGTTTGCGTGTGCGTAGGAAAAATTTTGTTTCCCATGCGACGTTCCCCAACAGTGTCTCGGTCATCTCTAAATAGTTCTCGAACCCGCAGGGTCTGCACACTTAACATTCAGTGACGTTTCAGTATTATTGAGCTATGTATGTTGGTGACCGAAGGTTGCTCAGAGTCCCGGATGAGATCCCGGACATCACGAGGAGCTCCGGAATGATCCGGAGGTAAAGATTTATATATGGGAAGTCATATTTTGGCTACCAGAAAAGTTTTGGGTTTTTTCGGTATTGTACCTCGAAGCTTCTAGAAGGTTCCGGAAACTTCCATAGGAGTCCGGAAGTCCACCAAGGGTTCCACCCCGTCCCAAGGGTTCGCTGTTGGGGAACGTTTCATGGGAAACATTCCTACGCTTCACCAAGATCAATCTAGGAGATGAGCATCTATGAGAGGAGAGATTGCATCTACGTACCCTTGTAGATCGCTAAGCGGAAGCGTTAAAGAACGCAGTTGATGTAGTGGTACGTCTCTGCGATCCAAATCGCAAGCCGTCCCACGAACTCCCGATCAAGTGCCGAACGGACGGCACCTCAGCGTTCAGCACACGTGCAGCTCGATGAAGATCTCCACCTTCTTGATCCAGCAAGAGGGAGCAGAGAGGTAGATGGGTTAGCCGACACCACGACGGCATGACGGAGGTGGTGGTGGAGCTGATCCGGCAGAGCTTCGCTAAGCATCGCCGAATCGATCTAGAGGAGAGGCTATCGGAGAGGGAGGAAGGGCTACGATGTGACTTAGGGTGCGGCTGCCCTCCTCCCTCTCACATATATATAGGGGAAGAGGAGGAGGTTGTCCGCCCTAGGGTTTCCCCTAGGGTTTGGTGTGGCAGCCAAGGAGGTGGGGTGGCGGCCAGGGTGGTTGGACCACCAAGTTTGGTGGCTAGCCCACCCTTTTGGCCCAGCCCAAGCCTCTAACCGCATGGGCCTTGAGGTGGGAGGTGCGGCCAGCCCACCAGGGGCTGGCTCGCACCCTCTCACAACCCATGTGGCCCTTTGGAGTAGATGGGCCCACCCGGTGGACCCCCAGGAACACTTCTGGCACTTCGTCACACCACTTACAGGTCACAAAACTTTTCCGGAACTCAAACACCAACTTATCATATACGAATCTTGACCTTCGGACCATTTTGGAACCCCTCGTGACGTCCAAGATCTCATTCGGGACTCCGATCAACCTTCGGTCACTATTGGGGATATACCCCACGGTATGACCCGGGAGACAGTTATAACCCGGTGACAGTTATGACCCGGCTGAAGATGAGTCCTCGGGTGTAAGTCCCTGATGATGAGTCCCTGAAGATGAGTCCCCGGTTGTAAGTCCCTGAAGATGAGTCTTGAAGATGAGTCTTGAGGATGAGTCCTCGGTTGTAAGTCCTTGAAGATGAGTCCTCGGTTGTAAGTCCCTGAAGATGAGCCCTGAAGATGAGTCCCCGATTGTAAGTCCCTGAAGATGAGTCCCTTAAGATGAGTCCCCGGTTGTAAGTCCCTGAAGATGAGTCCCCAGTTCTAAGCCGCCCGTTGTAAGCTGCCCGGCCCTAAGCTGCCCGGTGTGAGCTGCCCGGTTGTAAGCCGCCCGGTGTAAGCCACCCGGTGTAAGCCGCCCATCTGAGATAAGAAGTCCGGGACTCAGAAGCCCATGAAGAGAAGCCCACGATGGGAAGTCATGATAGGTTAAGTCTCAATCCGACTTAGACTCTACATGTAAGCCGTCCCTTCAACTTATATAAGGAGGGGTGGGTCACCCCGAGAGGGTCAAGTTTTGAGATGTCTCAATAGACAGGTCTTAGATAGACAAGTTTTGAGGGTCAAGATTAGAGACTCTCGTGATTAGAGGTAGTAGAACTGCACCCTTATAACCGAGAGACCTCATCAATACCAGACAAGCAGGATGTAGGCTTTTACCTCCATCGGAGGGGCCGAACCTGGGTAAACTCCGCGTCTCTCGATTCCGACCAACCCCTTCAAGCTGCCACATAGTTGCGCTTCTGCCCCGAACCTAAGTCCATTCACCCGGACATCTGCCGTGACCAACCCATGACAGTTGGCGCCCACCATGGGCCAACGCACAATGGTGTTATGTTCTTGAAGGGATCTCTCCCAGGGATCGAGAGGCTCGTGAGTGGCCAGATGAAAAAGAGCCGGCTTAGAAAGATCTACATCAACTTGAAGTTCATCACACCAGATTGGAAGAAGTTTCAACTATGGTAAAATCAGATCAAAGTCAAAATTTCTTTGGCGATGGAATACATCAGCTATGTGGGTTCTATCACATAAAATTAAGCAAAAGTCACAAACTCCAGGTTACGACAGCTCTTGAGAAATCCTGCAAGATGAGGAAACCCTGAGGCAATTTCCACGTCGAGCTAGCCACATCCATGCAGTACCACGGGTGGTCAAACCAGCCCAGCGGTGGAATCCGTCGAAGGAGTACAATGCATGGGAGATAAACAAAAAGTCAATACGGACTACCACGGTTTCGCTCGCTTCGCCAAGCCGGCCATGACCTGGACATTGATTCACCTCGTTCCGAAAATCACGGCCGCATCTGAGCCGGACTCGCACCCCTGTCGCGCTATGCCCCCCGCGCGGGCTGCCCTGGCACCGCGTCTACCACGCCCCGCCTCGCCAGGCTGCGTTGGCCACGGACTCCGCTCACTTCGCCGCGTCTGCTCCTGTCGCCGCACCCAATCCGGCTCCGCTAGCGTCGTCGCGGCTCGGGAATTTTTTGGTCGCTGTATTCTCGAGCAAATCTACCAAAGTTCGGTCTGCCATCCATCCAACACGAAGGAAGCAGACAGAGATCCATCCTTCACAAAGCTCCATCCATCCATCACACATGTATACGGAGATTGCCTCGCATCAAACGCCGGATCAACCATCTGCGTGCACGCACTCTTTGCCCAGGGCCTGCTCGCCTCACCCTACTGGCATATGCGCCCCCGTGCGCCGGCTCTACCTCTGCATGCAACCGAGCCAGCACCGGCACCATGAGCCGCTGCCGTGGCCTCACCTTGCCTCTCCTCCACCACCAAGCCGTCAGCCTACGGCTCTGACTCGGCCGCCTCACCGTTCCTGGCTCCTCTGTCGATGATATCGCCTACGCCATCTCCCCTCGCACTTGCGCGTACCTGCGCTCGGCCGGCTCTGTTTCCGATTCGCCGACACGGCTCCATCTCACCTCACCACTGCAACCTCCGAACCGGTGAGCCTCCGCCTCAGCAGCATCGCCTTGCCACTGCAGTCACCGCCGCGCTTTGAGTCGTCATGGCGTCGGCCTCCGCCGTGCCTCGCCTCCACCACGCGCCCAGCTCCCACTACGCTTTCGAGTTGCCTTGAGCTACCGCTCCGTCATGAGCCACCGCTCCGCCTTGAGCCACCGCTGCTGCACCCGCCAGCCCCGCTCCCACTGGCTCAGCGTGCCGGCTTAGCCCGCTGCTACACCTCACCGCTGACTCGCCGCTGCTGCACCTCGCGCGCGTCGTCAGCAAGCCGCCTCTGGGTTGCTTCCACCGCGCCTCTGCCGCCTTGCCCTCTGCCTTCGAGCAGTCGTGGCCCCGTTCCCTCTCGCGTCGTCAGTAAGCCACCGTCGCCGGGTTTCGCCGCCTCTGTAATCAGGGCCTCTGTTGCGAGTCGCCGGGTGTCTTCATCGGCCTCTGCCTCAAGCCATTACTCTGAGTACCTTCACATTCAGCCACCTTTACTCATCCTTGCTCCGAGCCACCTCGGCCTTGTGGGGATTCCGCTGAGAGCCGCCGTCGCACTTCCCCTGGGCCATCCGGTTCACCACAACAGCCACAACCCTGTCTTCGCCAGCCGCCACCCCGCGTACCTCGTGTCGGCTCGCACCTCTAAGCGACCGTGATCGGCCGCCTCCTCTTCAGCACACAATTTCTCGGCCTCCAGCCGCCTGCTGCTGATGGATTTACCTCGCCGGGCGTGCATCTGTAGCAGTGTTGAGCCGCCCGACGCCTCCGTCCGCATCGCACCAGGCACTTGCGTCGAACGCCCTCCACCTGGCCGTGCTGTCATGCTGCTCCTCCCTTCGCGGTGAGCCGCCTCCACGCGCCCGCGATGGCTGCTCCACCGCCCTCTCGCAGCCAAACCGGCTTACAATGTCGTGGCCGTGCTCCACCTCCGCCTCCGCTGGCTTCCAAGCCCCTTTTGTTGAGCTCCTGCGCCTCCCTGACCCACCCCTGCCTAAGGGCCTCCCGTGACTCCCTAAGACACCTCTAGCCGCCCGTTTCTATTGACTGGCCAAGGGTGAGGAAAAGTAGCAGAGGAGAAGGAAAGATGCCTTAGTGCACCCCCCCCCCAAAAAAACTCCAATGGTCAAACATGACCCGGAGGATCTTTTCTGAGCTGCTCGGTGCCGCGCTTTAAAGTCGTCACCTCTGTCATCATTGTTGCAACCCTACGGTTGATAATTCTTGATAAAACATATCAGGTGAAATCCATCCTGTCAAGTATTCATTGATATATTTTTATTTTCTTCGAGAACAATTACTCTCGTCTATGAAATTTCTTATGCAGAAAAAATCATCATTACAAAGAGACCATCAAGGTATGGCCCTTGCCTACACCAGATGGATCAATGGATATTCGTGAGCCGCTGCCCCGTGGTCCAATCTACATCAACACGCCACGACGACTCGTCATCCATGCTTGTTTCCAACGCCATGGGCGACTCACCGCTTGCACCGGTTTACAATGTTGTGGCCGTCTCTCACGACTGCGCTGGCTTACAGTGTCGCGACTGACTTCTACGTCTACACCAACACGCCAGGGGCTGCATACACCAGTACGAGCCGCCCAACGGATGGTTTTGAATCGCCGTCTTGTGATACAATCTACAACATATCAGTGCAGTGCTCGCCAGTACGAGCCGCCCAACGGACGCGCACAAGATGCCGCCCATAGTCTGATCTGCATCAGCGAACCGGTGTGGTGCTCGCCTATACGAGCCGCCCAATGGATAGGCGCACAAGTCACCGCCATTACGGTTTGATTCACTTCAACAACCAGCCAAAACGAACCATCGACTGGATTATTGAAACAAATCATACGGGATCATCTATAAACCGCCACGGCCAACCTCAACTTTCAGTGGGGATTCTCTAACCGCCTTTTCAAGTCAAATTAAGACTCGGGGGCTACAGACATGGCGAGACACATTTGGTCGTTTTTAACGAGGACCCTGGGTATTTGCAAGAGAAAACCCAATCCTGGGGGCTATTACATTATTGGCGAAAGAATTAAAAAGTTGCCCAAGAGGACGAACCGCCGAGATACACCATTCAGACACGGGTGCCCGGATATATATTGGATCATCATAAAGTCACTTGGAGGCTTCTGCCGTTTCTTCATACAAGAGGGTGACTTAAAAGATGGTGCACAAGTTGATATCATCGACAAGGTCACTAGGGGGCTTCCAACCCTCCGGGTTTAGCTTATCACACCCTATTGATCGGCTCTTAAGCCAAATAGTTGACTCCGTCAACATGATCGTCTAGGGGGCTTCCAACCCAACAGGTTTAGCTTATCAGACCGTATCGATCGGCTCTTCAGCCAAATAGTTGACTCCGTCAACAAAGGTCATTTGGGGGCTTCCAACCCACCGGGTATAGCTTACATACCCTCTTGATTGTCTCTTAAGCCAAACAGGGTTAAACCTGCCTGTAAGATGATGTTGCTCCGCTAAGTGACCCGTCGAACTCTTAACAGTTAATCTCGCCTAGAGACCCTAAGCCGGCTCAAAGAAATTGACGGCCAATCTCGATAGAAACCCAGTACTGGTTAAGGTTAAAACGGCGGTTCTTGTCACGTGAGGGCTGGCTTACGGAAAGCAAGGATAAACTCTCTCATCTACTACCGACTCTCCGCTATGTGGCCCGTTCGTATTCTTAGACAGTTAATCTTTTAAAGACTCTGCACTGTTTAAGGTTAAAACGATGAATTTATGTCACGTGAGAGGCATTTTATGAGCTACCAGGGTGTGCATGCCCTGCCGTGTCTCATTCTGGGGTGTTACACTTCCTATCAGTTAATCTCGCTTAGAGACCCTGAGCCATTCTAAGAAATTGACGGTCAATCTCGATAGAGACCCTGTATTGATTAGGAGTTTTAATTAGCGAGTCCACCCAGAATAACCGGCACATGAGTTGTTCAAAAAAATTCAAAAAACAAATCAGGAACGATATAACATCTCAAGGTTGTGCTTTTTAAGCCGCCCTTACAACAATGCAGAATATGTTATGTCTTGTTTATTTTTGCAAGTCTTATCTCTTAAGATGGGCCGCCGTTAAGTATGATGAAAAACTTCTGCAAAGAACAAATGGATCTTTAATAGCCAAATTGGCTGGATCTTCATGGTTTATCATAACCAGTACTAAATGATTGGGGTTTTCAAACCAGCTCAGAGAATTCATTATTTTTCAAGAGCCGCCAGATCAGATATAATGTCGTGTCATCTACTTGACCGGTTCTCGGATTTCTTCAATTGTGTTCTGTAGTAATCTACAACACTCATGGATTTCTCCAATACATATTTGTCGGGTTGCACCGTAACCACGAGCAGGGATTTCATGTCAAAGACAAAGGAATTATTCCAGGATATTCATTCCAGGTTATATTACAACCACGGTCAAGGATTCATTCAACAAGTTGTGGTGAGTCATATTATTCTTACATAGTCCCAAGTCGTCGCAGGCAGACGACCTGGCCCTTGGGGGATATACTATTCAAGTCCAGTTTATATCAATTATGCAAGCCCCATGTCGCTGCAAGCATGCACCACGGCACTTGGGGGCTAATGCAAGTCAGTTTTCAAATCATTACATCGTCAGCAAGACCATATTATGTCAAGGAGATGAGCCGACCTTTCTACATTTTTCTAAGTCCTAGCCCAGTAATTCTTACTGACTCGACACTTGAGGGCTACACCGCTCAGATCAAATTTTCTAAAGTCCCAAGTCGCCGCAGGCATGCGACCCGGCACTTGGGGGATACGGTATTCAGCTGTTCAAATAGATTATATGGTTCAAAATTGAAGACCTGGCCCATCACATACTGATGAGCCGGCCCTTGGGGGCTACACCCACTAAAATATCATAAAGGTATAAAACAGTCACAAGTCCCATGCTGCTACAGGCAAGACAACCTGGTACTTGGGGGCTACACATTCAAGGATATTATTGCAAAGCACCAAGTCATCATGGATAAACTTGGAGCTTGGGGGCCACAGGTAATATGGACATATCAAAAACTTTGAGGAGAATTTTCAAGATGTTAGTTATGGAGTTCAATCGTTAGACCCGGCATCACCAAACATTCATGACCCGGCGTTATAAAAGATCATAACCCACCAGAATTTATATAACGCCCTGCTTCACAACAATGGAGGTCTGGATCGATGTCATGAGGATTTCTTATTTTCAAGATTTTTCGTAAGCCAAAGTGTTGGAAGCCGACTCAATGGCATATGGGTATTCTATTCCTAATATTTTTCAAAGGACATTGACAAGCAAGACGATTCTCAAGACGACTCATTTATATGCAGAAAGACACAAATTTCTGAGAAGCCACTTCATAAGCCGGCCAAAGGATCAAGCCGTCCGCTTAACATATTTACTATTCTCATTTCAGGAGGTTACCATGAATAAATTCAAGCTAACCTGGGGGCTAATGTCGGGGATATACCCCGCGGTATGACCCGGGAGACAGTTATAACCCGGTGATAGTTATGACCTGGCTGAAGATGAGTCCCCGGGTGTAAGTCCCTGATGATGAGTCCCCGGTTGTAAGTCCCTAAAGATGAGTCTTGAAGATGAGTCCTCGGTTGTAAGTCCCTGAAGATGAGTCCTCGGTTCTAAGTCCTTGAAGATGAGTCCTGAAGATGAGTCCCTGAAGATGAGTCCCCGGTTGTAAGTCCTTGAAGATGAGTCCCTGAAGATGAGTCCCCGGTTCTAAGCCACCCGGTGTAAACCGCCCGGCCCTAAGCTGCCCGGTGTGAGCTGCCCGGTTGTAAGCCGCCCGGTGTAAGCCGTCCAGTGTAAGCCACCCGTCTAAGATAAGAAGCCCGGGACTCAGAAACCCATGAAGAGAAGCCCGCGATGGGAAGTCATAATAGGTTAAGTCTCAATCCGACCTAGACTCTACATGTAAGCCGCCCCTTCAACTTATATAAGGAGGGGCGGGTCACCCCGAGAGGGTCAAGTTTTCAGACGTCTCAATAGATAGGTCTTAGATAGACAAGAGATTAGAGACTCTCATGATTAGAGGTAGCAGAACTGCACCTTTGTAACCGAGAGATCTTCTTCATCATCAATACCAGACAAGCAGGACATAGGCTTTTACCTCCATCGGAGGGGCTGAACCTGGGTAAACTTCGCGTCTCTCGATTCCAACCAACCCCTTCAAGCCGCCACATAGTTGCGCTTCTGCCCCGAACGTAAGTCCGTTCACCCGGAAATCTGCCGTGACAAACCCACGACAGTCACCAACACACATAACTCATCTATACCGAAACGTCACTGAACCTTAAGTGTGCAGACCCTGCGGGTTCGAGAACCATGTAGACATGACCAAGACACCTCTACGGTCAATAACCAATAGCGGGACCTGGATGCCCATATTGGTTCCTACATGTCCTACGAAGATCTTTATCGGTCGAACCTCTATGTCAAGGATTCAGACAATCCTGTATGTTGTTCCCTTTGTTCTTCGGTATGTTACTTGCCCGAGATTCGATCCTTGGTATCTTTATACCTAGTTCAATCTCGTTACCGGCAAGTCTCTTTACTCGTTCTGTAATACAAGATCTCGTGACTAACACTTAGTCACATTGCTTGCAAGGCTTGTTGTGATGTTGTATTACCAAGTGGGCTCCGAGATACCTCTTCGTCACATAGAGTAACAAATCCCAGTATTGATCCATGCCAACTCAACAGACACCCTCGGAGATACTTTTAGAGCACCTTTATAGTCACCCAGTTACATTGCGACATTTGATACACACAAGGCACTCCTCCGATGTTAGTGAGTTGCATGATATCATGGTCATAAGAACATATACTTGACATGCAGAAAACAGTAGCAATAAATTGACACGATCATATGCTACGTTCATAGTTTTGGTCTTGTCCATCACATCATTCTCCTAATGATGTGATCCCGATATCAAACGACATCTCATGTCCATGGCCTGGAAACCTTAACCATCTTCGATCAAGGAGCTAGCCGCTAGAGGCACACTAGGGACACATGTTTGTCTATATGCCCACACATGTATTTAGTTTCCAATCAACACAATTATAGCATGGACAATAAACGATTATCATGAACAAGGAAACATAATAATAAAAACTTTATTTATTGCCTCTAGGGCATATTTCCAACATTTGCATGGGCTGAGGGGAGGTGCCTTGCCCTTATTGGGCCAGGCGCACAAGTCCCTCAAGGCCCATGTGGGTTGGGAGAGGTGGAAAGTCCCCCTATTTTATGGAAAGGGAGGGAATTGGACTAGGAGTCCAACTCCTCCCCCTTGGCTGTGCCCAAGGCCTTGGAGGGGCTCATCTCCACTCCCCTCCACTTATATATAGAGGGGAGGGGGCGCCCCAAGAGGACACATGAAGCCCTTGGCGCCCCTCTCTCTCCGTAGATCGTTTTCTCCTCCGTTCACGGTACCGGTAGCGCTAGGCGTAGCCCTGCTGGGATAGCACCACCACCATTGCCGCCACACCATCGTGTTGTCGGAGAACTCATATACCTCTCCATCCTCGCTTGCTGGATCAAGGAGGTGGAGATCATCATCGAGATGTACGTGTGCTGAACGCGGAGGTGCCGTCCGTTCGGTGCTAGATCGGAAGGACCGTGATTGGATCGCGGGAAGGATCGTGATTGGATCGCGGAATGGATCGTGATCGAATCGCAGGACGGCTAGCGATTTGGATCGCGAAGACGTTTGACTACATCAACCGCGTTTATTAACGCTTCCCGCTTAGCGATCTACAAAGGTACGTAGATCCACTCTCCCTCTCGTAGAGACTCATCACCATGGTTAGCTCTTGCATGTTCATAGGAAAAAATTTGTTTCCCATACAACGTTCCCCAACAGTGGCATCATGAGCTAGGTCTACACGTAGATGAGATCACGAGTAGAACACAAAGGAGTTTGTGGGCGTTGATGCTCAGATTGCTTCCTCCCTTGGTCTTTTCTTGATTCGGCGATATTGTGGGATGAAGCGGTCTAGCCAACCTTACTCATACGCTTACGAGAGACCAGTTCCATCAATTGACATATGAATTTGTTGCATAAAGATGGATGGAGGGTGTCTGTCTCTCCTACTCTAGTTGGATCAGAGTGGACAAAGGCAGTCCTTGAGAAGGTTGAATAGCAATTTTTGTATCACCATTGTGGTTTTGCGTAGGTAAGAATCATTCTTTTTAGATACCCGTAGCAGCCACGTAAAACAAGCAACAATAACTAGAGGACGTCCAACTTGTTTTTGCAGGGTATGTTGTGATCTGATATGGCCAATTACATGATGAGATATATGTGATGTATGAGATGATCATGTTTTGGATAGAATATCACGACTTGCATGTCGATGAGTACGGCAACCGGCAGGAGCCATAGGGTTGTCTTTAATTATTGTATGACTTGCGTGTCAATCATTAAGCGCTATGTAATGCTTTACTTTATCGCTAAGCGGTAGCAATAGTAGTAGAAGCATGGTGGGCGCGACAACCCCGATGGCGACACAATGATGGAGATCATGGTGTTATGCCGGTGATGACAGAGATCATGCCGGTGCTTTGGAGATGGAGATCAAAAGCACAAGTTCTTGGCCATATCATGTCACTTATGATTTGCATGTGATGTTAATCCTTTTATGCATCTTATTTTGCTTAGGACGACGGTAGCATTATAAGGTGATCCCTCACTAAAATTTCAAGATAAAATTATGTTCTCCCCGAGTGTGCACTGTTGCAAAAGTTCATCGTTTATCGAAGCACCACGTGATGATCAGGTGTGATAGACTCTACGTTCACATACAACGGGTGCTAGCCAGTGTTGCACGTGCGTTACACTCGGGTTAAACTTGACGAGCCTAGCATGTATAGACATGGCCTCGGAACACAAGAGACCAAAAGGTCGAACATGAGTCATATAGTAGATATGATCAACATGGAGATGTTCACCATGGAAACCACCTCATCTCATGTGATGATCGGACTTGGGTTGGTGGATTTGGATCATGTCACACTTACACAACCTAAGGGATGTTGATTTGAGTGGGAGTTCTTAAGTAATATGATTAGTTGAACTCATTATCATGAACATAGCCAAAGTGTCTTTGCAAATTATGTTGTAGATCACTAGCTCGTGTTGTAGCTCCCCTTAATTTTGATACGTTCCTAGAGAAAAAGTAAGTTGAAAGATGGTAGGAGCAATTATGCACACTGGGTCCGTAAACTAAGGATTGTCCTCATTGATACACAGAAAGCTTATGTGCTTGATGCACCGCTCGGTGCGCCACCCCCTCTAGCGCCGTTTGTGGATGTTGTGAGCATCTGACACACATGTTCTGATGATTACTTGATAGTTCAGTGTGTCATGCATTACGGCTTAGAATTGAAGCTCCGAAGACGTTTTGTATGTCACGGAGCATATGAGATGTTTCAAGAGCTGGAATTAAGATTTCAGGCTCGTGCCCGCGTTGAGAGGTATAATACCTCCAACAAGATTCTTTGCCTGCAAGATGAAGGAGAATATCTCAATCAGTGAGCATGTGCTCAGATTCTCTGGGTGCTACAATCGCTCCAATCGAGTGGGAGTTGATCTTCCAGATAAGATAGTGATTGATATAGTTCTCCAAGTCACTGCCACCAAGATACTAGAACTTCGTGATGAACTATAACATGCCACAGATGATGGTCCCTGAGCTATTCGCGATGTTTGACACCGCAAAGGTAGAAATCAACAAGGAGCATCAAGTGTTGATGGTTAGTAAAACCACTAGTTTCAAGAAGGGCAAGGGCAAGAAGGGAAAACTTTAAGAATGGCAAGCCAGTTGCCGCTCTAGTGCACAAACCCAAGGTTGAACCCAAACTCGAGACTGAGTGCTTCTATTATGAGGAGAACGGTCACTGAAGGTGAACTGCCCTTGATACTTGGTAGATAAGAAGGCTCGCAACATCAACAGCAGTATATTTGATTTACGTTTTCTTCATGTGTACCTTACTAGTACTCATAGTAGCACCTGGGTATTAGATATCGGTTCAGTTGCTAAATGTTGGGAACTCAAAATAAAATCTACGAAATAAACGATGACTAGCTAAGGACAAGGTGACGATGTGTGTTGGAAGTGTTTCCAAGGTTGATGTGATAACCATCGCACGCTCTCTCTACCTTCGGGATTAGTGATGAACCTAAATAAATGTTATTTATTGTTTGTGTTGAGCATGAACGTGATTAGATCGTGTTTATTGCAATACGGTTATTCATTTAAGTTAGAGAATAATGGTTATTCTGTTTACATGAATAATACCTTCAATGGTCATGCACCCAATGAGAATGGTTTATTGAATATTGATCGTATTGATACACATGTTAATAATATTGATGCCAAAAGATGCAAAGTTAATAATGATAGTATCACATACTTGTGGCACTGCCGCTAAATGTCATATTGGTGTAAAGCGCATGAAGAAACTCCATGCTGGCGGATCTTTGGACTCATTCAATTTCGAATCGGTTGAGACATGCGGACCATGCCTCATGGGCAAGATGACTAAGACCCCATTTTCCGGTATGATGGAGAGGGCAAGTGACTTATTGGATATACATGTTGATGTATGTGGTCCAATGAGTGTTGTAGTGTGCGGTGGATATCAATATTTTCTTACCTTCACTGATGATTTGAGTAGATATGGGTATATTTACTTAATGAAACACAAGTCTGGCTCATTTGAAAAGTTCAAGCAAATTCAGAGTGAAGTTTGAGATCATTGTGACAAGAAGATAAAATGTCTACGATATGATCATGGAGGTCAATATCTAAGTTACGAGTTTGGTATACAACTTAATACACTGTGGAAGTTGTTTCACAACTCACGCCACCTGGAACACCATAGTTTGATGGTGTGTCTGAACGTCGTAGTCATGCTCTATTAGATATGGTGCATACTATGATGTCTCTTATCATTTTTCCACTATCGTTTTGAGGTTATGCGTTAGAGACAACTACATTCACTTTAAATAGAGCACCATCTAAATCCGTTCAGATGACACCGTATGAATTTGTTGGGGAACGTCGCATGGGAAGCAAACAAATTCCTACGTTCACGCAAGACCTATCCATGGTGATGAGCATCTACGAGAGGGAGAGTGGATCTACATACCCTTGTAGATCGCTAAGCGGGAAGCGTTAAGAAACGCGGTTGGTATAGTCGAACGCCTTCGCGATCCAAATCACTGAGCGTCCCGCGATCTCATCATGATCCGTCCCGCGATCTAATCATGATCCGTCCCGCGAACTCATCACGATCCATCCCGCGAACTCATCACGATCTGTCCCACGAACTCATCACGATCCGTCCCGCGAACTCATCACGATCCGTCTCGCGATCTTGATCACGGTCCTTCCAATCTAGCGCCGAACGGACGGCACCTCCGAGTTCAGCACACGTACATCTTGATGACGATCTCCGCCTTCTTGATCCATCAAGAGGGTGCGGAGAGGTAGACAAGTTCTCCGGCAGCGCGACGGCGTTGCGGAGATGGTGGTGGAGGAATTCTAGCAGGGCTTCGCCTGAGCACCACAGAAAACCGATCTAGAGGAGAAAACGATCTAGAGGAAGAAGAGGGCAGCACGTGGCAATTAGGGTTAGATTTTTCCTCTAAATCCTCTAGTATATATAGGAGGGAGGGAGGGGAGGAGGCAGCCTCAAACCCTCAAGGTTTGGTCGAAATTGGAGGTGGAGGAGTCCTACTCCAATCCTATTAGGAGTAGGATTCCTCCTTTCCACTTGGAAACTCTTTCCACCTCTCCACCTTCGGATTATTTCCTTGTCAAACCACTCTAGCCGCATGGGCCCTTAGAGGAGGCTTCGTCCAGCCCACCAGGGGCTGGTTTATCTCCTCCCACAGCCCATGTAGCCTCTTGGGTCGAAATAGCTCTCCCGATGGTCCCCCGGTACACTACCGGCACTCCCGGTACACTACCGATGAGCCCGAAACTTTTCCGACGACCAAAACAGGACTTCCTATATATCAATCTTTACCTCCAGACCATTCCGGAGCTCCTCATGATGTCCAGGATCTCATCCGGGACTCCGAACAACCTCCGGTCACCACCATGCATAACTCTATACTACCAAAATGTCGCCAAACCTTAAGTGTGCAGACCCTGCGGGTTCGAGAACTACGTAGACATGACCGAGACACCTCTACGTTCAATAAACAATAGCGGGACCTGGATGCCTATATTGGTTCCTACATATTCTACGAAGATCTTTATCGGTCGAACCTCTATGTCAAGGATTTAGTTAATCTCGTATGATGTTCCCTTTGTTCTTCAGTATGTTACTTGCCCGAGATTCGATCGTCGGTATCTCCATACCTAGTTCAACCTCGTTACCGGCAAGTCTCTTTACTCGTTCCGTAACACAAGATCCCGTGACTAACACTTAGTAATATTGCTTGCAAGGCTTGTTGTGATGTTGTATTACTGTGTGGGCCCTGAGATACCTCTTCGTCACACGGAGTAACAAATCCCAGTCTTGATCCATGCCAACCCAACAGACACCCTCGGAGATACCTGTAGAGTGCCTTTATAGTCACCCAGTTACGTTGCGATGTTTGATACACACAAGGCACTCCTCCAGTGTTAGTGAGTTGCATGATCTCATGGTCATAGGAATAGATACTTGACATGCAGAAAACAGTAGCAATAAACCGACACGATCATATGCTACGTTTGTAGTTTGGGTCTTGTCCATCACATCATTCTCCTAATGACGTGATACCGTTATCAAATGACATCTCATGTCCATGACTAGGAAACCATAGCCATCTTTGATCAATGAGCTAGTCTATTAGAGGCATACTAGGGACATGGTGTTGTCTATGTATCCACACATGTATCTGAGTTTCCGATCAATACAATTATAGCATGGATAATAAACGATTATCATGAACAAGGAAATATGATAAGAACTAATTTATTATTGCCTCTAGGGCATATTTCCAACAGTCTCCCACTTGCACTAGAGTCAATAATCTAGTTCACATCACCATGTGATTTGCATTGTTATGAATCTAACACCCAATGAGTTCTGGGGCTTGATCATGCTTTGCATATGAGAGAGGTCTTATAGTCAACAGGTCTGCGACATTCCGATCCGTGTGTACTTTGCAAATCTCTGTGTCAAACTGTAAACACTGCTACCACACTCCACTTGGTACTATTCCAAATGGTTTCTCCACTATACGTATCCAGATTGCTACTATGAGTCATCCGGATTGGTGTTAAAGCTTGCATCGACGTAACTCTTCACGACGAACTCTTTATCACCTCCATAATCTAGAAACATCTCCTTAGTCTTTTAGTTACTAAGGATAATCTTGACTGTTGTCTAGTAATCCACTCCTGGATCACTTTTGTACCCCTTGACAGACTCATGGCAAGGCACACACCAGGTGTAGTACACAGTATGGCATAATATAGAGCCTATGGCTAAGCATAGGGGATGACGTTCGTCCTTTCTCTTTCTTCTGCCGTTGTCGAGCTTTGAGTCTCACTCAACTTCACACCTTACAAATCAGGCGAGAACTCTTTCTCTGACTGATTCATTTTGAATTCTTTCAAAATCTTGTCAAGGTATGTACTCATTGAAAGTCTCATCAAGCATCTTGATCTATCTCTATAGATCTTGATGCTCAACAATTAGGTAGCTTTATCCAGGTCTTCCTTTTAAAAAACAACTCTTTTCAAACAACTGTTTATGCTTTCCAGAAATTCTACATCATTTTCGATCAACAATATGTCAACCACATATGCTTACCAGAAACTCTATAGTGCTCCCACTCACTTTATTGTAAATACAAGTTTCTCATAAACTATGTATAGACCCAAAAACTTTTGATCACCTCATCAAAGTGTATATTCCAACTCCGAGATGCTTGCTTCAGTTCATAGAAGGATCACTAAAGCTTGCACACCTTTTAGCATCCTTAGGACTGACAAAACCTTCTAGTTGTATCTCATACAACCTTTCCTTAAGGAAGGAAACGATGTTTTGGCATCCATCTGCGAGATTTCATAATTGAAAAATGCAGCAACTGCTAACATAATTCCAACAGACTTTAGCATCGCTACGAGTGAGAAAGTCTCATCGCAGTCAACTCCTTGAACTTGGTGAAAACTCCTTTGCGACAAGTCGAGCTTTATAAATGGTGACATTTACCATCATCGTTTGTC
Source organism: Hordeum marinum (assembly GCA_022496015.1). NCBI lineage: Eukaryota > Viridiplantae > Streptophyta > Magnoliopsida > Poales > Poaceae > Hordeum > Hordeum marinum. The sequence goes on along the minus strand of CM039676.1, from coordinate 365,865,321 downwards.
TTCATCTTAAAGGTCCATTTCTACTTGAAGACATGTCATCCAACGAGCAAGTCTAGCAAAGTCTATACTTGGTTTTCATACATGGATCCTTTCTCATATTTCATGGCCTCTAACCATTTGTCGGAATCCGGGCCCATCATCGCTTCTCCACAACTCATAGGTTCATCGTTGTTCAACAACATGACCTCTAAGACAGGGTTTTCGTACCGCTCAGGAGCAGTACACATCCTTGTCGACCTACGAGGTATGATAGTAACTTGATCCGAAGCTTCATGATCATCATCATTAACTTCTTCTTCAACTAACGTAGGCTTCACAGAAACAAATTCCTGCGCTGCGCTACTCTTTGGTTGAACAAAGGTTCAACAACCTCATCAAGTTCTATCTTCCTCCCACTCAATTCTTTTGAGAGAAACTCTTTCTCGAGAAACGACCCAGTTTTAGCAACAAACATTCTATGCTTGGATATGAGATAGAAGGTTCACCAACCATTCTTAGGGTATGAAGATGCATTTGTCCGCTTTCGGTTCGAGCTCATTAGGTGAAAACATTTTCCACACAAGCGTCACAGCCCCAAACATTAAGTAATGACACCTTAGGTTTCTATCAAACCATAATTCACACGGTGTCATCTCAACGGATTAAGACGGTGTCCTATTTAAAGTGAATGTAGTTGTCTCTAATGCATAACCCCAAAACTATAGTAGCAAACTAAGAGACATCACAGCATGCACCATATCCAATAGAGCACGACTATGATGTTCGGACACACCATCACACTATGGTGTTCCAGGTGGCGTGACTTGTGAAACAACTTTCACATTGTCTAAAGTTGTATGTCCAAATCGTAACTCAGATACTCACCTCCACGATTATCGCAGACATTTTTATCTTCTTGTCACGATGATCTTAAACTTCACTCTGAATTTGCTTGAACTTTTGAAACGATCCAGACTTGTGTTTCATTAAGTAAATATACACTATATCTACTCAAATCATCAGTGAAGGTAAGAAAATAACGATATCCACCCCACGCTACAAGACTCACTGGATTGCATACATCAACATGTATCATTTCCAATAAATCACTTGCCCGCTCCATCAAACCAGAAAACGGGGTCCTTAGTCATCTTGACCAAGAGGCATGGTTCGCATGTCTCAACCGATTCCAAATCGAATGAGTCCAAAGATCCATCAGCATGGAGTTTCTTCATACGTTTTATACCAATGTGACATTAAGCGGTAGTGAAACAAGTATGTGGTACTATCATTATTAACTTTGTATCTTTTGGCATCAATGTTATGAACATGTGTATTACTACGATCAAGATTCAACAAACCATTCTCACTGGGTGCATGACCATTGAAGGTATTATTCATGTAAACAGAATAACCATTATTCTCTAACTTAAATGAATAACCATGTTGCAATAAACACGATCTAATCATGTTCATGCTCAACGCAAAACACCAAATAACATTTATTTAGGTTCTTCACTAATCCCGAAGGTAGAGAGAGCATGCGATGTTGATCACATCAACCTTGGAAACATTTCCAACACACATCATCACCTCACCCTTAGCTAGTTCTCCGTTTATTCTGTAGCTTTTATTTCGAGTTACTAATATTTAGCAACCGAACCGGTATCCAATACCCAAGTGCTACTAGGAGTACTCGCAAGGTACACATCAATAACACGTATATCAAATATACTTCTGTCGACGTTGCCAGCCTTCTTATCTACCAAGTATCTAGGGTTGTTCCGCTTCAGCGGCTGCTCTCCTCATAATCGAAGCACTTGGTCTCGAGTTTGGGTTCAACTTTGGGTTGCTTCACTAGAGCAGCAACTGACTTGCCATCCATGAAGTTTCCCTCCTTGCCCTTGCCCTTCTCGAAACTAGTGGTTTTACTAACCATCAACACTTGACGCTCCTTCTTGAATTCTACCTTTGTGGTGTCAAACATCGCGAACAGCTCGGGGATAATTATTTCTATCCCTGGCATTTTATAGTTCATCACCAAGTTCTAGTAGCTTAGTGACAGTGACTTGGAGAACTATATCAATCGCTATCTTATCTGGAAGATAAACTCCCACTCGATTCAAGCGATTTGTAGTACCCAGACAATCTGAGCACATGCTCAACGATTGAGCTATTCTCCTTCATCTTGCAGGCAAAGAATCTTGTTGGAGATCTCATATCTTGCAACACGGGCATGAGCCTGAGATCCTAATTTCAGCTCTTAGAACATCTCATATGTTTCGTGACGTTCAAAACGTTTTGGAGCCTCAATTCTAAGCCGTAATGCATGACGCACTAAACTATCAAGTAGTCATCAAAACGTGTCTGTCAGATGTTCACAACATCTACAGACGACGCTAGAGGGGTTGGTGCACCGAGCGGTGCATTAAGGACATAAGCCTTCTGTGTAGCAATGAGGACAATCCTCAGATCACGGACCCAGTCCGCAATATTGCTACCATCATCTTTCAACTCTATTTCTCTAGGAACATATAAAAATTCAAGGGAGCTACAGCGTGAGCTAGTAATCTACAACATAATTTTGCAAAGACACTACTGACTATGTTCATGATAAAGAGTTCAATTAATCATATTACTTAAGCACTCCTACTCAAATTGACATCCCTCCGGTCATTCGAGTGATACATGATCCAAATTCACCAACTCAAGTCCGATCATCACGTGAGTTGAGGTGGTTTCAATGGTGAACATCATCATATTGATCATATCTACTATATGACTCATGTTCGACCTTTCGGTCTCTTGTGTTCCGAGGCCATGTCTGTACATGCTAGGCTCGTCAAGTTTAACCCGAGTGTTCTGCATGTGCAACACTGGCTTGCACCCGTTGTATGTGAACGTAGAGTCTATCACACCCAATCATCACGTGGTGTCTCGACACGACGAACTTTCGCAACGGTGCACACTCACGGAGAACACAATTTATCTTGAAATTTAAGTGAGGGATCACCTTATAATGCTACCGTCGTCCTAAGCAAAACAAGGTGCATAAAAGGATTAACATCACATGCAAATCATAAGTGACATGATATGGCCATGAACTTGTGCTTTTGATCTCCATCTTGAAAGCACCGGCATGATCTCCATCGTCACCGGCATGACACCATGATCTCCATCAACATGTCGCCGTCGGGGTTGTCGCGCCCATCATGCTTACTACTATTGCTACCGTTTAGCGATAAAGTAAAGCATTACATGGCGCTTAATGATTGACACGCAAGTCATACAATAATTAAAGACAACCCAATGGCTCCTGCCGGTTGCCGTACTCATCGACATGCAAGTCATGATATTCTATACAACACATGATCATCTCATACATCACATATATCACATCATGTAATTGGCCATATCACATCACAACATACCCTGCAAAAAGAAGTTAGACATCCTCTAATTGTTGTTGCATGTTTTACGTGGCTGCTACGGGTATCTAGCAAGAACAATTCTCATCTATGCAAAAACCACAATGGTGATACACTAGTTGCTTTTCAACCTTCTCAAGGACCGCCTTTGTCGAATCCGATCCAACTAAAGTGAGAGAAACTGGCACCCGCAAGCCATCTATGCAACAAGTTGCGATTGAGGGAACCGGTCTCTCGTAAGCGTACGAGTAATGTTGGTCCGGGCCGCTTCATCTCACAATACCGCTGAACCAAAACACGACCAAGGGAGAAAGCAATCTAAGCATCAACGCGCACAAACTCTTTGTGTTCTACTCGAGATCTCATCTACACATAGACCTAGCTCATGATGCCACTGTTGGGGAACGTCGCATGGGAAATAAAAAAAATTCCTATGTTCACGCAAGGCCTATCCATGGTGATGAGCATCTACGAGAGGAAGAGTGGATCTACATACCCTTGTAGAGGGAGAGTGGGTATGTAGATACACTCCCCCTCTCGTAGATATGCATGTGCATGGATAGATCTTGCATGTGCGTAGGAAATTTTTTGTTTCCCATGCAATATTCCCCAACAGCTCAGGCAGTTAGTACCGTGAGCGGATTTATGTCTAATCCAGGAATGCCTCATTGGGAAGCCGTGAAGTGGATTTTGAGATATCTCCGAGGCAACACAAATCTGAAGCTTTGCTTTGGTGGTGGTGAGGCCAAGCTGATTGCTTTTTCAGATTCTTACATGGGTGGAGATGTTGGCAGAAGGAAGTCTACTTCAGGTTACTTGGTTACCTACGCAAGAGGAGTCGTGTCATGGCAAAGCAGGCTGCAAAAATGTGTGGCACTGAATACAACTGAAGCTTAATTCATTGCATTAACATAAACGAGCAAAGAGCTATTGTGACTGAAACGGTTGGCTTGTGAACTTGGTTTTAAGCAAGACAAGTATGTGTTGTTTTGTGACAACCAAAGTGCAATTCACTTGAGTAAGAATGCAAGCTTTCATTCAAGGTCTAAGCATATAAAAGTCCGCTATCATTGGATTTGAGATGTGCGGTATTCCAAGCAAATGCAACTTGAGAAAGTTCACACCAATGACAATGGGGCTGATATGTTGACTAATGTGGTGACAAGGAAAAAGCTAGAGTTATGTTGCAGGCTCGCTGGCATGGCTAGCGGAAGGTAGTGAGAACCTCCACGATGTCGGGAGGGGGAGTTTGTTGGGCTAAGTCCCTCCACATGGAGGTGTGTTGGCAGCCCAACATCAGCCCATAAGTCCAACATATGTGAGACGTTGATCTTCGTTGCATCCAACGGTTGTGAGTGTTCCCTAGTGAAGTGAGCAAGGAGAAAACGCTAGCCACTCCACCTCTGCTGGTGGTGGCTGCCATTGTGATAGTAAGAGCACACACACACAAGAGAGGAACACAACCTGAGAGAAGAGAGGAAGAAGAAAAAGTTGAGGTTCTGTCCAAATTTGATGCATCTGACTATAGACATTATTCAAGCTAGTGTTTGGAGGCTCAAACGTGCTTGGATCATCCCTAAACTTGGTGAGCTCGTTCTTTACTTTGAGTAATTCGATCTGGTTAGCTGGTTTGAGGATTGGGTCAATGAGTCATGAGATTTGAGAGTGGTTTTATCGGCTCTGTCAACTGCAATTTCAAAACAGGGTACTTTTGGGAGACGGGCAGTTTGGGTAGGCGATCGGTGTCCGATTGAGCTGAAACTTTGAGGGGGTCTCAGGTACTCATGTTTCCACTTATCTATCAAATTTGGTGCGGTTTGGTTCGGCGTTTAAGAGCAGTTTGAAAAACACTAAAGGGGACATAAGGTTTGTAAACTCTGCTTTGTTGAAGTCTTGCCTCTTCTAGTTATTGTGGCTGTTACCGGTTGGAAACATGCAAATTGTGTTGTAAATCTCTCTAGAGGTTCTAGACAATAGTTTGTACTCATCATTATCATGATGAAGTTTTATAGATCGGTCGGTCCATAGCCGTGGTTTTTTACTCCTTAATTTGAGGAGCTTTTTGCACGTTAAACCCAATGTCACATGTGCATGTTGTTTGTGTTATTATGCTGCTTACTTTTTGGTTGAAATTGTCCTCAATATTCATCACAGGTAAAGGGGGTTGTGTAGTGTACATAGTTTGTCGTGGTGGTGAATTTGTGCAGCTCATTGTTGTTGTCCAGCCTCAACAATTGGGTCGATCGAGCATATCCTCCTTGTTGGAAATATGCCCTAGAGGCAATAATAAAGTGGTTATTATTAGATTTCCTTGTTCATGATAATCATTTATTATCCATGCTATCATTGTATTGATTGGAAACTCAAATGCATGTGTGGATACATAGACAACACTATGTCCCTAGTATGCCTCTAGTAAACTTGCTCGTTGATCAAAGATGGTCAAGGTTTCCTAGCCATAGACATGAGGTGTCATTTGATAATGGGATCACATCATTAGGAGAATGATGTGATGGACAAGACCCAAACTATGAATGTAGCATATGATCGTGTCAATTTATTGCTCTAGTTTTCTACATGTCAAGTATATGTTCCTATGACCATGAGATCATGCAACTCACTGACACCGGAGGAATACCTTGTGTGTATCAAACGCCGCAACATAACTGGGTGACTATAAAGATTCTCTACAGGTATCAGGTGTCTATTGAGTGGGCATGGATCAAGACTGGGATTAGTTACTCCATGTGATGGAGAGGTATTTCAGGGCCCACTCGGTAATACAACATCACAATGAGCCTTGCAAGCAAAGTGACTAAAGAGTTAGCCATGGGATCTTGTATTACGGAACGAGTAAAGAGATTTGCCAGTAACGAGATTGAACTAGGTATGGAGATACCGACGATCGTATCTCGGGCAAGTAACATACGGATGAACAATGGGAACTGCATACGGGATTAACTGAATCCTTGACATAGAGATTCAACCGATAAAAATCTTCGTAGAATATGAAGGAACCAATATGGGCATCCAGGTCCCGCTATTGGTTATTGGCCGTAGAGGTGTCTCAGTCATGTCTGCATAGTTCTCGAACCTGTAGGGTCTACACACTTAACGTTTGGTGACGATATAAGTATAGTTGAGTTATTATGTTGGTGTCCGAAAGTTGTTCGGAGTCCCGAATGAGATCTCGGACATGACGAGGAGCTCCGGAATAGTCCGAAGGTAAAGATTTATACATGGGATAATAGTGTTTGGTCTCCGTAAGGGTTCCGGAATTCACCGGAATGGGTTTCAGATGTTTCCCGAACTGTTTGGGTACAAGAACACTATATTGGGGCCAATGGGTAAAGCCCGCGACGCTTTAGGAAGGTGCAAAAGGGAGTTTTGCGAAGGCCAAGGGCCAGACGTCGGGGACCCTGGCGTCTGGGGCCAGACGTCGAGAACCTTGGCGTCAGGTCCTGGAGTCCGAGGAGGACTCTTGCCTTGCGTGCCAAACCGACTTTGAGGAGGCTCTTTTTCCAAGTTTCGACCCCAGGGCTCAACATACAAATAGAGGGGCAGGGCTAGCACCCAGAACACATCAAGATGTTCCCAAGTGGTGTGCCGGCAAACCCGCTGATGTGACGGTGACCCGGTCTTTCGATGAGAGTGGGGATAGCTATCGATTTGGTGGATTTTGACCTTGATGATCCGGCTATACCGTACCCGACGATACGCCTCGACAATCGCTAAACCAATTTTCGATGGTTATTGACCTTGTCGTAGGCACGATCAACCTGAACTACGAGGTTCGAGTTCCTGCAAGCAATTGAGGAACCGGCAAGAACAATGATGAATTGCAATCTGAATTGCCGATATGAATTAAGCACGAGATAATGATGGGGTTTTACTGTGGATCTGACAAGGCGATAGTCCTACACGTCTCGTAGATGCAAATTGTAATGATGACTAGACAATACAATAAAACCCCAAATCTAAATTAAAAAGTACTAGCTATTTATTAAGAGGGACGACCCTGCTGTATCACGGACGCCGAGCCGTATGGAGACCGGACACTGCATGGCTCCGCAAGACGTGGCGTTTGCTTCTTTAGACCCAACATGGTACTCCTCTTGGTCCACCTAAACAAAAGTTAATCGTGTGGGTCCTTGTGGTTTGCCTTCTTGCACCGTGCATGCATGATGGATTGGATGGCCGGTTTAGTAGGAGTCATGCATGTAACGAGTGATTTTTTGCTATTCTGCTTGATTCTTCAATCCCTTGGTTCTGTACATATTTCCTGATTCTTCGCCTCGTATCTTGACACGTGGCTTGTACAATTCTTTGAAAGTTCTGCAAAACGTAGAAGATTGTGTCGTATTTCTGTTTCGTACAATAGAGGACCATACAGATAAAATAATAGTTCATATAATTTCGACTAGAATTCATGTGATAATTATCTTTACGTATAATGACCATGATTATATTTGTATGGTCCATGTCCATATCATCCTCCCTTTCTTGAAAACAAAGCCGTCCTCGGCATTGGATAATCTGAAAATAGACTGACAAGAGAGACAGGGTGTATACGTGGTATATATATAAGTCATCCATTTTAATTTCTCTTCATTGTTGCACTATTGATGTCTTGATACATGAGTAGTTAGCATATCTCATAAGATGAAAGTCCAAAAAATTATAGCAAGAAATATACCAACACAAAGTATTACTTAGTTTGCATATATAAGTGAAACACATGTTTATGTCATCCCATTTGTATTGCTCGTCATTAAACCAGCCCAAAGTAGGTGAATAAATGTAATCAAGTAAGATGCTATTTGGAATATAATTAAGACCTATTTTGGAGGTCATATCAAAATGATCAAGCACTGGCTTATTAATATTTTCTTTCAAGCTAGTGAGATCGTCACATGTGATGCAAATGTCATGCGCCAAAAAGTCATTGTTTATGCAATCCTTCACAATCAAGTTAAAAGTAAAATTTGGCACAAAACACTTTTCAGAACACTCAAACATGTGATCTCAGCTATTTTAGTTCTCGCACATAACAAAGGCATAGATGGATCCATCAAAAGAGAATACAAAGAGTTAGCATGAGAAATGTTAGCTACCAATTCATCATGTTTAACCAAATGTATGTGTTCCAAACTAGATTTAATTACTAAGTCACATGTTTTAATATAAGTGGCCTTTAATTCATTGGGTGAACTCATATCAATGAGGGAATCAAGTTTAGGAGTTGGTGCACGTATAACAATTGGTATTTCAGTTGTTTGATCACACAATTTATCCAAGGTAGCAACATAATTATAAGTAACAATTGGTGTGATCAAAACAGATGGCATTTCCATGACCTCAACTAATAAAACTTTTAATTTAGCATGACATGGAATAATCTCATCTCGAAGGGTAGATTCGATACCTTTTTTATTACCTTGTATAGCTGACTCGAAAGATGCAGGTATTGTCGGTAACATCATGTCATAATACGGAAGTGGTGTTGCTCCCAATGGAGTGGGTCCAACAACCATAGTAGTTTTCTCCTGAGAAGAAGGAACTAAAACAAAACTTCGTGTAGGGGCTTGCACTGTGTGTTTGTTTGTCTCATATACGTGTCTATTAATTTTCTTTTCAATCGTACAAGCAAGACGAAACAACTCATTCATGATATAATATTCTTTATGCACAAGTATATCATAAATATCTCGGTTTACTCCCCTCAAAAATCTATTCATGGTAGCTTCTTCACATTCTTCTAAGTCACAACGAAATAAAGAAGTACACAAGTTATCATAATATTCTTCAACAGTGTTATGTCCTTGTGTTAATCGTTGCAATTTTCTAAGAAGATCACTAACATGGTATGAAGGAACAAATCGGTCTCGCAAAACAAGTTTTAAATCTTTCCAGGTAGTAGGTAGATTAAAAATATTATCCCTGCAATAATTTCTCCACCAAACTGAAGCAAAACCGAAAAAGCTTGTAGTGACATCATTTATTTTCTTATGTTCAGAAAAATCATGGCTACCAAATATTCCTTCTACCTCAATTTCCCAATCAATATATGAATCGGAATCATATGTACCCTCAAAATTTGGCAAAGAGGTAACCTAACGATGTGTGTTTCTACCATGATGTACATCTTCTGACGGTCGCCGTACGATTTGCGATGGAAAAGAGTGATTTGTATCAACATATGGCAAGTCATCTCCCACAATAGACGTGACCCAACTATTTCCCGCTCGAGAATCTGCCATGGTTAGTACCATAGAAAAATAAAATCACACGTATAATGTTCCTATAGTACTACTTGGATGTGGTGAGAATTCTTTTTCTCTCTCAACACTCTGGCAATTACCAAGCTCTTACCAGTTCTTACCGTGTTGCAGTGATTGTCGACCATTGGCGATGTCAAAAGTTATCAAAAAATTGATATAGCGATTACCAAGTGATCGGACAAGGTACAATATAGGAAGTGGAGCTTGGTTAAGGTTTTCTCAACTCACAATATGTGGCACAATTAAGCAAAAGTAATGCATGCTGAATAATTGCTCAAACTCCTAACTAGTGTTGGCAGTCGACTAGTAAGAGATAAAACAATCTAAATCCAGATATTGAATCAAGTGAGTGGATGTGAAGGAAAATATTTGTAATTTGGAATAGTGGATATAATCGAGAGACACACGAATGTATAACGAAGCTCGAAAACAGAACATATGTGGTGGGGCGAGCAAGCATGTAGCAGCAAAAGAAAAAGTATTGTCAAGAAAATAAGAAGGCGATAATTTTGCCCAAAACAGATGCTAGCCGGCTTGAAGTTTGCAACTTCTTTTCTTCTTCTCTTTTTTCTATATCTTTCTTTGTGCTTTTTTTCCTATATCTGTGTTCTTTGCTTTTTTTTTCTTCTAACTTTACTTTTTGGTTACTAGCCGTTGTACGGCTGGAAACAACACCGTACAACTGCTAGTACGGCTTTGTGTGCATATACGTACAACTGCTAGTAGCCGGCTTGATCAAAAAGTAAAATTAGAAGAAAAAAGCAAAGAACACAGATATAGGGGGGAAAAGCACAGAGAAAGATATAGAAAAAAGAGAAGAAAAAAAAGAAGTTGCAAACATCAAGCCGGCTAGCATATGTTTGGGGCAAATTTATCGCCTTCTTATTTTCTTGACATTAATTTTTCTTTTGCTGTTACATGCTTGCTCGCCCCGTCCCTCTAGTTTATCCTTCGTTATAGTTTCTGTTGTGCTTGGTGAAGCCCTGCGGAGATTGTTTTTCACCACCACCGTCATCACGTCGTCGTGCTGCCAGAACTCATCTACTACTTCACCCCTCCTGCTGGATTAAAAAGGCGAGGACGTCATCAAGTTGTACGTGTGTTGAACGCGGAGGTGCCGTCCGTTTGGCGTTAGATCGTGATTGGATAGCGGGATGGCTTACGATTTGGATCGTCAAGACGTTCGACTACATCAATCGCGCTTCTTAACGCTTCCGCTTAGCGATCTACAAGGATATGTAGATCCGATCTCTCCTCTCGTAGATGCTCATCTCCTATATTGATCTTGGTGAAGCGTAGGAAATTTTTTGTTTCTCATGCAACATTCCCCGACAGTGGCATCATGAGCTAGGTCCATGCGTAGATGAGATCACGAGTAGAACACAAAGGAATTTGTGGGCATTGATGATCAAATTGCTTCCTCCCTTGGTCTTTTCTTGATTCAGCGGTATTATGGGATGAAACGGCCCGGACCAACCTTACTCATCCATGTACGAGAGACCGGTTTCATCGACTAACATGTGACTTTTGTTGCATAAAGATGGCTGGCGGTTGTCTGTCTCTCCCACCTTAGTTGGATCGGATTCGACAAAGGTGGTCCTTGAGACGGTTGAATAGCAAATTGTGTATCACCGTTGTGGTTTTGCGTAGGTAAGAATCATTCTTGCTAGATACCCATAGCAGCCACGTAAAACATGCAACAACAATTAGAGGATGTCTAACTTGTTTTTGCAGGGTATGTTGTGATATAATATGGCCAGTGACATGATGAGATATATGTGATGTATGAGATGATCATGTTTTGTATAGAATATAACGACTTGCATGTCGATGAGTACGGCAACCGGCAGGAGCCATATGGTTGTGTTCAATTATTGTATGACCTGCGTGTCAATCATTAAGCGCTGTGTAATGCTTTACTTTATCGCTAAGCGGTAGCAATATTAGTAGAAGCATGGTGGGCGCGACAACACCAACGGCGACACAATGATGGAGATCATGGTGTTATGCCGGTGATGATGAAGATCATGCCGGTGCTTTGGAGATGGAGATCAAAAACACAAGTTCTTGGCCATATCATGTCACTTATGATATGCATGTGATGTTAATCCTTTTATGCATCTTATTTTGCTTAGAACGACGGTAGCATTATAAGGTGATCCCTCTCTAAAATTTCAAGATAAAATTGTGTTCTCCCCGAGTGTGCACCGTTGCGAAAGTTCGTCGTTTCGAAGCATCACGTGATGATCGGGTGTGATAGACTCTACGTTCACATACAATGGGTGCGAGCCAGTGTTGCACGTGCAGAACACTCGGGTTAAACTTGACGAGCCTAGCATGTACAGACATGGCCTCAGAACACAAGAGATTGAAAGGTCGAACATGAGTTATATAGTAGATATGATCAACATGGAGATGTTCACCATTGAAACTACCTCATCTCATGTGATGATCGGACTTGGGTTGGTGAATTTGAATCATGTATCACTCGGATAACCGGAGGGATGTCAATTTGAGTGGGATTTTTTAAGTAATATGATTAACTAAACTCATTATCTCGAACAATAGTCTTAGTAACCTTTGCAAATTTATGTTGTAGATCAATGGCTCGCTCAATAGTTCCCCTGAATTTCAATGTGTTCCTACAGAAAGCCAAGTTGAAAGATGATGGAAGTAACTTTGTAGACTGGGCCCGTAATCTGAGGATTATCCTCACGGCTGCCCGAAAGGCTTATGTCCTTGACGCACCGCTCGGTGAAGCACCCGCTCTAGTGTCGTCTGCATACGTTGTGAACGCCTGACAGGCGCGTTCTGATGATTACTCAATAGTTCAGTGTGCAATGTTGTATGGCTTAAAACCAGGAATTCAAAGGCGTTTTGAACGTCATGGAGCATATGGGATGTTCCAGGAGTTGAATTTTATCTTTGAGAAGAATGCTCGGATCGATAGGTATGAGACCTCCGATAAGTTCTATGCTTGCAAGATGGAGGAGAACGGGTCTGTCAGTGAATACATACTCAGAATGTGTGGGTATTCGAACCGTCTGGCTGAATTAGGGATGCCCCTTCCGCCAGAGGCGATCACTGACAGAGTTCTTCAATCATTGCCACCTAGATACAAAAGTTGCGTGATGAACTATAGCATGCAAGGGATGAACAAGTTAGTCCCCGAGTTGTTTGCGATGCTGAAAGTTGCTGATCTAAAATCCAGAAGGAGCATCAAGTGTTGATGATCAATAAAACCACTAGTTTCAATAAGAATGGCAAGGGCAAGAAGGGTAACTCCAAGAAGAGTGGCAAAGCAGTTGTCCCTCCCATGAAGAAACCCAAGGCTGGACCCAAGCCAGAAACTGAGTGCTTTCATTGCAAGGGAACTAGTCACTGGAAGCGGAACTGCCCCAAGTACCTGACCGACAAGAAGGCGGCCAACACCAAACAAGGTATATATGATATACATGTTATTGATGTGTACCTTACCAACTCTCGTTCTAGTGCATGGGTATATTATATCGTTCGGTTGCTCATATTTGCAACTCAAAGCAGGAGCTACGGAATAGACGGAGGCTGGCAAAGGATGAAGTGACACTGCGCGTGGGAAATGGTTCCAAGGTCGATGTGATCACGGTCGGCATGCTCGCTCTTCGATTATCATCGGGATTAGTGATGAACCTAAATAATCGTTATTTAGTGCCTACGTTAAGCATGAACATTATATCTGGATCTTGTTTATTGCGAGATGGTTACTCATTTAAATCAGAGAATAATGGTTGTTCTATTTATATGAGTAATATCTTTTATGGTCATGCACCCAACGTGAGGGGTTTATTCTTATTGAATCTCGATAGTGATGATACACATGTTCATAACATTGATGCCAAAATATGTAGAGTTGATAATGATAGTACCACTTTCTGGTGGCACTACCGCTTAGGTCATATTGGTGTAAAACGCATGAAGAAGCTCCATGTTGATGGAGTTTTGGAGTCACTTGATTTCGAATCACTTGACACATGTGAACCATGCCTCATGGGCAAGATGACTAAGACCCGGTTCTCCGGAACAATGGAACGGACAAGTGAATTGTTGGAAATCATACATACTAATGTGTGCGGTCCAATGAGCATTGAGGCACGCGGTGGATATCGTTACTTTCTCACCTTCACTGATGACTTAAGTAGATATGGGTATATTTACTTAATGAAACACAAGTCTGAAGCGTTTGAAAAGTTCAAGCAATTTTAGAGTGAAGTTGAGAATCATCATAACAAGAAGATTAAATTCCTTCAATCTGATCGAGGAGGAGAATATCTGAGTTATGAGTTTGGCAGTCACTTAAGACAATGTGGAATTGTTTCACAATTGACACCGCTTGGAAGACCACAGTGTAATGGTGTGTCCGGACGTTTTAATCGAACCTTATTGGATATGGTGCATTCTATGATGTCTCTTGACAATTTGTCACTATCGTTTTGGAGTATGCATCAGAGACAGCTGCATTCACTTTAAATAGGGCCCATCGAAATCCGTTGAGACGACGCCGAATGAACTATGGTTTGGCAAGAAACAAAAGTTGTCGTTTCTTAAAGTTTGGGGATGTGATGCTTATGTCAAAAAGCTTCAGCTTGAAAAGCTGGAACCCAAAGTGGAGAAATGCATCTTCATAGGATACCCAAAAGAGACAGTTGGGTATACCTTCTATACACATCCGAAGGCAAAGTGTTTGTCACTAAAAATGGGTCATTTCTTGAGAAATAGTTTCTCTCAAAAGAATTGAGTGGGAGGAAGATAGAACTTGATGAGGTTGTTGAACCTTTGTTTCGACCAGAGAGTAGCGCAGCGCAGAAAGATGTTTCTGTGGAGCCTGCATCAGTTCAAGAGGAAGTTAATGATGGTGATCATGAAGCTTCAGATCAAGTTACTATCAAACATCATAGGTCGACAAGGGCACGTACTGCTCCTGAGTGGTACAGTAACCCTGTCTTAGAGGTCATGTTGTTGGACAATGATGAACCTACGATCTATGAAGAAGCGATGATGGGCCCGGATTCCAAAAAATGGTTAGAGGGCATGAAATCCAAGATGGGATTCATGTATGGAAACAAAGTATGGACTTTGGAAGTATTACCTGAAGGGCAAAAGGCCATTCAGAACAAATGGATCTTTAAGAAGAATACGGACGCGGACGGTAATCACCGTCTATAAAGCTTGACTTGTGGCAAAGGGTTTTCACAAGTTCAAGGAGTTAACTACGATGAGACCTTCTCACCCGTAGCGATGCTTAAGTCCGTCAGAATCATGTTAGCAATAGTTGTATTTTGCGATTATGAAATTTGGCAGATGGATATCAAAACAGCGTTCCTTAATAGTTTCCTTAAGGAAGAGTTGTATATGATGCAACCAGAAGGTTTTGTCGATCCAGAGAATGCTGACAAAGTTTGCAAACTCCAGTGATCCATGTATGGACTAGTGCAAGCATCTCGGAGTTGGAATCTTCGCTTTGATGAGGTGATCAAAGCGTTCGGGTTTATACAAGTTTATGGAGAAGCTTGTATTTACAAGAAAGTGAGTGGGAGCTCTATAGTGTTCCTAATATTATATGTGGATGACATATTGCTGACTGGAAACAATATAGAAATGTCGGAAAGCATGAAGGATTGTTTGAACAAGAGTTTTTCAATGAAGGACCTAGGAGAAGCTGCTTTCATATTAGGCATCAAGATCTATAGGGATAGATCGAGACGCTTAATAGGACTTTCACACAGCACATACCTTAACAAAGTTTTGAAGAAGTTCAAAATGGATCAGTCCAAGAAGGGGTTCTTGCTTGTATTGCAAGGTGTAAAGTTGAGTAAGACTCAATGCCCAATGACTGCAGAGGATAGAGAGAAGATGAGTGTCATCCCCTATGCTTCTGCCATAGGCTCTATCATGTATGCAATGTTGTGCACAAGACCCGATGTCAGCCTTGCCATAAGTATGGCCGGAAGGTTTCAAAGTGATCTAGGAATGGAACACTGGACGGCAGTCTAGAATGTCCTTAAGTACCTGAAAAGGACTAAGGAAATGTTTCTTGTTTATGTAGGTGATCAAGAGCTCGTCGTAAAGGGTTACGTCGATGCAAGCTTTGACACTGATCCGGATGACTCTAAGTCTCAAACCGGATACGTATACATTCTCAATGGGGGAGCGGTAAGCTGGTGCAGTTCCAAGCAGAGCGTGGTAGCTGATTCTACATGCGAAGTGGAGTCCATCACTGCCTTGGAGGCGGCGAAGGAAGGTGTTTGGATGAAGGAGTTCATGATAGATCTTGGAGTAGTGCCGAGTGCACTGAACTCAATGACTCTATTCTGTGACAACACATGTGCCATTGCTCTGGCCAAGGAACCAAGGTTTCACAAGAGGACCAGACACATAAAGCGACGCTTCCATTCCATCCGTGATTACATCAAGGAGGAGGACATAAATATTTTCAAAGCGCACACGGGTGTGAATGTCGCAGACCCATTGACTAAACCTCTTCCAAGGGCTAAACATGATCAACACCACAACTGTATGGGTGTTAAATTCATTACAATGTAAATCACATAGTGATGTGAGCTAGATTATTGACTCTAGTGCAAGTGCGAGACTGTTGGAAATATGCCCTAGAGGCAACAATAAAGTGGTTATTATTATATTTCCTTGTTCATGATAATCTTTTATTATCCATGCTATAATTCTATTGATTGGAAACTCAAATGCATGTGTGGATACATAGACAACACTGTGTCCCTAGTATGCCTCTAGTAGACTAGCTCGTTGATCAAAGATGGTCAAGGTTTCCTAGCCATAGACATGGGATGTGATTTGATAACGGGATCTCATCATTAGGAGAATGATGTCATGGACAAGACCCAAACTATGAACGTAGCATATGATTGTGTCAGTTGATTGCTATAGTTTTCTACATGTCAAGTATTTGTTCCTATAACCATGAGATCATGCAACTCACTGACACCGAAGGAATACCTTGTGTGTATCAAACGTCACAACGTAACTGGGTGACTATAAAGATGCTCTACAGGTATCTCCGAAGGTGTCTGTTGCGTGGGCATGGATCAAGACTGAGATTTGTTACTCCGTGTGACGGAGAGGTATCTCAGGGCCCACTCGGTAATACAACATCACAATGAGCCTTGCAAAAAAAGTGACTAAAGAGTTAGCCACAGGATCTCGTAATACGGGACGAGTAAAGAGACTTGCCGATAACGAGATTGAACTAGGTATGGAGATACCAAAGTTTATTTTTTCTGGACAGCGAATTTGTGTTCGTCCTCCCGGTTTCCTCAAGCGTCGCTTTGACGATTGCTTTGGTGGAATTGTGTGGAATTGTATCTACAACAACCTTGCAAAATTTTATCGCGTTCCGATGGAGGAATCTCCGTCAATCTCCAATTTACCGGAGCCCTATCAAATCTGGACGGGCATCTGGATGATTTTAGGACTAGGTGTTCAGTATCCAACTCAGATATCCATTGGAAAATCCCACCATTCATCGGCTGCGGAATTCCTATACCGATTACCCCTCAAACTTTCAGCTCGATCCGATCGTCCAAACTCCAGGAAATGTCCGATCGGTACAACAAATTTTGAATCTATTTTGTGCGCGAAAACGAATCTGATCCGAGTTCATCTTTCTCATGAACGGTTTTGAGACCACCTTTTTGAAGGAAGTTTTCTCATCATCTCGGTCAGCCGACCAAGAGTTTGGCATCGCGTGGGCCGAATTATCATCAAGTGAACCTCATCATCCGCGGGTTGTATGGGTCGGGCGCTCCGTTGCTTCATCAAGCCAGCATTGACCGCGTCATAAATTCCGACCTACGTCGGCATCACCGCGTTGTTGCTTTTTCAAGCTGACGTCCACCACGCCGACCTGCTTTGACACGTCGGTTGGCATGAGACCTCGGCGTCACCAGCCGACCTGCTCCGTCACCTCGGTTAGACCGGGGCCTTCGTCATCTCCTCATCAACCTGCTCCGGGGACTTTGGCGTCACCAGCCGACCTGCTTCGACACCTCGGTTGGCATGAGACTTCGGTGTCACCAGCCAACCTACTTTGACACCTCGGTTGGCATGAGACTTCTGTTGGGGAACGTCGCATGGGAAACAAAAAAATTCCTACGCACACGCAAACCTATCCATGGTGATGAGCATCTACGAGAGGGAGAGTGGATCTACGTACCCTTGTAGATTGCTAAGCGGGAAGCGTTAAGAAACGCGGTTGGTGTAGTCGAACATCTTCGCGATCCAAATCGCCGAGCGTCCCGCGATCTCATCACGATCCGTCCCGCGATCCAATCACGATCCATCCCGTGATCTCATCACGATCCGTCTCGCGATCTCATCACGATCCGTCTCGCGATCTCATCACGATCCGTCTCACGATCTTGATCACGATCTGTCCCACGAACTCATCACGATCCGTTCCGCGATCTCATCACGATCCGTGCCACGATCTCATCAGGAACCGTCTCGCGATCTCGATCACGGTCCTTCCGATCTAGCGCTGAACGGACGGCACCTCCGCGTTCAGCACACGTGCAGCTTGATGACGATCTCCACTGTCTCGATCCAGCGAGAGGAGGTGGAGAGGAGAGAGAGTTCACCGGCAGCGTGACGGCGCTCCGGTGATGGTGGTGGAGCAATTCCGGCAGGGCTTCGCCTAAGCGCTGCAGAACTACGATCTAGAGGAGAAACTATGCATCGGTGGAACGGGTAGCACGTGGCCGGAAATTCTGTCCAAAAACCACCCAATCCACTAGTATATATAGGAGGAGAGGAGAGGAGAGGCAGCCAAGGCCTTTGGGTCGGCCGAAATAGGAGGTGGGAGCAATCCTACTTCACCTCCAATCCTAGTTGGAGTAGGATTGCCTCCTATTGGCTGATTTTCCACTTTTTGCTTTAGGACTTTCTCTCCTGCACCATGGGCCTTTGTGGCTGTTTTCCCAGCCCACTAAGGGCTGGTTATTATTCTCCCACAGCCCATGGACCTATTGGGGTCGAAATACCCCTCCCGGAGGTCCCCCGGTACACTACCGGCACTCCCGGTACACTACCGATACTCCCGGTACACTACCGATGAGCCCGAAACTTTTCCGGCGACGAAACTGGGACATCCTATATATGAATCTTTACCTCCGGACCATTCCGGAGCTCCTCGTGACATCCGGGATCTCATCCGGGACTCCGAACAACCTTCGGTCACCACCATACATAACTCTACACTACCGAAACGTCACCGAACCTTAAGTGTGCAGACCCTGCGGGTTCGAGAACTATGTAGACATGACCGAGACACCTCTACGGTCAATAACCAATGGCGGGACCTGGACGTCCACATTGGTTCCTACATATTCTACGAAGATCTTTATCGGTCGAACCTCTATGTCAAGGATTCAGTTAAT
This sequence comes from Hordeum marinum, assembly GCA_022496015.1. Taxonomy (NCBI): domain Eukaryota; kingdom Viridiplantae; phylum Streptophyta; class Magnoliopsida; order Poales; family Poaceae; genus Hordeum; species Hordeum marinum. The sequence goes on along the minus strand of CM039676.1, from coordinate 365,846,187 downwards.
CCCGTATAACGTTCCCTTTGTTCTTCGGTATGTTACTTGCCCGAGATTCGATCGTCGGTATCTCCATACCTAGTTCAACCTCGTTACTAGCAAGTCTCTTTACTCGTTCCGTAACACAAGATCCCATGACTAACACTTAGCCACATTGCTTGCAAGGCTTGTTGTGATGTTGTATTACCGAGTGGGCCCTGAGATACCTCTCCGTCACACGGAGTAACAAATCCCAGTCTTGATCCATGCCAACTCAACAAACACCATCGGAGATACCTGTAGAGCACCTTTATAGTCACCCAGTTACGTTGCGACGTTTGATACACACAAGGCACTCCTCCGATATCCGTGAGTTGCATGATCTCATGGTCATAGGAACATATACTTGACATGCAGAAAACAGTAGCAATAAACTGACATGATCATATGCTATGTTTGTAGTTTGGGTCTTATCCATCACATCATTCTCCTAATGATGTGATCCCCTTATCAAATGACATCTCATGTCCATGGCTAGGAAACCTTAACCATCCTTTGATCAACGAGCTAGTCCATTAGAGGCATACTAGGGACATGGTTTTGTCTATGTATCCACACATGCATTTAAGTCTCCGATCAATACAATTATAGCATGGATAATAAAAGATTATCATGAACAAGGAAATATGATAATAACTAATTTATTATTGCCTCTAGGGCATATTTCCAACAACTTCGGCGTCACCAACCGACCTACTTCGACACCTCGGCTTACATGAGACCTTGGCATCACCAGCCGACCTGCTCCGTCACCCCGGCTAGACCGAGGGCTTTTCCATCTCTTCATCGACCTTCTCCAAGGACTTCAGCATCACTAGCCGACCATCTTCGCCATGTTAGCTGGACCGAGGACTTCACCTCGCCACATCGACCGTGCAACGTCACCACTTCGTCAAGCCGAACTCTTCGCTTAGGCACCTCGGCTCCCAGGTAATCGACTTCGGTTGTGTCATGCGGTAACCTTGGCGTGCCTACATCATACTGTTGTCTCCATCAACCAAATTGTGTTGTCGACATGGTCGACGGACGTGGGGGCTTCACCGTCATGCTGCCGAACTACTCTTTCTGCTCGACTGGACCGGGGATTTCTCTTTGGCCCTTCTGAAGTGTTGTGTTGTCACTTCATCAAGCCGAGATCTTCTTCGGCTACCTCGTGAACGGCTTCGGGGCTGGGACTTTGACCCACTACAAGATGACACACGTCACAAGCACAATAACCAGCTATGTTGCTTTCATGCTCAATTTTTAACTTTTGTTCGGCTCGACCAAGCATTATATTTGTGTTAAATAAAAATTTGTTTTTTTAGAAACACTTTCTTTTCCCATGATAACTGGGGGCTCACTATCATGCTGCCGAACTACTCTCCTCGGCTGGACCGGGGGCTTCACCTCGTCGCAGCAACCGTGTTGTGTTGTCGCTTCTCGACCCGAGCTCTTCGCTCGATTACCTCAGGCTTGGGGGCTGGGACCTCTGCCAGGACGGGGACTACGTCTTCGTCACGCCACAACCCCAAACTGAACCGAGCACATTAACCAACTAAGTCGTTTTCGTGCTCATCTCTCATTGAAATTTTTACTTTTTGTTCGGTACTTCGGTGCAACCAAACATTATATTTTTTGTTAAACAAAAATACTTTGTTTGTTAAAAATTTATTTACCCGATTTACCCGGGGGCTATTAAATTTGTATGAGCCGTTTTATAATAACTATGTTTTCTTCTTAGTCGTCGCAAAGTCTTTTTCTACTACTCCTTTTCCCGACACTAGTGTGTGGTCAATAGTCGGATAATCTAGTTTCTTTTTAAAGCCGCTCGAGTTTAGTTTGCTAAAGAGGCCTCATAGAAACACTCCACCTTCGCGATATGGAGGTTGAAGCGAAAGGGTGACCCGCTTGGAGCCCGAAGATCGGATGTATCATGTTAAAGCACGACTGACGCACAAATTAAATTTTAGATCAATTTTGGATTGGCACAATTTTCTTTTATCTAAATATAAAGTTTTTTGCGTATTTTTTTGGTATTTCCAAGCATAACTCTCGCAGTACAACGCCAGATGCATTTCACATATCAGCAATATTAAAGGGGGACTGCGATTAGCACCGAACCCACAAAAAAGCAAGGTACTCCATGCAATCCTCGGCAAAATGCCTTTTTCGGTATTTCGTATTTATATGCATTGATTTTGACTTGCGTCTTTGGTCTATAGCTGGATTTCCCGGCTCCTATGCTTACCCCCTTACATTTCCGCTTTGTTTGGCTAAGGGGTAAAGGGAGAACCACTGCGATTGGCACTTCTGGTTTAACTGGTTAAGTGCCTCAGTTGGAGAAAGCTGAAGTCTGACTATCATAACAAGCGTAAATCGGTCAGCGAACCGCAGGCGGTGTTTAACCAAATATAGATGATCGAGGTTATCCGAGTAAAACGAAGGGCCTCTCTTTCTTGAAAGGGCAAATTTATGGGTGGTTCGACCTCGAATGATCCAAGGAGTCGACGTATACCGGGAGCTATAAGTTTCCCCCCAATATATGCTCCTATGACTAAGTGAAAGTTATAAAGCATGAATATCTGATTGCCTCGTTTCCACTAACACAACCACCTCCGGGCACCGAGACGTTGGCTAAGAGTTGTCTTATTTGTAAGGAAACACCCTGCATAGCATCTACAAAGGGGTGGAAGCCAATTATAGGATACTTTAAGATTATAAGCAGTCGCGGTGAAGTCAAAATAAACCATACTGAGGGTTCCTTGTGGCACCTCGGCATAGATACATTGGGATTCCTGGAGAGCCCAACATATCATCAGCATTTGTATTTAGTATATGAAAGTTTCCTTCCATAGTGATCGTTATAACGCCATAGATATGCATCAATTTGACTTAAGATTTTAGCCAAGCTGGGTTGCCTAGCTCTTGTGCTTAACCCCTACGTTCCTGATTGTTCGGCTAGGAGGTAAAGGGAGCACCTCTGTGATTCTTACTTCTGGGTCATCCGGGTTAGTACCTCAGAATGGATGAAGCCGAAAGCTAGCCATCTTAAGAATATAATTGGTCGGCAACGACGAAAGTGAAAATTTTGGTTCATTAAAGACCACAAAGTTCGGGAACATTCACCGAACTAAATCCTCAATATTTTTCCTCCCGCATTGATCGGCCTTGGGGTTTCATGCTCATGGTCAACATGATATCCTGGGAAAAGGAACCTATAAATGAACTATTTCTCCTAGAAGATGTTTCTTACATAGTAATATAACTTATCTCTCTATGTACCTTTGTTTATAAAACTGTATGGCCGGATTGCCTTGTTTTCCATAAATCGTTGCCTTTATAAAGGCTTTATAAAGTAGGACAAACACTCCTCAGCTACTGGCCGAGGAGGTTGAAGCCGATGGTCGGTCAACAAAGTCTTGTACAATGCGGATCTGAGCATTAATGATGTAAAGTACTTGGATACATAGAATCATTACACATAAATGGTGTCAAACGTAACAAAGTTTGTTTCAAACAAATATCCATCCTTAATTTGACCACCCATGCCTATAAACAGGCTCGGGGGCTACTTCATTATATATTCAATGCAGCAAATCCAAAGTGCAATATGGTTTCTGAGGAGATTCGATCCTTAGGTTGGTTGGCCGCACCCAACCCTAGTCTCGGAAACTACTACGTACCGCGTTTACATCCCTAATGTATGCCGCCTAGCAAGAACTTGATCCTCGGGTCGATTTTGCAAATCAACCTAAGTCTCAGGGGCTACTACGATCAGTGGTTTTATTTTGATTATTATTTCTTTCAGGTGCATCTCGAGTTTTAGACCGACACGCACCTTGAGGGCTACTGGCTATATATCTCAGCAGAGAATAAATTGCACCAATCGAAAATATTCACAAAAAACAACCCACGGTCGGGGTGGTGCACCACCTCGGAAGCAGTCCGACATAAAGCTCGGACGCAAGTGGCTGGCTCCATAGAGGGCATTTCCGACATTAAGCTCGGCTGAATTCCTTCAATTTTTTAAAGACCGAGGTAATTTATGACACCTCGAACACTGATCATCGTTGGAGCTCGGATGTAGTCCGATGTTGGAGCTCGGAAGCAGTCCAGCATAAAGCTCAAGATCGGGGACGCCTCAGAAGCAGTCCGGCATAAAGCTCGGATTTGAATGGCTGGCTCCATAAAACACTATTCCCAGCATTAAGCTACGATAAAATCCTTCAACTTTTTCAAGACCGAGATAATCTATGACACCTTGGATGTTGGCCATCGTTAGAGCTCGGCTGCAAAAAGACACCTCGGATCGAGTTCGGCATTGGAGTTCGGACGCAAGAGGGCACCGCCTCGTGGGAAACACTTCAAACCCGAGGTGTGGCATAAAAATAATAATGCATTGATAAAAGCCAAGAAATTAAAGGGGCTCCTCGGATGCCAGACTTTTGAACTCTTCGGATTCTCCTTGACAATCCTCAAAGATTGGAGATGGGAATATTTGTTGAACCAGTTTTCAAGACCGACGATTGAAGACGAAGAACAATTCGGAAGAACCGAGGAGCGTCCCCAACTTGAAGAGCGGTTCAGGGGGCTACTGATGGTGTCCTAGACTAGGGGGTACTCACCATGTCGTCTCCCGACCAGTGGGTCGGGCCGAGGACCCCCAGGGCGATTCACTAATGGGCAAGTTCGGACAACCCATGATGCATACGAGGAAGATTCCCCAAGACTTGGTGATCAAGACAAGGACTCCTCTCCACCGACGTAGCCGACTAGGACTCTTGTTATCCTAGGCCTCTGGTGTGTTATATAAGTCGAGGCCAGGCTAGTCATTAGGAACAATCAGATCATGATAGATCATATCATCATACGAGCATAGCTCTTAGGGTTTAGACCAATACATACGATCTCGATGTAGATCAACTCTGTACTCGATACACCATCATCAATACAAACAAAGCAAGATGTAGGGTTTTACCTCCATCAAGAGGGCCCGAACCTGGATAAATACCATCTCCCTTGTCTCCTGTTACCCATCGATCCAAGACCCACAGATCAGGACCCCCTACCCGAGATCCACCGAAATTGACACCGACACGAGGGGCCAGACGCCAAGGACCCAGGCGTCTGGGGCCAGACGTCGAGGACCCTGGCGTCTGGTCCTGGAGTCCGAGGAGGACTCTTGCCTTGCGTGCCAAACCAACTTTGAGGAGGCTCTTTCTCCAAGTTTCGATCACAGGGCTTAACATATAAATAGAGGGACGGGGCTAGCACCCAAAACACATTAAGATTTCCCCAAGCCGTGTGCCGGCAACCCCGCCCCTCTAGTTTATCCTCCGTCATAGTTTTTGTTGTGCTTGGCGAAGCCCTGCAGAGATTGTTCTTCACCACCACCGTCACCATGTCGTCTTGCTGTCGGAACTCATCTACTACTTCGCCCCTCTTGCTGGATCAAGAAGGCGAGGACGTCATCAAGCTATACGTGTGTTGAACGCGGAGGTGTCGTCCATTCGGCGCTAGATCGTGATTGGATCGCGAGACCGCTTGTGATTTGGATCGCGGCGACGTTCGACTACATCAACCGCGTTTCTTAACGCTTCCGCTTAGCGATCTACAAGGGTATGTGGATCTAATCTCTCCAGTCATAGATGCTCATCTCCTAGATTGATCTTGGTGAAGCATAGGAAATTTTTTGTTCCATGCAATGTTTCCCAACACTCCTGCACTACAAATCTATGCAAATTAGAAAGTAGAGATCTCATATCTCTACCTTTCCTTTCAAAAAAATAAAAAATCCAATCACATCTCAGCTCTGCACCCTCTCCCCCGTCGCAACCAAGCCGTAGATCGACCCCGCAAGCCCCCCATCCCATCCCTCCCCACAGGCCACAGGAAACAATGTCCTTCAATGACGGTCTTTGCTCGGAAGAGCCCGTTGGGCGCTCTATGGATCACTGCGGACCTCGAGAGCAAGCAAGATGTTAAAAGGACACAGATCGGCAGCGTCAACACCCCGTCCTACTCCGTGTGCATCGTGTACCCCGAGCTCCTGATCTCCCTAAGGCGATGAGGGCATTTCCTTCTAGGGCTCGTATGCATCTACTCATGGAAGGTGAACCGCCTGTGTGATCGTGGAACCTCTGATTAGTCAGATCACCTTGAGTGGATCAGAATCAGAGTATGTGACGGTCATTCTTGATGAGGATGAAAGAGGATACCCAACATCTTATGATGAGGATGGAGGTGATGACCCCATGGATGAAGATCCGTCGCCACCATTTATCCTTGAACTATCTTCACCACGAGTAGTACAAGATAACAACAGAAAGAGAAGGCAGAAATGTACAAGGGAACAAGACAAGACCCGAATCGACTCGATGATGAAGAAATGCTCTCACTTTCCTATATGGCAAAACAAATTGATGGCGACGAACTAGGTAAGCTGGTCCACGGGAAGGAGATACCAACCCTTTTTTAGGTTAAGATATCACCCCTTACAGCCCTGGATGTGTGGGCATTCAACGGGATAAGCCAAAAGGACAACTTCTTCCATGAACCTTTGGTGCAAGGAATGTGTAGTGATCTTCATAATGCTTGCAGCTGTTGCAAGGTAACATCTCCACTTCACCTACAAGATAACAAGAGAAATAGAATGTCGTATGTTCAACGAAATAACGGAATGTCCATACTCGACGATGAAGAAATTCTCTACATTGCCTATAAGGCGATGAACTAGGTAAGCTAGTCCGCATGAAGAAGATAGCACCCGTTACAACATTGGATGTGTGGAGATTTAACAGGATAAGCCAAAAGGACATCTTCTTCTCTGAACCTTTCATGCAAGGAATGTGTACTGACCTCCATAAAGCCTACTGGGGGGACTACTCTCGTCTCGTTGAGTGGCTCTCCAATCATGCCAAAAATGTTGGTGACGATGATGCACCCCCAGAAAATGCATATACACTAGAGACTGAACTTCGCCCCACACGAAATGGAGAAGCAAGTAAGTGTCTCTCCTAGTCTTACTCAGCCACCACTATACTGACTGCACCCGTGGTGCGCTGCCCTTTCTAGGATAAGAATACGAGAATTCTTCCTTTTTAGGATAATCTACATCAACGCGAAGCTCACACCTTATGTTGTTTTTCTCGATTGATTTTTTGTTGTGTGGCGGAAACCAGATGGAATGGGGGAAATCATTTTTTTAATCTGATTAATGTGTCTTGCATTTAGTTTAGACATGTTTTGAACTTTTGACCATCGGTTGTAAGTATAATTTGGGAAACAACAAGCGGAGGAGATGCCACTTGATAAAATAATAGCACCATGTTATTGAAGTGAAGCTGGCTCACTCGATACTATTTATGCTAGGAGAAATAGTAAGCTTTTCTAGACCAAACGGTAAGGTTTACATTATGCTAAGTGTTAACTCTTAGCGCTCACTTGATAAATGTAGTTTTCTTTCTAAAAAACACTCTGATGGACAACTAAGCATACGATACGAGTACACACTACCAGAATAACAGATGTTGTCGACGGCCTAATCTATGCCGACGGCTCCCGTCGGCATAGATGGACATATGCCGACGGCCTAGGTCAAGTCGTAGGCATAGAGAAGCCATCGGCATATGACCACCTATGCCGACGGGGGTCGTCGGCATACATCGGCTGTCGGCAGCGCTTCGTATATGCCTACGATGACCGTCGGCATAGGGCAAGCCGTCGGCGTACATGTGGGTCCGGCTACCCGGGCGGCGACGGCCGTTTGACGGTGTGAGACCTACACCGACGGAGCTAACAGGGGTCGTCGGCATATCTATGCCGACGGCGCGGCCGTCGGCATAGTTAAGCTGCCCGTCATCGATCCGAGCCCCCCACGCCGGTTAGGTACGCCGATGGCCTAGCCGTCGGCATAGGTCCTCGCATCGCCACGTCACCGATCCGCGTGACCTCCTCGATCCGTGGGTGTACCTATGCCGACGGCTGAGCAGTCGGCATAGAGTTTTGCTATTTTTGCTATTTTAATTATTTATTTCTTCTTTCTTTTTTTAAACTAATTTGATTAACTTAAATTTTTCTATTTTAATATTTTTTATTATTTCTATTTTTTCTCACGGACGTCGCTACCGCCCTGTCACGGAGGGAGAAAACGGGACGGGACCTAGGAGGGTAGGAAACACGTCAGGTGTTGCGGTGGGCCCTCCTAGCTATGCGTGTGAAAGTGTGGTGGCACGCGGGGTGGTGCCCCTCACGGGCGTCTTGGGGCTCCGAGGTGTGGCCCCCCTCCGCGAACGTCGTTGTCGTGGTCACTTGGAGGGGGGAGACGTGCGCGTCGGGTAGAATCGGAGGGAATCTTGTGGTGGTTTGGGTCCAGGCCGTGTTCGGGGATGCTCCTATGTGCTGACCCATCGCAACCAGGTGGAAGAGTCCACTGGTCAAAGCCTGTCCGGCGAAAGTCAAAGGGCTAGATCTCCTGGTCTAACGGAGCTTCGTGGTGGCCTCTCGGGTGTAGCTATGCCACCGAAACACCGCGTCGGGTCATGATGCATGTGTGAAAGTGATGTGGCACGCGTAGACGCCCGTCTTGGGGCTTCGGGGTGTGGCCCCCCTCCGCGGACGTCGCTGTCACGGTCACTTGAAGGGGGGAGACGTGCGCGTCGGGTAGAACCGGAGGAAATCTAGTGGTGGGTTGGGTCCAGGCCGTGTACGGGGATGCTCCTATGTGCTGACCCATCGCAACCAGGTGGAAGAGTCCACTGGTCAAAGCTCGTCCGGCGAAAGTCAAAGGGCTAGATCTCCTGGTCTAACGAAGCTTCGTGGTGGCCTCCCGGGTGTAGCTATGCCACCGAAACACCGCGTCAGGTTGTGATGCATGTGTTAAAGTGATGTGGCACGCGTAGACGCCCGTCTTGGGGCTCCGGGGTGTGGCCCCCCTCCGCGGACGTCGCTGTCGCGGTCACTTGGAGGGGGAGACGTGCGCGTCGGGTAGAATCGGAGGGAATCTAGTGGTGGTTTGGGTCCAGGCCGTGTTCGGGGATGCTCCTATGTGCTGACCCATCGCAACCAGGTGGAAGAGTACACTAGTCAAAGTCCGTCCAGTGAAAGTTAAAGGGCTAGATCTCCTGGTCTAACGGAGCTTCGTGGTGGCCTCCCGGGTGTAGCTATGCCACCAAAACACCGCGTCGGGTCGTGATGCATGTGTGAAAGTGATGTGGCACGCGTAGACGCCCGTCTTTGGGCTCCGGGGTGTGGCCCCACTCCGCGGACGTCGCTGTCGCGGTCACTTGAAGGGGGGAGACGTGCGCGTCGGGTAGAACCGGAGGGAATCTAGTGGTGGTTTGGGTCCAGGCCGTGTTCGGGGATGCTCCTATGTGCTGACCCATCGCAACCAGGTGGAAGAGTCCGACGAAAGTCAAAGGACTAGACCTCCTGGTCTAACGGAGCTTCGTGGTGGCCTCCCGGGTGTAGCTATGCCACCGAAACACCACGTCAGGTCGTGATGCATGTGTGAAAGTGATGTGGCACGCGTAGAAGCCCGTCTTGGGGCTCCGGGGTGTGGCCCCCCTCCGCGGACGTCGCTGTCGCGGTCAGTTGGAGGGAGGAGACGTGCGCGTCGGGTAGAACCGAAGGGAATCTAGTGGTGGGTTGGGTCCAGGCCGTGTTCGGGGATGCTCCTATGTGCTGAACCATCGCAACCAAGTGGAAGAGTCCACTGGTCAAAGCCCGTCCGACGAAAATCAAAGGGCTAGAGCTCCTGGTCTAACGGAGCTTCGTGGTGGCCTCCCTGGTGTAGCTATGCCACCGAAACACCGCGTCGGGTCGTTATGCATGTGTTAAAGTGATGTGGCATGCGTAGACGCCTGTCTTGGGGCTCCGGGGTGTGGCCCCCCTCCATGGACGTCGCTGTCGCGGTCACTTGGAGGGAATCTAGGTTAGACCGGGAGATCTAGCCCGGTCAACTCTCGCAGGGTTAGACAGGACGGGTGTAGTTTGGGGGTAGAAATGCCGCCAGGTCTTTCGCTAGGCCCTCCTACACGTCCGGAAGTGGGGTGGCGGGTGGAAGCACCCGGCACGGGGATCTGGGGTGTGACCCCCCTCACGGACGTCGCTGCCGCCGTCGCACGGAGGGTGAAAACGACCACGTCGGGGAGACACGGAGGCCACCAGTGTAATAAAAAGAACATAAATAACTCCCCTAATAAATGTAAAGAAATCACTAGAAATGAAAAAAAATATGTCGACGGCTAGGCCGTCGGCGTATGCTGCCACGTGGCTCCAGTAGTCTATGTCGACGGCTCGGCCGTCGGCATAGATCCTTACCTTATCCGGTCGGGCGGGCCTCCCTCTCCTCCACTCATCCCGTCTCTGCCCTCACTCCTGTCCCGACCCGACCCGACCGCCTCGTCGTTGCCACCCTGTCCTGCACCGCCGCCCAGCCCTGCGCCGCTGTGTCGCCTCCCTTCCCCGTGTCGCCACCGGGCCCCTCCACGGCTGCCGCCCCGCCCAGCCCTGCCCTGCCCCCTCCCCAACCGTTGCCTCGCACCGGCCCCTCCCCCGATGGACGCCCTGCCAGCCCTGCCTCGGCCCCCTCCCCGACCACCATCGCCGCCCAGGCCCCTCCCCGACCGTCGCCCCCCGCCTCCCGCCCCGGCCCCTCCCCTACAGCCGCCCCGCCGCAGCTCCTCCCCAGCCGCCGCCCCGCCGCAGCTCCTCCCCAGCCGTCGCCCCGCCGCAGCTCCTCCCCGGCCGCTGTCCTTCCCTGCCCCGCCCCAGCCCCTCCTAACGCCGGCCGGCCCGCACCGGACCCTCCATGGCCACCTCCCCGCGCCGGCCACCTCCCCCCCCCCCTACGTGAGCTCCTTCTCATTTTTTTGAAGTAAATCTCTTGTTTTTTTATGAATGATGATGATAATTGATGATGTTAGATGTTAGATGGTGATTAATGATGGTTATTTAGTGATGATGATTGATGATGTTGTTAGATGGATGCATGATGATGTTATGTAGATGAATGTTGATGTTATGTAGATGAATGATGATGTTGTTTCTGTTAATGTTAACATGCTAGATGATCTGATGACCTAAGTTTTTTTCACTCGGCGGAATTTACAGAATTTGTGGTGTTGTGTCTTCGTGGAGTGATCGTCGACATTAGAGCTGTTGGTCCCTGATCGTCCCTCCGCTGTTCGACTACTTCCTCTACAGCCGAGGGTGAGCTACAAATCCACCACCTCCTCATCTGCTTTTTTTATGTCACTAGATTTTCTTTTCACGTCAAGTCCCGTAACCTAGGCGTCTCCCGTTCGAAAGGGTTGCATCGATAAATATGCATTCAATTGCATATTTATCACCGCAACTCTTTTGGATTGTCCGGCGTTTTCCACGGACAGCTCGAGGATGTGTAGATTGGGTACGTTCTCCATGCCCTACCCCATTCCGAGACAAGATTTCGGTGGCGCCTCCCCGTTGTTCTCCGGAGCACATTCTCTCGGCTATTTGCTGAGACGTGTATCTGGAGAATAGCGGGGAGGTGGTGCCGAAATTTTGCCTCGAAACAGGGTAGAGCATGGAGAACGTACTCAATCTAGACATCCTCGGGTGGGATTAGGACCCATCTTTACCTATTAGAGATGTTGTTGGATTCATCGCAGAAGAAAATAAAATTTTGATGTGATTAATTCAAATGAATCCTTAATTTTGTTGTGTGGCTCCCAATAAAACAGAGGATGGCAGATAATCAGTGGATGTACAGTGGTTTTATCCGTCGGAATCGGGTAACATCAGAGTGGATCGCGAAAACCGATGTGTATTTGAAGAATATATTCCGTAGTCCAATGAGAATTATCCCACCATGCCCATGTGCGAGATGTGGCAGACGTCACCGTAAAAATCAGAAGGACATGACTGACCACCTTCGCACGCACGGATATATGCTAAACTTTGACATGCCACCGATAAACTTGGTTGAGCATGACCATGGCAGAGAGGAGGTGATGCGACAACGCATCGATGGTTATGAAGACGACGGGGTCAGGGACATGCTAGATGATGTCATTGATGTAGAAACGACAAATGCGACACCTTCTGAGAATGAACTGGAGGAGCCGGAGGCAATCGCAAAGGCCTTCTTGGAGGTCTTGGCCTCGTCGAAGAAACCTCTTTATGAGGGTGCCAAAATATCTCCAGATGCAGTACTATCGAGTTCTTTCGGAGCACAAGGCCACTGCCGACGAGATCGTGCTGCGCCAAGCGAAGAAGAAGGCCCGCCAGATGCAGTACGAGGTGCGGTTGGTGGCCATCACGCAATACTCTCACAACTATCTTGGTATGAAGATGACCAAGGAAGAAGTGAAGATGCGGCACATTACCTTGGAGAGGGACGAGTACTTGTCGGTAAGTATTAACGATTTTTCATTCCGAAGTTTGTGGTAAATTTCATTGTTTCGTGTTAGACATGCCATTATGCTTCCTATTATGTAGGTGTGTCCAAATTGGTGTTATGGAAAAGACGAGTCTTGGGCGGCATTGGTGGACCTGTGGTGTGGTCAGGATGAAGCCTGGGCGGCTACTAGCAGCAAAAACAAGGCTAACCGAGGGAAGGAGGGAGTACATGCTCAGGGAAACCGGAACCACTTTCTCCACAAGGCACTTCAGGTTGACTAACCTCATTAAACAATCTTCTTCTATTTACCGTCACTTTTTTATGTATGACTAACCTATGTTTGTTGGTACAGGAGGAGAAACTCAAGCGGTCGCTCTCACACATGGAGGCATGGGAGATCGCCCATACTCGGAGGAGGCCCAAGCCTAGCAAAGACAAGTACTACGGCAACACCGCGGAGAAGAAGAAGAACTACTACTCTGCGGTGTATCTGAATCTACATCCTGACACACCTGACCCCATCAAGGCGCCTTTGGACGACAGGGCGATGGTTGGCATGGGGCCGAAGGCTCATGGTCGGCAGCCGGTTCTGGATGTTGTGGTCGCTCCTTCTATCTCCTACACACAGCTCCGAGCTACCGACCCAAGCCTGAGACAGCGCACGCCCACGACCACTGTGCAGTCACAGTCCCTCCTAGCCGAGCGGCACTCTGTAAGTATTTTTCCCTCTTATCTTCATTGCTCACTTTATTTTCTGCATTGAGATGTTTAATGAGTTCCATCATGTCATATTGTAGGCCTACATGGAGTACACACGCCAGGAGACCATGGCGTGGAGCGCGAGAGTTGCAGCCGTCCAGGACCACAGCACTCGCATGATGACGGTTAGTTTAGCCCCTTTCATTTCATTTTCATATTGACACTTTCATTTCTTCTGACATTCGTGTTTGCTTTGTCAATTAACATGCAGCTCGTGTTTGAGAGCATGAGGAACGGCACGATTCCTGAAATGGAACCAGCACCACCAGCTGCAGGACCACAACCAGTGCCGCTTACCTTTGAGGAATTTCTAGCACAACAACCGGGGACAACGGTGGTTAGTACATCCCCAAACTATTCAACCACCGCTTACTGTTTATTCAACACAATATCATTCACTTAACATGTCTTTTCAAACATCCAGGGAACCGGTAGCTCATCCGTTGGTGGTGGTGTCGGTGTTCACATCACTCCTGAGTCACGAAGCCCGGTCACTCCAATCCACCGAGGCGGTGGCGCTGCCGCTAGCAGTGAAGACCTGGGATTTGGTGGACTTGGCGTTGACGACCTTGGAGGTGGACGTACTGACGCTCCTTAGATCACTTGTGCTCTTTAGATGACTTCTGCCTTTTTACGCTACTTCTGATGACTTCTGCCTTTAGATGACTTGTGCTCCTTGGATGACTTATGCTCTTTAGATGACTTCTGCCTTTTTACGCTACTTATATTTCTGATATGCTTATGTTGTTAGTTGTGAGGATGTGATGGTGGTGGTGTTGGTTGTGACGATGTGATGGTGTTGTTGGTTGTGCACTAAATTTCATTGTATATACCCTGTTATTTTGGAGCTGAAATGAATTTGTATGAAACAGGAAAAAGAAAAAAACAGCACAAAACTACGCCGACGGCATAGCCGTCGGCATAGAGGTCCTCTGAATTACCAGTGGCTGCCACGTCGCAAGCTATGCCGACGGCTATGCCGTCGGCGTACCTTTGTAGCCTAAGCTGACAGCCTGAGCCGTCGGCGTAGGCACGTCCCAGGGGATACCAGCGCCTGCCACGTGGCAAGATATGCCGACGGCTATACCATCGGCGTACCTTTGTATCCTAAGCCGACGGCCTGAGCCGTTGGCATAGGCATGCCCCAGGAACCATCGCAGGCCGCCATGTGGCCCTCTATGCCGACGGCCATGCCGTCGGCATAGGACCGACACGTGGCCGTCCCTCGGTGGTGCCCTTTTGACGGTAGTGCTGCCGGACGCCGTTTGTCATGGAGCTATGCCGACGGCCCAGGCCGACGATGACTTGAGGTACGCCGACATATATGGTGTCGACGGCCCTATGCCGACGGGGGCTGTCGACATAGACCTATGCCGACGGGAATCGGGGCTAAGCCGTCGGCATAGAGCTTTATCCTGGTAGTGACAGGGAATGTATTTTCCTTGATATGTTCCTAGTTTGAGTTCCCTTTGTACAAGTGTGAGTTGAGTTGCTTAAAGATGATGTATGTTGCCCCACTTTTAATTAGACGTGTGAAGAATATCATTCAATGATAATGGTGTGTTGATGAATATATATGTCACTCTCACAATTCCATGTATTATAAGCCTGTAGAAAAATCTAGTAATGTTATAAAGAACGGCGCCACATCATGCCACACCACTATCAAGTACAACATCAACCCTTTTCACGACCATTCTTTCATGTATTGGCAAAAGAATCAGAATCTTCATATTATTCTCTGGAATCAGGTAGCATTACAATTGCATGTCCCGGCTGTCCAGCAGCTAGGCACACATATGAGAGTGACAATATTACATAAGTAACTATGTTACGGAAGTTGAAATTCTCATACAAACTTTGAAAAAACATTTTTTAACGTGCTTTTTATATAAAATATATTTGATAATCCCAAACATTTTCTTAAAAACACGAAGATTTGTAAAATTTATAGACAAAACCTGTTAGTGGGAATATTTCCAAAAAGTCAGAGCAATTTCTCAAAAGCATGAATTTTTTAAATTCAAAACACTTTTCAGTTTTAAGAAAAAATGAAATCCATGAACATTTTTTAACATTATGAATAGTTTACAGGAAAGAAGAACATTTTTTTAATTCTTGTACAATTTTCTAATTTATGAAAGAAAAACATGAAAACATGACTTTTTTTAAATGCATATTTTTTTAGAAAAACTTGAATATTTCTTCAAATCATTAAGAATATTTAGAAAAAACAAACATTTCTTGAAAACCTCCATTTTTTAAATCCTGAACAACTTTGACATATAATTATTAATTTCAATTTACAAACACTTTTGAAATCACGAACATTTTTAAAAGGAGGGTAAATTTGCAAATAAAAGAAAAATGAAGAAACAAGAATAATTAAAAAGAAACATAAAACTAAAAAATAAGAAGAAATATATAAATGAAAATTAAAAACGAAAACCAAAAATAAAATGAAACTAGAAAACCGGTAAAAGAAAAAGGAAAATACTACAGAACTATAGTTGCTATGCTACCTGCCTAAATATGCCGGCCCAAACACGTCTCTCAGCCACTCGCCTTGTGCGAAATCGCAGCAATCTGCCGCATTATTCTGCTTCTCTATATTTGTTTCCTTATTGTTTTCTGCTTATGCGTTTCTCTTCTCTTTTTTTCACTAATTCATTTTTTCTTTCTTAAAATTATAATTATTTTTTAAACCTATTAAAATTAAAATATTATTTGGAATATCAAAATAATAGTTTAAACTATGATCCTAGATTATTTGTTCCTTCAAATATTATTATATGCATTAACAAATTCTTTTTAATAAAATTTCTTTATATTTATTAGTTTTGTTAAAACTTAAAAAAAATAACTTTAAAATAATTTATGTCTATCATGGGAATGCTCACATACTTGCAAAAGTTAGAGTCATTTTAAAAATGTTCAAAAAAACATAATGTTTGACGCAAGGTGTCCGGATAGGCCAGAAGGCCCCGTTTGGGAGCATGTTATTCATTGACATCCATCAAATAACCCAATTTTTCACGGGGTTGTATAGTCAGCTCAAGGCACCATGCCAAGCTATTTTAGTTTTTGACAAATTTTGCATTTTCTAGAGTTTCCTGGTTGAAGAATGGTAGATAAATTGTTGGGCGTGAAGCAATTTGCGTACTTTATCAGAAATCATTCAAACATGGCGTAGATGTTGATACGTCTTCAACGCATCTAATAAAATTTATTATTCTATACTACTATGTTATCATTTTTAATACTTTATATGCATTTATATGTTATTTTGTAACATTTTTGTGAACTAACCTATTAACCTAGTTTCCAATGCCAGGTGTTGTTTTCTGCTGGCTTTGGTCTTTCGGGAATATTGTACGAAACGAAGTCCAAATATCCCAAAAGTTTTTGATGCTTTTTATGGACAAAAATAACACCTAAAAGCTTTGGAGGGAAACTGGAGGCCACACGAGGTGGCGCCTAGACAACAGGGCGCGCCCAGGGGGTGGTCGCGTCCTGATTGCTTGGGACCACCTCCCACAGCCTCCAGGCCTAATTTCGCCTTTATATATTCTCTAAAATCGGGAAAACACCCGAGAGCCAGCCAAAATACTTTTTCCACCGCCGCAAGTCTCTGTTCCTCTGTGTGCGCATCTGGTGTCATGTTTGGGTGCCCTACCGAAGGGGGATCGATCACATAGAGCTTCTATAACAACCTTGTTGCTTTCATGATGATGTGTGAGTAGTTCACCACATACCTAGGGGTCCATAGCTACGACCTAGATGTCTCTATATATATATGATCTTCAATACAAAGTTCACCGCGATTCCCGCGGTGATCTATTCGATGTAATCTTCTTTGCGTTCTATTTATTACGATCCGATAAATTGTGGGTTTATGTTCAGATTATTCATATAAATATATTGAGTCTTTACCGAATTCTTATATGCATCATTGTTATAGCTTAGTATTTCTCTCCAATCTATCGGTTTAGTTTAGCCAACTAAATTGATTTTCTTCAGCGGGAGTGGTGTGTTATGATGGGTTTAAACTAACGGTGCTCTATCCTCGTGACAGAAGGGGTCAAGACACGCATTGTATTACTGACATTAAGGGAGAAATGATGAGCTTTATTAATATTGATTGGATTTACTTTGTCTACATCATGTCATCTTGCTCCAAGAATTACTCTGTTTTTACTTAATACTCTAGTACATGTTGGATAACGGTCGACTGGTGGAGTGATAGTAGTAGATGCAGGCAGGAGTCGGTCTACTTGTTTATGGACGCGATGCCTATATAAATGATCATTGCCGTGAATAAATATTGCATAACTATGCGTTTTTCTATCAATTGCCCAATAGTAATTTGTTTACCCACCGTATGCTTTCTTCGAGAGAGAAACCTCTAATAAAAACTATGTCCCCAGGTCTTCACAAAATATATTACAAAAACTACAAAAATATTGCCGCCATTTATTTATTGTTATTTTATTTATATTTCTATTATCTATCTATAACTACTTATCGCTTGCAAGTAACGAGTTCAAGGCGCTTGACAACCCTCTTGTCTGCGTTGGGTGCAAGTGTTTGCTCTTTTATCTGTAGCTGTTGAAGACGGGAGTTTGTGTGGTCCTTCAATTGGTTTAATAACCTTGTTTCTCATCGAAGGAAATACTTATCTTTATTGTGCTGCATCTCCTATCCTCTTCGGGGGAAATCCCAACGCAATTTACAGACAGCAGATGTCTACCATGTGCATGCCCACCTGCTCGCAAAAATTTGAGTCATTTCATGCATGTCCAAAATTAGATCATATTCAATAAAGGGTGTTTGGGGTACGCCAAAAGGTCCGTGTGAGAGCCCTTTTTCGGCATCATCAAATGACCCCAATTTTTTCATGGGCTTATATGATCAATCCAAGGAATCATGTCAAGTTATATTTGTTTTCAGCAAAATTTGCGGTTTTTGTAGTTTTCTCAGTGAAAAATGGCTGATAAGTGCCCAGACATGATGCACTATGCATACTGTGTCGAAAATCATTTAATTCCGGTATAGATTTCTACCATAGGCATGCCCATTGACAAAAATTAGGATCATTTCATGCATGCCCAAATATAGATCATGTACAATAGAGGGTGTTCGGTAGGCCAAAAGGGTTGTATTAGAGCTCGTTTTTTTGGCATCGTCAAGTGACCCCAATTTTCCCCATGGGGTTATATAACCAATTCTAAAACCATGCCAAATTGTTTGACTTTTCAACAATATTTGAATTTTCTAGAGTTTTCTTCATGAAAAATTACAGATAAATAGGCAGACGTGACGCGACTTGCATACGGCGTCGAAAATCGTTCGAACCTCGCATGGATGCCCAATAAGGGTGTGCCCACCTTATAAAAAATTTGGGGTCATTTTATGCATGTCTGAAAATGGACCACGTTAAACACAGAGTGTTCGATAGGCGAGAAGGGTCTGCCTGAGAACCCATTTTTCAGCATTGTCATATGACCCCAACTTTTTTTCATTAACTTAAATGACCAATTCAAGGTACCATGCTAAAGTTCATGACTTTTCAACATTTTTTGCATTTTCTAGACTTCTCTCGGTGAAAAATGGTCGATACATGGCCGGACATGACGCAACTTGCATACGGTGTCGGGAATCATTCAAACCTGACATGGATGCCTACCATGGTCCACTTGCTAGCAAAAGTTGAGGTCATTTAATGCATGTCAAAAAATAGACCGTGTTAAGCACATGATGTTCGGGTAGGCTAGAAGGATTCGTGTGAGAACCCGTTTCTTTCAGCCGTCAAATGGCCCCAATTTTTTCCATGAGTTTCTATGACCAATTAAAGGCGCCATGCCAAATTATTTGACTTTTCAATGATTTGCATTTTATGGAGTTTTCCCGGTAAAATATGATCTATAAATGGTCGGACGTGACGCAACTTGCATACGGTGGAGGAAATCATTCGAACCTGACATGGATGTCTATCATGGGCAAGCTCGCATCCTTGCGAAAATTGGGGCCGTTTCATGCATGTTCAAAAATAGACCATGTAAAATTGGGGATGTTCGGATAGGCCAGAAGGGTCCGTATGAGAGCCCTTTTTACGGCATTGTCAGATGATCCCAAAACAACTCATCAGCATATATCACCAACTCAAGACACCATGCCCGGTTGTTTGAGTTCTCGATAATTCTTGTATTTTTTTCGAATTTTCTTGTTGAAAAACGGTCGATAAATGGCCACACGTGACACAACTTGCATACTATGTAGGAAGTCATTCAAACTTGGCATTGATGCTTGTCACAAACATCCCCCATCCGGTGGAAAAAGTGGCCACACGTCATTTCAATGATGTCCAGAAAAATGCCTTATTCAAGGTAGGGTGTCTGGGTGCCAAAAGGCTCCATTCGAGAACAGGTTGTTAGTATTCCAGTGAACATTGTTAGTAAACAATATTGTTTAAAATTGTAAGCAATATTTGATGACAAGAACATTGTTACTATTCCAAGGAATATTTCAAATTTTCCAAAAGATTTCAAAAAAAAGTTCAAAAGGAAGAAAAATGAATTAACGATAAAAAGAATAGGCCTTGGCCCAACTAGGCGACGACATCGCTCCCGTAAAGCACCTGTTGGGCCAACTCAACTGTTCGTGAATTTGAAAAAGGTTCATCCTTTTTCCATTCATTATTTCTAAAAAAATGCAGATTGTGTAAAAAAATGTCTACCTATTCGTCAAGTTTTTCTCAAAAAAATTGAATTGATTTCTTTTGGGGATTTTTAGAACATAGGCTACCTATTCGTCAAGTTTTTTCTCAATTTTTTTGCATTAATTAGGAAAAGTAGTCTGCCTACCTCGCAGATTTTGCAGGTTTTCAATTTTTTATTTTCAGTTTTTCCCTTTGTTTTTCTGTTTAAGTTTTTATTTTCCATCATTTGTTAAGTAAATGGTCCATAATTTCAAAAACAGGTTTCGTTTTTCCTTCCAGATTTTCAAAAAATGAACATGTTTTTTTAATTCAAATTTTCAAAATCTGATCAGGATTCCAAAAAAAATCGCATATTGAAAAAAACATTGGAAAGTTAAATTTGTGTTCTTATTCCAGTATTTGTTCGAAATTCAATAAAGTTTCCATTTTTGGGAAAATGTTCTTGTATAAAAAATGTTTGAGAATTGAAAAATGTTTGCATTTTTTATAAGTGATAAAAAATTCAAAAAAATGTACGCTTTTAGAAAGAAAATTTACTACAGTACTTGCCCGGTTTTCAGAATCTGTTCGTGTTTATGAAAAATGTTCATAGTTCAAAAAATAGTTGTGCTTTAAATAAATGTTCGCTACAGTACCTCCTATTCTAAAAAAATTATTCTTTTTTCAGAAATGTTCAAATTCGAAAAGATGTTCAAGAGTTTCAAAAACATGTTCGAGTTTAACTTTTTTTGTTCACAACTTTTCCAAAATATGTGTGTTCTATGAAATAATCATTTTTCGGAAAATATTTTGCTTTTGTTTTCAAAATTTGGCGCTGCTCTTAGCTTCTTCTAAAAGTTGCGCTGCCTAAAGAGTAACAAGCACTTGTTAGTTATAGTGGCTATCAGCTCGCTCTTTGCGGCAGGAGGTCGCGTGTTTGAATCCTCGCCTAGCCACTGGTCATACAACATCCGCCAATGGGTCGGTTCATTGCGACGCACGGAGGCGACGCAGTAGACGTATTTTTAGAAAGACCGTCTTACTATTTATTATGAAGAGATATGGAAAGCTCTCGTCTGTTGATGTGTCTAGGAGGATTGTATCAAAAACGAAGTATATTTAGAAACAAAGGGTGTAGATTATTACACGATAAAAGAAAAATATATTGTTCCCAGATTGTCACGATACACGCAGGAAGAAGGCAAAGACAAACATGGCCCAATCCTAAATGAAACGCCTGTTAAACAAACATGATGTGTATTTGCATTACGTTGCACATCAGGTGTGTGACCCCGTGCCCATCGAAGGTGGCATGAGAACGGAGAGGAGACATCGGATGCAACACAGATCATTCTTGGGCACATGCAATCTGCCAAGGTTGTGATATTGTTCTCTTCAGACACGGTATGGGCGCCCAAGCATACGGACGACCGCGATGTCGGTCTTCGTGGCTTGCGCCCATAATGGCGGGGGCAACAATTTGGCAAGGTTAGGCGTCCGCCACATATTTAAAAATCCCATCTACTATTTGCATGCTAGTGTCGGAAAACTATAAGTTCGGTGTCGTGTATGCATTAAAGTGTGTGTTGGCCACACCTTAATAAAAATTCTGCCCCCGCCACTGGTTGCAGCGACACTAGCGGTGACAGACGATGCTCGACACGATCATCGAGGGCTCATTCCTACGAGGGCTTCACCGTGGCTAGGAAATTTAGGAATGCAACGGGACATTTGAAGGACTGGGACATCGTGAGCGCTTGACGGTGATGCAAAGGGGATTTTGTCTAGTGCGGGAGTGACGTAGCTTGAGACTGCGTTGGTATTTTCCAAAAGAGGAAGGGATGATGCAGCATAACGACGGTAAGTATTTTCTCGGTTATGAAACCAAGGTATCAATCCGTAGAGGAAGATCACGCACACACGTAAACAGAACCTGCACACAAATAACAAATACTTGCAACCCGATGCGAAAGAGAGGCCGTCTAGCTCTCTACGGTAATAAGATAGATTAGGTAATGATAGTTTTGGCAAATAGATCTTCCAAGAATACAAAATAAAATAAGTAAAAAAATAGTGCAGCAAGGTATTTTTGGTTTTTTTGGATTAGTAGATCTGAAAATAAAAGGACAAAATAGTAGATCGGAAAGCAGTATGTTGGAGAAATAGACTCGTGTGTCGTAGGTTTCACTAGTGGCTTCTCTCATGAGTATAGCACACGGTGGATGAACAAATTATTGTTGGGCAATTGATAAAAGATTAAATAATCATGACAATAACCAGGCAATGATCATTATATAGGCATCACGTCCAATTTAACTAGACCGAAACGATTCAGCATCTACTTTTATTACTCAACACATCGACCGCCATCCAACATGCACCTAGTGTATTAAGTTCATGGAAAAACAGAGTAATGCAATAAGAACTGTGACATGATGTAGACAATATCTATTCATGTAGGAATAGACCCCATCTTGTTATCCTTAATGACAACAATACATGCGTGTCTTGCTGCCCTTTCTATCACTGGGAAAGAATATCGCAAGATCGAACCCATCACAAAGCACCTTTTCTCATGGCAAGAAAATCGATCTAGTTGGCATAACTAAACAAAGATTCGAAGAAAAAATACAAGGCTATAAGTAATCACGCAAATAAGAGATCAAAGAAGACTCAAATAATATTCATGGATAGAAACTGATCAGGAACTCAAAATTCATCAGATCCCAACAAACACACTGCAAAAGTAATCACATCAAATAGATCTCTAAGAGACCATTGTATTGAGAATCATAGAGAGAGAGGAAGCCACCTAGCTACTGACTATAGACCCGTAGGTCTACGATGGACTACTCACGCGTCATCAGAGAGGCACCTATGATGAAGATGAACCCCTCAGTGATGGTGTTAGATTGGATCTCGAGGTTCTGAAACTTGCGGTGGCTGGAATTGTGTTTCGTCGACTCTTCTAGGGTTTTCCAAAAATTTGGGAATTGAGGGGGGTCCCGAGGTGGGCACCCTCCACCAGGCCGGGTCAGGGGCCTGCGGCGCGCCCTGGTGGAGGATGGCCACCCTAGGCCCCCTCTCTTGTTGCTCTTTGGCACATCCTGGCTCTTCTGGTCCATAAAAATTCTCCAAAAATCTTATTTGGGGTCCGTTTGGTATTGATTTTCTGCGAAGTAAAAAACAAACAAAACATCAACTGACACTTCCGCACTATGTCAATAGGTTAGTCCCAAAAAATGATATAAAGTTGCTATAAAATGATTGTAAAATATTTAAGATTGATAATATAACAACATATAACAAGCAAAAATTATAGATACGTTAGAGACGTATCAGCATCCCAAGCTTAATTGCTACTCGTTCTCGAGTAGGTAAATGATAAAAACGGAATTTTTGATGTGGAATGCTGCCTAACATGTTCATCATATATTCTTTTCTTTGTAGCATGGACATTTGGACTTTTAAATGGTTCAAAGCAATAGTCTAGTTTTGACATGAAAACTTTAATACTCAAACATATCAACAAACAACCATGTCTTTCAAAATATCAACGCTAAAGCAAGTTATCCCAAGTCCATCATGCTCAATCATTGATCCATTCACAATACATACTCAAATATTAGCTACACCCAATGCTCAAGTACGATCATAGTGCCGCCTGGTTGGTGCTTTATAAGAGAAGATGGAGAATCAAATTGAAAAAAAACTATTTTTTGCATAAAGTAAATAGATAGGCCCTTCGCAGAGGGAAGTAAGGGTTTGTAGAGGTGCCAGAGCTCAAGTGTTTAAATTGATAGAGAAAAAATATTTTGGGTGACATGCCTTTCCTGTCAACGAAAACGATTGGAAGATTTCAATATCTTTCCACGCTAGATACACCATAGGTGGTTCCAAATAGAAAATAAAGTTTATTTCCTTTTCCACCATACTTTCACTTTTCATGACTAGCCGAATCCACAGTTACCTTCCATACCAACACTTTCCAAGGAATTTATTATTTTACAACATAAAGTATTTTTTTTCATTTTGGGACTAGGCATCCCTATTACCATCGTACTCTCGTGGAATGATAAGTGAATAAACACTCATCTTGAGAATAACACATCTAGCATGGAAAAATATCGGTCACCCACTACCTTTTCATGACTAGTACGAGCAGACAGAAAAGGAAAATTTATTTTGAAATTTAGAGATGGCACATACAAATTTGCTTGGAACGACATGAAAATACCGTATATGGGTAGGTATGATGGACTCATATGGCAAAGCTGATTTAAGGATTTTGGATGCACAAGTAGTATTTCTACTTAGTACAAGTGAATGCTGGCAAAAGATTGAGAGACATCCAACCAAGAAATGAAAAATCACATAAGCGAGCATTAAGCATAACCAACACTAAATAATGCACCATAAGTACGATGTAATTTCATAGCACAACTATTGAATTTCGTGCTTGCATAGGAAATCACAAACCTTAACACCAATATTCTTACTAAGCATAATTACTCACAACATAACTCACGTATTATTATTGTCATGTCTCAAAACTATTACAAGAATCAAGTTTTAATTTGTCCAATGATCTTCGTGAAAGCTTTTATTAGATTCCTCTTGAATATCTATCACTTTGGGACTAGTTTCATATATTGCAATTGCTTTTGATAAGCTCACATGGATATAAGTGAAGAACATGAGCAAACAAGTTTCATCTCTCAAATAGTATAAGCGAAGCATGAGAGGATTTCTTCAAAATTACTAACTCTCAAATTAATATAAGTGAAGCATGAGAGCATTTCTTCAAACATGTAAAAGCACATTGTGCTCGAAAAGATATAAGTGAAACATAAGAGCAATTCTTCGCTCAATAAAATTAAGTGAAGCATAAAGAGCAATTCATAGCATAATTTTGGCTCTCTCAAATAGGTGTGTGCAGAAAGGATAAAAGAAAATAAAGCAAAGATACAAGACGCTCCAAGCAAAACTCATGATATGTGACGAATAAAAATATAGTTCCAAGTAAAATACCGATGGTTGTTAGAAGAAAGAGGGGATGCACTCGGGGCATCACCAAGCTTAGTTGCTTGTTACTCTTTGGATATTACCAAAGTTGTCAGACGCGTGACTCAACTCTTAGAATCTTATGACCTTACGATACAAACTAGCCCCTCCGATTCTACGATTTCTCTCATAGAATCTAAGATTCTATGATCCTGGTAGGTATGATTCCATGATTCACGATCCTACCAACAGACCTCCGATCCGATTCAGAATCGCAATTCTAAAAACTTTGGATATTACCTTGCAGTCCTATAGCATACCCAAGCTTAGGCTCTACCGACTCCTTATTCCTTCATCGATCGTGATCTCACCCAAAACTTGAAAACTTCAATCACACAAAACTTGACAAAATTCTTGTGAGATCCGTTAGCATAATAAAGAAAAATACCACTTTAGGTACTGTTGTAAACCCATTCATATTCTATTTTTGCATTATACCTACCGTATTCTAACTTTACCATGACTTATACCCCCCGATACAAGCCATAGTTTCATCAAAACAAGCACACAATGCAACGAAAACAGAACTTGTTTCAGACAGAACAATCTGTAGTAATATGTACTCTACCCATACTTATGCAACTCAAAAAAATCTTACAAATTAGGAAGGCATGAATAATTTGAATATCAATACGGTGTTAAAATTTCAGCTGAATATCACGTTCCAGTAAAAAAATGAAAATTCATGCACTGGGAATAAAGTTTCTTTTTCAGATTCAGCATTGTTTCTACTCATCTTCTGGATCATTCTAAAGGTATTACTTGGAACAAACACTAAATAAAACATATGAACACAATCATAACAGAATCATAATTGTGAATACACTAAAAAACATAAAGCAAAAGATAAAAAAAAATTATTCATTGGGTTCCCTCCCAACAAGCGCTATCGTTTTATGCCCCCTAGCTAGGCATAACACATAGTTTCAAGTATTGGCATCGTTCATTTCCAACTCCTTAAGCGCACAACGAGAACTTTTCAAGGATCTATCATGCATATTTTCAATGACAATACTTCTGGGAATAAGATTGAAAATTTTATTCTTGTCATGAAGGTTGTTTAACACTTCAACAAAATTGGGATGAATACTAATCATTTTAAGATCCTCATTGTTTCTACTAGAAGCAGTACCCTTGTTCTTAGGAACTTGCATGGATTTGAAGTCTTTACTAATGGGAGTTTTTTCGATAGTCTTATCGGTAGGGAAAGCCGAACCTAAATTACGAAAGATTTCTTCCAACTTATCAATTCTAGTGGGGCTTTCTTTAATTGTTTTATTGACTACGGGTTCTTTCTCCTTCAATATTTTAAGAGCGTGTCCCGCCTTTGACCTAATTCTATTAGCAATATTATGCATCCTTTTATCCAAATTCTCAATATTTTCCTTGGTGACCATTTTCTTTTCAATAGCATCTAACCTTTTCATAACATGCTCAAGAGTTAAAATTGTTTCATTGACAATGACAGGTGGGAAACCCACTAAATTTCCCATAGCATTATAAGCATCCAAAGAGGGGCACATCAAGAAATTTTCACCGGTAATCCTATCAAGGACGAATCTATACCAAGTGGTGATGCCCACATAAAAACAACGAAGAATAATAATAGTAGATTCCTTGTGAATAGATGTATTATGAGCATTGCAAAGCCTATACCAAGCATCTTTAAGATTCTCCCTTCCCCTTTGTTTAAAACTAAGAACCTCATTCTCAGGGGTAAATGCAATAACGGAGGAACTAGCCATAGTGAAGAGATATGCGAACAAGATATCTGACGAGAAAAAGGCAAACGAAAAAGAGAGGGCAAATAAAACGACAAATTTGTGAAGTGGGGGAGCGGAAAACGAGAGGCAAATGGAAAATAATGTAAGTTGCAAGGAGATGAGATTTGTGATTAGGAACCTGGTAGATGAGATTGCTTCCTCCCCTGCAACGGCGCCAGGAATTCCTATGACGTGGCTTGAGACTGCATCGGTATTTCCCCAAAGAGGAAGGGATGATGCAGCACATCGACGGTAAGTATTTCCCTCAGTTATGAAACCAAGGTATCAATTCATAAAGGAAGATCACGTGCCCACGTAAACAACACCTACACACAAATAACAAATACTTGCAACCCGACGCGAAAAAGAGATTGTTAAGCTCTCTACGATAATAAGATAGATTAGGTAATGATAGTTTTGGCAAATAGATCTCGCAAGAACACAAAATAAATTTAGTAAACAAAAAGTGCAGCAAGTTTTTTTGATTAATAGATCTGAAAACAAAAGGGCAAAATAGTAGATCGGAAAACAATATGTTGGAGAAGTAGAACCGGGGGGCGGAGGTTTCACTAGCGGTTTCTCTCATGAGTATAGCACATAGGCGAACAAATTACAGATCAAATAATCATGACGATATCCAGGCAATAATCATTATAAAGGCATCACGTCCAAGATAAGTAGACCAAAACGATTTTGCATCTACTTCTATTACTCCATACATCGACCGCTATCCAACATGCATCTAGTGTATTCAATTCATGGAAAAACAGAGTAATGCAATAAGAACGGTGGCATGGTGCAGACAAGATCTATTCATGCAGGAATAGACCCCATCTTGTTATCCTTAATGGCAACATACATGCATGTCTTGCTGTCCTTTTGTCACTGGGAAAGAACATGGCAAGATCGAACCCATCACAAAGCACCTCTTCCCATGGGAAGAAAAATCGATCTAGTTGGCCTAACTAAACCAAAGATTCAAAGAAAAAATACGAGGCTATAAGTAATCATGCAAATAAGAGATCAAAGAAGACTCAAATCATATTCATGGATAGAAACTGATCATGAACTCAAAATTCATCGGATCCCAACAAACACACCGCAAAAGTAATTACATCAAATAGATCTCCAAGAGACTAGTGTATTGAGAATCATAGAGAGAGAGGAAGCCATCTAGATACTGCCTATGGACCCGTAGGTCTATGATGGACCACTCACTCATCATCGGAGGGGCACCTAAGATGAAGATGACCCCCTCCGTGATGGTGTTAGATTGGATCTCAAGGTTCTGGAACTTGCGGCGGCTGGAATTGTGTTTCGTCCACTCCTTTGGGGTTTTCCAAATATTTAGGAATTTATAAAGCTAATAGTTGGTTGAGGGGGGTCCCGAGGTGGGCACCCTTCACCAGGCCGCGTCAGGGGCCTCTAGCGCGCCCTGGTGGAGGGTGGCCCCCCTGGCCCCCCTCTCTTGTCGCTCTTTAGCCCATCCTAGCTCTTCCGGTCGATAAAAATTCTCCAAGAATCCCTATAGCAGTTGGGTTCCGTTTGGTATTGATTTTCCGCAAAGTAAAAAACTAGCAAAAACAGCAACTGACACTTTGGCACTATGTCAATAGGTTAGTCCCAAAAAATGATATAAAGTTGCTATAAAATGATTGTAAAACATCCAATTGATAATATAATAACATGGAACAAGCAAAAATTATAGATACATTAAACACGTATCAGAGAGCAGCACATCGCATAATGACATTTGTGGCGCCAACGTCCGAAGCTGATGAATTTGGGTCACATCTTTAGTTCCTTGTCGATATCTAGCACTGAAACAACAACTTTGACGGGATGGCTGCCTTGCGTAGATGAGTATGAGTCACATCGGCAGTTCCTCATTGGCATCTAGCATTGAATCAGTTACTCGGACGGTATGGGTGATGTTGCAGTATACCTCACATCAGTGTGGAGTGGTGGTGGCTAGATCCACGGCAAGACATGTGTGTCTCCCTTATGTATGTTTTTTTTACCCTGACGTATGTGGCCATGGTCTAAGGTGGGAAGACAAGCCACTAATATGTTGAGAGGCGATTTTCTGTGCATGGTGGTAGTTGCACACCCTTTGGTATAAGCCTCCTTTTTATATATGAGGTGTCGAGTTTCTTATGGCGTTGACAAAAGTGCATTTTTGTAATATAGAAAAGACAATTTTTAGTTCTCCTTGTCTTTTTATTACCTTTTTACACAAGTATCTTTCGTTGTGTGGAAAGGGCATCTTCTAACTTCTCCCGGTCCTCTTGCTTGCCTTTTTTTTGCATAATTACATGTTTGCTTGCCTGGCTAGTCCAAAGTCATGATATATTCGTTAGAGTTATTTTTCATAATGAAAAATAATTTACCAAAATAATTACAGATAAAAAATAGGAACGTGCGTAGCTACCACCATGGGTAACAAATTATCTCTGCTAATATGTTAGCGCGTGGATGGATTGGCATGGCGTACTAGCGGATGCAACTATGGAATGGTCCTTCATCAAGATGTTGATTGGAACACCTTTTCATGTCTGAGGTGAAAGCTCTTGTTCTGGTCTTTATTAATCGTGTGGAATAAGAGTGGGCTTGGTTTGTTGCTTCATTGAAGACATTGTCTACTTGTTGTTGTGCTGGTCTTTGTTGATGGTCTCGGCAACCAAGATACAAATCCATTTTTTGCGCATAAGCTAAGATATAAAATCCTTATTCATGTTGTCTCCGAACTGACATGACGATGCCGCAAGGACGTTTAATCCTTCTTAAAGGTATTGATTCAGAAGAAGTCGTCTTACTCATACTCCCTTCATCCTAATTGACTTGTCTTAGATTTGTCCAGATGCATATACAGATGTATCTAGACACGACATGGAGGTAATACATGATAATTTGATATCTTAAAATGGTTTGAAATTGATTACTTCCTTCTGTACTCTATTTAATAAGAATGGCTATGCGTGCTCCTACTATACTTTTTCGAGGAAAGAAATTGGATTGGCGATAGGGATGACAATGAATACCCACTATCACGTACCATGTGGGTCAAAAATCTATTAGGACAATAGTATGGAATAAAAAGTTACCTATGAGGTATATAAATAAAAAAAATATGAAATCCATCGGATAGAGCATGTACGAATATGAGATCGTATAACCCACACCCGCATGCTTGTACCTATACAAAATCTTTGTAAACTCAAAGTTATCTCTATAGTGTACACTTTCTCGTGATTTTATAAACTCAAAATGTGTTGTTGTTTATGACTACGCGATGCTGTTTTGATGTGTTGTTTTTTAGAGAAAGTTATGTTGCTATTAAATATGTTGTTTATAAGTATGTGTTATTGTGTTATAATTTGTAGTTATAAGTTATAATTATATGTTGTTGTTATGACCATGACTTGTTTAAATTGAAGCTTTGCAAACACGAGTAACTATACCTGTGGTTACCTGTCTATCCTGTTAGATAACATGCATGAGAAAAAATTATACCAATTGTCAAGTATTGATAAATGTGTTGGATAACCTAAAAAAACCGAGCAAGGATATAGTGTGACCTCGCCCGTATCCAGAACGTGCGGATGTCATCACTAGTCTAAAAGAGCTTTGAGTATCCTACTACTTTTTAGGCTTTGTTCGGTTCCACAAAAAATGAGGGACATTGGCATGGATTAACGAGGATTATATCCCATCTAGTACAAATTCCACCCCATTCCCCTTCAATCCACCTCAATCCACTTGGACAGTGGATTAACCGAACGAGGCCTTACGGAGGGAGAAGAAAGCACGGGGTTGTTTGTACTGTTTCTTTGGCTGGAAAATGAAGAATAGGAAATTGGTGTGGCTGTCCGACGAAAAAGATGAGATTGACCAAGGCGAGATTTTTGTCAAGGGAAAGACGAAGCCTTTTAGCAGCACAGAAAAAGAACCCCCTAGCTTCAAAAAAAAAGAAGAAAAGAAAGAAAAACCCGTCCCCCCCCGCACAAAGAAAATCCCGCCAAAATTGAAACTCCCCCCGCCCAAAACAATCCCGCCAAAATTGAAACTTTCCCCCAAACAATCCCGCCCTCAATCTCATCTTCCCGCGCCCCCAATCTCAGCAAGATAACTTCCCCCCAATCTAATCCCGCCCCCATTCCATCTCCCCAACCCCGCCCTCCCGGCCGTCGCCGCCGCCACCTCCGCCGACGCAACCAAACCCTAGCCCGCCCCCCGTCGAACCCCACCCTCCTCCCTCCCCACCAGGCCGCAGCGATGTTCTACTCCCACTCCGTCCTGGCTCGGAAGAGCCCGCTGGGGACGGTGTGGATCGCCGCGCACCTCGAGCGCAAGGTCAACCGGACGCAGATCGACTGCGTCGACGTCCCCTCCTACGCGGCGTCCATAATGGACCCCGAGGTTCCCATCGCGCTCCGACTGTCGGGGCATCTCCTCCTCGGGCTCGTCCGCATCTACTCGTGGAAGGTGAACCACCTGTTCCAGGATTGCAACCGGATGCTGAGCGCGGTCAGAACCGCCTTCGCCTCCATGGAGGCGATAGATCTGCCAATTGACGCGGACCGTGCTCCGTTCGAGGTAATCACTCTGCCGGAGACCTTCCGCCTGGATGACTTGAACCTTGATGACGCGATTCGTCAGATTGACACGCCGGATCGTCATCGGAAGACCTCTGATCAGATCACCTTGTCTGGAGAAGGG
The DNA here is from genome assembly GCA_022496015.1 of Hordeum marinum. Classification (NCBI taxonomy): domain Eukaryota; kingdom Viridiplantae; phylum Streptophyta; class Magnoliopsida; order Poales; family Poaceae; genus Hordeum; species Hordeum marinum. The sequence goes on along the minus strand of CM039676.1, from coordinate 365,814,791 downwards.
TATGTGATGATCACCCTTGATGAGGAAGGTGGGGCAGAGTTCACCTCTCCTGCTGGTCGATCCTCCGGATTTGAGGCTGAGCAGCAGGAGCAGGAGACGTTCCCTCCGTTTCCAGAGGATATCATTTCTGTAGATCCTCCTCCCCATGGCAGTTTTTCAGTGACCCACCAAGATACACCAGAAATATGGCGTCGAGCAACTGATAGTGTGTCAAGGTTTGAAGATGTTATTGATGGCAGTGACCCCATGGATGAAGATCCGTCGCCGTTCATAGAAAAGGTTACCACGCCACCACCAATGCACTCACCTTTATCACCCGTGCTTCGGACATCCATTCCCAACATACCACCCCGTATCAGCCATGAGCCTGTTGAAGAAGATGCAGAACCACCAGGTGGCACTGGAATCTTGCCACCTGCAGCATTTATCCTTGTACCATCTCCACCACCTCAAGTACAAGTACAAGGTAACAGGAGAAGGAGAAGGGCGAATGTACAAGAGAACAGGAGAAGGCCTAGAATTGATGATGAAATCGGGCTCTCCAATGATTATTTGAGGGATCAAGTTGATGGCACTGAACTAGGTAGGTTGACTCGCAGGAGAAAGATACTGCCCCATTCAGCAGTGGATGTGTGGAGATTCAACAGGATAAGCCAAAAGGACAGCCTCTTCTCTGAACCTCTGGTGCAAGGAATGTGTAGTGATCTTCATAAAGCTTATGAAGGGAACTACCCTCGTGTGAGTGACTCTGATGCTCAGCCTGCCGATGTTGTGAATGTTCGTGATGAGGTTCAGCCTGCCGATGTTGTGAATGTTCGTGATGAGGTTCAGCCTGCCAATGTTGTGAATGTTCGTGATGAGGATGCACCTATAAGAAATGCAGATACACAGGAGCTTCAACCTCACCTCACCTCAAAGTCAACAGGAAATGGAGAGGCAACACCATTTGATTTGTCACCTGAGCTCCCTCGTTTCTCTCCACAGAAGGGTCTATCTCCAGTAAGAGAAGAAGATCACACCCCTTTCGAAACCCCTGGCCGAAGTGGAACCCCACGGTCAGGACTTAGAGGAACCGGTGCTACCGTAGCACTAACACATTTTAGTTATGCGTCACCTGGAAAAGATACTCTTGATTCTGATTTCCCATTCGGTATTGACGATCTTGATGAAGATCTACCGGAGTTTCCTGGGCTCATGAATACCCCTAGCATGATATCTAGTGCGGGTACCAGCACCACAGGATTAGGCAGCATCATGTCTACCAGGACAAGGGCTGCTGCCCAGTACTTCAAAGGTATGATGTCTTCAGCCACTTCAGAAGACCAGCAAGGGAAATTCAGTTTAAACAGAATCTTGGACGGGAGGACAAAGAAGCAAGCTGCAAGAATGTTCTTTGAAACGTTGGCCCTGAAGAGCTATGATTATATTGATGTCTATCAGGAAGAGGCATATGGTGATATTTCAGTTTCGGTTAGACCGTCACTCTCGAGTGCCAAACTTTGAACAACTCTGTTTCCCTTCAATTCAAGTAGACCTTTTTTCCTTTCCTGGCCTATCTAAAATTAGTCCTGGTTTAGAATAGTGCTATGTTATTTTACGCCTTCTCCAAATCTTCCTGTAATATTGGCGTGTATCTCAGTTTCTGTCAGTTCTGTTCAGAACCTGTCAATGCTAGTGTGAGTGGAGCTGAAGTTGTTTTCTATACATTGTAATCTGTTGCAACTCTCCTAGTCTTTGCACCTGTGCTGCGCTGACGTATGATTTTCTTGGTTGATATTTTGCTGTGTGACGGTGTTGCCTCATGGAAGGAGGGAGTTGAATATTGATTTAGCTTTAGCACATGAATTTCTTTTGGCATAATTCAGATTTATGAGTCAATTTGATTGGTGACACTGTACAGTAATAATGTAGACACACATTTTGCAGATGATACATCTCCTTTCAGACTTTCTTCAATTGTCTTGCCCACAAAGTTACAATCTGGTAAATAATATCAAATTACACTCAAGTATTATTTTATTGAGATTGCAATCAGAGACTTCTCCCTTAATGTTTTCCAGCGGTGTGGCAGGAACTAGAGATGAATGGTTCCAATCATATCCCTGCAGGTAAATGAGTAGAATTGTTTTGTAGTAACACAGTTAGTTGCAGAACAACTAGGTCATCTGGGTTAGGATTTTGCTTTTCCTCTTCTCACTCTATCATGTTAGCCATCCCTTCTTAAGCTCTAGCCTGAATAGGAGAAGCTTCCTGTGCTATCCAGATCCGATGTATCACTTGCACCTTGCCTTCATGTTTTAAATTTCGATCCACCAAGAACAAGCCAGTGGTTATAGGAACTTTATTTGTTTCTCAACTGAAAGTTATCATGTAATTCTTGAATGAATTAGCACTCATTTCTTGATGTTACCCTGTGGGACTGAAAAATGAAACAGTATGTGTTTCATCATGTGGTCCTGGCTTCTTAATAAGAGTTCTTCATTTGTTCTCAACAGAAATTCTTCCTAAATCTTGCAATGGAGATAGTCTTAAGAATGGGGCTGAAGTTCTCCTCTGATGTCTGTCAAGGTAAGGTACCAAAACTTTTCATTCTCCAAGAACAAGCCTGTGGTTATAGAGACTTTTGTTTGTTGCTCACCTGAAAGTTACCTGTAATTCAGTAATTGTTGAATTAACTAGAGATTATCTATTGATGTTTACTCTGTGGGTTGAACTAATGAATGAACTTCTGTTTGTTCACATATCTGAGATAGAAAGGTCCTAGTTCACGCATAATGCATCTTATTGTTCTGTTTACATGCACCCTACTGAATAGTCTTACGCCAGGGAGAGGGAGGGCACCGCGCGACAGGCTACACCTTAGTGGTTGGTGCTATAAACATATTTGATCACCAACAATTTATAGTTCATGAAGAGGCATGCCTGATTTCAGGACCAAAGGTTAGTGATTTTGATCAATGTTAGCTTCAGGATTGTGCAATGCATGTTTCTGTTTTGGTTAGATTGTTTTAAGTGTGCTAATTCAGTCATATTCACATTCACAGTGTTAATATGACGCCAAGTCTTATTTATGCCATTATTGTTCGGGCATTACCCGAAGGAGAGATCTGTTGATGTCCAAGATAGGTTAATGGTTAGCTTCTCAAGGTTCATCTGGTCTATAATTCATCTTAAATTGTTAAATAGTTTTATTTTGATACACCAATACTTGTTCGGTGGACAGTGGGACACTAATTTATCTACCTGCAGATTAATAAGAATTTATTTGGAAGCTCTCCTATCTGATTTTCTTATTTGATCTTGCTTGCTATCTCTATTATATTGCCCGCATCAGAACTTGAAGTCATCTTATTCTTGTGACATTTCTTGGCCATGCTCTACTACTGGACTTGCTTCAGACCAACCAGCAAACAGGATACTGAGGCATTTGTGACTTCACTTGAATATGACAGACATACTGCCATAGGAAGGTAAGCTAGGTTTATGTCTGGTCGAACATTTCCTATTAACAGCAATGAACAAGGAGTTCTCCATAACAGATTTGGAGCTGCAATGTTTGGTTTACTTAATTTTAGTGCTCATTGTCAGATTTTCAAATTCATTGAAGCGATACAAACTGGAAGTTCTGAACTATAAATGGGTTTAGTATCTTGTATTTGGTTTAGATTGCAGACGGAATGCTGCTACGAATAGGTATTGTGAACCTGCTGTCGGAAACGCATGGAATATCAGTGTGTTATATTTGCCTTTTTTTTGGCTGTGGCCTATGACACTTTTGTGATGACTAATTTGTGCACTCAATTTTTTTATTTGTCCAGCGAGTAAAATTAGATGCACTACTCACGTTTTTGGACAGGGATCTTAATTTCTTCTTCCTTTTTAGGAGACGTCTGCTGGTCACATTGTTCATGCTTGCGGATAGGGATCTTAATTTCTTCTTCCTTTTCAGACCAATCCGGATATGAGCTAAATGTCCTATCTGTTTCCATCGAATTTACCTTTTGAAACTGTACATCTTTAGGCTTCAACGATAACTCTTTTGGATACATGTATTAGCAATATCATTAGTTGAGTTCAGATATACACTTTTGGAAAAAGCCAATTTCTTCTTCAGAAGGCAAAAGAGCTGACCGGTGATCACAAAGCATGATTATTCCCATGGAAAATGCAGTAAATACCCCAATAGTTGAGAATAAGTATTTCTTTGGCCTTTTTATTTACGCGTATTTCTTTGAGCTTTCAACGCATTATCATTGGGACATTTGTTTCTCCGTTGCTATGCACACGATATGAGAAGTGTCGGGTGTACAAAGATGTGCACCGTGAATTTCTTGCAGTTGTGATTTAACTAATCTCTTGCGAGTGCGAGCATGTACAGTTGAGTTAATGATAATGAGTCTCTTCCACAGTTCCAGGAATAAATTTGTGTTCCACATCTGGGAAATGTTCTCCTGATAGATTTTCCTTTCTTATCTGTTGCAATTAGCAAGTTTAGTGTCTTCAGAGCAACTCCAACGTGGAGAACCATTTCGTCCGCGCGCGTCCGCTTTTCGTTCGCATGCGGACTCATTCCTGATCCAAATTTAGGCCTCATTTGCGTTGACGTGGACACGAGACGGACGCGTGCGTGCTCCCGTCTACTCCCCCTGGCCCGCTAGTCAGTGGCACATTGGCCATCCTCTCCCATTCCAGCACCAAACCCTCCTCCCTTGTCGCCGCCGCCGCCGCCCACTTTTCTGGTGTCGGCGCCAGCTTCCAGTGTCGTCTCACTTGCAACGCCGCCACCTCCCACGTCGCCCCGCTCCTCGTCGACTTGCCGCCGGGGAACCGAAAGCTTCCCTCCCCACTCCCTCGACACAACCAAGGCTGTGGCCAAGAAGCTTCCTCGCCGACCCCTGACCAATTCCTTCGTCTTGACACCGACACACTCGTCGGACGTTGCCTTTGCAGCTAGCTGGTCCGAGGGCGGCGTGACTCCCTTCGTCGGCCGGCTCCTTCGTCGATGCCCGCAAGTTGTTCGACAGTTTGCCAAGGTACAAAAATGTGTTGAAAATATGCCCTAGAGGTCATAAATAAAGTGTTTATTATTATATTCCCTTGTTCATGATAATTGTTTATTATACATGCTATAATTGTATTGATTGGAAACACATTGCATGTATGGATAAATAGACAACACTTTGTCCCTAGTATGCCTCTAGTGAACTAGCTCGTTGATCAAAGATGGTCAAGGTTTCCTAGCCATTGACATGAGATGTCATTTGATAACGGGATCACATCATTAGTAGAATGATGGGATGGACGAGACCCGAACTATAAACATAGCATATGATCGTGTCAGTTTATTGCTATAGTTTTCTGCATGTCAAGTATATGTTCCTACGACCATGAGATCATGCAACTCCCAGACACCGGAGGAGTGCCTTGTGTGTATCAAACGTCACAACATAACTGGGTGACTATAAATGTGCTCTACAGGTATCTTCGAGGGTGTCTGTTGGGTTGGCATGGATCAATACTGGGATTTGTTACTCCGTGTGACGGAGAGGTATCTTAGGGTCCACTCGGTAATACATCACAATAAGCCTTGCAAGCAATGTGACTAAGTGTTAGCCACGAGATCTTGTATTACGGAACGAGTAAAGAGACTTGTCGGTAACGAGGTTGAACTAGGTATGGAGATACCGACGATCGAATCTCGGGCAAGTAACATACCGAAGAACAAAGGGAACATCATACGGGATTAACTGAATCCTTGACATAGAGGTTCGACCGATAAAGATCTTCGTAGAATATGTAGGAATCAATATGGGCATCCAGGTCCCGCTATTGGTTATTGACCGTAGAGGTGTCTCTGTCATGTCTACATAGTTCTCGAACCCACAGGGTCTGCACACTTAAGGTTTGGTGACGTTTCAGTACTATAGAGTTATGCATGGTGGTGACCGATGGTTGTTAGGAGTCCCGGATGAGATCTCGGACGTCACGAGGAGCTCCGGGATGGTCCGTAGGTAAAGATTGATATATAGGAAGTCCTGTTTTGGTCACCGGAAAGGTTTCCGGCTCATCGGTAGTGTACTGGGAGTACCGGGAGGGTATCGGGGGACCATCGGGAGGAGTATTTCGACCCAAGAGGCTACATGGGCTGTGGGAGGATGAATACCAGCCCTTAGTGGGCTGGATGAAGTCCAACAAAAGGCCCATGCGGCTAGGAAGAAAGTCCAAAGTGGAAAAGGTGGAAAAAGGCAAAAAGGTGGAAATAAGGAAGGAGTCCTAGTCCTACTAGGATTGGAGGAGGATTCCTCCTCTCCTCCCTTCGGCCGAAGCCTAGATGGCTTGGCCCTTAGGCCAAGCCTCCTCCTCTCTTCCTCTTATATATATTAGAGGTTTTAGGGTTTTGACACAAGATTTTTAGCCACGTGCAACCCTACCCTCTAGTTTGTAGTTCCTCCTTTAGATCGATTTCAGCGGTGCTTAGGCGAAGCCCTGCTGATATTACTCCACCACCATCGCCGCAGCGCCGTCACGCTGCTGGAGAACTCGTCTACCTCTCCGCTCCCTCTTGCTGGATCAACAAGGCGGAGATCATCATCAAGCCATACGTGTGCTGAACGCGGAGGTGCCGTCCATTCGGTGCTAGATCGGGACGGATCGTGATTGGATCACGGGACGCTCGGCGATTTGGATCGCAAAGACGTTTGACTACATCAACCGCGTTTCTTAACGGTTCCCGCTTAGCGATCTACAAGGATACGTAGATCCACTCTCCCTCTCGTAGGTGCTCATCACCATGGATAGATCTTGCGTGTGCGTAGGGAATTTTTTGTTTCCCATACAACGTTCCCCAACAGTGGTATCAGAGCTAGGTCTATGTGTAGATGATATCTCGAGTAGAACACAAAGTGTTTGTGGGCGTTGATGCTTAGATTGCTTCCTCCCTTGGTCATGTTTTGGTTCAGTGGTATTGTGGATGAATCGGCCCGGACCAACCTTACTCGTACGCTTATGAGAGACCGGTTCCATCGACTGACGTGTAACCTCGTTGCACAAAGATGGCTGGCGGGCGTCTGTTTCTCCTACTTTAGTTGGATCAGATTCAACAAAGGCGGTCCTTAAGAAGGTTGAAAAGCAACTTATGTATCACCATTGTGGTTTTTGCGTAGGTGAGAATTGTTCTTGCTAGATACCCATAGCAGCCACGTAAAACATGCAACAATAATTAGAGGACGTCTAACTTATTTTTGCAGGGTATGTTGTGATGTGATATGGCCAATTACATGATGAGATGTATGCGATGTATGAGATGATCATGTGTTGTATAGAATATCACGACTTGCATGTCGATGAGTACGGCAACCGGCAGGAGCCATAGGGTTGTCTTTAATTATTGTATGACCTCCGCGTCAATCATTAAGCGCTATGTAATGCTTTACTTTGTCGCTAAACGATAGCAATAGTAGTAGAAGCATGATGGGCGCGACAACCTCGATGGAGACACGTTGATGGAGATCAAGATGGTGGAGATCATGGTGTCGTTCCGGTGAGGATGGAGATCATGCCGGTGCTTTCAAGATGGAGATCAAAAGCACAAGTTCATGGCCATATCATGTCACTTATGATTTACATGCGATGTTAATCCTTTTATGCACCTTGTTTTGCTTAGGATGACGGTAGCATTATAAGGTGATCCCTCACTTAAATTTCAAGATGAATTGTGTTCTCCCCGAGTGTGCACCGTTGCGAAAGTTCGTCGTGTCGAGACACCACGTGATGATCGGGTGTGATAGACTCTATGTTCACATACAACGGGTGCAAGCCAGTATTGCACATGTAGAACACTCGGGTTAAACTTGACGAGCCTAGCATGTACAGACATGGCCTCGGAACACAAGAGACCGAAAGGTCAAACATGAGTCATATAGTAGATATGATCAACATGATAATGTTCACCATCGAAACCACCTCAACTCACGTGATGATCGGACTTGAGTTGGTGAATTTGGATCATGTGACACTCAGATGACTCGAGGGATGTCAATTTGAGTGGGAGCTTTAGTAATTTGATTAACTAAACTCATTATCTTGAATAATAGTCTAAGTAACCTTTGCATATTTATGTTGTAGATCAATGGTTCGCGCAGTAGCACCCCTAAATTTTAATGCGTTCCTAGAGAAAGGTAAGTTGAAAGATGATGGAAGTAACTTTGTTGACTGGGCCCGTAATCTGAGGATTATCCTCATGGCTTCCCGGAAATCATATGTCCTTGATGCACCGCTTGGTGACCAACCAGAAGACATGTCATCCGAAGACGTTAAGAATGCTTGGGAGGCATATTCTGGAGATTACTTAATAGTTCAGTGTGCAATATTGTATGGCTTAGAACCGGGACTTCAAAGACGTTTTGAACGTCATGGAGCATATGAGATGTTCTAGGAGTTGAATTTTATCTTTCAGAAGAATGCCCGGATCGAGAGGTATGAGACCTCCGATAAGTTCTATGCTTGCAAAATGGAGGAGAACGGGTCTATCAGTGAACTTATACTCAGAATGTCTGGGTATTCGACTCGTCTAGTGGAGTTGGGAATTGCCCTTCCGCTAGAGGCAATCACTTATAGAGTTCTTCAATCACTACCACCTAGTTACAAGAGCTTTTTGATGAACTATAACATGCACGGGATGAACAAGTTAGCCGCCGAGCTATTTGCGATGCTAAAAGTCGCTGAGTCTAAAATCCAGAAAGAACATCAAGTGTTGATGGTCAATAAAACCACTAGTTTCAAGACGAATGGCAAGGGCAAGGGCAAGAAGGGTAAAACCAAGAAGGATGGCAAAGCAGTTGCTACTCCTATAAAGAAGCCCAAGACTGAACCCAAGCCAGAAACTGAGTGCTTTCATTGCAAGGGAACTGGTCACTAGAAGCGGAACTGCCCCAAGTACCTGGCTGACAAGAAGGCAGCCAACGACAAACAAGCTATATATGATATACATGTTATTGATGTGCACCTTACTAGCTCTCGTTGTAGTGCCTGGGTATTTGATACCAGTTCGGTTGCTCACATTTGCAACTCAAAACAGGAACTACGGAATAGACAAAGGCTGACAAAGGATGAAGTGACGATGCGCGTGGGAAATGGTTCCAAGGTTGATGTGATCGCCGTCGGCACGCTCTCTCTTCGATTACCATCGGGATTAGTGATGAACCTGAATAATTGTTATTTAGTGCCTGCATTAAGCATGAACATTATATCTGGATCTTGTTTATTGCGAGATGGTTACTCATTTAAATCAGAGAATAATGGTTGTTCTATTTATATGAGTGATATCTTTTATGGTCATGCACCCAATTTGAGGGGTTTATTCATATTGAATCTTGATAGTGATGATACACATGATGCCAAAAGATGTAGAGTTGATAATGATAGTACCATTTTCTTGTGGCACTGCCGTTTGGGTCATATTGGTGTAAAACGCACGAGGAAGCTTCACGCTGATGGAATTTTGGAGTCACTTGATTTTGAATCACTTGACACATGTGAACCATGCCTCATGGGCAAGATGACTAAAACGCCGTTCTCTGGAACAATGGAACGGGTAAGTGACTTGTTGGAAATCATACATACTGATGTGTGCGGTCCAATGAATGTTGTAGCGCGCGGTGGATATCGTTATTTTCTCACCTTCACTGATGACTTAAGTAGATATGAGTATATTTACTTAATGAAACACAAGTCTGAAACGTTTGAAAAGTTCAAGCAATTTCAGAGTGAAGTTGAGAATCATCGTAACAAGAAGATCAAATTCCTACGATCTTATTGAGGAGGTGAATATCTGAGTTATGAGTTTGGCAATCACTTAAGACAGTGTAAAATTGTTTCACAGTTGACACCGCCTGGAATTCCACAACGTATGGTGTGTCCGAACGTCGTAATCGAACCTTATTAGATATGGTGCGTTCTATGATGTCTCTTGCCGATTTGCCACTATCGTTTTGGGGTTATGCATTAGAGACAACTGCATTCGCTTTAAATAGGGCACCATCGAAATCCGTTGAGAAGACGCCATATGAATTGTGGTTTGGCAAGAGGAGAAAGTTGTCATTTCTTAAAGTTTGGGGATGTGATGCTTATGTCAAAAAGCTTCAGCCTGAAAAGCTGGAACCCAAAGCGGAGAAATGCGTCTTCATAGGATACCCAGAAGAGACAGTTGGGTATACCTTCTATCTCAGATCCGAAGGCAAAGTTTTGTCGCTAAGAACGGAACATTCTTGAGAAAGAGTTTCTCCCGAAAGAATTGAGTGGGAGAAAAATAGAGCTTGATGAGGTTATTGAACCTTTACTTCAACCAGAGAGTAGCGTAGCGTAGAAAGATGTTCCCTGTGGAGCCTACGATAGTTGAAGAGGAAGTTAATGATGATGATCATGAAGCTTCAGATCAAGTTACTATTGAACCTCGTAGGTCGACAAGGGCGCGTACTGCTCCTGAGTGGTACGGCAACCCTGTCTTGGAGGTCATGTTGTTGGACAACAATGAACCTACGAGCTATGGAGGAGCGATGATGGGCCCGGATTCCGAGAAATGGTTAGAGACATGAAATCCGAGATGGGATCCATGTATGAAAACAAAGTATGGACTTTGGAAGATTACCTGAAGGGCGAAAGGCCATTCAGAACAAATGGATCTTTAAGAAGACGGACGCGAACGGTAATGTCACCGTCTATAAAGCTCGACTTGTGGCAAAGGGTTTTTCACAAGTTCAAGGAGTTGACTACGATGAGACCTTCTCACCCGTAGTGATGCTTAAGTCCGTCAGAATCATGTTAGCAATAGCTGCTTAATTCGACTATGAAATTTGGCAGATGGATGTCAAAACAGCGTTCCTCAACGGTTTCCTTGAGGAAGAGTTGTATATGATGCAACCAGAAGGTTTTGTCGATCCAGAGAATGCTGACAAAGTTTGCAAACTCCAGCGATCCATTTATGGACTGGTGCAAGCATCTCGGAGTTGGAATAAGCACTTTGATGAGGTGTTCAAAGCGTTTGGGTTTATACAAGTTTATGGAGAAGCTTGTATTTACAAGAAAGTGAGTGGGAGCTTTATAGCGTTTCTAATATTATATGTGGATGTCATATTGCTGATTGGAAACAATATAGAAATGCTGGAAATCGTGAAGGAATATTTGAACAAGAGTTTTTCAATGAAGGACCTAGGAGAAGCTGCTTTCATATTAGGCATTAAGATCTATAGAGATAGATCAAGACGCTTGATAGCACTTTCACAAAACACATACCTTGATAAAGTTTTGAATAAGTTCAAAATGGATCAGTCCAAGAAAGGGGTTCTTGCCTGTGTTAGAAGGTGTGAAGTTGAGTAAGACTCAATTCCCAGTGACTGCAGAAGATAGAGAGAAGAAGAGTGTCATCCCCTATGCTCCAACCATTGGCTCTATCATGTATGCAACGCTGTGCACAAGACCCGATGTAAGCCTTTCCATAAGTATGGCCGGAAGGTTTCAAAGTGATCCTGGAATGGAGCACTGGACGGTGGTCAAGAATATCCTTAAGTACCTGAAAAGGACTGAGGAAATGTTTCTCGTTTATGGAGGTGATCAAGAGCTCGTCATAAAGGGTTACATCGATGCAAGCTTTGACACTGATCCGGATGACTCTAAGTCGCAAACCGGATACGTATTTATCCTCAACGGGGGAGCGGTAAGCTGGTGCAGTTCCAAGCAAAGTGTGGTAGCCGATTCTACATGCGAAGCGGAGTACATCGCAGCCTCGGAGGCGGCAAAGGAAGCTGTCTGGATGAACCAGTTCATGACAAATCTTGGAGTAGTGCCCAGTGCACTAAATCCAATGACTCTGTTCTGTGACAACACTGGTGCTATTGCTCTGGCCAAGGAACCAAGGTTTCACAAGAGGACCAGGCACATAAAGCGACGCTTCAACTCCATCCGTGATTACATCGAGGAGAAGGACATAAATATTTGCAAAGTGCACACGGATCTGAATGTTGCAGACCCGTTGACTAAACCTCTTCCAAGGGCTAAACATTATCAACACTAGAACTGCATGGGTGTTCGATTCATTACAATGTAAATCACACAGTGATGTGAACTAGATTATTGACTCCAGTGCAAGTGGGAGACTGTTGGAAATATGCCCTAGAGGCAATAAATAAAGTGTTTATTATTATATTTCCTTGTTCATGATAATTGTTTATTATCCATGCTATAATTGTATTGATTGGAAACACATTGCATGTGTGGATAAATAGACAACACTTTGTCCCTAGTATGCCTCTAGTGAACTAGCTCATTGATCAAAGATGGTCAAGGTTTCCTAGCCATTGACATGAGATGTCATTTGATAACGGGATAAAGTGGAAAAAGGTGGAAAATATAAAAAGGTGGAAATAAGGAAGGAGTCCTAATCCTACTAGGAGTGGAGGAGGAGGACTCCTCCCTCCACTTCGGCCGAAGCCACCAAGGGCTGGCCCTTGAGCCAAGCCTCCTCCTCTCCTCCTCCTATATATACTAGAGGTTTTAGGGTTTTTGCATATAGATTTTCAGGCACGTGCAACCCTCTCCTCTAGTTCGTAATTTCTCCTCTAGATCGGTTTTAGCAGTGCTTAGGCGAAGCCCTGCTGGAATTACTCCACCACCATCGCCGCAACGCCGTCGTGCTGTCGGAGAACTCGTCTACCTCTCCGCTCCCTCTTGCTGGATTAAGAAGGCAGAGATCGTCCTCAAGCCGTACGTGTGCTGAACGCGGAGGTGCCGTCCGTTCGGTGCTAGATCAGGACGAATCATGATTGGATCGCGGGACGCTCGGCGATTTGGATCACGAAGACGTTTGACTACATCAACCGTGTTTCTTAACGCTCCAGCTTAGCGATCTACAAGGGTACGTAGATCCACTTTCCCTCTCGTAGATGCTCATCACCATGGATCGATCTTGCATGTGCGTAGGAATTTTTTTCCCCATGCAACGTTCCCCAACAAAATGGACTCCGCTGACGAGTTCTTCTTTCACAATTTTCTTTCTGACTCTGACGATTCCTCGTCCGATGATGACAAGGAGATCTTGGTTGCCGTGTTGGCCCATCAGCACATCAATAGCCAACGACCGTTGTTTCGTGGCTCTATTCCGGAGCACCTTCCGGAGTTGAATCGCAATCGAGAGAGCGGGAATTTCGTTCTCCGGAAAGACTACTTTGACACAATGAATCTGTTGTTCAAACATAAAAATTTTCATTGCCGTTTTCGTATGAGTAGGAATCTTTTCAATCGTATTAGAGAGGGAGTGGTCGGCTACGATAACTATTTCGAGTGCAAAGAGGATGCCGTTGGAAAGATTCGCTTCTCCTCTTATCAGAAATGCACTGCAACCATCCGAATGCTTGCATACGGAGTGCCCAGTGATCTCATTGACGAATACGTTCGTATGAGTGAGTCTACTTGCCTAGAATCCCTGTATAAGTTTTGCAAGGTTGTTATTGCTGTGTTTGGCCCTGAGTACTTGAGAGAGCCGACTCCTAAAGATACAACCCGTTTGTTGGCGATGAATGCCAGCAGGAGCTTCCCAGGGATGCTTGGTCGCATAGACTACATGCATTGGGAGTGAAAGAACTGCCCTTCTTCTTGGCAAGAGCAGCATAAGGGTCATGTTAGGAAATGCACTGTCATACTTGAGGCAGTGGCATCTCAAGATCTCTGGATCTGACACTATTTCTTTGGCATGGCCGAATCACACAATGATATCAATGTGCTTTAGCGCTCGACGGTGTTTGCTAGGCTTGCCGAAGGCAGCAGCCCACCGGTTAATTTTATCATCAACGGCCACAACTACGACAAAGGATACTACCTGGGTGATGGTATCTATCTTCAATGGACCACTATTGTGAAGACAATCCCCAATCCTATCGGAGAGAAGAGAAAAAGATTTGCCCAAGAGCAAGAGAGTGCTAGGAAAGACATCGAGCGTGCCTTTGGTGTTTTAAAATCTCGATGGGACATCGTTTGGTATCCTGCAAAAACTTGGAGCACGAAGAAAATGTGAGAGGTGATGACTGCTTGTGTGATCATGCATAATATGATCGTAGAAGATGAGCGCATGGAACATCTCTACGATCAAGGGTTTTAGTATCAGGATGAGAATGTTGCGCCTGAGGATGGAGGAGCGGCAAAGTTTGAACAGTTCGTCTAATTTCATCACGACATGCGTGATTGGGAAACTCACATGCAATTGCAAAATGATTTGGTTAAATATATGTGGAATCATGTTGACAACCAATAGATGTATTTTTTTAATTCGGCTTGCAAAACTATGTGAGATTATTTTATTTTATTCGGCTTGTAAAACTATGTTATTTATTATTTGGTGTTGAAACCATGTTATTTATTTTGTTGTGAATCATATGTTTGCTTTGTGAAATTAATTACAAAATATATGTGTATAAAAAAAATGACCGGACAACCGGCATATATGAATCCGTGCGTTGGCGCACAGCCGACTCAAATGTTAAAGTGGACGGAGGCCGCACGGACGACCGATCCAAATGGATAAAAAACGAACAAATCCGCCATTCGTTTGGATCGGTCTGTCGGAGTTGCTCTCAAGTATTCTGTGTTGTATACTGATGACTTGTTTAAAACAAATGCCCCTGAGTCTGCCGCTACCGTTGGCGCCTCTCATCCATGGCGCTCTTCCATAACTCTTACATGTGCATGTGACGTCTTTTGAATAATTTTTGTTTTGTTCAGATAATCATAAAGTAGTATCCTTTCTGTAAACTTTTATAAAACGTTAAAGGTCATTACTTTAGTGATCTAAAATATCTTATAAAAGGTAAAGAGGTAGTGGAACTTTAGGCATATTGTTGCCCTATATGCTTTAGGTATGCAGTTACAATCGCATCTTCAAACTAGTGCAATATACTCCCTCCGTATCAGAATACAAGACGATTTTTGCGCTTCAATTTGAGCTGCGAAAAGTCTTATATCTTGATACAGAGGTGGTATGTCAGATTGCATAGCTGAATCAGTGAGATAGTACTATGGATGTTTGTTTCTGACGAAACGGGGAAGCCCACTAGAGATGTAATGCGCTGCACTGGGTACTGGGTAGGGTAACCGAAGCAATCATCATGTGATGATGATGAGACGAGAGGAGATGCATCGTGGGTCAGCTGCCCGTCCACCAGCCAGGCATGGCCGGATGTTGGTTGGGTAATTCTAAGTCTAATAAAGAGAGGTTAATCATCCACTCTCTGGGAGACGCATGATTTTTTTTAGAAAAAGAGGATGAATCCTCCGTCTCTGTATCTGAAATATGCATGCATGCATATTATTAATTATTCACACAGACCATACAAGGTGATACATCAATAAACTTGAAGGCACCATCTTGGCAACGCTATTGCTACTCCTATCTCATTGATGAAGGTGTGCCGAAAGTCCGAGCCTAATACCAAACAGACATCGCAACAGAGCCTAACATCTAAAGCCGGGTGTCCCATTCAAGCCATAACCTGGATTGTATCACACACCGGTCTGACACACTCCCAGTGAGCACCGCACGCTGCAAGGGTCGTCACCTCCATCTTCCATTTGTCCATCCTCAAAGCAGAACTGATGCACCGACCATGCCAGGCCTCTCTGCCATCAATGCCACCATGACGCCAGACAACTTCCTCCTCCTGCTTGAGTCCATCTGCGCGATCGGACGCCGAGTCTCCACTGCGCCATGCCGTCGAGACCCACCGTCGATGATACTGTTGATGCCACACCGCTCCACCTACATGCCATCTCGCGTCGACTCCGAACTACCAGCAACTCCACCACCCTGAGCAGTCCCCGGCCGACGCCTTCAAGAAGGAACAGGACACGAAAGTGCCATCATCGCCCAAACAGGGGAACAGAGGCTTTCGCCTGTGCTCATGACAAAGGTGGGGGCGTAGGATCCACGCCGAAGCCTCCAGGAAGGAAATCGACGTCGAGGGCGTCGACTTTGGTGCGGCCGCCACGCCGGCGTGGAGTTTCCCCCGGATCCATGCCCACCCGCCAGATCCGTGCAGGCCGTACTAGCGTCGATCGTAGTCGCGAAGTACTGTAACCAGACCGAACCGGAGTAGATCGAGTCGGAGATGACGTCTCCCATGGAACTCCGGACGGCCATCGAGGAGCCGCCGCAGTGCTGCCGCCTCCACGTCGCCCACGCAGCCGTGGAAGGGCCCCCCATCTGCACCCGCGGGTGCCGCCCGCCAAGTAGGCCGGTCCGTGGGTCACCGATCGAGGCCGCCGCCCCGAGATCCAATCTGTCAGCCGCCGCCGCGCCATGAGGCAGCCGACAGACGCCCACCAACCACATCGCCCCTTTCCCGAAAAACCAAACACCCCAGACGGCGCCTCCAAGGAAGACGCGACGCGCTAGGTGCCGCCGACGGCCAACCCGAGACGGGTTTTGAGGTTTCACCCAGGGTATGGGACGGGATGAAGAGGAGAACCCTCAACGACGCCTCCAAAAAAATACACGGCGTACACACGCGCCGCCGCGTTGTGGCCAGAGGACCGGCCAAGGTTTCCCCCGGGCTCAAACCTGAACACCTGCACCCGCCGTTGTGGGAGACGCATGATAACGCATGCTAGTACCGGAGGCGCCTGCACTGCACTGGCTCTGGCTGCGGCCCTGGCCTTGAGAGATCTTGAGAGAACGCCGCCCAATCCCGTGGACGAGGACGACGCGAACGCGACGACCGAGTGTGCCGCTGGTGGTACCGTGGTTTGGCCGCGGACCACGTACGGTCCAGACCGTATCCTTTCTTCCCGCTACAATGCTACATAAACATTCGCTACGTACCTAGTAGATCATGTACTGTCCGCGTACTACCTGTGGACTCGTGCACTTGTTGTGTCCCAGCCTCCCAGGTAGTAATTCCGGAACCAAGCAAAAAAAAGAAGAGAGGTAGTAATTCCGGATGCTTATTATTACGGCGCGTAATTAACTTGGCTCATGGCATGGCGTCGAGGGAAGAAGCACGGTGACTGAGGATGCCTCTGTTTCTTTCATATACGTATGCCATTGGATTATTTTTGCTTGTATGCCATTGGATTTTTAGATAACTTGCCACGTATGCCATGTGGTTGGGGATGCCCTGCCCCTGTTGAAAGTCGCCAGGGCCGGGTTGGTCGCAACATATTGAAATGATGGCGTGTATTCGTACGCGATTCCGTGCTCTGAATGTTCCAGGATCGCGCACGCAGCTGAACTAGTTGACCGACCGGTCGGTGCCACAACTACGTACGTACCGACCACATGCGCGAGCATAGCTGCGTGGCAGCACACGATTGTTTTTCTTATTTTTCGTTCGTTGGAGATTCGTGACCGATTGCCGGAAAAACGTCAATGGGTAGCGTCGGGTCTTGACCCCCAACGTTTCTCAAGGCGTCGGACCAAGCGTGAAAATCTTTTTTTTTTCTGAATACCAAGCGTGAAAATCTTTTTGACTCGTCACCGCTATACAGGTCCATGTGCACAACTCAAAATCAATCTACACTCTACAAAGTCTTTCAAGTTGAATGTTTTTTTTACCCTCGCAAAAAAAAAGTTGAATCGTTTTTGCTGCTCGCGTACATGAACATAGATTGGGTGATAAGAGCAACTCCAACCGGACGATCCATTTCGTCTGGCATCGTTCGATTGTGTCGTCGCAGACAGAAGTAAAAGCCCAACGCACCGACTCATTTCCAAAACGTGTCCGCTTGTCGTCCGCGTCGATCCATTCAGGCTCAATTTTGAGACAGAAATGCGTAGGCACGAACGCGACGCGCGTCCTCTTGGCGTCCGTCCCGTCCCCACGTGGTGGTCAGTCAACCACCTCCCGTGTCCTTATTAATGATTGTCGCTCAGTGCAGGCCCACGTATCAGTGATCGCGGGGCGTCCTTTTTTAATCCGATGGGGATCCCCATCCTCTTCCAGATGTCGTCCCCATCTAGCCACCTGTGCTCCCCCGCTGACGACAAAACCCTAGCCAATAGGCACCATGGGCATCTTCTCAGGGCCCGGCTCGAGCTCCGGCAAGAACAGGGACAAGGCCCTCGTCGCCCCTTGGCGCGCGCTACCCCCGCCGTCGTCTTCCCGTTTGCCTCGGCAACGGATTAGCGTCCCAGTGCACCAGTCGAGATGGCACTGGGAGAGCACCGCATCCCTCTCCCCTACCTCGACGTGTCCCTGCCACATGACTGGCACTTGGGTCCGGAGAGGATCCCAGTGCCGGCGGTGTCGCGGTCGGCATGGGCACATGCAGAGGAGGTGAGGCACCGGCGGCAGCAGCTCACGCCTAAGCAGCGGCTCAACCCGGCGTGTGTTGTAGACTCTCTCGATCGGGAGGTCTGGTTTGCGCTTGAGCATGAAGAGCAGCGCCGGCGTGGCGTCCGCGACGTGTGGGCTGGCACCCCACTGCCCCTACTCGTGCGCGGCGAGGACCAGGAGGCGGAGGCCGCCTACCAGGAGGCGTTGGCGGCTGTCCTTCGTGAAAGCAAGGAGGAAGAGCGACGCAGGGAGGAGGAGGCGGCGGCTTACTAGGCGCGGATGGCGGAGGCCATTGCGCTCTCTGTTGGCCCCGCCATCCTCAGCCAAGTCGGCGCCGACCGCCCTCATGCCCCACGGGTACGTCTGGAACGAGGTGGGGCGCGAGTGGGTGAGCGCGCCACCCGTATGGATGATGGCGACGCCGGAGCAGGAGCAGATCTACCTGGAGCAATGACGGCAACAACACTTGGCAATGAAGCATCACTAGGGCCGACGGCTAGAGCTGTTGGAGCGCGAGGTCGAGGCGGAGGAGGAGGAGCGCCGTGCCGAAGCCCAGGCAGCGGCGGTGCAGCCACCGGCACCGACGCACGACGTCACCATCGCTTGGGAGACGACGTTCCCCTTGGTTGACCAGGCGCCGACGCTCGTCGACCTCACCGACCCCGACGACGGCGACGAGAACGCCTAGGGCAACGCGCCTCCTCGTTTTCATTTTAGTTTTAATGCTTTAGTTATTGCATGGCAGCCTTGTGAACTACCGCCGGCCTCAGTGGCTGGCATTAATCTTTAATTAAATATATTTTTATTTTTAAAATATATTTTCCGGCCTACAAAAAAATGGTCATGAATGCGTTGAGCACAAGCGAACATGGGTGTGCAATTCAAACATACAAAACACAGACAAAACACGCATTCGTTTGGATCGGCCGAGCTCTAATTTCTGTAAAATGGTTGTGTTATTTGTCACAACTTCATGCTCCTCTATTGCTTGATTTCTCGGTCAACGAGATCAAAAAACAAGATCCAATAATATCTTGTTAGGTGCTGGTACAGGGCGTCCTGGCACGCAAAGAAACCAGATAGAGTATATACAGTTTATACACTAGGCCGAGAACTACGGCTGACCATGTCTAACCCAAGCCAACAGAAGCGATGACCACCGCTGACGATGATGTCTACAGACTACAGCTACGCCACTAGAGCATGGCAGGTAGAGCTAAGCACTCTAGCCTGGTAGCTCAGTAGTCTACTCCAACTAATAATCAATTGATTAAGCAACGGGATAGCGTAGCATTACGTATGGTGGTTACGGGTTCCCTGTCACACGCCGGGTTGTATAGTACAGTACTATATAATCAGACAAGTGGCCACTATACAATGTACGAGTATAATACTCCCATGCTGCACTGACCAATGCAATGCAGCGCCGACGATACGGCCGACCCTTTTTCTCCCTTTGTTTTCTTGCTACGAGGCGGTAGCGCTCGCAGTACCTTCGGTCCGTCCGCTCGCGCGTGTCCGTCGCACCACTGCTCGACAAGTGCGGCCGTATGGGGCTCGTTCTGGAGGATCATTAGAAGGATTTGGGCTGGCATTAGTTGATTAGCATCGTGTGGGTGGGGGCTCTGGGGCAAGTGAGACGGTCGTGTCAAGCGTCAGGCCGGACGGTCCTCTCGCCCATTAATCCTGGACAGTATTTTGCGCCGATCCGAAAACGAATGGAGCGTGTGGACGGTGGACGGACGGACCGGACGGCAACGGCCGGCGTCCTTGTCAAATACTGCTTGCAGGTACGTACGGGGCTACTGTCACCGTAAACTCTGACGAAATCGCACGGCTGCTGTAATGGTTTAGTCATAATGAGAAGTAACATGAAGTAGTAACATGCATATATTATTAGTCTAAATTACTATCTTCATAATGGACAGTAACATTGAGCCTTTCATTTATTAGCTTATAGACGCATCTTGCCCTGGTATGCGCTATGTTATTCATAGGGGTAGTAACATGTTAAGTTACTCAATTTCTCTCTCTTCTCATTAATTAATTGTCACATCATATTTTTGCTTAGATGGTATCTATGTTACTAACTATGTTACTTTTATTGTGACTGGTCTTACGCGAAGTTGGATCCGGTATATGGCAATAGGAAACATCACACGGTGTGATGCCAAGCGACAAGCGCACCCCGGCAAACACGCAAAGTGAAATTAGTATGTGTGCCATCTGTCGTGCTAAGAGCCCATGACATTTACCACCGGACCCTTCAAACCCGTTTCAAACGTCCGGATAAGTCACCCGGTCACTGATTTGTCACAAAAAATTGACCCAGCCGAGCCCCTTAAAAGAGTCTCAAACGCCCGGGCTGATCGATATCCCTCATATCCAGTCCAAACATGGAGCGGATATGGGAGAGCCCGGACGCGTTTGGGCATGCCCACCACGTCGTCCTGACAACGTCGCCCAATGCAGACTCGTCCGGAAACCCGAAGGTCCGACGAACGCCTCGACCGTCGCCTCGGTGTGAACACCGCTCCGGCTCGCCGCCCGAGCCCATAGCCAGCTATTTAAGCGTTCGACGTCCCCTATCCCTAGCACATCCACCTCCTCCCTTCCTTCGCCGCCACCCAAGCACATCCGCCTCCTATCCCCTGCTCCCCGACGTCAGTATGGTCCATCGTAGGATCACCACCTATGCTCAGCTCACGACGGAAGGCTGGATGCAGATTGAGGCGGAGATCCAGGCTCGACGCGCCGCCCGCAACGCTGCGGGTCTCCCTCTGGACTTGCCGAAAACGGAGGAGGAGGAGGAGGTGTCGAAGGCGATGGAGGAGGACGAGCCAGAGATCCATGCTCTGGGCTTGAATAGGGCGGAGGCGGAGTTCGCCATCTTCCAAGCCGATGAGATGGAGGAGCAACAGACCATCATGGATTCCATCCGGAATGAGGGCGAAGTGGAGTCCAACCGCCGGCTCATCCGGCAGAGGTAGGCGGAGGCCGACGCCTTCTTCAACAAGTTTGAGGCGGGGATAGCTACGGAGGAAGCCACAGCGGACCAGCCGGAGGGGGCCGCAGTAGAGGCGTCGGTGCTGTAGCTGCCGCATATCTATCCACCGAAGGACACGGAGATCGTTAAAATCTCCGACGAGCAGTAAATAGTTTGTACATAGTACGTAAGTTTATATGTTCCTGCTTTTATATGGGTTGCCAGCGAAGGCAATGTATCTTTTTCAATGTCATCCGTTTAATTTCGTTCAGAAGGTTGTGGGGACAATCGCTTGGAGCTTGTTCCCATACGAGGGCATCTCCAACGTCGATTTAAACCACATGTATTCATCCACACACATATGTTCGGACCCTATGAGCCATCCAACATTAATCTTCATCGATTTGTAGTCCGGACCATATTTTTTCGCAAACCAGAACCAAATATGGGAGCATTGCGGAGTCCAGAAACAAGCCACGTAGGACTTCGATGCTCCTGGCCCACCCAAAACTAAGGCGAAGCCCGCGATTTTGTAGTTGCCTGCACTGTTTTCACGGCAAAACCCCCCACTCTTCTCTTCCATCTCGCCGCTCTCGACCGAATTACCATCCTTTTTCGTCCACTCTATTCTTCCCTCCCATCGCCGATGCATGGACCCAGAGAAGACCCTACTGGGGAAGGAGGTGGTGGAGGATCCGAAAGATCGCCGGGTCAAAGCAAAGACCGTGAAGGCGAAAACGCTCAAGAAACATAAGGCTGACGGACGGCGCGCTGGTGGCAGACGTGACGGTGGGCGTGCTGGTTGCGGACATGGTGGAGGTCGGGGCCTAAGCCATGGGGCCCGGCCCGTCGACCTCACCGACCGTGCAGACACCGCCAAGGTTTGACCATCACAAGGCTATGTGCTACTACGTCGCCAAGCAGCCGACCCCTGGCATCTGTCGCCAGGCAAGTGCCCTTCATCGTTGACGTCCACGCGGCGCCACTACTTTTCTCGGAGTGTTCACCATTTTGGGATTGAGAGTATATTGACCAGAGGGGGTGAATGGGAGATTTACAAATTCTTTTGAAACTTTAAATCTCTCGGGATAACACAACAGTTGTAAAACTACGACAGGAACACTCAAACTAAATTGGAACAAGCACATGAAGATAAAACGACTAAACCATTAAGACTAACCAAAACTTTTAATCAAAGCAATGATAATCTTCCTAGTATATGACAAAGTATTTTCACAAAGATAACGGTAACACTGAAAGGAAATAGGATAAACAACATAGATAAAAACTATGAACGAAACAAAACACAAAGCACATACACTCTAGTGAGAAATTTCCATCAGATAAAGACTCAACTGAATGAAAAAGTAACACCAAATGATCAACATAAGAGCATGCATACAGATAACCTTCAAATTGAAATATACTAATCAACATAGCCACATAATAGACAACAAACATAGATGGATATATGATCAGTGAGATATCTATCGGGACTAAGAGCACAAAAGATAATAGGTATTGTATTCCAACTTCTCCATGGCTTATATTTTCGATAAAATTCATGACATAATCAAAACAAGCAACCTATGCAAGCAAAAACATAATCCGTCTAAAACAAAACAATCTGTAGTGATATATACAAAAGCCATACTTTTGTAACTCCGAAAATTCTAAAAAACTAGGGCAGCTTGGGAAATTTGTATACTAATAACCCACAAGTGTAGGGGATCGTTTGTAGCCTTTTTCAATAAATAAGAGTGTCAAACCCAACAAGGAGCTAAAGGTAGAACAAATATTCTCTCAAGTTCTATCGACCACCGATACAACTCTACGCATGCTAATGCTTGCTTTACCTAGAGCAAGTATGAAACTACTTTGCGGGAATAAAACTAGAAGTACTTTGCAAGATAACAAAGAACGTGGAAATAAAAGTTAGGTGCTGTCTTAATAAAATAACAATAAAAGTAAATAACTTAGTAGAAAGCTTTTTTTGTAACGTAAGAGAAAGATTGTCCTTAGGCAATTGAATATGATACGATAGATACTTGTTATATGCAATGAGGGAGAGGCATGAGCTAACATACTTTCTCAACTTGGATCATATGCACTTATGATTGGGACTCTAGCATGCATCCGCAACTAGTAAATATTATTAAGGTAAAACCCATCCATAGCATTAAGTATCAAGTTATCTTTACTCTCATACGCAATAACCTACCTACTTTGGTTTATGCTTCTGTCACTCAAGAAACCCACCATAGGCAAATCATGAACATATTGCAACACCCTACAACGGGGATCCCTCATGTTTGCGCGACATGGAGTGCACGATAGGACAACACCATATCAACATACAACTCACATACATAATATCATACCACAATTAACCCATAGGACAAAAGGGATCTAGTCAAACATCATAGGATAGCCAAATATCATTGGGAAATAATATATGGAGTTGAGCACCATGTTTAAGTAGAGATTACAGCAGGGAAGAGAGGTGTTACACCGCTGCATAGAGGGGGAAAGAGTTGGTGTTGACATCGGCAAGATTGTTGGTGTAGAGAGGTGTTACACCATTGCACGATGATTGCCCCTGGCGTTCCGGCGCCACCGGGAGAGAGGGGGAGAGAGCCCTCTCCTTCTTCTTATTCCTTGGCCTCCCCCTAGATGGGAGGAGAGTTCCCCCTTTGGTCCATGGCCTCCATGGTGTAGGATCGAAAGTAAGTCTAGAGGGGGGGGGGTGATTAGACTACTTGACCAAATAAATCTATGCTTTTTTCCAAATTTTAATTCTTGGCAAGTTTTAGCATTCATAACATACCAAGTACACCCTACACATGCAAGTCTAAGAGTATAGCAGTGGAAAGTAACAACAAACATGAGTAAAAGGATAGGGTAGGAAGATCAAACGCAATTGTAGACACGATGATTTTTCCCGTGGTTCTGATAGGTGGTGCTATCGTACATCCACGTTCATGGAGTCTTCAACCCATGGAGGGTAATGGTCTCGAGAGTCCACAGAGGGCTCCACCCATGGAGGGTTCCACGAACAAGCAACCTTGACTATACCATGACGACCTACGTCCACGCAGGACTAGCCTTACTCGGGGTAGATCTGCACGAAGTAGGCGATCTCGTTGCCCTTACAAACTTCTTGGTTCACTCCACAAAATTAAATAGGATGCTCCCAAGCGACACCTAACCAATTTAGGAGGCACCACCCACCAAAAGTTAATAGGCTCGATAATGACGATGAACTCCTTGCTCTTGTGCTTCAAGATGATAGACTCCTCAACACACAATCACTCTCTCATAGATTTGGCTTGGTAGAAGAGATGGGATTGGTGGAAAGCAACTTGGGAAGGCTAGAAATCAAGATCCATATGGTTGGAGTGGAAGATCTTGACCTCAACACAAGGGTAGGTGGCTCTCTCTTAGAAAACTGAGTAGGATAGGTATGGAATAGTTCTGGGTGCTTCTCTTTCGAGTGGGTGGTGGTGAAAGGGTATATATAGGCATCCCCAAAAATCCAACCGTTACACACAAAATGACCAACTCGGTGACACCGATGTGTTAATCTCGATGGCACCGAAGTGACCAAAAGGTGGCAACTTTTGAATCTCGGTGAGACCGATATAGGATTCTCGGTTGCACCGACAAAGTGACCAACGGTCAGAATTGCCATACTCGGTGACACCGATTTAACATTCTCAGACGGACCGAAAGTGTGAACTTGTATAACAAAAAGTTGGCAACCTAACTCGGTGACACCAAAAGTAGTGTCGGCTACACCGAAGTGGCTCGGGTTTGGCTGAGTCTGTCTAGGGTTTGGAATTGGTGGCACCGGGATAGAAATGTTGGTTGCATCGATTTTGTATGTTTGGCTAGAGACATACTTTGGTGGGAGAGCTTGTGGATGTTTTTGGTGACTATCACTTATGCACGTATGAGCATTTTGTTCACCAACAAAACTTTACCCCCTTTTAATAGTATTGGCTTTCCTATGGACTCAAAGTGATTTCTCACAATTGTAAAATGTAGAGTCCTCTTGCTTGAAGCTTGGCCAACCTATTTCCTTGCATCTTGGGGTAGTTCCACAATCTCAACAATCCTTTTGCCATCCCTATCATTGAACTTTTCCTGAAATATACTTGGTGGAAACATTAGTTCAATGACTTATATGTTGTTATTAATTACCAAAACCACCAAGGGAGCAAATGTACTTTCAATCTCCCCCTTTTTGGTAATTGATGACAACATATAGATCAAAGCTTCAAAAAAGATATAATCATTGAATATAATCGTCACTTTGAGAAGTTTGTGATAAGCAAGAGATCCCCCTAAATTTGTGCGTTATTTTAAATTTGCGTTAGAATGCAAATGCACAATCAATTAGGTACATGGGTCGCTTCTTACATGTCACATACCACTTGGTGGTGTGCGAGAGTAATTAGAATGAGAATCATAGCACAACAAAATCAACAAAGATGAATGAACATCACATAAGCATTAAGATGATAGGAAATAGTAGCATCATACAATAAAGCGTATGATCAAACATCATCAAACGTGTATCACAAGCAACCAATTTTTGAAAACAAGCAAACAAAACACCAAACACTCTCTCCTTGAAGCCTAAAGATCTATATACACTTCTCCCCCTTTGGCAATAAGTTACCAAAAAGTTCAAAGGCATATATCTAAGCGTTCTTGGGCCGGTCTCTTCCGGTTGTTGATGAAGGAGTCGAGAGAACGGCATCGGCGAAGATCTCTGCAGATGTCGTGGATGGAGCTGGAGTGGTCATTGGAGGAACTGGAGTTGATGGAGCAGGAGCTGTGCTGATAGTAGCAGGAGCTGATGAAGAGGGCCTCACGTTTGGTGCAGGCACTGTGACTGATCTAGCCTAAGTTGTGAACTTTGTGCTTGACCTGAGAGGTGATCCATCCTCCTCCTCCTCCTTATCATCATCTGAAGAAGTAGAAGAGACCCGAGGAATGTGCACGGAGTCAACTTCCTTCTGAAGCTCTATGACTATCTTAGTCACCTTGTCCAGCTTATCACCAAGAGTCTTGATCCTTGTATCAAAGATCCTCACAAGACTGTTCTGGTTGTCCAGAATCCCCTTGATATCCTTCTGCATGCCCTGAACTGCTGAGATCAAAAGATCCATTTGCTCATTTATGGATCTGGGGGCTTGAGCACTAGCGGCTCGAACTGCTTCTGCCTTTGCCTGTGCTGTAGTAGATGTGGGATGATCTGGGTCCATCACCACAACATTATCCTCGAGTTTTGGCTATAGGGGCAGATGTGGACGGTCTAGAGAAAATATGTGCTTCTCCAATTGAGAGTTGATAAGCATCTGGATGTAGGGTGCATAGCAGCAAGAGCGCTTCTGATCAACAGAAACCCTCTTGATTGTCTCAATAATCAAATCCATGACTCTAATCCTGGTATGTCCGTCAAGGTGGATCAACATGTTGATAGAGTAGCCTCGGATCATATTGTCATCTCCTGACTTGGGCATCAAGGTATGCCACAGAATAGTGTTCATGGTACGAAGGCCTGCTTGCAGATAGTAGATGGATCCTAGCTTGTGATATTGCACTTTGTCTGCGGGGATAGGAGTATACATATCCTTCATGGCATTGTGGCTTGCCTTGGATTGTGAGTATACATCCAGATCACCATCCTGAACCTTTGGAACTCCTAAGATATCAGCCCACTCCTCAACAGTGGATTCATACCTTGCTCCTTCAGTCATCCATACAATTCTACCATCTCCGTAGAAATGTGAAGTGGAGTAGAATTGCATGATCATCTCATCGTTCCATGCAGTAAGCTCTCTGCCAATGAACTCATCCAGACCAATGCAGTGGAAATTATCTTGGACACTTGGAAAGTAGTACTCATTCTCCTTAATGAATTTCCAATCAACATATCTCATATCACTAACAGTTGGGCTCTTGTCTAGCAACACTGTCTCATAAAAGTCATGTTGCTCTCTGGTGTAGAACCTGTAGTCAAGAATAGTTTTTTCCTCTAGGCATAAGGATCTATAGCTCTCCAAGCTCTCAATCATGAGTCTTTCCTCTTCTTCATATCTTCAGCAACTAAGTGGCTGACATCATGTAATGGAAGATGTGGTCTGAGCTTCATTAATGTAGTCAAGTCATTACCATCTTCAAATCTGGGGGCAGTTCCTTTGTTCTTTTCAGAAGCTGGAATATCTCTGGTGGTCCTCTTGGACTTTTGTGCAACAGCCTTCTTGGATGTAGGCTTGGTGCTCTTGGATGTGCCAGTCTTTGGCATAGCATCAGCCATAAGCTTCTTGGCCTTCTTCTTGGGAGGAGCCTTTGCAGCTGGCTCATCCTCCTCTTCCTCAGCAGCAACACCAGCAGCCTCCTCTGGATCTTCATACATGGAGGTAGGCCTGCCTATCACATGAATAATCCTCTTCATGGCTTTCTTATCCCCTGCCTTCTTAGGCATAGACTTCCTTGGGGGATCAACAAACATTGTGGCCCTAGCACTCTCATGTGCTTTGATAATTTCAGAGCTGGCATAGACCTTGTTGACAACTCTTCTGGAAGAAGTAGCTTCAGTAGCAGACTTCTTAGTAGCCTTTTCTTGCTTCTTGGCAAGAATCTCCTCAGGAACAAAGTCTAAATCTTCTTCATCAGAGTTTAGCTTCTTCCTAGTCCTGGTGGCAGCCTTGGGCAACCCATGGGAGCTGGGGGTGCCTGGATCTGAAAATGAACTGGACTCTAGGCTTGTGCCTGAACTCATGTCAACACCCTGCTCTGGCATATTCTGACTGTCCTCAGCATGTGACATACTGACCGTGTGAATAGAGTATAGAAGAGCAGAAGTAGATGAGTCATCACAAAATGAGGCTGGTCTTTGAAAGTTTGAACAATAGATTTTCAAAGTTTTTGCATTCTGTAAATGAAAATCGGTACAATCGGAGCAAGATTTTTGGTGCCACCAGGACTAACTATCCCTCTTAACAGAACCTTGGCACTCTTTTCGGTGAGACCGAAAAGAAGTACTTGGTTCCACCGGGACCGTTCTCAGCAACACAGAAAGACAAATCGATGAGACCGATTTGTTCGCTTCGGTTCCACCGAGTTCCATCGGACAGACGGCAAAACCCTAGAAAATCTAATATTCGCTAGGATATCGGAATTTTGAGTGGATAGGAGTGCGTGCAAAGAGTGGCTTATAGATAAACTTCAATCCATTGCGCAAGAATCGGACAAGGAGCGCAAAATAGGTTGAATCCGTACCCTAGCTTGTCGTGGATCCTCTACGGCGGCGAAAATGGAGAGGATTCATCGGCGACGTCGATTCCCAGCGACGGAGGAGCACAGGGAGACAAGGGCGATGACCAGGGGTCTCATAGGCGGAAGCTTAGGGATTTTGAGGCGTGATGATTGAGATTGAATTTCAAAGTGTCGGGGTCCACAACTTATATACCCACCACTGTCGGTGTCACCGATTCAAACTTTTTGGTGTCACCGAGTTCCTCAAGTGTCAGTTGATAGGGAAACTCGGTGTAACCGAGAAGATGGAATCGGTGGTACCGAGATTGAAAACCAGATCAACCCTAGGCATTCGGTGAGACCAAGATTTTGTGGTTGGTTCCACCGAGATACACTTGGGAGGTTTTAATTGTCAGTCCTTGTCGATACGGAACTCCGAGTGCTCCACACATAGAGGGATCGAAAAGCACTTGTTCAAATTTTATGATGCAACATGAATAGAGTATGAGGTGAGAAAGCATAGATAGCTAAATAAGTGGTCCTAGGCATTCTTGTATATCCAATTTGCAAAAGATAAATCAAAAGCCAAATAGCAACAATTGGATATCCTTGAATGAGTAAATAAATGCATACCAACATGCTCACACAATAAGATGTCAAATGAAATCATGGCAAACATGCACCAACACTCTAGCATCTAACAAGCACTTGGGCGATGATGAAGCCATCTATATATGAGTATTTGACTTAGGATCCAAGTAAGAGTACTTGATCACAGGTCATACTCATCGTTTAAGCACAAGTGGGGTTACCACTTTGACATAAAGCATTTAATGTTGTCACATACTAAGAGATGCTTTGACTCAAGTCTTAGAGTAAAGCTCCCCCTTGATGTGACATCCCCCCATAAGAGGGATAAACTAACCTTGGGTTTTGTCGATGAAGACTTCCTGTTGGTGAGGTAGTGGTGGATGCTCAAGGTTGATGACGATCACCAAGAGTTGGGAGCATCCTTGTTGTTTCCCTACTCTTCTCACCTACATGGGTTAGTCCCAACACACAAGAGACAAATACAAGGATATCTATGGACATGGATTGCAAAGCATATGTGATGATGTCCATTGATTTGTTGATTACCTTGTCCCTTGCTTACCTTTGAGGGAATGTGTGACTCCTTGATCTATTGCATAGGGTTGATGTTGATTGCAAGTAGATCTTGCCAATAATGAATATGAGCTAATTTCATTGGCAGAGTCACCCCTCAAGAACTCTCTAGTTCTTCTTCTTGGGGACCCACATCAAGTTGATGGGGATCCTTGGTGTTGAAGTAGCACCTGTAGAAATTGAGCTTGCAGTAGCCTTGTGAACCCACTTCACCAAAGCTTGGGATTCATATTCATAAGAGTCAAAGTCCTCTTGGAGCTTGTTATTGCCCTTAAGTTGGGTGTCTTGTGGTGGAAGGTCATCTTGCAACTTTGTTCCCTTGGGAAGAGTATTTTCATACTTTTCCTTTTGAGGACCAAACTTGGGATTGGGGTATTGACCTTGTTTCCATTCAACTCCATTAACGTTGAAGTAGCCAACACCACAATTCTTCCGGTATCCTCCATGCTTGCGTACAATCTCATTGTTTGTACCCTTCAAGACTCTTGTAGATACCTTTCTCTATAATTCCTTTCAATAAAGCATTTTCTTGCTCAAGTGTAACTTGGCTAAGAGAATCATCATTAGTGGAATCAATAGAACTACTAGGAGCAACATTGTTCGATTTAGCATTTTTATTGTTGCTACTAGATGAAGAACCTTTCTTTCCTTTGTTACTAGTTTGCTTAGATTTGACTTGTGGCATAAATGTTGACAAGGGCAGTCGTTTGGCAAGATAAGATGAAGTCTTGTTTCGGAGATCGTCATTGATAGCTTTAAGAAATTCATGTTCTTACTCCAAATTGAGCTTCTCGAAGCATAGCTTCTCATGAGTTCTTACAAGCTCTCTATGATCTTCAAGAGTAGATTCATGGGCTAACTTAAGAGTGTTGAGTTCTTTAGTTAGTTCTTCTATTTTCATCTTATCACTTCAATTGACTTATCTTGACTAGCATGAGAAATATCAAGTTTATTATGATCAACATCACTAGTTTTATCACATAGCAAATCATCATCGTAAAGCAAATCATCTTCATCACTATCAAAATCAAGATATTCGCGGTGTGATACCTTGGGGCCTTTAGCCATGGAGCAACTTCCACTCCCTTCATTTGGTGAATCAAATAGATCATAGGAGTTGGTTGTCACTAGTACAATTCCGGCAACACCATCATCTTGACTATAGTCGGAGTTGGAGTGATAGCTTCTCTCGGAGTGGTTGTCGGAGTCGGAGCCGGAAACCCATTCACCAACATGAGTTTGATGTTTCCTTCTTGAGTAGCTCTTGGTGTGCTTGTCCTTCTTCTCTGAGTCCCCACTTCTCCTTGCGGGTCTTCGTTCATAACGATCATCTCTACTTCTTCTCTCTCTTCGAGGTGATTCATCTCTTGAGTTCCGTCTTCTTGGTGTCTCTTCTCTTTGTTTGTAGGGAGCCGTGCACTCATTGGAGTAGTGTCCGGGCTTCCCACAATTGTAGCAGTTTCGGTCATGACTTGACGAACGCTTCTCCTCATGTCTTGAGTTGGAGCTGCGATCTTGGCTTCTATTCTTGTAGAACTTGTTGAATTTCTCGACCATGAGGCTCATATCTTCATTTGTGACAAGGTTGTCGCTTGAGGTAGAAGGAGCATCACTTGTGGCTTTGTAAGCACCGCTAGACTTGTGGTGGAGCTCTTACTTGTTTTTGAGTGTCATATCATGAGCAAAAATTCTACCAATCACTTCCGTTGGTTTGCGATCTTTGTAGTTGGGCATCATTTGGATCAATGTGCACATGGTGTCATATCTCTCATCCAAAGCTCGAAGTATCTTCTTGATGATGAACTTGTCAGTCATTTCTTTGCTTCCTAAGCCGGCAATCTCATTAGTGCTGAGAGCTAGCCTAGAGTAGATTTCAGCGACTCCTTCACCATCCTTCATCTTGAACTTATCAAGTTGACCTTGAAGAACATCTAACTTGGATTCTCTCACGTGAATCAGTTCCTTCGTGCATATCAACCAAAGTATCCCAAATCTCTTTTCCTGTTCAAGATGGCTGATTTTGTTGAATTCTTCGGGGCATATGCAGTTGAAGATAATGTCACATGCTTGAGCATTGAGTTGAAACATCTTCAATTCTTTCGTGTTCGCTTCACGATCCGGTTCTCTTCCATCACAAAATAATTCACCTTGCAAGCCAACATGAATAACAACCCAAACGGTAGGATTATGACCAAGCAAATGTTGGGGAACGTCGCATGGGAAACAAAATTTTTCCTACGCACACGCAAACCTATCCATGGTGATGAGCATCTACGAGAGGGAGAATGGATCTACGTACCCTTGTAGATCGCTAAGCGGGAAGCGTTAAGAAACGCGGTTGGTGTAGTCGAACTTCTTCGCGATCCAAATCGCCGAGCGTCCCGCGATCCAATCACGAACCGTCCCGCGAACACATCATGATCCGTCCCGCGAACTCATCACGATCCGTCTCACGATCTTGATCACGATCTGTCCCGCGAACTCATCACGATCCGTTCCGTGATCACATCACGAACCATCTCGCGATCTCGATCACGATCCTTCCGATCTAGCGCTGAACGGACGACACCTCCGCGTTCAGCACACGTGCAGCTTGATGATGATCTCCACCGTCTCGATCCAGTGAGAGGAGGTGGATAGGAGAGAGAGTTCACCGGCAGCGTGACGGCGCTCCGATGATGGTGGTGGAGCAATTCCGGCAGGGCTTCGCCTAAGCGCTGCAGAAAACCGATCTAGAGGAGAAACTATGCACCGGTGTAACGGGTAGCACGTGGCCGGAAATTCTGTCCAAAAACCACCCAATCCACTAGTATATATAGGAGGAGAGGAGAGGAGAGGCAGCCAAGGCCTTTGGGTCGGCCGAAATAGGAGGTGGGAAGCAATCCTACTTCATCTCCAATCCTAGTTGGAGTAGGATTGCCTCCTATTGGCTGATTTTCCACTTTTTGCTTTAGGACTTTCTCCCCTGCGCCATGGGCCTTTGTGGCTGTTTTACCAGCCCACTAAGGGCTGGCAATTATTCTACCACAGCCCATGGACCTCTTGGGGTCGAAATACCCCTCCCGGAGGCCTCCTGGTACACCACCGGCACTCCCGGTACACTACCGATGAGCCCGAAACTTTTCCGGAAACCAAACTGGGACTTCCTATATATGAATCTTTACCTCCGGACCATTACGGAGCTCCTAGTGACATCCGGGATCTCATCCGGGACTCCGAACAAACTTCGGTCACCACCATACATAACTCTACACTACCGAAACGTCACCGAACCTTAAGTGTGCAGACCCTGCGGGTTCGAGAACTATGTAGACATGACCGAGACACCTCTACGTTCAATAACCAATGGCGGGACCTGGACGTCCACATTGGTTCCTACATATTCTACGAAGATCTTTATCGGTCGAACCTCTATGTCAAGGATTCAGTTAATCCCGTATAACGTTCCCTTTGTTCTTCGGTATGTTACTTGCCCGAGATTCGATCGTCGGTATCTCCATACCTAGTTCAACCTCGTTACTGGCAAGTCTCTTTACTCGTTCCGTAATACAAGATCCCGTGACTAACACTTAGCCACATTGCTTGCAAGGCTTGTTGTGATGTTGTATTACCGAGTGGGCCCTGAGATACCTCTCCGTCACACGGAGTAACAAATCCCAGTCTCGATCCATGCCAACTCAACAGACACCATCGGAGATACCTGTAGAGCACCTTTATAGTCACTCAGTTACGTTGCGAAATTTGATACACACAAGGCACTCCTCCGATATCCGTGAGTTGCATGATCTCATGGTCATAGGAACATATACTTGACATGCAGAAAACAGTAGCAATAAACTGACACGATCATATGCTATGTTTGTAGTTTGGGTCTTATCCATCACATCATTCTCCTAATGATGTGATCCCGTTATCAAATGACATCTCATGTCCATGGCTAGGAAACCTTAACCATCCTTTGATCAACGAGCTAGTCCATTAGAGGCATACTAGGGACATGGTTTTGTCTATGTATCCACACATGCATTTAAGTCTCCGATCAATACAATTATAGCATGGATAATAAACGATTATCATGAACAAGGAAATATGATAATAACTAATTTATTATTGCCTCTAGGGCATATTTCCAACAGCAAATGCATTTTCATTTTATGCTTCCAACTAGCAAAATTAGTGCCATCAAAGTACGGACCTTTACGGTGATAATTTCCCTCACTAGATGCCATACTTCTCCTAGGTTGTGAAACCAATGCAATGGAGACCAAAGCTTTGATACCACTTGTAGGATCGAAAGTAGGTCTAGAGGGGGGGGGGTTGATTAGACTACTTGACCAAATAAAACTATGCTTTTTCCTAATTTTAATTCTTGGCAAGTTTTAGCATTCATAACATATCAAGTACACCCTACACATGCAAGGCTAAGAGTATAGCATTGGAAAGTAACAACAAGCATGAGTAAAAGGATAGGGTAGGAAGATAAAACACAATTGTAGACACGATGATTTTTCCCGTGGTTCCGATAGGTGGTGCTATCGTACACCCACGTTCATGGAGTCTTCAACCCATGGAGGGTAACGGTCGCGAGAGTCCACAGAGGGCTCTACCAATGAAGGGTTTCACGAACAAGAAACCTTGACTATACCATGACGACCTACGTCCAGGGAGGACTAGCCTTACTCGGGGTAGATCTGCACGAAGTAGGCGATCTCGTTGCCCTTACAAACTTCTTGGTTCACTCCACAAAATGAAGTAGGAGGCTCCCAAGCGACACCTAACCAATTTAGGAGGCACCACCCACCAAAAGTTAATAGGCTCGGTAATGACGATGAACTCCTTGCTCTTGTGCTTCAAGATGATAGACTCCTCAACACGCAATCCCTCTCTCATAGATTTGGCTTGGTAGAAGAGATGGGATTGGTGGAAAGCAACTTGGGAAGGCTAGAAATCAAGATCCATATGGTTGGAGTGGAAGATCTTGACCTCAACACAAGGGTAGGTGGCTCTCTCTCAGAAAACTGAGTAGGATAGGTATAGAATAGTTCTGAGTGCTTCTCTTTCGAGTGGGTGGTGGTGAAGGGGTATATATAGGCATCCCCAAAAATCCAACCGTTACACACAAAATGAGCAACTTGGTGACACCGATGTGTTAATCTCGGTGGTACCGAAGTGACCAAAAGGTGGAAACTTTTGAATCTCGGTGAGACCGATATAGGATTCTCGGTTGCACCGACAAAGTGACCAATAGTTAGAATTGCCAAACTAGGTGACGCTGATTAAACATTCTCGGATGGACCGAAAGTGTGAACTTGCATAACAGAAAGTTGGCAACCCAACTTGGTGACACCAAATGAAGTGTCGGCTGCACCAAAGTGGCTAGGGTTTGGCTGGGTCTATCTAGGGTTTGGAATCGGTGGCACCGGGATAGAAATGTTGGTTGCACCGATTTTGTATGTTTGGCTAGAGACAGACTTTGGTGGGAGAGCTTGTGGATGTTTTTGGTGACTATTACTTGTGCACGTATGAGCATTTTGTTCACCAACAAAACTTTACCCCCTTTTAATAGTATTGGCTTTCCTATGGACTCAAAGTGATTTCTCACAAATGTAAAATGTAGAGTCCTCTTGCTTGAAGCTTGGCCAACCTATTATCTTGCATCTTGGGGTAGTTCCACAATCTCCACAATCCTTTTGCCATCCCTTTCATTGAACTTTTCCTAAAATATACTTGGTGGAAAATGCCATCCACAATCTCCACAACCCAAAACCAGCAAGGGAGCAAATGTGCTTTCACATGGCAGAAGAGGGACAGGAGCCCCTCCGAGATTGGATCTCCCTCTCTGTTCTCTTGTGTTTCGCGTTCATGTTTTCTGGCCAAAAACCGTTTATTATATCCCCGGAGATCCGAAACTCCGATCGGGCTGAAATTTTGAGGGTATTTTTATCCAAAAATAGCTTTCTTGTGGCCGAAGGAGAGCTCCAACCGACATACAAGGTGAGCACCACCCACTAGGGAGCGCCTGGGCCCTGTTCGGCGCCATGGTGTCTTGTTCTCACTGTGGGCCTCCGTTTGCGTTGATTCCACTTCTCAAAATTCGCAAATATTCCAAAAAAATCCCCATAAATTCTTATCACATTTGGACTTTGTTTGATATGGAATTTCCGCAAAATAAAAAACAATAACTGACACTGGGCACATGATCAATAGTTTAGTCTAATAAATCATATAAATTGTTGTCAAAAGTATGAAAGTTGTATAATATTGGCATGAAGCAATTAAAAATTATAGATACGACGGAGATGTATCAACATCCCCAAGCTTAATTCCTACTCGTCCTCGAGTAGGTAAATGATAAAAAAGATATTTTTTGATATGGAATGCTACCTAGAATAATCTTGATCATATATCTAATTATGGAAAGAATATTAAGACACAAATGATTCAAAGCAATAGTGTAGTTTTGACATGAAGACTTTAATACTCAGTCATCCCAACAAACAATCATGTCTTTCAAAATATCAAGTCTAAAGAATGTTGTCCCTACAAAATCAAATAGCCTTTTCATGCTCTGTCTTCTTAAAACAAAGTATAAGTCATGTACTACCCTGGTGTCAGCCAAGCAATTGGTTCATACTTTTTAAAGCACTTCAGCATTTTCAACTCTCACGCAATACATGAATGCAAGCCATTGATTTAACACTCTGGGTGGAATAGAATATGGTGGTAGGTTTCAAAGGGGTAAAAGTGGAGAAGAAAGTCTTGCATCAACTCAGCGTATCAACGAGCTATGGAGATGCCCATCAATAGATATCAATGCGAGGAGTAGGGATTGCCATGCAACAGATGCACTAAGAGCTATAAGTGTATGAAAGATCAATATGAAAACTAAGTAGGTGTGCATCTAACTCTATAATGAAAAATTCTCACTAGTATATGAAAGTGACAACATAGGAGACTCTATATGAAAAACATGGTGCTACTTTGAAGCACAAGCGTGGAATTAGCATGCCCCTTCTCTCTTTGTCTCTCATCATTTTTCTTTTTTTCGTCCTTTATTTTTCTTTTTGTCCGGAGCCTCATCCTGACTTGTGGGGGAATCATAGTTTCCATCATCCTTTCGTCAGTGGGACACGCTCTAATAATGAATAATGATGACCATCACACTTCTATTTACTTACAACTCAATATTACAGCTCGATAGTAGAACAAAGTATGACTCTATATGAATGCAATGGTATAGCATAGCAAACATATCAAAAAAAGGACAAGCCATGGAAACATCATGCTACCTATCTTATGATCATGTAAAGCAATATGACAATGAATGCTCAAGTCATCAAAACGGAAGCGATGGATGTTTCATGGCAATATATCTCGAAATGGCTATGGAAATGCCATAATAGGTAGGTATGATGGATGTTTTGAGGAATATATAATAAGGCTTACGTGTGATAGAGCATATCATATCACGGGGTTTGGATGCACCGGCGAAGTCCGCACTGATTCTCGAGGTGAGAAAGGGCAATGCGCGGTACCGTAGAGGCTAGCAAATTGCGGAAAAGTAAGAGTGCGTATAACCCATGGACTCACATTAGTCATAAAGAACACATATAATTATTGCAAAAGTTTATTAGCCCTCAAAGCAAAGTATTACTATGCATGCCTCTAGGGGGAGGTTGGTAGGAGTTAACCATCGCGCGCCCCCGACCTTCACACAAAGATAGACAATCAAGGATAAATTATGCTCCAACTTCCTAGCATAACGGGAGACTATACGTGCATGCTTTGAGAATCACAAACCTTAACACCAATATTTTACTAAACACGATCATCCACTAGTACCTCCCACATATTATCATCTCTATATTGCAAAACTATTTGCAAGAATCAAACATATCATATTCAGTGCTCCCTAAGTTTTATGTAGGATTTTATGACTAACCATGTGAATGACCAATTCCTGTTGACTCTCTAAATAGATATAAGTGAAGCAAGAGAGTTTAATTCTTTCTACAAAAGATCATGCTCTAATAAATATAAGTGAAGCAAAAGAGCATTCTATGATTAACAATTTTCTAGGTGAAGAGAAACATGCAATCCATACTTCAAATGATATAAGTGAAGCACATGAAGCATTCTATAAATCAGCCATGGAATATCTCATACCAACATGGTGCATAAAATAAAGTTAAAACTAAACACAAAAGAGCTCCAAGATTTACACATATCACACGGATGAAACGAAAACGAAAACAAACCGATACTTGTTGCAGAAAGATGGGATGCCTTCCGGGGCATCCCCAAGCTTAGACGCTTGAGTATCCTTGGATATTTACTTGGGGTGCCTTGGGCATCCCCAAGCTTTAACTCTTGCCTCTCCTCCTTCTTCTCATATCGACACCTCCTCGATGTTCGAACACTTCATCTACACAAAACTTAACAGAAGACTGGTGAGACCCGTTAGTATAATAAAGCAAATTTCTACTTTAAGTACTGTTGCAAACCCATTCATATTTTATATTTGCATTATACCTGTTGCATTATAAATTTTCCATGGTTTATAGCACCAATAAAATTGATAGTTTCATCAAAACGAGCAAAACAATGCATCAAAAACAGAATCTGTCTTAAACAAGACACTATGTAGTAATCTAAACTTTAACCATACTTATGTAACACCAAATATTCTGAAAATTACTAATAAATAAACATTTTTCATAGAAATATTGTGTAAATATTTAAAAAACTTTAGACATTCTAGTAAAAAAATGAAAATTCACGCACTACAGCCAAAGTTTCTGTTTTTACACCGCACATACCAACAAGCAATCTAATCATCCTAAAGGCAAATCTTGGCACATAATACAATACAATGGATTTGTACAATGGGGTAATTATTTTTGTTGGAAAAGTTTTCGTGATTCAATATTCACAAAGTTTCCATGGGCATGAACAAAACTTCAAGGACGTCCCCCACTTCAATTATGCTCATCATCTCTCTCACTTTCACCTTTCCTTTTGTGAAGTTTTAGATTCCCCTCTATATATTTTTGTTTTTAAAATTTACAAAGGCACACAATAGAATAAACTTACTCTCTAAAACTTCTGGGTTGTCTCCATGGCAGCGCTTTCTTTAAAGCCATTAAGCTAGGCATAAAGTTCTCATGTAATGGATCCACCCGTATCCCAAGGTATATCAAAGCCAATTGTAATTAACAATGATTTGTAATTTAGTAGTGAGCACAAAGTGATATGTAGCATATAACAAAGAAGTCTAACTCTCTTCCTATGCATTGGCATGTCATACAAGAACAATTCGTTCACACAAAGTAAAGGCCAATGCATAGTATAAACAGTTTCTTGCAATTTTATTGTATTGGAAACATAGAGAGGTGAAGATTTGGTTCCTCTATCATAGTAATTGCAAGTAGGAGCATCAAGAACATGCATATTATATTCATCAAAATCATCATGCGTAATAGTAATAAGCAACCCATCAATATAATCCTTAATAAGCGCAAACTTCTCTGATATAGTGTAGTTGGGATAATTCAAAAATTTAATAGGACTATCATGTGTGGGTGCAATAGCAACAATTTCATGCTTAACATAAGGAACTATAGCAAGTTAATCTCCATAAGCATAATTCATACTTGAATCATGGCCACAAGCATAGCAAACATCAAGTTCATCAAAAAGGGATATTTCAAACAAATCCAAGGGATCATGGCAATCATCATAGAATTCACCCTTCGGTATGTGCGAAGGGAGATTAAATAATGTATGAGTTGAAGAGTTACTATCATTAGAAGGTGGGCACCGGTATCTAGTCCTCCCTTCCTCCTTTTGTTCTTCGCTCTCCTCCTCATCCTTTTCATCTAATGAGCTCACAATTTCAACAACTTCCTCTTCCATAGATTCCTGCAAACTATTAGCTTTTTCCAAGGCAGCGGTCATTCTTTCAATAAATTTAATAATATCATTATTGTGTTCATAATTATCATAACAATATTGGAGTATGGAATTTTTAGATTTGTAAAGAGTAGCATCATACTTTTCAATCAAAGAAACAATTTCATAGAGACCCTTAAAAGCAACAGATTCTTCAATTTGCTCAACATTAAAATAACAATAGGCCTACTTAGTATAATAATATAGTATTTCATTATCATTAAACACACATTGGTAGGGAAGGTGTTTTTTAGTTTCTTCAGAACAACAAGTAAAATCATAAATTTCACATAGATTCCATGCATAGCGACACAAAGTATTAATTTGATACCACAAGAGTTCCCCTATTTGAGATATGCGGTGTCGCACATAATGAGCATGATCATTCAATGATTTTCCCTCAACTAAGTTAGTTGGGTTTTCAGCACGAGCACAAGTGGATCGAAGATGATCCAAGTAATATTCTTTGGTGGTACGGAACACTAGTGGTTCCTCAACTTTTGGAGCGGCAAGTACATCTATTTTTTTGGTGTTTTGCGCTTCATACCCATATATTAAGATAGAAAACAACTAATAACAGAAAATAAAAATTACTTAGTGATAAAACAAACAAGCACACACGAGAATATTCACCCCACACTATTGCTCCCCGGCAACGGCGCCAGAAAAGGTCTTGATAACCCACAAGTGTAGGGGATCGTTTGTAGCCTTTTTCGATAAATAAGAGTGTTGAACCCAACGAGGAGCTAAAGGTAGAATAAATATTCCATCAAATTCTATTGACCACCGATACAACTCTACGCACGCTAATGCTTGCTTTACCTGGAACAAGTATGGAACTACTTTGCGGGAATAAAACTAGAAGTACTTTGCAAGATAATAAAGAACGTGGAAATAAATTTAGGTGATGTTTTAATAAAAGAACAATAAAAGTAAATTACTTAGTATAAAGCTTTTTGTGTAATGCAAGAGAAAGATTGTCCCTAGGCAATTGAATATGATATGATAGATACTTGTTATATGCAATGAGTGAGAGGCCTGAGCTAACATATACTCTCTACTTGGATCATATGCACTTATGATTGGAACTCTAGCAAGCATCTGTAACTACTAAAGCTCATTAAGGTAAAACCCAACCATAGCATTAAGTATCAAGTCCTCTTTACTCCCATACGCAACAACCCACCTACTCGAGTTTATGCTTCTATCACTCAAGCAACCCACCATAGGCAAATCATGAACATATTGCAACACCCTAGAGCAGGGATACCTCATGTTTACGCGACACAGAGGGCACCATAGGACATCACCATATCAACATACAACTCACATCCATAACATCATACCACAATTAACCCATAGGACAAAAGGGATCTACTCAAACATCATAGGATAGCCAAATATCATTGGGAAATAATATATGGAGGTGTGAACCATGTTTAGGTAGAGATTACAGCAAGTAAGAGAGGTGTTACACCACTGCATAGAGTGGGAGAGAGTTGGTGTTGACGGCGGCAAGATTGTTGGTGTAGATCACCATCACGATGATTGCCCCGGTAGCGTTTTGGCGCCACCGGGAGAGAGGAGGAGAGAGCCCCCTCCTCCTTCTTCTTCCTTAGCCTCCCCCTAGATGGGAGGAGAGTTCCCTCTCTGGTCCATGGCCTCTATGGTGGTGGAGGGATGTGAGCCCCTCCGAGATCGGATCTCCCTCTCTTTTCTCTTCTGTTTCGCGTTCATGTTTTCTGGCCGAAAACCGTTTCTTATATTCCCGAGGATCCGTAACTCCGATCGGGCTGAATTTTAAAAGGACTTTTATCCAAAATTTAGATTTCTTGCGGCTAAAGGAGATATCCAACCGACATACGAGGTGAGCACCACCCACCAGGGGGCGCTTGGGCCCTGGCCCGCACCCTGGTGTCTTGTGCTCGTTGTGGGCCTCCGTTTGTGTTGATTCCACATCTCAAAATTCACAAATATTCCAAAAAAATCTCCGTAAAGTTTTATCGTGTTTGGACTTCATTTGAGATGGAATTTCTGCGAATCAAAAAAACACAAAAAACAGGAACTGACACAGGATCAATAGGTTAGTCCAATAAATCATATAAATTGTTGCCGAAAGTATGTGAAAGTTGTATAATATTGGCATGAAGCAATCAGGAATTATAGGTACAACGGAGATGTATCATATACCAATGTTGTGTAAAAAATTCAAATAAAAAAATACGCTCTAGTAAAATCAGAGAAATTCTACACTGGGCGTAAAAGTTTCTGTTTTTGCACAACATCAATTCAACTATCTTCAAAATCATCCCAAAGGCTTTACTTGGCACAAACACTAATTTAAATGTAAAAACACTACCATAAAAATTGAAAAAATGTGTAAACTCAAAATAACATAAATTAAAAGGAAAATTTAATGATAACTATTGGGTTGCCTCCCAACAAGCGCTATTGTTTTATGCCCCTAGCTATGCATAATGCATTATTTCAAGTATTGTTCTCCTTATCATCCTTCTTGTCGTATAAGTTGAAATCATCAAAACCTTTCTTAGAAACTCCCTATTCTAGTGTTCCACTTGTCTAGAGGGTGAACTCAAATTATTAAACGGACTATGATTGGTAATTTTAACATTCATAACATCACTATTGACATCATCACCATAAAGGTCCTCATATCGGACATGGATTTCATTATAAATAGTTCTCTAGCCATATTTTAAAAGATTCCTCACTAAATCCTTCATCAATTCCTTTAGTAATCAATTCAAATTTGTCACAAGCATTATGGTAGAAAGATTTTATTAAGACCTCATGAGGAACTTTCCTCCTCAAGTTCTCACCATAGCCATGATAATCCTTAGATTCTAATCTACGCATTGTATCTTTATCATGAAGGATTTCCTCTATTGGTGGTTTTTCAGAATCTATTTTATAATAGTAAAATATTCCCCTGGCTTCTCTGATTATGTAATCAAATTCACGCATAAGAATGATAGTCACAATTTTGCTAGCTTTAAGATCGTGTATGCTAGCGAGACTTAGGAACATTTTCTGTAAGAAGGGATGGATGTGAACAAATTTCCTTCACAATTTAACTACAAGCATTGCAATTGCACCCACATAACAATTTGTTTTATCAAGTATAGATCCCCTAATGAGTGGTATAACTCCCATGCACTCGAAGAATTATTGAATGACAGTCTTCCCGATAACGTTACCATGAACCACATGATAGATTTTAGTTTTTAAGAATGGAGGATTTTCAAAATGAGGGACTTGATTATTTGGAGGATCATGATTGGAATCCAAAGACTTAGGTTTTTCCTCATAATACTCACTAGCACTTTCGAGAATGACATTTTCAAACTCAGACATGATAGCAACTTCAAGCAAAATAAGCAAAGAAGCAAATTGAAATGTTTTTGTGTTTTTTTATGTAAAATAAAAAATATATATATAAATAAAAAGACAAGCAAAAAGTATAACAAGTGATTTATAGTTTGTGTGAAGGGACCTCAAGCAAAGTTGGTGATGTCTCCCCAACAACGGTGCCAAAATTTCTTTCTGTTACTTGTGAGTTGCATTGGGGTTTTCATCGAAGAGGAAGA
The DNA here is from genome assembly GCA_022496015.1 of Hordeum marinum. Taxonomy (NCBI): domain Eukaryota; kingdom Viridiplantae; phylum Streptophyta; class Magnoliopsida; order Poales; family Poaceae; genus Hordeum; species Hordeum marinum. The sequence goes on along the minus strand of CM039676.1, from coordinate 365,771,499 downwards.
GTGAAGCAATATAGTATTTCCCTTAGTGAGAACCAAGGTTATATAACCATTAGGAGAACAATGAAAACTTGTGTCAACATCACCTACACACAAAACAAAACACTTGCACCCAACGTGGGCAAGAGGGTTGTCAAGACCCTTGAACTCGTTACTTGCAAGGGTTACTTATGGTAGTGGTATATAGATAAATATAAAAGCAAAATATAATAAAATATAATAAATTACAACAAAGTATTTTTAGGTTTTAGCAAATATAATTAAGTAGACCCGGGGGTCATAGTGTTCGCTAGAGGCTTCTCTCTAAATGTATCATACGGTGGGTAGACAAATTATTGTTGGGTGATTGACAGAAAATTACATAGTTATGATTATGTATTCATGGAAATGATCATGTACATAGACATCACGCCTGTGACAAGTAGACCTAAACAACTCTGCATCTACTACTATTACTCCATCAATTGACTGTTATCCAGCATGCATCTATGATATTAAGTTCATGACAAACAGAGTAATGCTTTAAGCAAGATAACATGATGCATACAAAGTAGGTACAAGCAATATGTTCAAACCCTGTCGTTTTACCCTTGGTAGCAACAATGCAATACGTGTCTTGTCCCTTATGTCATTGGGATATGTAGCACCGCAAGATTGAACCCACTACAATGCACTCCTCCCACTGAAGATAAATCAATCTAGTTGGCCAAACCAAACCGATAGATCAAAGAGACTTGCAAAGATATAACAATTATGCATAATGGAATTTAGAGAAGACTCAGTTAATTTTCATGAATAATCTGATCATAAACCCACAATTCACCGAATCCCAACAAACACACCACAAAAGAAGATTACATTGGATAGATCAACGCTAGAATCATGAGGAACTTTGTATTGAAGATTAAAGAGAGAGAGAATAAGCCATCTAGCTACTAGCTATGGACCCGTAAGTCTATGGTGAACTACTAGCACATCATCATGGATGCAGCATGGTTGATGAGGACGACCACCGTGATGGATTCCCCCTCCGATAGAGTACCGGTAAAGGCCTCCATATGGGATCACAGAAGAATAGCGACTTGCAGCATCGAGATTTTTTTCGGGTGGCTCTTCTGGTCCAGAAATAACCCCCATAAAGTTTTATCCAATTTGGACTTCATTTGATATTTATTTTCTAAAAAGTCCAAAAGCTGGCAATGGGCACCGAGTTAATAGGTTAGTCCCAAAAATGATATGAAATAGCATATAATTGCATATAAAGTATCCAAGATTGATAATATAATAGCATGAAACAATAAAAAATATAGATACGTCAGAGAAGGGAGAATAACGAAGCAAATATTACGTCCCCGCTTAATACTACGGTGGTCTTAGGACTCAAACAAGAGAAGGGAGAACAACGAAGCAAATGTTACGTCCCAAACCTACTCTAACCTTTTCTGTAACACAATTAAGTTCAGCATTGACAATACTCAAGAAAGGTCTACTGAATATAATGGGACAAAAATTATCTTGTGGTGAACCAAGTACGAAGAAATCAATGGGGCACTTAATTTTTCCGCACAGGACTTCAACATCTTTAACAATCCCAAGTGGTGAAATAGTGTCTCTATTTGCAAGTTTAATAGTAACAACAATGTCTTCCATCTCAATGGGTGCTATGTCATTCATAATTTTTTGATATAAGGTAAAAGCAATAGAACTCACATAGCACCCATATCGCACAAGCCATGATAACAATGGTCTCCGATGTTAACAGAAATAACATGCATGCCAACAACGGGTTTATTCTTATCTAACACATCCTGCTCATTTCTAACAGGTCTAGCAATTCTAGCAGCCTCATCACAAAAGTTAATAACATGTCCATCAATATTATCAACCAAGAGATCTTTAGGTTCTACATTTATTTGTTCATAAGGTTTGGGTGTTGTAATACGGATTTTATTAACCATGGTTGTAGCCTTAGCATGTTCCTTAATCCTAATAGGAAAATGTGTTTTTTCAATATAAGTAGTGGGCACAACAGGATCAATATTATAAATAATGGCTTCTTCTTTATCAATGGTAACTTCCTCTAACTATTCTTCAATGGGTGGATGCTATTTAAATCATTTATCCTTAGGAAGATCAACATGAGAAGCAAAGGTTTCACAAAAGAAAGCTACTATCTGAGAAAGTCAAGTCCATATTTAGCGCTAAACTTATGAAAAGTATCGGTTTCCATAAAGGATTTAACACAATCAAACTCAAGTTTTATACCTAACTCTTTACCTTCATCGAGCCCCCAATCTTCATAGCTGCATTTAATTCTATCCAAAAGATCCCATTTGAATTCAATAGTTCTCTTCATGTAGGAACCAGTGGAAGAAGAATCGAGTGTTAATTGATCATCATAAGAAAGCCGACATAAAAGTTTTGTATGATCACTTCTCTTGAGAGCTCATGGTTGGGGCAAATATGCATCATATATTTAAGCCTCCCCTAAGCTTGAGGGATTATTTCTCCTTCTCGAGGCCAAAACTTATACATATAATTCTGATCACGATGAACCATATGCATAGGATAAATTTTTTGATGAAATTCCAGCTTCAACCGGTTCCAGTCTCATGATCCAACGTCACCCAATAGCCTATACCAAAGCAATGCATTTCCCTCCAAATATAAAGGGAAAACCTTCTTTTTAACTTTGTCCTCGGATAAACCCGCAAGCTTAAATAATCCACAAATCTCATCTACATATATCAAGTGTAAATCACGATGAGTGGTATAGTCTCCTGCATAAGGATTAGCTAGCAGTTTCTCTAACATACCCAACAGAATCTCATTGTAAACATTTTCAAAAAGTTTAGTAGGTTGGGGAGTGGCTTTTTCCACTTCCGTTTGAGGTGAAGATACCCCGAACAAACCTTTCAAAGGATTACTATCCATTGGGACAAGCAATAGTAAATTTCAGCACATACCGAAAATGTTTCCTTACCAAATTCCACTCACCAAAGGCGCTTCACTCCCCGACAATGGTGCCAGAAAAGAGTCTTGATGACCCACAAGTATAGGGGATCAATTTTAGTCCTTTCGATAAGTAAGAGCGTCAAACCCAACGAGGAGCAGAAGGAAATGATAAGCAATTTTCAGCAAGGTATTCTTTGCAAGTGTTGTAAGTAAGAGTGATATACAGTTTTGCAGAAAGATAACTCGTAACAAGTGACACGTAGAAGAAGTAACAAGTGTGTAGCAAGATAGCTCAATCCTTTTTATAGAAAAGTACAAGCCCGGAAGTACTCTTATATGAAGCAAGCGGTCCCAAGGACACATGGGAATTTTCATCTAGTCATGTTCATCATGTTAAGTTGATTCGTGTTCATTAATTTGATGATTTGATATGTGGGTGGACCGGTGCTTAGGTGACGTTCTTACTTGAACAAGAAACCCACTTACGATTACCCCCTCTCAAAAGCATCCGCAACTACGAAAGAAGAATTAAGATAAATCTAACCATAGCATCAAACATGTGGATCCAAATCAGCCCCTTATAAGATAACACATAAACTAGGGTTTAAGCTTCTGTCACTCTAGCAACCCATCATATACTTATTACTCCATAATGCCTTCCCTTAGGCCCAAATATGATGAAGTGGCATGTAGTCGACGTTCACATGACACCACTAAAGGAAGCAACAACATACATAACATCAAAATATCGAACGAATACCAACTTCACATGATTACTTATAACAAGACTTCTTCCATGTCCTCGGGAACAAAAGTAACTACTCACAAATAATCACAATGTTCAATATCAAAGGTGTAATAAATATGATTAAGGATCTGAACATATTATCTTCCACCAAGTAAACTAACAAGCATCAACTATAAGATGTAATCAACACTACCAGCAGCCTCGAGGTACCAATCTGAGGTTTTGAGAGAAAGATTGAATACAAGATATGAATTAGGGTCTAAGCTGAGATGGTGTTGGTGAAGATGTTGATGAAGATTGGTCCTCCCACGAAGGAGGAAGCATTGGTGATGACGATGGCTTCGATTTCCCCCTCCTAGAGGGAAGTTTCCTAGTAGAATCTCTCTGTCAGAGAGCAAAAGGGCCTCTTCCTAGGTTTCCGCCTCAAGACAGTGGCGCTTCATCCCGAAATTATCCTTATGATTTTTTCTAGGTCAAAACACATCATATAGTTGAAGAGGGGGACTGAAGGCCGCTTGTGGGCCTGTCAAGGCAACATGCGCCCGCCTTGGTATATTTTTGCACCATAAAGTCATATATATTCCACAAAAATTCCTCGTGATGTTTCAGGTCATTCGGAGTCGAGAGAATTTTTAGCTTTTTTCTTAATTTTCACGTCCAAAATCTAGTTTTCAACAATTTCCCTCTTTGTGATGTACCTTGTAAATTAGGAGAGAAAAGGCATAAGAATTGTATCATAAAGTGGAATAATGACCAATAATAATATAATTATCAATAACAAATCATGATGCAAAATGGACGTATTAGTCCCCGCTTCGCGTTTAATCCTCTCGACTTTAGTTATTTCTTCTCAGACACATCGAAAGACAATTGCTTCACTTCAACAATATTTTAAGGGGTCAATACTGTCACACAATCTTCTTGGTATAGTTTCTTTCGGAACAAATCTCTCTTCTCTGCAACGCGGTTGATTCTTAGTGAAGTTCATCTCAAACTTCTCGTCAGAATGTAGCATTACTTTTAATACATCAGGGACTCTTTCTCTGTGTGTGCACCAGCAAACAAATCAACCCCTTAATGTTTTTCATAGCAATCTCAAAAACCCAAGGGGCGAGAAATTGCACCAATAATACCCCCCTTTTCGGACGATCGTTGACAAAATAAAACATCAAAAGTAAAATGGTAACCGATAATTTCCAGGAAGTAAATACTGTCAATACGATCGAAGATGAGATATGCCCCCCGTAAATGTATGCAGCTCTACATAATTTGAATTGTGAAACCCCGCATAAGTTAGTGTAAACAAGAAGGGGTATTTATCTTCGGTAAAATGAGTTGCATTGAAAGATAATTTCTTAGTAGAGGGTCAGTTCAATGCACTAGGTGAACTCTAATGGAAATGATTCCTGCAAAAACTGTTTCGATATGAATTATTTGAGGAACTGTCATGGTTTTGTCACGGCAGATGTCCTCGTCCAAGGGCTTAGGTGTGCGGCCATCACCGAAGGGTGGCGACTCAAAGAGATCGAACGAGAACGTGAGGCGGGTTTACCCAGGTTCGGCCTCTCCGATGGAGGTAATAGCCTACGTCCTGCTTTGTGTCTATATTAATGGAGATCTCGATTACAAGGATGCGGGATCGCTAACCGCGCTTTCGAGGGTGTCTAACTTAATTTTATTGGCCTCCGGGGCTCGCCTTTATATACAGGTGGAGACCTTGGTCCTACAAGAGTCTGGGTCATATTATGACCCTGTGACCTAACACATCTCTATCTTGTCTTGTCTCTCAAGCAAGGAAAATCTTCAACGTCTTCCACCTCTTGGGCTCCAAGCCGCCGTCTTCATATGTTGGGTCGCCATCCGGCTTATTGACAAACTGTCTTACCTTCCCTTTTGAAACAGCACGGCCCATCTTGAGCATAATCGTTAAGCCGCCAATATGTTGACCCGGCCCATCAGGCATGTCATTCCATGGGGTTATATCTGAAAGTACATGTAGTCCCCATGTATGGTTTTGGTAATTAAATGACAATCCTAATGGACTAATGTTTGCATTGATGTATACATTTGAAAGAAAGTTCCATTTACAATGCATCGATACTTGATAATGAATGACAATTCCTATGAAAAAACAATGACATCAAGTTATATAGAAAGGTTTGTTCTATGGGTGATGCAAGAAGGAGACTGAATGGATTTAGAATGAATGCCATATATATATATATATATATATAGTTGTGCATAAAGATTATTCATGGAGCAAAGATAATTGTTGGCCAAGATGAAGATCAAAGATTGAATTCAAAGATGGTCAACACACAAGAGCAAATCATGTACCACATGGGATCTTGTGGTATGGTAAGAATTTGTCAATTGCACTTTGTGTACTAACCCATGCTATGTGTTTTCTATATATATGAGGGTTAGGTGATTCTCATGGACTTACATCAAGAGAAAGATTTCAAGTTCCCATGAGAGGATGACATCAAGAGTTGATGATCATGGTTGACAAGGGCAAGTTCAAGATAGCCATCCTGAAGGATTAAATGCTTAAAGCTTGTGGATGATCACATGACGAACGTATCAAGATGAATACAATGCAATGCTCCCCACATGGCTTATGGGGGAGCTATTTGAAGTCTTCACCAAGTGTAATGATCAAGATCATTGTTTTGACTTGAGCCAAGCATAAACGTCAAAACCAAGCTCAAATGGAATGCTTTAGTCGAAGGTATTAGTTCCTTTGGCTTTAGTTGTGAGGATCGATGACCATCGAAAAGGAAATATGCTCAAGAATGAGTTTCTGGAAGCAATCTAGTATAGTTCTTTTATGATTCTTGAGTTATAGGGATCCCGCACTATTAAGAGGGGATCAAAGGGGTTATTGATAGATTTGCTCAAATCAACATGTTCTATTTCTACTTCCTCACATCATATTCGAACATAGGCATATTTCACTCCTATCCAATACAAATACAATATGCATATACATCTATCAAAGAAAATCCAAAGCCAAATAGGTTACCCAAATACATGATAAAAGCTTTGCATAATTTGCATCCTCCATTTTGGTTCATCTTGTGTGGTTCTCTATGTGAGGACCTGGGCTTTTTTCCATAGCATCAAAACAAGCCCAAGATCATCAAAATCAGAGTCCGGATGTGAAAGTTATGCATGTTTTAGTTTTGGGGTTCCTGCTGTTTTTCTTTGGCCGGATATCCGGGACTTGGCCAGATGTCTGGGCTGTCGGGTCACCCCGGATGTCCGGGATCCTCCCGGAAATCTGGCTCGACTATGTCCAGAACCTGTTCGAAATGTTGGCTGTGCCCGCCGGATGTCCGGCATTTGGCTGGATGTTCGGGCCCCAAGTTTGGCCAGATGTCCGGGCCTTGGCCAGATGTTCGGGCCTTGTACTTTTTCCTCTGTTTTTCATATGCGTGTGTGCAATTCTCAGCCAACAGATGTCCACCCCTTTCCCGGATGTCCGGGCTTTCCTGACATGCCGGATGTTCGAGCTTGGCCCCGGATGTCCGGCCTACCCGGTTACTTACACTACAACGGCCATATTTCCACCGACGCTATATATACCCCTTCACCACTTCGTGGAGGGGTTGACCACTTCATCTCAAATCGCCCCAAGAACACAAGTGGCTCCCTCTCACTTCTCCTACACCAAATCTTAGATCCCGGAGAGATTCATGAGAGTTCTTGAGAGATTTTCCAATCAAGTGATAGATGCACTCCATCTCCTTCTCTTGACCAAAGGAATTCGTGATTTGAGCAAGTCTTGAGCATTTCCCCCTTGATCTTGTCACTCTTGGAGGTTGGAGACTCCTAGGCGGTAGGAGTGCTCTGATGAGGAATCAACTTGTGATTTGTCCCTCGGAAAGTTTGTGAAGGTTTGGAGGCCGCCTCAAGGTCTACCACTAGTGGTTGAGAATCACCTGCGTGGTGATATCTCAAGGGGAGAATAGGGTGAGCCTTCGTGGCGTTGGTGTGCCTTTGTGGTAACATCCACCTCTCTAACGGTGACTAGCTTCCCTCCAAGGAAGTGAACATCGGGATACATCCTCGTCTCCGTGTCTTCGGTTATTTATAACCCTAGTCACTACTTGTGGTTTACTTTGGTCACTTGACCTTGCATTCACTATAACTTGTTGTCCTCATTATATTGTGTTGGTTACATATCGAAGAGATTATTTAGACGAACACTTTATAGTCCGCATTTCATACTTGCTACTATTGTTCAATCTTGTGCTTAGTGGGAATTGCTAGCTTGTAACATTCATTTCCATATCTTGTGATATAGATTGAGTAAGTTTGTGTAACTTACTTGTGCTTACTCGTATCCTCATTGTTCTCATCTTGTTTATCCTAAGTTGTTGGTGCACTTAGTGAGCCTAGTATATTTAGGATTTGTGCTAGAAAAGTATCCGCTTAGTTTATTTCTACATTAGGATATAGCCAAATTCGTAAAAGATTTTAAACACCTATTCACCCCCCTCTAGGCGACATCGTGGTCCTTTCAATTGGTATTAGATCTAGGTCTCTCCTTATTAGGCTTCACCGCCTAGAGAGTAACGATGTCGACTAGTGAACTAGTGCATGATGACACATTTTATTTTAATGACACAAATTACATTATGTGGAGATTACGCATGCTTTGTCACTTTCGGGCCATGGGTCCAAATGCTTTGCGGATTGTTGTTGTAGGGGATTCAAATCTAAAGGATGGGCAATCTTCATCACTTGAGGATATGCATCTTGATAGTCATGTTTTCAGTGCCATTCACCAAGCTATATCCTTCGAGGTGTTCAAGTTAATCTCGACTTGTTCGTTGGCTCATGAGGCTTGGACCAAACTTGAAGTTACATATGGTGGGTCCAACCTTGTGGGAGTCAATGCTATTTGGAAGGAAGTAATGGAGGAGTTCTCCACCTTTTCATATCATGAAGAGCTCTCTATTGCTTCCACATCCGATTGCCTAGACACTTCAACATCTTCCACTTCACCAACATGTGGCTTGTCACAAGGTAATGACAAGGTGAGTGGAGAAATGTTGTATGATGATGATGTTGACAATGTCATTGATGATCCTTTACGTGTAAATGCTAGTATTGTAGATTCCATGGACTTGATCACATCTAGCACCAAAAATGTCATACAATCTTGTGATGTTAGTCCATGCATATCATCTAATGATTGACTCATAAATTCTTGCGATGGTATGCTTGCTCGTTTGTGTTGCCATGTTCAAAATGCCTTGATTCCCTCTAGTTCTCTTTGTGAAACTAACCATGTAGAGGAAATCAAGAAGAATGGGGAACATTTGATTGATTATGATGCCTCTTCTCCAAAATAATCAACATCAACACCCTTTACCCACATGTGCCTCATGGCGAGAGGTAATGATGAGGTATCATCTTTTCTTAGTGATAATGATGATAGTTGTAATGAGGATGAGGATCATAACTTGACTCAAAATCTCTATGAGATTGGGAAAACTCTTCATAAAGCTAAAAATAACACTTATAAAAGGTTCCAAGATTTTCTTGCTTGCTTTGAAGAACATAATGATTTATTTCTTAACGAGCAAGCGAAAAGTGAACAACTTGAACATGAATTTGCTATGGCTCATCAATCTCTTAGTGACTTGAGGTCTTCAAAAGAAGAGATTGAAATTACTCATTGTAAACTTAAAGAGGATTTTGAGCACCTTGACCTTGGCTACAAGAATGTCAAAGGAGAGCTCACCAAACTCTCTAAGTCTCATGAGGATCTTCAAGCTACTCATGCGAAGTCTCGAGTTTCTACATGCTCCTATCATATTGATAATGATGCTTGTGCTACTAACTCTATCTTGTGTGAAGCATCGATATTGAAAGAAAATGTTGAGCTTAGGACTCAACTTGATTTGCTCACTAGCAATTATGGGAAATTGGAAGGAAGTCATGAAAAGCTCTCAACCACTCATGAGGATCTTTTAATCTCTCATTATGAGCTAAAGTTAGCTCATGAGGCTATGGTCACCAAGGTAATATCTTGTGAGTATCATGTGGACATTAGCACATATTCTACTCTAAATGCCTTATTGCCATGTGCTAGTCCTAGCAATTCCTCTCTACATGATATTGATACATCTGGTGATGAATTGCTCACCATGCCTTATTGCTCTAACAATGAAGCTTCTACTTATTCTAGCTCTTTTGTTAATACTAACCTTGTAGAGGAAAATAAAGAGCTCAAGGCCCAAGTCACTAGTTTGAATAAAGACTTGGAAAAATGTTGTGGTTATAACTTGAGTGTGCAAAAGGACCCTCAAGACAAAATAGGACTTGATTTCATCTCCAACAAGAAGAAGTCCAAGAATAGGAAGAAGGCACAAGATCAAGTCAAGAATTCGGCCAACATTATTTCCTTCAAGTGCAAGACTGTTGGACACCATGTGAGATCTTGTCCATTGAAGAAGAAGGCTTCAAGTGTGAAGCATCAAGGGAAGTGGCCTCAAGTTCAATCTCAACATAATGAAAGGCCTCTTTCCATGCTTAATCAAGATAATGTTCTCCAAGTTGAGAAGGTAAATAAGAAGATAAAGGGGAGCACATGTTGCTATATTTGCCGTGAGAAGGGCACATATCTTCATCATGTCCCAACGGTAATGTCTCTAAGCCTCCGATTGTCAATGATCATTATTCACTTAGAAAGGATAATGTTGGCAATTTGTTTGCCAAGTTTGTGGGCACCCAAAGTGGTTTGGGTAAAGAAAAGACCATTTGGGTTGCCAAGCTTATTGTGACTAACTTCTTAGGACCCAACTTGGTTGGGGACCATCAAGCTCAAACTTGATCGATAGGTGTGTGGAGGGCATTGGAGACTTGGCTAGTTCATTAAAAAAGGTTAACCACCATTCATTTGAGAAAGCCAAGTCAAGTGGATTATCATCACATTTATCAATCCAATGCTCCTCTTTGCAGTAACTTGTACTTATATTATTTACATTGAAAGTTACTAGACCCTTGCATGTTTAGGTTTTCCCTTGCATGTGTTTGTATATGTTGTGCCTCCTAGTATGCTTGATTTGAGTTATCTAGCATGTATAGGTCGCAATGCACTTCATATATTTGTGTGTGTGTGGTTCCGAGCTTTTATTGATTCATTAGTTCAATCTCATTTGGCTCTTGTGAGATATTAATGGATCATCACATTATGGGTGAGTGTTATGTTTATGCATATCACAAACCTTAAATGTGTATATATGTGGGATACCATCGTGTATTGTTAGTGCAATATTATCTAGTTACCATGTGGTATGTTAAGCTCATTTGAAATTCAAATTCTCATTCATTAAATATCTTTGGTTGGATTTCAGTTGACCCTTGTTGATAATACATGAAAAATCACATTATGGGGGAGTGATCTGCTTTGTGCATATCACAATCCTTGTAATTGTGAACAACTGAGGATTGCCACTTCGAATTCATATTTGAGATTACCTTATATCTCTGTGGCATGCAATGCTTTGTTTGAGTATGGTATTCTTGTGTTGTTTTACCCATGGTTTATCTTAAAAATTATATTTGGAAAAGCATTTGATTTAAGCCATTCCAATTATTGCTATGCATGATTATCTACCTAATTGGAATGTCATGAATAAGCTATCCAAGCACTGTGTTTAATTCTAAAACTCTTCTCACATGCTTTGTATATTGAAGTTGCATTTACATATCCTTGCTTTCTATCACCGAATGTTATCCTTGATATCATTAAAGTTGGTATTCCTTCATGTGGTAAAATTTGTTGACATCTTCTTCTCGGCTTTTTTTTCAACTGGCATTTTATATCTAGCCAAGAAATTCATTTACCTCCCTGTATTCTCCCTTGCCTTTGTTCGAGATCATCTTCTTGGATTTATGGAGTTATGGGAGTTAGTTATCTCATTGCTTGTACTATCTTATATCCACTTGAATGAGATATGCCTATGAGAGGTGTGCAATGTTATTCACATGCTCATTGGTTTTGCTTAGTTCATATGTAGAACTTTGTGCGCTATCATGTGTTGAGTCGTTACTTCGATGCAATTTGGACAACATGAATAATTTATGATGTTATTGGAGTATTCATGGTTTATGTGTTCTTTTGTCTTACTTGTATCTCTTTGGATCTTGGTAGGCTTTGTTGGAAATATGCCCTAGAGGCAATAATAAATTAGTTATTATCATATTTCCTTGTTCATGATAATCGTTTATTATCCATGCTATAATTGTATTGATTGGAGACTTAAATGCATGTGTGGATACATAGACAAAACCATGTCCCTAGTATGCCTCTAATGGACTAGCTCGTTGATCAAAGGATGGTTAAGGTTTCCTAGCCATGGACATGAGATGTCATTTGATAACGGGATCACATCATTAGGAGAATGATGTGATGGATAAGACCCAAACTACAAACATAGCATATGATCGTGTCAGTTTATTGCTATTGTTTTCTGCATGTCAAGTATATGTTCCTATGACCATGAGATCATGCAACTCACGGATATCGGAGGAGTGCCTTGTGTGTATCAAACTTCGCAATGTAACTGGGTGACTATAAAGGTGCTCTACAGGTATCTCCGATGGTGTCTGTTGAGTTGGCATGGATCGAGACTGGGATTTGTTACTCCGTGTAACGGAGAGGTATCTCGGGGCCCACTCGGTAATGCAACATCACAATAAGCCTTGCAAGCAATGTGACTAATTGTTAGTTGCGGGATCTTGTATTACGGCATGAGTAAAGAGACTTGCCGGTAACGAGGTTGAACTAGGTATGGAGATACCGACGATCGAATCTCGGGCAAGTAACATACCGAAGAACAAAGGGAACGATCTACGGGATTAACTGAATCCTTGACATAGAGGTTCGACTGATAAAGATCTTCGTGGAATATGTAGGAACCAATGTGGACGTCCAGGTCCCGCCATTGGTTATTGACCGTAGAGGTGTCTCGGTCATGTCTACATAGTTCTCGAACCCGCAGGGTCTGCACACTTAAGGTTCGGTGACGTTTCGGTAGTGTAGAGTTATGTATGGTGGTGACCGAAGTTTGTTCGGAGTCCCGGATGATATCCCGGACGTCACGAGGATCTCCGGAATGGTCCGGAGGTAAAGATTCATATATAGGAAGTCCCAGTTTGGTTTCCGGAAAAGTTTTGGGCTCATCGGTAGTGTACCGGGAGTGCCGGTAGTGTACCGGGAGTGCCGGTAGTGTACCGGGAGACCTCCGGGAGGGGTACTTCGACCCCAAGAGGTCCATGGGCTGTGGGAGAATAATAACCAGCCCTTAGTGGGCTGGGAAAACAGCCACAAAGGCCCATGGCGCAGGAGAGAAAGTCCTAAAGCAAAAAGTGGAAAATCAGCCAATAGGAGGCAATCCTACTCCAACTAGGATTGGAGGTGAAGTAGGATTGCTCCCACCTCCTATTTCGGCCGACCCAAAGGCCTTGGCTGCCTCTCCTCTCCTCTCCTCCTATATATACTAGTGGATTGGGTGGTTTTTGGACAGAATTTCCGGCCACGTGCTACCCGTTTCACCGGTGCACAGTTTCTCCTCTAGATCGGTTTTCCGCAGCGCTTAGGCGAAGCCCTGCCGGAATCACTCCACCACCATCACCGGAGCGCCGTCACGCTGCCGGTGAACTCTCTCTCCTCTCCACCTCCTCTTGCTGGATCGAGACGGTGGAGATCGTCATCAAGCTGCACGTGTGCTGAACGCGGAGGTGCCGTCCGTTCGGCGCTAGATCGGAAGGACCGTGATCGAGATCGCGAGACAGTTCGTGATGAGATCGCGGAACGGATCGTGATGAGTTCGCGGGACAGATCGTGATCAAGATCGTGAGATGGATCGTGATGAGATCGCGGGATGGATCGTGATGAGTTCACGGGACGGATCGTGATTGGATCGCGGGACGGATCGTGATGAGATCGCGGGACGCTCGGCGATTTGGATCGCGAAGATGTTCGACTACACCAACCGCGTTTCTTAACACTTCCCGCTTAGCGATATACAAGGGTATGTAGATCCACTCTCCCTCTCTTAGATGCTCATCACCATGGATAGGTTTGCGTGTGCGTAGGAAAATTTTGTTTCCCATGCGACGTTCCCCATCAGTGGCATCATGAGCTAGGTTGATGGTTCGATGAGATCTCGAGTAGAACACAAAAGGTTTGTGGGCGTTGATGCTTAGATTGCTTCCTCCCTTGGTCGTATTTTGGTTCAGCGGGATTGTGAGATGAAGCGGCTCGGACCAACATTACTCGTACGCTTACGAGAGACCGGTTCCCTCGATGAAACTTGTTGCTTAGATGGCTTGCGGGTGACAGTTTCTCTCACTTTAGTTGGATCGGATCCGACAAAGGCGGTCCTTGAGAAGGTTGAAAAGCAATCTATGTATCACCGTTGTGGTTTATGCGTAGGTGAGAATCGTTCTTGCTAGATACCCGTAGCAGCCACGTAAAACTTGGAACAACAATTAGAGGACGTCTAACTTGTTTTTGCAGGGTATGTTGTGATATGATATGGCCAATTACATGATGTGATATATGTGATGTATGAGATGATCATGTGATGTATAGATTATCACGACTTGCTTGTCGATGAGTACGGCAACCGGCAGGAGCCATAGGGTTGTCTTTAATTATTGTATGATCTGCGTGTCAATCATTAAGCGCTATGTAATGCTTTACTTTATCGCTACGGTAGCAATAGTAGTAGAAGCATGCAGGGCGTGACAACCCCGATGGCGACACGTTGATGGAGATCAAGATGATGGAGATCATGGTGTCATGCCGGTGACGATGGAGATCATGCCGGTGTTTCGAAGATGGAGATCTTAAACACAAGTTCATGGCCATATCATGTCACTTATGAATTGCATGAGATGTTAATCCTTTTATGCACCTTGTTTTGCTTAGTACGGCGGCATTATAAGGTGATCCCACACTTGAATTTCAAGATGAACTGTGTTCTCCCCGAGTGTGCACCGTTGCGAAAGTTCGTCGTGTTGAGACACCACGTGATGATCGGGTGTGATAGACTCTACGTTCACATACAACGGGTGCAAGCCAGATTTGCACGCGCAGAACACTCGGGTTAAACTTGACGAGCCTAGCATGTACAGACATGGCCTCGGAACACGAGAGACCGAAAGGTCGAACATGAGTCATATAGTAGATATGATCAACATAATGATGTTCACCATTGCAGCCACCTCAACTCACGTGATGATCGGACTTGAGTTGGTGAATTTGGATCATGTATCACTCGAATGATCGGAGGGATGTCAATTTGAGTGGGAGTTCTTAAGTAATATGATTAATTGAACTCATTATCATGAACATAGTCAAAGTGTCTTTGCAAATTATGTTGTAGATTAGTAGCTCGCGCTGTAGCTCCCTTGTATTTTTCTATGTTCCTAGAGAAATAGAATTGAAAGATGTTGGTAGCAAAATTGCGGACTGGGTCCGTGATCTGAGGTTGTCCTCATTACTGCACAGAAGGCTTATGTCCTTAATGCACCGCTCGGTGCGCCACCCCCTCTAGCGTCGTCTATAGATGTTGTGAACATCTAACAGGCACGTTTCGATGACTACTTGATAGTTTAGTGCGTCATGCATTACGGCTTAGAATTGAGGCTCCAAAACGTTTTGAACGTCACGGAACATATGAGATGTTCTAGGAGCAGAGATTGTGATCTCAGGCTCGTGCCTTTGTTGCGAGATATGAGATCTCCAACAAGATTCTTTGCTTGTAAGATGAAGGAGAATAGCTCAATCGTTGAGCATGTACTCAGATTGTCTGGGTACTACAATCGCTTGAATCAAGTGGGAGTTGATCTTCCAGATAAGATAGTGATTGATATAGTTCTCCAAGTCACTGTCACTAAAGCTACTAGAACTTAGTGATGAACTATAATACACCAGGGATAGAAGTATTGATCCCTGAGCTGTTCGCGATGTTTGACACCGCGAAGGTAGAAATCAAGAAGGAGCGTCAAGTGTTGATGGTTAATCAAACCACTAGTTTCGAAAAGGGCAAGAGCAAGGAGGGAAACTTCATGGATAGCAAGTCAGTTGCTGCTCCAGTGAAGCAACCCAAAGTTGAACTCAAACCCGAGACTAAGTGCTTCTATTATCAGGTGAGAGGTCACTGAAGCGGAACAACCCTAGATACTTGGTAGATAAGAAGGCTGGCAACATCGACAGAAGTATATTTGATATACGAGTTATTGATGTGTACCTTGCTAGTACTCCTAGTAGCACCTAGGTATTGGATACCGGTTCGGTTGCTAAATGTTAGTAACTCGAAATAAAAGCTACGGAATAAACGGAGAACTAGCTAAGGGTGAGGTGACGATGTGTGTTGGAAATGTTTCCAAGGTTGATGTGATCAACATCGCACGCTCTCTCTACCTTCAGGATTAGTGACGAACCTAAATAAATGTTATTTGGTGTTTTGCATTGAGCATGAACATGATTAGATCATGTTTGCTGCAATACGGTTATTCATTTAAGTCAGAGAATAATAGTTATTCTGGTTACATGAATAATACCTTCAATGGTCATGCACCCAGTGAGAATGGTTTGTTGAAATCTTGATCGTAGTAGTACACTGTTCATAACATTGATGTCAAAAGATACAAAGTTAATAATGATAGTACCACATACTTGTGGCACTGCCGCTAAATGTCATATTGGTATAAAGCGCATGTAGAAACTCCATGCTGATGGATATTTGGACTCATCGATTTCAAATCGGTTGAGACATGCGAACCATGCCTCTTGGGCAAGATGACTAAAGGACCCCGTTGGATGGAGCGGGCAAGTGATTCATTGGAAATGATACATCTTGATGTATGCAATCTAGTGAGTCTTGTAGCGTGCAGTGGATATCGTTATTTTCTTACCTTCACTGATGATTTGAGTAGATATAGTGTATATTTACTTAATGAAACACAAGTCTGAATCGTTTGAAGGCTGGCAACATCTACAGAAGTATATTTGATATACGAGTTATTGATGTGTACCTTGCTAGTACTCCTAGTAGCACCTAGGTATTGGATACCGGTTCGGTTGCTAAATGTTAGTAACTCGAAATAAAAGCTACGGAATAAACGGAGAACTAGCTAAGGGTGAGGTGACGATGTGTGTTGGAAATGTTTCCAAGGTTGATGTGATCAACATCGCACGCTCTCTCTACCTTCAGGATTAGTGACGAACCTAAATAAATATTATTTGGTGTTTTGCATTGAGCATGAACATGATTAGATCATGTTTGTTGCAATACGGTTATTCATTTAAGTCAGAGAATAATAGTTATTCTGGTTACATGAATAATACCTTCAATGGTCATGCACCCAGTGAGAATGGTTTGTTGAAATCTTGATCGTAGTAGTACATTGTCCATAACATTGATGTCAAAAGATACAAAGTTAATAATGATAGTACCACATACTTGTGGCACTGCCGCTAAATGTCATATTGGTATAAAGCGCATGTAGAAACTCCATGCTGATGGATATTTGGACTCATCGATTTCGAATCGGTTGAGACATGCGAACCATGCCTCTTGGGCAAGATGACTAAAGGACCCCGTTGGATGGAGCGGGCAAGTGATTCATTGGAAATGACATGTTGATGTATGCAATCTAGTGAGTCTTGTAGCGTGCAGTGGATATCGTTATTTTCTTACCTTCACTGATGATTTGAGTAGATATAGTGTATATTTACTTAATGAAACACAAGTCTGAATCGTTTGAAAGGTTCAAGCAAATTCAGAGTGAAGTTTAAAGATCATCGTGACAAGAAGATAAAAGTGACCGCAATATGATCATGGAGGTGAATATCTGAGTTACGAGTTTGGCATACAACTTAAGACAACGTGAAATTTGTTTCACAACTAACGCCACCTGGAACACCATGGTGTGATGGTGTGTCCGAACATCATAGTCATGCTCTATTAATATAGTGCATACTGTGATGTCTCTTATCGTTTTACTACTATAATTTTTGGGGTTATGCATTAGAGACAACTACATTCACTTTAAATAGGGCATCATCTAAATCCGTTGAGATGACACCGTGTGAATTATGGTTTGATAGAAACCTAAGCTGTCATTTCTTAATGTTTGGGGCTGCGATGCTTGTGTGGAAAATGTTTTCACATAATAAGCTAGAACCCAAAGCGGACAAATGTATCTTCATAGAATACCCTAAGAACAGATGGGTATGCCTTCTATCTCAGATCCGAGTGCAAAGTGTTTATTGCTAGAACTGGGTCCTTTCTCGAGAAAAAGTTTCTCTCGAAAGAATTGAGTGGGAGGAAGATAGAACTTGATGAGGTTGTTAAACCTTTGTTCAACAGATAGTAGCGCAGCACAGAAAGATGTTTCTGTGAAGCCTACGTTAGTTGAAGAGGAAGTTAATGATGATGATCATGAAGCTTCAGGATCAAGTTACTATCAAACTTCGTAGGTCGACAAGGATGTGTACTGCTCCTGAGCGGTACGACAACTCTGTCTTGGAGGTCATGTTGTTGGACAAAGATGAACCTACGAGCTATGGAGAAGCGATGATGGGCCAGGATTCCGACAAATGGTTGGAGGCCATGAAATCCGAGATAGGATCCATGTATTAAAACCAAGTGTAGACTTTGGTAGACTTGCTCGTTGGACGGCAGGTCGTTGAGTACAAATGGATCTTTAAAATGAAGACAGACACTGATGGTGAATGTCACTATTTGTAAAGCTCGACTTGTTGCAAAGATGTTTGTGACAAGTTCAAGGAGTTGACTACGATGAGACTTTCTCACTCATAGCGATGCTAAAAGTCTGTTGGAATTATGTTAGCAGTTGCTGTGTTTTCAATTATGAAATCTGGCAGATGGATGTCAAAACATCGTTTCCTTAATGGTTTACTTGAGGAAAGGTTGTATGTGATACAACCAGAAGGTTTTGTCAGGCCTAAGGATGCTAAAAGGTGTGCAAGCTTCGGTGATCCTTCCATGGACTGAAGCAAGCATCTCGGAGTTGGAATATACGCTTTGATGAGGTGATCAAAGTTTTGATGTTTATACAAAGTTTATGAGAAACTTGTATTTGCAATAAAGTGAGTGGGAGCACTATAGAATTTCTGATAAGTATATGTGGATGACATATTGTTGTTCAGAAATAATGTAGAGTTTCTGGAAAGCATAAAACGGTTATTTGGAAAGTGATTTTCAAAGGAAGACCTGGATAAAGCTACCTAATTGTTGAGCATCAAAATCTATAGAGATAGATCAAGATGCTTGATGAGACTTTCAATGAGTGCATACCTTCACAAGATTTTGAAAGAGTTCAAAATGGATCAGCCAGAGAAATAGTTCTCGTCTGATTTGTAAGGTGTGAAGTTGAGTGAGACTCAAAGCTCGACAACGGCAGAAGAAAGAGAAAGGACGAACGTCGTCCCCTATGCCTTAGCCATAGGCTCTATATTATGCCATGCTGTGTACCGCACCTATGTGTGCCTTGCCATGAGTCTGTCAAGGGGTACAAGAGTGGTCCAGGAGTGGATCACTGGACAGCGGTCGGAATTATCCTTAGTAACTAGAGGACTAAGGACATGTTTCTTGATTATGGAGGTGATAAAGAGTTCGTCGTAAAGAGTTACGTCGATGCAAGCTTTAACACCTATCCGGATGACTAGTAGTAGCAATCTGGATACGTATAGTGGAGCAGCCATTTGGAAATAGTACCAAGTGGAGTGTGGTAGCAGTGTTTACGGTTTGACAAAGAGATATGCAAAGTACACACGGATCTGAATATCGCAGACCCGTTGACTATAAGACCTCTCTCACATGCAAAGCATGATCGAGCCCCAGAACTCATTGGGTGTTAGATTCATAACAATGTGAATCACATGGTGATGTGAACTAGATTATTGACTCTAGTGCAAGTGGGAGACTGTTGGAAATATTCCCTAGAGGCAATAATAAATTAGTTATTATCATATTTCCTTGTTCATGATAATCGTTTATTATCCATGCTATAATTGTATTGATCGGAGACTTAAATGCATGTGTGGATACATAGACAAAACCATGTCCCTAGTATGCCTCTAATGGACTAGCTCATTGATCAAAGGATGGTTAAGGTTTCCTAGCCATGGACATGAGATGTCATTTGATAACGGGATCACATCATTAGGAGAATGATGTGATGGATAAGACCCAAACTACAAACATAGCATATGATCGTGTCAGTTTATTGCTACTGTTTTCTGCATGTCAAGTATATGTTCCTATGACCATGAGATCATGCAACTCACGGATATCGGAGGAGTGCCTTGTGTGTATCAAACATCGCAACGTAACTGGGTGACTATAAAGGTGCTCTATAGGTATCTCCGATGGTGTCTGTTGAGTTGGCA
This sequence comes from Hordeum marinum, assembly GCA_022496015.1. Taxonomy (NCBI): domain Eukaryota; kingdom Viridiplantae; phylum Streptophyta; class Magnoliopsida; order Poales; family Poaceae; genus Hordeum; species Hordeum marinum. The sequence continues at coordinate 365,751,352 of CM039676.1, read as the reverse complement.
TGGATCGAGACTGGGATTTGTTACTCCGTGTAACGGAGAGGTATCTCGGGGCCCACTCGGTAATGCAACATCACAATAAGCCTTGCAAGCAATGTGACTAATTGTTAGTTGCGGGATCTTGTATTACGGCACGAGTAAAGAGACTTGCCGGTAACGAGGTTGAACTAGGTATGGAGATACCGACGATCGAATCTCGGGCAAGTAACATACCGAAGAACAAAGGGAACGATATACGAGATTAACTGAATCCTTGACATAGAGGTTCGATCGATAAAGATCTTCGTGGAATATGTAGGAACCAATGTGGACGTCCAGGTCCCGCCATTGGTTATTGACCGTAGAGGTGTCTCGGTCATGTCTACATAGTTCTCGAACCCGCAGGGTCTGCACACTTAAGGTTCGGTGACGTTTCGGTAGTGTAGAGTTATGTATGGTGGTGACCGAAGTTTGTTCGGAGTCCCGGATGAGATCCCGGACGCCACGAGGAGCTCCGGAATGGTCCGGAGGTAAAGATTCATATATAGGAAGTCCCAGTTTGGTTTCCGGAAAAGTTTCGGGCTCATCGGTAGTGTACCGGGAGTGCCGGTAGTGTACCGGGAGACCTCCGGGAGGGGTACTTCGACCCCAAGAGGTCCATGGGCTGTGGGAGAATAATAACCAGCCCTTAGTGGGCTGGGAAAACATCCACAAAAGCCCATGGCGCAGGAGAGAAAGTCCTAAAGCAAAAAGTGGAAAATCAGCCAATAGGAGGCAATCCTACTCCAACTAGGATTGGAGGTGAAGTAGGATTGCTCCCACCTCCTACTTCGGCCGACCCAAAGGCCTTGGCTGCCTCTCCTCTCCTCTCCTCCTATATATACTAGTGGATTGGGTGGTTTTTGGACAGAATTTCCGGCCACGTGCTACCCGTTTCACCGGTGCACAGTTTCTCCTCTAGATCGGTTTTCCGCAGCGCTTAGGCGAAGCCCTGCCGGAATCACTCCACCACCATCACCGGAGCGCCGTCACGCTGCCGGTGAACTCTCTCTCCTCTCCACCTCCTCTCGCTGGATCGAGACGGTGGAGATCGTCATCAAGCTGCACGTGTGCTGAACGCGGAGGTGCCGTCCGTTCGGCGCTAGATCGGAAGGACCGTGATCGAGATCGCGAGACAGTTCGTGATGAGATCGCGGAACGGATCGTGATGAGTTCGCGGGACAGATCGTGATCAAGATCGTGAGACGGATCGTGATGAGATCGCGGGACGGATCATGATGAGTTCATGGGACGGATCGTGATTGGATCGCGGGACGGATCGTGATGAGATCGCGGGACGCTCGGCGATTTGGATCGCGAAGATGTTCGACTACACCAACCGCGTTTCTTAACGCTTCCCGCTTAGCGATCTATAAGGGTATGTAGATCCACTCTCCCTCTCGTATATGCTCATCACCATGGATAGGTTTGCGTGTGCGTAGGAAAATTTTGTTTCCCATGCGACGTTCCCCAACAGGCTTGTGCATGCATACTTATTATGTGTATATCTACATGCCTTGTTTGCCTTATTTGATCCAATATATAAGGTAGATCCATCTAATCCTTAATAGTTAAGATATGCATGAAATTCAAATCCATATCCATATGCACATATTTAGGTGGTTTTGCCCTATGTTTGTAGTTATGCTAACTACTTCGGACCCAATAAGTTTGGGGACCATATTGTACTTAAATTGTTTTAGGTACATTTGAGAAGCATTGGGTGCTTGCCTTCTTCATGAAGGTGGTGGCACAATGAGGAAATTAGAGCCAAGCTTGGACATTTTATTGATCTGCTACTTCATGCCAATGCTTTCTCGGTAACAAGTATTTACTTCATGCATACATTTCTTGGATTCAAGCTTGTGTAGGTTGCATCATGGCATGAATGTCTTGACTCGTTCTTGTGATACTTGTTTCCATACTCAAAACATCCCAATAATGATATCTTGTTGCTAGTTTTGATGTCTTTGATGGTTGTCTGTTTGGAGTTCATTAATATTCAATAAGATAATATTAATCCATGTGCTATACTTTCAAGCAAAGATCTCATTGGTATATATTATGACTCCCATTTGGATATCTTATTCTTTCCTTTTGTAACTATGTCATGTGTACATCATTCTTTGCGGATATATATCATCATGATTGTCATCTACCTAGAATCTTATATACATGAGAGAAGTTACATCTCTAGTATATATCCCTATTGTTTCATGTCCACTGTTTCATCCTCTTTTTATATTTTGGTGGCTCCGTGGAAGCATTTGTTGTATGAGTGCGTGTCTTACCCCTTTGCATCTTAGTGCACTCATGTTTGGTGAAGATTGTTGTACTCTTACTTTTCTTGAAAAGCCTATTATTTCATATCTTCACCATGGGTTGTCACAAGCTTTGATTTTTACATTTTCATATAGTGAGCTTGTGAACCCGTTTGCTTGATGTGTGTGTGTGACCTGCTTAACTCGTATGTGTGGGAAGGACATATCTTGCACCTTGTATCTCATTTCCTAAAGACTATGTTGATGCTTAATTCTCATCCTTATATTAGTCTTCTCAAAGTGCTTTGAAGTGACTCACACACATCATTTTGGTTGTGCCTATTCTTAGGTTGCCTCATTTACATGTTGCTCAAGCATCTGTTTGTTGCAAATGCTAGGTTTCTTTTCTAATCTATGCTTGCTTGCAATTGTTTTGGGTTCCTATTGATTTTGGGGGAGTGATGATCCTATTTTGTGCACTTGTATCCAAATACAAAAAATCTAAATAGTGCACAAATCATGGGGAGCTTCTCTATTTTTCTTAGAACACTCATTTTTCCCAAATCATAATATTCTTTTATCTTTTTGGCTCGTCGGATCTTTTGATTGCTTGCTTCACCTTGTGTTATGCAAATGAGATCAATTTGTGCCAATTGCTTTGTGCCATGTGCCTTGCTCTTATGCTAGGCTCAAAGTTGTATAATAGTGGATTCACCTGTGGATATCATGTTCTTATCAATTACAACCTTTTTGTGTATACGGGTCTCTTTGTGGATACATATCATGATTATTTTTTACCACATAGAAATTTTTATACATAAGAAAGTTCATATCTTTTCTTGATATCATTTATTCCTCGCCGGCCACTTTGTGTGTTCCTTCTATTCGTATAGTGGCTTCGGTAAGAGGTTGTGTCATGAGTGCTTTTATGTTTTGCATCCAATCTTGCATACTCATGTGTTTTGAATGTATGTTGGACCCATGCTTAACATGATGATCACATTGGATATTCCTATTATATCTTGTCCAAAATATGTTCTTTGGATCTTCTGGATGTTTTCCTCACATGTCTAATGCTTGTTTTCATATCTTAGTATCTGGTTGCATTCTATAGTTTCCGAGCTCCTCCAATTGTTCATAATTGAATATGTGCATTTGTTTTCACTCCCATTTTGTGATATGCACACATCAAGGAGGAACTCATACTATATTGGTCTTCTAGATGTTTTGTCTTCCATTTTGGCATTTGTTGCCAATGGGGGAGAAGTTTAGAGGGTTTAAGATAAATATCTTTTGAAGTTTTTGTTGTCATTCATGCATAGCTATCCTAGTTATATGTGCTTGTTTAATGAATGAGTAAATAGAGAAAAATCCACCTAGTTTATATCTATGCAATGAAATTCAAAGTTCATCCACATATGCATATATTATGGGGGAGCTTGCTCTATAGATTATGGTCCTACTAACATGTTGCATGCTTCTACGGATAAATTGCATGCTTATTTAAAAATTCATTATATAAACCCTCTTGTTGAGATTGACATCAATTACCAAAATGGGGGAGATTGAAAGTACGTGTAGTTCCCATGTATGGTTTGTGTAATTAAATGACAATCCTAATGGACTAATGTTTGCATTGAGATATACATTGGAAAGAAAGTTCCATTTACAATGCATTGAGACTTGATAATGAATGACAATTCCTATGAAGAAACAATGACATCAAGTTATATAGAAAGGTTTGTTCCATGGGTGATTCAAGAAGGAGACTAAATGGATTCAGAATGAATGCCATATATATAGTTGTGCATCAAGATTATTCATGGAGCAAAGATAATTGTTGACCAAGATGAAGATTGAAGATTGAATTCAAAGATGGTCAACACACAAGCGCAAATCATGTACCACATGGGATCTTGTGGTATGGTAAGAATTTGTCAATTGTGCTTTGTTTACTAACCTAGGCTATGTGTTTTCTATATCTATGAGGGTTAGGTGATTCTCATGGACTTACATCAAGAGAAAGATTTCAAGTTCCCATGATAGGATGACATCAAGAGTTGATGATCATGGTTGACAAGGGCAAGTTCAAGATAGCCATCCTGAAGGATTACATTCTTAAAGCTTGTGGATGATCACATGACGAACGTATGAAGATGAATACAATGCAATGCTCCCCACATGGCTTATGGGGAAGCTATTTGAAGTCTTCACCAGGTGTAATGATCAAGATCATTGTTCTGACTTGAGCCAAGCATAAACGTCAACACCAAGCTCAAATGGAATGCTTTAGTCAAAGGTATTAGTTCCTTTGGCTTTAGTTGTGAGGATCAATGACCATCGAAAAGGAAATATGCTCAAGAATGAGTTTCTGGAAGCTATCTAGTATAGGTCTTTTATTATTCTTGAGTTATAGGGATCCCACGCTATTAAGAGGGGACCAAAGGGGTTAGTGATAGATTTTCTCAAGTCATAATGTTCTATTTCTACTTCCTCACATCATATTCGAACATAGGCATATTTCACTCCTATCCAATACAAATACAATATGCCTATACATCTATCAAAGAAAATCCAAAGCCAAATAGGTTACCCAAATACATGATAAAAGCTTTGCATAATTTGCATCCTCCATTTTGGTTCATCTTGTGTGGTTCTCTATGTGAGGACTAGGGCTTTTTCCATAGCTTCAAAACGAGCCCAAGATCATCAAAATCGGAGTCCGGATGTGAAAGTTATGCATGTTTTAGTTTTGGGGTTCCTAGTGTTTTTCTTTGGCCGAATATCCGGGACTTGGCCGGATGTCCGGGCTGTTGGGTCATCCCGGATGTCCGGGATCCTCCCGGAAATCCGGCCCGACTATGTCTAGAACCTGTTCAAAATGTTGTATGCGCCCGCCGGATGTCCATCATTTGGCCGGATGTCCGGGCCCCAAGTTTGGCCAGATGTCTGAGCCTTGGCCAGATGTCAGGGCCCTGTACTCTGGCCTTTGTTTTTCATATGCGTGTGTGCAATTCTCAGCCGTCAGATGTTCGGCCCGTGTCCGGATGTCCGGGCTTTCCTGACATGCCGGATGTTCGAGCTTGGCCCCGGATGTCCGGCCTACCCGGTCACTTACACTACAACGGCCATATTTTCACCCACGCTATATATACCACTTCACCACTTCGTGGAGGGGTTGACCACTTCATCCCAAATCGCCCCAAGAACACAAGTGGCTCCCTCTCACTTCTCCTACACCAAATCTTAGATCCCAGAGAGATTCATGAGAGTTCTTGAGAGATTTTCCAATCAAGTGATAGATCCACTCCCTCTCCCTCTCTTTACCAAAGGAATTCATGATTTGAGCAAGTCTTGAGCATTTCCCCCTTGATCTTGTTACTCTTGGAGGTTGGAGACTCCTAGGCGGTAGGAGTGCTCCGGTGAGGAATCAACTTGTGATTTGTCCTCCGGAAAGTTTGTGAAGGTTTGGAGGCCGCCTCAAGGTCTACCACTAGTGGTTGAGAATCGCCTTCGTGGTGATATCTCAAGGGGAGAATAGGGTGAGCCTTCATGGCATTGGTGTGCCTTCGTGGTAACATCCACCTCTCTAACGGTGACTAGCTTCCCTCCAAGGAAGTGAACATCGGGATACATCCTCGTCTCCGTGTCTTCGGTTATTTATAACCCTAGTCACTACTTGTGGTTTACTTTGGTCACTTGACCTTGCATTCACTATATCTTGTTGTCCTCATTATATTGTGTTGGTTACCATATCAAAGAGATTATTTATACCAACACTTTATAATCCGCAATTCATACTTGCTACTATTGTTCAATCTTGTGCTTAATGTGAATTGCTAGCTTGTAACATTCATTTCCATATCTTGTGATATACATTGAGTAAGTTTGTGTAACTTACTTGTGCTTACTCATATCCTCGTTGTTCTCATCTTGTTTATCCTAAGTTGTTGGTGCACTTAGTGAGCCTAGTATATTTAGGATTTGTGCTAGAAAAGTATCCGCTTAGTTTATTTCTGCATTAGGATATAGCCAAATCCGTAAAAGATTTAGGATTTGTGCTAGAAAAGTATCCGCTTAGTTTAATCAATCCCATGGGAGGCGTAGGATGAATATGGTCTTTCTCGAACAACCCTGCAACCAAATAACAAAGAGTCTCTTCTGTCCCCAACACACCCAATACAATGGTAAATTGTATAGGTGCACTAGTTCGGCGAAGATATGGTGATACAAGTGTAATATGGATGGTAGATATAGGTTTTTGTAATCTGAAAATATAAAAACAGCAAGGTAACTAATGATAAAAGTGAGCACAAACGGTATTGCAATGCTTAGAAACAAGGCCTAGGGTTCATACTTTCGCTAGTGCAATTTCTCTCAACAATACTAACATAGGTGAATCATATGTAAATACCTCTCGTGCGACAAAGAGTTCACTCCAAAGTCACAAATATCGGAGAACTAATGAAGAAATTATTGTAGGGTACGAAGCCACCTCAAAGTTATCTTTTCCAATCAATCTTATGAGCTATCCTTATAAGTGTCACAAACAGCCCTAGAGTTCGTACTAAAATAACACCTTAATATACACATCAACCAACACCCTAATGTCACCTAGATACTCCAATGTCACCACAAGTACCCATGGGCTTGATTATACGATATGCATCACACAATTTCATATTCATCATGTTGAATCCAACACAAAATACTTCAAAGAATGCCCCAAAGTTTCTATCGGAGATTCAAGACGAAAACATGTGCCAACCCCTATGCATAGATTCCCAAGGTCACGGAACCCGCAAGTTGATCACCAAAACATACATCAAGTGGATCAATAAAACATCCCATTGTCACCACGGATATCCGATCGCAAGACATACATCAAGTGTTCTCAAATCCTTAAAGACTCAATCCGATAAGAAAACTTCAAAGGGAAAAGTCAATTCATCACAAGAAGATAGAGAGGGGAAAACTCCATATGATTCATCTATATCAATAAAGCTCGCGGTACATCAAGATCGTGCCATCTCAAGAACACGAGAGAGAGAGAGATGTCAAACACATAGCTACTGGTACATACCCTCAACCCCGAGGGTGAACTACTCCCTCCTCGTCATGGAGCCCGTCGGGATGATGATGATGGCCTCCGGTGATGGTTTCCCCCACTGGCAGGGTGACGAAACAGGCTCCCGATTGGTTTTTCGTGGCTCTGGACGCTTGCGGCGACGACACTCCTAATCTAGGTTTCTTTCTAGCGGTTTTAGGATTTATAGGAGCACTTGGCGTTTGAATCACGTCAAGGGGACTCCCGAGGGGCCCACAAGCCTGCTAGGCGCGACTAGGGGGTGGTTGCGCCCTGGTGGCTTGTGGCCTCTTTCGGGACTCCTCTCCGGTATCTTTTTGCTCCAGTATTTTTTATATTTTCCAAAAATACTCCCCTGTAAATTTTCAGCCCATTCCGAGAACTTTTATTTCTGCACAAAAACAACACCACGATAGTTCTGTTAAAAACAGCGTCAGTCCGGGTTAGTGCTAATAAAATCATACCAAAAGCATATAGAATTATTGTAAACATGGCATGAATACTTAATAAATTATAGATATGTTGGAGACGTATCAGCATCCCCAAGCTTAATTCCTGCTCATCCTCGAGTAGGTAAATGATAAAAGAAATAATTTATGATGTGTGAATGCTAGCATAGTGCATAAATTTGATTAATGATAGTTCCAAACACTTCTTCTAGCATCATTATATATCATAAACAGTAGATCATCTCATAAAACTTCTCATGATAAAGTAGCAAGCTATTCACATGTTAAAGTATAGACCATAATGTTTCTTGAAAACTAACAAACTATGCTTTGAGTCACCAAACAATTGCAATTCATCTCATTTTCAGGAAGGGTCTATGTAAGAGCTTTGATTTAACAAATTCCACATTCTCAACTATCATATAGTCTTCCATGATTGCTAACACTCAAAGCATATTTTTAGAGCAAATGGCATCCGTCGAACACAGAGAAAGAGAGGGGCTTAAAGTTTCGCCTCCCAACATACCTATCATATAGATAATTGTCAAAAGTAATAATTCATGGTCAAATATATTTGAATGGCCATATATGTTTGTATCTTTCCCCACCACATGATGCTTGCCAAGAAAAAAAGGCGAAATATAGGAAGTGGTGAAGATCACCATGACTCTTGTATAAAGGTAAGTACTAGAAAATAAAAGATAGGCCCTTCGTAGAGGGAAGCATTGATTTGCAGAGGTTCCATAGCTTGAGCTTTTAAAACAAGGATGAATAATAATTTTGAGCGGTATGCTTTCATTGCCAACATAACAACCGAGAGATCTTGGTATCTTCCATGCTAGATATATTATAGACGGTTCCCAAACAGAATGGTAAAGTTTTTACTCCCCCTCCACCAATCAATCACACTCCACGACAAGTCGAATCCACGGGTACCGTCCATACAAACAACAATACTTGGGGAGTTTTGTTTCATTATATTTTTATTTGATTTTTGAGCATGGAATAGGGCATCCCGAATACCAGCCACTTTCTCGTGAATGATAGTGAATCAATACATATCGTGAGAATAACCCCCCTAGCATGGAAGATACTGATAGCCCATAGTCACTATACAGTGATTCAGGCATACAAAATAGAATATTATTTGAAGGTTTAGAGTTTGGCATATGCAAATTTACTTGGAACGGCAGGTAAATACCTCATATAGGTAGGTATGGTGGACTCATATGGAACAAACTTTGGGTTTAAGGGTGTTTGGATGCACAAGTAGTATTTCTACTTGGTGTAGAAGTTTTGGCTAGTATGACATGGAAGCAAGCACCACATGTTGGAGGATCCATAACAATATAACTTCTATACAAATATACCCAAGCGTAACTCATCACGTTGTCTTCCTTGTCCAACTTCAACTAATTTGTTCAAGTTTGAAAATAATTAATGGGTATTCATAATCATAGAATATTTCCAAGATAGTATATTTATATGTGAAATCTCTCATTCTTCAATATTCTTTCATGAATTGTTCAAGTGACCAATGCGGTGTTTGCTAACTTTCAATAAATTTTACCACATATACTTCTTATATGTGAAGTCATTAATCCCCATGGGATAAGCATATAAAACTTATATAATTTCAGATTTATTATATTCAATTCATTCAACCATTTACTCATAGGATATAAGTGAAGCACGAGAGTAAATGACAAAACTACTCCAAAACATATAAGTGAAGATCAGTGAGTAGTCAAACAATTAAGTAGCTATGTGAGGAATTTCTCCCTATCAATAAATATTTTCAGATCTGATTATTTTATTCAACATCAGGCAAAAGAAAAATAGCACTCCAAGAATAGCATGCATCATGTGAACGAATTAAAATTTAGGCTCAACATAGGCTAACCGATAATTGTTGATGAAGAGAGATGGGATGCATAGCATCCCCAAGCTTGGATGATTGAGACTTCTTAAAATATTTACTTGGGGTGACTTGGGAATACCCAAGCTTGATCTTTTGTATCTCATTCAATCCTCTCATATCATGGTTTCACCTATTCTCAAAAACTTCATCCACACAGAACTCGAAAAGAACTCGTGAGATAGGTTAGTACACATAATAATAAATCAACTCTTTATGTAATGCCAAGACAAGTTGCACAATAGTTTTAAAATATTAGGTATTTTATACTATCATTTCCACAATATATATCTATGAACATAGGCTATGGAAACTATAGGATAAGTAGATAGCAAAACTATGACAGCAATCTGTCCAAACAGAGGAGTCTGTAGCAATCTATTAAACTAGTGTATTTATGTAACTCACAAAATTATGAAAATGTAGTAAATGCTATAAAATTTATATGAAAACACTGTGTAAAAGTTTCAGAAACTTTACACGTTCCAGTGAAATATGAAAATTCAAACACTACAGAAAAAGTTTCTGTTTTTAGACAGCACACATCAAACATGTAATGCAAGCATCCTAAAGGCAATTCTTGGAACTCTTTATTGAAAAACAAGATTATAAATAACACCTAACATAAAACAACAAAATAAAATGACGCTCCAAGCAAAACTCATATTATGTGACGAATAAAAATATAGCTCCAAGTTAGATATACCGATAGTGTTGAAGACGAAAGAGGGGACGCTTTCCGGGGCATCCCCAAGCTTAGGCGCTTGATTATTCCTTGGATATTACCTTGTGGGTGCCTTGGTAATCCCCAATATTAGGTTCTTGTCACTCCTTATTCTCCTCATATCGGTATCTCACCCAAATCTTGAAAACTTCAATCACACAAAACTTAACGGAACTTCGTGAGAGGGGTTAGTGTACTAAAGATAAATTATTCACTTAGGTACTGTCAAGACAAGAGTCATAATTGTTCTCAAATTATACCTACTGTATTAAATCATTCCAAAAAATTTATATTACTCAATATAAGGTATTGAAACACTTGAAATAAGCAAACTATGCATGCAAAACAAAATCTATCAAAAACAGAACAGTCTGTAAAGATCTGAATGATCACCATACTTACCTGACTCTACAAATTCTGAAAAATTAGGACAACCCAAGGAATGTGCATATTAATGTTTTTTAAAAATTTCAGAAATTTTTGATGCTCGAGTAAAATCTGATAATTCATATACTGGACACAAAACTTTCTGTTTTTGCACACAATCAAACAAGCAAGTATCCACACTATCCCAAAGGCTTTATTTGGCACTTTATTGAAATAAAAGACAGAAAACATGATTACTACAGTATCTTAATCATGTGAACACATAAAAACAGAAGGTAAAAGTCTTGGGTTATCTCCCAACAAGTGCTTTTCTTTAATGCCTTTTAGCTAGGCATGATGATTTCAATGATGCTCGTATAGGAATAATAATTGAAACATGCAAAAGAGCATCATGAATCTCATGACAAGCACATTTAAGTCTAACCCACTTCCTATTCATAGGGATTTTGTGACCAAACAATTTATGGGAGCAAGAATCATCTAGCATAGGAAGGCAAAACAAGCATAACTTCAAAACCTTGAACACGTAGAGAGGAAACTTGATATTATTGCAATTCCTAAAAGCATATGTTCCTCCCTCATAATAATTTTCAGTAGCATCAGTAAGGAATTCAACAATATAACAAGCACATAAATCATTCTTTTCATGATCTACAAGCATAAAAATTTGTCACTCCCCACATAAGCAATTTTCTTCTCATTCATAATAGTTGGAGCAAACTCAACAAAATAACTATCATGTGACACTTGATTGACATAACTACATTAAATATTAAAATCATGATAATAGGTTTCATGGTTGTCATTACTCGTTATAGCACATGCTTCATCACAATAATCATCATAGATAGGAGGCATGCCATAATCATAATAGTTTTGCTCATCAAAACTTGGGGGACAAAAATATCTTCCTCGTCAAACATAGCATCCCCAAGCTTGTGACTTTGCATATCATTAGCATCATGAATATTTAGAGAATTCGTACTAACAACATTGCAATCATTCTCATCACTCAAATATTTAGTGCCAAACATTTTAATAACTTCTTCTTCTAACACTCGAGCACAACTTTCCTTTCCATCACAAAACACATTAAAAAGATGAAGCATATGAGGCAACCTCACATCCATTTTGTTGTTGTTTCATTTTATAAAACCAAACTAGTGAAAAACAAGAAACTAAAAGATTTGATTGCAAGATATAAATATATACCTTCAAGCACTCACCTCCCTGGCAACGGCGCCAGAAAAGAGCTTGATGTCTACTACACAACCTTCTTCTTGTAGACTCGTGTTGGGCCCCAAGCGCTGAGTTTTGTAGGACAGTGGCAATTTTCCCTCAAGTGCATGACCTAAGATTTATCAATCCATGGGAGGCGTAGGATGAATATGGTCTTTCTTGAACAACCCTGCAACCAAATAACAAAGAGTCTCTTGTGTCCCCAACACACCCAATACAATGGTAAATTGTATAGGTGCACTAGTTCGGCGAAGAGATGGTGATACAAGTGTAATATGGATGGTAGATATAGGCTTTTGTAATCCGAAAATATAAAAAGAGCAAGGTAACTAATGATAAAAGTGATCACAAACGGTATTTCAATGCTTAGAAACAAGGCCTAGGGTTCATACTTTCCCTAGTGCAATTTCTCTCAACAATACTAACATAGATGAATCATATGTAAATATCTCTCGTGCGACAAAGAGTTCACTCCAAAGTCACAAATATCGGAGAACTAATGAAGAAATTATTGTAGGGTACGAAGCCACCTCAAAGTTGTCTTTTCCAATCAATCTTATGAGCTATCCTTATAAGTGTCACAAACAGCCCTAGAGTTCGTACTAAAATAACACCTTAAGATACACATCAACCAAAACCCTAATGTCACCTAGATACTCCAATGTCACCACAAGTACCCATGGGCTTGATTATACGATATGCATCACACAATTTCATATTCATCATGTTGAATCCAACACAAAATACTTCAAAGAATGCCCCAAAGTTTCTACCGGAGATTCAAGACGAAAACATGTGCCAACCCCTATGCATAGATTCCCAAGGTCACGGGAACCGCAAGTTGATCACCAAAACATACATCAAGTGGATCAATAGAACATCCCATTGTCACCACGGATATCCCATCGCAAGACATACATCAAGTGTTCTCAAATCCTTAAAGACTCAATCCGATAAGAAAACTTCAAAGGGAAAACTCAATTCATCACAAGAAGATGGAGAGGGGAAAACTCCATATGATTCATCTATATCCATAAAGCTCGCGGTACATCAAGATCGTGCCATCTCAAGAACACGAGAGAGAGAGAGAGAGATGTCAAACACATAGCTACTGGTACATACCCTCAACCTCGAGGGTGAACTACTCCCTCCTCGTCATGGAGCCCGTCAGGATGATGATGATGGCCTCCAGTGATGGTTTGCCCCTCCTGCAGGGTGCTGAAACGGGCTCCCGATTGGTTTTTCGTGGCTCTGGACGCTTGCGGCGACGACACTCCTAATCTAGGTTTCTTTCCAGCGGTTTTAGGATTTATAGGATCACTTGGCGTTTGAATCACGTCAAGGGGACTCCCGAGGGGCCCACAAGCCTGCTAGGCGCTATGAGGGGGGTGGCCGCGCCCAGGTGTCTTGTGGCCTCCTCGGGACTCAACTCCGGTATCTTTTAGCTCCAGTATTTTTTATATGTTCCAAAAAATTCTTCGTAAATTTCTTGCCCATTTCGAGAACTTTTATTTCTGCACAAAAACAACACCACGGTAGTTCTACTGAAAACAACGTCAGTCCAGGTTAGTTCTAATAAAATCATACCAAAATCATATAGAGTTATTGTAAACATGGCATGAATACTTCATAAATTATAGATATGTTGGAGACATATCACTGGACGCTTTATGATTCAGGATGGACTGGCCAAATTTTTTGCCGGCTTATAATTTAACCCGCCATGCTTCAATTTTGCTAAATCAACCATGGTATTCTTATAGGGCGAGTCATACCCCTATAAATGTTTTTAAGACCATCTACCTCATCAGTAATATTTAAGCCACCCCTTCTTATTCCATCCAGGTAACTCGCCATGTCGAAAACTACCTCCTGCAACTTGGCGGCTTCCCAAGTCTCTAAAGACATCCTTCAAGACTACCAAAAACAAGGATATTTGCCACCTAAGGAAATAATTGGCTGGCGGCCTACCTTTCGAGAAGAGATCCCTAAGCCGGCAGAAGGAGAGGTGGTGATTTTCTTGGACTATCTTCTTAGAGGTTTTTCTCCCCCTGTGTCAAAATTCTTCCGGGACGCCTTGCATTTGTTCAATATTCATCCTCAAGACTTGGCTCCCAATTCTGTATTAAACCTCTGCCAGTTCCAAGTACTCTGCGAGGTGTATCTTCAAATAGAACCCTATGTCTCCCTTTTTAGGGAGTTTTTCTACTTAAACCACCAAACTGAATGTGCCGATGGCCCTAGTCATGAACTTGGCGGGATCTCAATCCATAGGAGGAGAGATGTCGTCTTCCCTGCTGCCGCCCTGCCAAGTCACCCAAAGGGTTGGAATAAAAACTGGTTCTACTATCAAAACACGACCCCGACTAATGAGAACCCCTTGTCGGGTTATAGGCCGAACCGTCTTCCCATGACCTTTGAGCTGCCTGGCTGGGCTTCTTCAAAAGAGAGTGTGTAATATGCCCATGTATATCCAAAGCTGGGGGCCTTACTAGCCAACGGTTTAACTGGGGTGGACCTGACTTGGTGTTGGGTATCTTGGAGCATTCTGTCGTTAAACCATCGAGGCGGCTTGATGCATACTTATTCTCGCGAGTTGAACGACCCTCGGAGGTTTAACAACATCACTTTAGACGCCGACGAAGTAAATTAACTGGTGAAGAAACTTTTGGGTGCAAGTTTGTCCATTTGCAGCCAAGATGGACTGAAGCCCTTTTATATTCATAACCCGACTCCTCCCATAAGGACTTTTTACATCTAATTTTCACCAATGATTTCCCCTTCAACTTCTCACCACTTATATGTTATTTTATTTCCAACTCGATAGGCCACGTCTCCATTTTGGGGTAATAAACGAGCGAAAATTGCCGCCAAGAAGACCAAAGCCCCTCGCACAGCTTCAAAGAACGATAAGGCGGTCGTCGAGGAGTCATATCCCATGGATGGGTCAAAGACAGCCAAAGTTCAATCAGAGGTACAAATCAAATTCCTTTAACTATGCATTACTGAATTCAACTGATATCTCTTTTCCTTAGGGTGATGTTTATATGATCCCGTCTGAAGATGTTGAGGTAATTTCCATCTCCTCCGGCTCAGAGGGCTTATCGCCCAGGAAAACAAAGCGGGTCATTCGGAAAGTACGTTTTTCTCACCCAGATGCTCATTTGGATCTCAATTTTATTTTTAAGCAAACTTAGCATATATCAAGATGCAAGACCCAAAGTGGTAGTGGTGATCTTGCAGCCGGCTTACCCAACAAGCCGGCTACTCGCAAGCGCCCGTCTCAGGTATCTTTCCACTTGATCTCCGTAGCTGTCTTTAAATTATTGATCTCTTTAATCATTTAAATCTATAACCAGGAGTCGCCACCTATGCCGGATGATTCAACTGCTTCTAAGTTGCCACCAGTCGTGATCAACTCAGGGTGAGTTCCTCTCTTGTTGATTTTATTACCTTTACACACTTTTTAGCACTTCACTGATAACGTCTCCTTATTTCATAGGGTCAGGCCAAATCTAAGAAGAGGAAGGTTGGTCGGTCGTCAACCAATCCCGAGGCCCCTAACTGGGAAGTCCTGCCTCGGCTGCTCTCGAAGTTCAAGCGAGTCATCCTGATGATCATCAGGAGACTCAGGTTGATGTTACTCCTCAACCTGATCCACCAAGTCCCAATGTTGTGGGCGTTGAGGCTGACCCGGCGGCGAATCATGGCCTATCTACTCCTCCCAAGACAGTTGTGGAAGCTCCTTGTGGCAAGAACGAGGAGGTTGTCATTACTGGGTCAGGTTATGCCGTCCCTGGAGTGTCAAAAGTGTTGACCAAGATTGTTACTAAGGATGAAGCAGAACTGCCACACAAAGGCAAAGCCAAGCTAGAGCTTCCGAACTATGAAAGCATGAGCTCTGAAGAACTCCATGCCGGTTACCTGGATCGCCTTCCCACAAGCCGAGAGATGGAACTCGATCTTGTTAGTATGATGAAAAACAAATACGAGGTATGTTGCTTTCTATTGTGTACTTGATGTATCCCTATCTAGTCCCCAAAGGGACGGCTCAATTTCTTGATTTGATTCGGGTCTTTGATAACCATAACTATAACTTTCAACCTATAGCCCCCAAGGGTCGGCTCATCTTCTTGAGGGGATCCGGGTATTTTGTATATGTTTATATAATTTCGACCTGTAGCCCCCAAGGTCTTGCTCGTGTCCTTGAGGTGAGCCGGGTCTTCTCCATATCCTTGTCTTAGAAAAAGTTGTTATGCATTAGCCCCCAAGTGTCAAGGATATTGCTTGCAGTTTCCTTGAGACCCTTCATAATCCTTCATTGAATAAGATTGAAACTTGTGCTCTTTATTATTGTTGAATACCCTAGCTCTTTTACTCAGAAAGCCTTATGGGAAGCCGAGTCAAGTATGACCGGCTTGAAGAAAAAAATTGGTAATAGGGAAAAGCGCCCAAGCCGCTGCTGAAGAGAAGCTGCGCCTCACTTTGGAAGAATTGGACAAAATCAAGGTGATTTTTGAAAAACAAAAGGAAGCCTTTGATGTTGAGAAGACCACCTTGCTGAAGCGCGCAGAAAATGCGGAGTGCTAGCTGAAGCCCATTGCCGAAGAATTGGCCGGGTTAAAGCGACATATTGTCACTATGACTCAGGCTATCTTTGGTAAGTCGCCCATTGTAACTTGCAAAAATTTCACGTTTTGTAGGTATAACTCCTGACGGCTTTGATGCTCACTTTGTTTTCTACAGGTCCTAGAACTTCCAACTTCCAAGATAACAACCTACTTATGCTGAAAGCCGTGTATACTCTAGTTGAGCAACTCCACACCAGAGGCCGGCTTGCCATCAAAGCTGTAATGGGGGAGAAAGAGTCAATGACACTCACCAATGATATGTTTAAAGTGCTTTCCACTATTCCCAAGCAAATCGACGAACTGAAAAGATGATCCGCCCGCTCTGGTGCGGCCACAGCTTTGAGTCGGGCTTTCGTCTATGCCGACATGCTTGATCGAGAAGAAATGGCCAGAGGCTTTCCAAAGCTTAAGGATGACGGCACAACTTTTGGTGAACCTAACTACCTGAAGTGCGTCAAGACGGCTCGAGTGTTGTCCACGCGACTCGTTGTTGGGATGGGCTTAACAAAATACCAGGCGGCTTATGACGCAAACAACTCGTGAATTCAGCCGCCAGTTTTATATCAGTGGATTTGGTTCCTCAGTGCAGTAAGCATACTTTTGCTTCTGAAGTTGACCCATCCCTTATTATAAATGAAGAGGCTATATTCCACGCCCTAACTCATTGCAACTAGGACGTGGACAATATTCAGATATTAGAGCCCGCAGAGGTAGCAGAGGATGACCCAGAGGTGGCTCAAGCGAGGGAACAACCCAAGGCTAACCCAGACGGCGAAGGAAATATAGCCTAGGCATAATGTAAAAACAATTTAAGTCGCTTGTAGCCCCCAAATGTTGGGTCAAGCAAATATTTTGAGACTCTTGACTGGAGTCTGTAATAGGAGTAGCTTTTCATGTCTCCTGAAACTTTGTCATGCCTTCGTGCATGTTTTGCTTTGGTGAAGGTGTTTAACCTTGAATTCCGCTTCCCTTTTACAATGATTGCATATTGCTTCACTCTTTTGCTTGCCTTGAATATTTCTTCCATGCTTTGATGACGTTTTAGAGCATTTAGAGCCGTCCAAGAGATTTTAATATCCAGAGCTTCAAACTTTGTTTGGATGATCTTTAACCAGTCATAATACAATGATGATTAGCAACTCGGACGTTTCTTCCTGAGCCGGCAATTAAATAACATTACCTACAAAAAAGTGTGGTAGACATTTCCAACATCAAGTGTTGTGTTATAAGCCGGCACAATAGGCTCAGCAACAAAGGATTGGCTTTCGAGGCTCAGTCAAACAAACCGGTTTTTAGACTCCAACATGGTTTCAAAATCAAAGTTGCATAATAAACATAAATAGTGATATATTATTCAAATAATGCCATATAATGTAAAAGTTATGTAGGCTTTTGAAGCTTGACATAAAGATTGGCTTTCGAAGCTCGAGTCTTGCTTCAGTGAAGCGGGTATGATAACCCTTGGTTTATCCTAGCTCTCTTCATGCTGGCTCTCTCGCGACTTAAGCCGATGTTTTAACCTTAAGGAGTTCAGGGTTCCAAAAAAGTATTGTCTCTTAAGAGTACATGGGGTCACCTAATCGGAGTCGCATCAAGCATGCATGCAGGTTTAACCACATATGACATTTTTCTTTTGTTGGGTCAAGAGGGTAAGAAAGCAGAACTCGATGAGTTGGAAGCCCCCAAATGCCCAATATTTTTGTGGCGTTTTTGCCGGGTCACAAAGGTGAGAAAGCTGAACTCGATGAGTTGGAAGCCCCCATGCCCAATAAATAAAGACTCAAGCCAAGTTTACGGCCAAAACGACAAGAACTCCAAATTTCGGGTAAGCTGGCTTTATTAAAATATAAATGAGTACATAATTCGAAGGAAAAAATACAATAGTAACTGAGACGGTGACTCTAAAGATAATATGGCCATAAATGAGCAGTGCTCTAGGCTGGCTAATTTCCTTCTTGGTGGTATATGATCTTCTTTGCAAACCTTCCAATCAATATGATTTCAAACTCAAATACTAATGATACTGACCGCTGTTCATCTTCTTGGGGTTGCTTTGGAAGCCACCTTGATTATTGTGTTGATTGTTCTGGATAGGATGTTGTCCATTGTTGTTATTTGCCTGATGATGGAAACCAGCGCCTATGCTGGCCTGCGACCCATCAGGACCATGTTGGCCGGGGTGCACACCACCATTACCTCCAAGATGACTTTGGAAAGCCTGGTTACAGAATTCCTGCATGACGTAGCAGTTTTCCTAAGAATGGGCAGACGGCTTATCTGGGGTACTATGCTTAGGACATGGTGATTTGAGTGCCTCTTCATAGTTGCGAGGCTTATTCCAATTGTAAGCTCCTTCAGGACGGCCATTACGACGTTGGTTTTTAAAACCAACATTAGTATTGGCGATGAAATCTGACCCGCCATCTGATTATTTCATTTTACCATTGTTATTCTGGTGCCCCTGGTTAGAAGTATGGTTATGTTGACCCTTGCCACCTTCATCTTTCCTGCCTTTGCTAGTTTCATCCTCATCTGAACCGGGGTCCTTTGTGCCATCTGATTTGATGTACCAAGTGAGGACATCCATTAAGACGCCCATGTCTTGCACCTTTCATTTGAGTCGCCCAAGCTTCAGGACCAGTGGCTGGAAGCGGCAATTCTTTTCCAGGACCAGGACGACTTTAGTCATCGTGATGCTATCTGATGAGTGTATAATCTTCGGGACCCAGCGAGTCAAGTGAAGGGTGGAATCATCGACTCGCTAGACGCAATATTGAAGGTCCATGGTCGTCATTGGCCTTTTGCATGTTCCTTGGAAGTTCTTTATGAAACACTCTTTAAGCTCTGACCAAGTATTGATGGAATTGGGCGATAGATTTTTCAATCATGTTCAAGCCGGCACTTCAAGCATCATGGTCAGGTACTTGGCGCACATTGCGTCGCTGATATAGAGCATGTCCATTGCCAACTCGTAACTTTCGATCCAAGTCGTCAGCTCAAGATCTGCCGTGTAATTCGGCACCTTATGAGGCCCCTTGAAGTCTTTAGGCATACGCTATACGCGGAGAGCTAGCGACAGACAAGGTATCCCAATTTTCCTACTATTGGTTCCAATTTCCGTTTGAGGAGGTTGCTGCTGGTTCACCTATGCTGCTCCCTCCGCCTCTGCTTGTTGCGTCCTCCTAGATGCATACACAACTTCCTGTGCTCCTAGCAGTACATGCTAGGTTGGGAAAACTTGGGGTTGTTGCCTGCGTCCACTACTAGAGATAGCCAAAGATTCCAAATGGCGATTTTGACTATAGCTGGCGTATGGAGTGGAGTGCATCCGATCGCGACTGCAGGAATACTGAGCTTGCTGCACCACCATTGTTTTCAACATCTCGATGGCGTTCCTTGCCTCAATATCAACATGGGTGTGCCCCAATATGGGTAATGTTTCCAAGTGTCAGGTTGCATCTAGCATGTTGTCAACAAGGTTAGAGAAGTGACCCCACGGTGTCTAAAAACGCTATGGTGGCGAAGGAACTGGCGGTGGCCGGGGCAGCTCGTTCTGTTGATTCGTAAGTGGTTGCCCAACCCCCAGCGTCTGCTGAGGGGTGTTCAAGAGCCGTTGTGGCTCGAGGTTTAGTGGCAGCCGGCTTCGATGTCTGCTTTGGTAAACCGCCTCGGATGCCCCTTTTTGGCACTCAAGCTGTCATGCCTCGGCCTTAAGGTGCCCCGACTCATCATGCATGTGGGCCTGTAGTTCTGTCATCCTGGCGCTCTTAGCCTCAATTTCCCTCTGCAACTCACCCATCTGTTCTCTCAGCTTGATCAACTCCACGTTACGCCCTTCTTGGTTTTCTGATGTAACAGGACTCTTGACAAACTTGGCCATCTCTACCATAAGATCAGCCATTGCCTGAGCCGGTGTCTTGCCCGACCCGCCTGACCCGGAAGCCGCTCCGAGCGTGGATGAGTTTTGAGAGGACGTGACTCCTACCATGTAAGCGGTGATTTGCCAAGTTAACTCTTGGACTTCCTCAGGGGCTTCGACCTCCAAAGAACCTCTGAGTATACCATCATAGGGAGGGCGAATCGACTCAGTTTCTCCCATAGAGGAGTTACCATTTGAATCACTAGACATGTCGTCGATGCTTGGCGGCTCATCCATGAGGGAAACTCCCTGAGTAAAACCCCTGACCCGGTCGTGTGGGCCGAGCCGGCTCGTTAGTGTCGATGTAGAAATCGGGCTCGGTGATGGTCGTACCAAACCGATCACGGGAAATCGGGCGCTCATATTCGGACAAGCCGCCCTGGATCCCCTGGACTGGATCGTCGATGCAGATCTTGTCGTGGCGGCTTTTGATCATCTAATCAACCGTGAACTTCCCGAACCCTGGATAGGTTCCCTTTTAGGACTCCATCCCACCGGACGAGAGCCCCACTGTGGGCGCCAACTTTCGTGGTTTTGTCACAGCAGATGTCCTTGTGCAAGGACTTAGGTGTGAGGCCATCGCCGATAGGTGGCGACTCAAAGAGATCGAACGAGAGCAGGAGGCGGGTTTACCCATGTTCGGCCCCTTCGATGGAGGTAATAGCCTACGTCCTGCTTTGTGTCTATGTTAATGGAGATCTCGATTACAAGGATGCGGGATCACTAACCTCGCTTTTGAGGGTGTCTAACTTAAGTTTATTGGCCTCAAGGGCTCGCCTTTATATACAGGTCGAGACCTTGAGTCCTACAAGAGTCCGGGTCATAATACGACCCCGTGACCTAACACATATCTATCTTGTCTTGTCTATCAAGCAAGGAAAATCTTCTGCGTCTTCCACCTCTTGGGCTCCAAGCCGTCGTCTTCATATGTTGGGCCGCCATCCAGCTTATCAACAAACCGTCTTACCTTCCCTTTCATCACAACATGGCCCATCTTGAGCATAATCATTAAGCCACCAGTATGTTGACCCGGCCCATCAAGCGGGTCATACCGTGGGGTTATATCCCCGACATTAGGCCCCAGGTTGATTTGAATTCGTTCATGTCAATACGGCCGAAGATGAGATATACCCCCCTAAATGTATGCAGCTCTGAAGAATTTGAATTGTGAAACCCTGCATAAGTTAGTGTAAAAAAGAATGGGTATTTATAATGGTTTTGATATGAATTGTGAGAAGAACTATCATGGTTTTGTCACGACAGATGTCCTCATGCAAGGACTTAGGTGTGAGGCCATCACCGACGGGTTGCAACTCAAAGAGATCAAACAAGAACGGGAGGCGGGTTTACCCAGGTTCGGCCCCTCCGATGGAGGTAATAGCCCACCTCCTGCTTTGTGTATATATTAATCGAGATCTCGATTACAAGGATGCGGGATCGCTAACCTCACTTTCAAGGGTATCTAACTTAAGTTTATTGGCCTCAAGGGTTTGCCTTTATATACAGGTCGAGACCTTGAGTCCTACAAGAGTTCAGGTCATATTATGACCCCGTGATGTCACACATCTCTATCTTTTCTTGTCTCTTAAGCAAGAAAAATCTTCAGCGTCTTCCACCTCTTGGGCTCCAAGCCACCGTCTTCATATGTTGGGCCGCCATCCGACTTATCGACAAATCGCCTTACCTTCACTTTCTTCACAGAACGGCCCATCTTGAGCATAATTGTTAAGCCGCCAGTATGTTAACCCAACCCATCAAGTGGGTCACATCGTGGGGTTATATCCCCGATAGGAACTTAACATAATTTTGTCATAGAAGTTCACACATTATTTCAGAATGATCTCTGAAAGAATTTTTCCTGCGAGATAGGTTTTGGAGAATCACCGTAGCAGAAGATAATAAGTGGAACATTTTAGGGAGTGATAAACAGATGCCTTCATGTTACTCTATTGCCGCCACTTGTGGAAACATAGGAATGCTATTGTCTTCAGAGAGGCCACACCCTCCCTCGCGACCACTTTGAAGGCTTACCATGGCGATGTCATGCTATGGCGTGTCAGGTTTACAAGCGTCCAACACTCCCACATTGACGTTAGGATGCACATTTTCGTGCAACATTGGCCGCCTTGATTGTTCTCTCGTGTGCTCTTTGTGCACCTTCCCTGCCGCCCCTCCTCCAACTTTGAATTCTGAATTTTTGAATTTTGTGTAGGAACCTAGACTGACGCCATGTATGTATGTTATGAATACATATCTTGGGGTCAACCCCTTTTATGAAATTCAGGTGGGGGAGTGAAAGTGCTAGTTATCAACTAGAGGGGGGGTGAATATGCAATTTTTATCAAAAGCTTCAAACATTAAATGTATTCAAAGTAAGCGGAAGCAATTTAGGATCAGGTAGGGATATCTATAAAGGATTTATGCAAGGCTAAGAAAACAATGAAGACATTCAGATAGGTACATCATAATCATCATGAAAACTAAGATGTATCGAAGATAAACTTAGACATTATGAAGATAAACAGTAAGAAGGAATGTCTTTCGTGAATCTCTCTAGGTAAGATAAACAAGCAATGGCTTCTCAATGCAATGCAGAATTTTAAGAGTGAGAGATAGAACCAGTTGCTTGATGAAGACACATGATTTGTTGGACTAGTTCCAGTTGCTGTGACAATTGTACGTCTAGTTAGTGAGGCTGAGTTTGAACTCAGAAGACCTCGTCTTCACCTTATTCCCCTTGAGCCGATGTCACTTAGACGACGCCCAATCACTCAGGTAAGTCTTCGGGGGAGACTTCTGAAACCCCTACAAACTTGGTCACCAGGCACCCCACAATGACTCTTCGACGCTCTAGACCATGGTCACCCGGCAATCCACAATGACTCTTGGATGCGCTAGACCATGACGCCTAATCGCCTGGAAGATCATAGTCTTCAAGTGTAATAAGTCTTCAGTTCTCTCAAAACAAAATGACTTCGCTGATGCTCAAACACATTAGCTCTAGGTGTTTAGGTGTATGCTCGGAGGATAGTTCTCTCTCAATGTCTTCAAGGTGGGTTGCTCCAAAATGACAACAACCGTATCTCTCTCTCAGCAGTCACCTACTTATGGTGGAGAGGGTGGGCCATTTATAGACAGAAGGCAACCTGACCTGATATGAACAAAATAACCCTGGGTCAATGGCCATATATGAGGATTGGTCCAAGATATTTTGATACCGCATCACACACATTTCATGATCAAGAACTTTTTACGATGTATTTGATTTTCAAATTGCTTTGAGACAAAAAATGAAGTTACATTGGCAATTGAAGGTGTTTGGATGGCAATAACATTTATGTGCAGTGAACTTGCAACTATATGAATGTGTGTTAAATATGGAGTAATTCAGGGTGTATTAGGTCCTTTTAAACATTTAAAGAGTTTTTTAGACATTTCATGTGCATAGTTAAAATTTGAACTTCAGTTAATTAAGCACATACTGGAGTGCACCTGAATGGGCTGAAAATCAACTATTTGTCACTGGATACATGTTTTAGTCCCATCCAAGAAATTGAAATTAAACGAATTCCAAACCTCAAGGTATTTTGCCTCGGTCGTAGACTTTGAGAAGCCGTGTATTAAAATTGCAGTAAATCCAAATATCGTGAGGAATTCATGAAACTTGGCATGGTGTCAAGTCATGGCGCATGTGTGTTGTGGTAAAAACAATGCCTAGTTCGAGACAAGTTTTGCCACAAACCTCTTCCAAACCAAAGATTCTCACAAGAAGTCATGTGGTTCCAGAAGGGACAGTTCACATTTTATGTGAGAAACAACATCTAATGTCTGTTCTCACCTTGAATTTATTTCTAGAGTCTCCATAGAGTAACATGAATATGTCGTGCAAAACAATGGAATCTTACAGAGTTCGTTTGGCCATTTAAGTAAGTCAATTGAGTTTTCTAGGCATTCAATGTGCAGAATTCAAATTTGAACTACAATTACTGCACGGTCCAGCTCATGAAAATATGTCAAGAAACCATACATGTTTCCCTCGCTCCATGTTTGGGTCCCACACAATAAATGGGAATGAATTTCAAACATATCATCGTCTTGGATCGATCGCAAACATCAGGAAACATAGTTTTTAAATTCATGTAAATGCAAACTTCGACAGAAATTCATGAAATTTGGGCATCCTGCCATCAATTGCCCTGTTGTGTGTGTTGTCGTAAAAAGATGCCCAATTTTGGACAAGTTTTGGCGCAAAGCCTCTTACAAACCAGAGGTTCTCACAAGAAAGTCGTGTGTTCCGATAGGGAAAGTTCACATTTTATGTGTGAAACATCATCTCTTGTCTCTTCTGGCCTTGAATTTATTTCTGGAGTCACCATAGAGCAACTTTCTGACAGTCATGCTAAACTATGGATTTTTTTCCAGGCTTCGTGAGACCGGTTTAACACATTAATTGAGTTTTCTAGTCGATTAATGTGCGTAATTTAAATTTGAACTAAAATCACCAGGTCCAACACATGAAAAATAGGTGGAAAATTTGCCTTTCCCTAGATTCATGTTTAGGTCCCACGCAAGAAATTGGAATGGATTTCTAACATCTCATTGACTGTTGGCTCGGCCGCAAACATTGAGATGCTTGGTTTTCAAATGCCCTTAAATCCAAAACTCGTCAGAAAA
The DNA here is from genome assembly GCA_022496015.1 of Hordeum marinum. Classification (NCBI taxonomy): domain Eukaryota; kingdom Viridiplantae; phylum Streptophyta; class Magnoliopsida; order Poales; family Poaceae; genus Hordeum; species Hordeum marinum. Next base: position 365,726,049 of record CM039676.1, on the reverse strand, counting down.
TCATAAAACTTGGTATGGTGTGGTGACAAGGGCAAACACATGCCATGGTAAAAAACATTGTCCAAATTGGACATGTTCTTGCACAACCCCCTTACAAAACGGAGCTCCTCACAAGAAGCTTTGTGGTTTCGATTGTGAGTATATATGCATGTCACATATGCGGGCGAAAAGACATCTGATGCATCTTCTCCCCTTGATTTTGTTTATATAAACAACATAGACATGTAGGTGCGAAGTGCAAAAAAATGAATAAATTAAGGGATCGTTTGGCTTTTAATTACATTAATTGAGTTTTCGGTGCATTATTTAATGTGCATAATTCAAATTTGATCTACAATCACAAGGTCCGGGGTGGCAAAATGGGTTGAAAAATCATACATGCGCCCTTGGATTCATGTGTTAGGTCACATGCAAGAAATGAGGACGAATTTCAAACATCTAATTAAGCATGTTGGCTCGACCACAAATATCGAGAAACTTGGTTTCCAAATTCTAGTAAATCTTAAACTCTCTCAGAAATTCATGAAACTTGGAATGGTGTCATGACAAGGCACACATATATCATGGTAAAAAAATACTTCCTCCATTCCCTTATACAAGGCAACAACCCAGATTACAAGTACCAAGGTAAAAATTAATGTCCGCTTTGCATGCCAAGTTTTCTTTTCGTTAACCGGGATCATTAATATGCCACATGCATGAAAATAAGGAATAAGAAGAAAGAAGCTAAGTGTCATTATGACTACATGCATGTAAGTATTAAATAAGTTGCTACTAGGAGAAAACACCATTAATTTTTACCTCAATTACTATTGGTGGCCTTATATAGATGCAAAATGTATTTTCCATAGTGGCCTAACGGAATGGAGGGCGTACCAAGTTGGACATGCTTCGTCACAAGCCTCTTACAAACATGAGGTTCTCACACAATAAGCTACGTCTAGTGGTTCCGTTAGGGAATATATGCATGCCACATCTGCGGGTGAAAAAGGACATCCGATGCCTCTTCTCTTCATGATTTTTTCCTAGAAACAACATAAAGCAATAGGTGTGTACTGCAAAATTATGAAATTATGAACGGTTTGTATGGCTTTTTTATATATTAATTGAGTTTTATGTGCATTTAATGTACATAATTCAAATATGAACTGTGTCACAAGGTCTATGTTGGGCAGGGCCTCATCATATAAAGCACAAATATGTTGTGGTATTTTTAGTATCCACTTTGAGAGAAAGAGCAAGCATTATTAATAGCCAACAAAGGCATTTTGGAACAAAAATCTGTCATGTTACCATCAAACGGGCATATTATTTATAATTCATGGACGTTCTACGGGCCATTTACGTGCGGGACACGTGTCGCTCTCTGTATTGGCAAGGAGGTAGCGTGCGGACAGGTGTTTGAGTAGACGGGTGGCGTGCGACCAGTGTCCTACGCATGCTCATCGGGGTGGTATGTTCTTTGTCGGTTGTAAAAGATGTTTCAGACTGAATACTCATATGCAAACCGAGGGCAATTGTTCCTTCCCTACTAAGCCAAGTGAATATCTAGCACGAAGAATTTTTTTCATTGCATCATCGCGAATGGTTGTGAATGATGTCCCGTGTGTCCTTCTGATGCTTAGCTTCTACCAGTGCTAATTGCTGAAGTTGCCATGTATGCAAAGAAATCTGATGTGGGAAGGTAACTAAGGAGAGATATGAGTGTGGTGACCACATGAAGAAACAATGACAAGTGCGTGAACCTTGGCAAAACACTTAAATGAAGGAAACTAACCAATGCATGCAAGAGTTTAGTTGCTAAATCATTAAATGAAGGGACCTTAGCAACAATGTATTGTGGACTTGAATTGCTAAGACATTTAATACACTAAGCACCCCATGTAAGCACCAATCGATGCATTGACAGCGGGAGTCAGGTAAGATTTGAATCTGTCATATTGGATAAATTTTCATTTGTCAAATTGGAAACATTGAGATTTGTCCAATTTTGCAGGAACAAAATCACTACTGTGGTGCAATTTTGCAACTTAAATTCAGTAATCATAGATTTCATTCATAGATCAAGCATTGGTCTTTGTACAAAATAGTTCAACTCGATAGCTAAATCGAACAAACTTTTGCCCATTTGTTGCCAACCATGTACTGAAATAGCTAGTTCAACTATATATACTAGCTAATTTAAATTACGTGGTACAGTTCAACCATATCTATAGTTAGATGAACTAAACAAAATAGCCCCTAAATACTACTCTAGAGGGGCTTCGTGCTACTGCTAGTAGCCTTCTCCTCTATCGAGCGCGTTTAGTAAGAGGCAGAGGAGGAGAATCCTACCGACGAACTGGAGGAGTCGAATTCGTCAGCTGCCGCTGCTACTCTCCGCCGCTCCTGACACGCCTCCTCGAAGAAGCGAGACTCCGCGTAGACCTCCTCATTCCATGCCATAACTGCGTCGTCTGTTGCGACCACGGTGGCGGTGAGCATATGTGCGTGCTCGACCTAGTGCTCCTCCTCCTCATGTAGGAAGTTGATGTAGCACGCTAGGCCACTGATGCAAAAGCCAAGCAGCTGTGCTTCAGTGGCGGCCTCCTCCTCCCGCCTTCGGGCCGCGGTGGCGGAGCGAGTAATGGCCCCGGCGGTTGACCATGGGGTGGCTGCCAAGGCGGACGCTGGTGTGGTGGCAGACAAGAAGGCAGCTGATGGGGTGGCGAAAACGGTGGCCAGCGATGCGGTGGGGGTGATGGCGGTCGTCGGCAGCAGCTGCCTTCAGGCAAATGTAGAGGAGTGTGTGGTGGGTGTCATGCACACAGCCAACAAGGACATCACATGCACTACATGCTTCCGGGTACTGTGCCGCCAACATGGTACAACCTCCCAGCTGGAGCTGCCCTCTGGCGGAGTGGGCAGAGCGACAATGACGGACAAGTGCCATTGGCGATTGGGGGAGAACCAAACTTGGGAGGCTACGGGCAGGGAGGGGATCAATGTGATGTGGAGATGCCGGTCATGAGGGTTTATAAAGCAGATGGCCAAGGCGAGCCGTGCAGGAAGCTTGCGTGGTTGCGCGGGAACGGGGAGCTTGAACGCATTCCTGCACGGGAACGGGAAGCCCAAAAGAAACGTTGTGCGCTCCTGAAGCATTGGGTGTTTGGGGCATTTCGGCGCGCCGAGCGGGAAACTTGTAGGCTCGCGAAGCGTGCACTGGAATCCTCGTGCGGCGACACGGTGACAAGACGGGATGGAGGTGGGAGAAATGACAAGTACGCAGACGGTTAATAATAATAAACTGTTTGAGTTTTATTACAAAGCAAATGACCGTTTTGTACGTACCGTCGCGAATGAATGTATGAATGAGGTGGTTGATGCGACTGTTGGAAATATACCCTAGAGGCAATAATAAATGGGTTATTATCATATTTCCTTGTTCATGATAATGGTTTATTATCCATGCTAGATTTGTATTGATCGGAAACTTAGATACATGTGTGGATACATAGACAACACCGTGTCCCTAATATGCCTCTAATAGACTAGCTCGTTGATCAAAGATGGCTATGGTTCCCTAGTCATGTACATGAGATTCATTTGATAACGGGATCACATCATTTGGAGAATGATGTGATGGACAAGACCCAAACTACAAACGTAGCATATGATCGTGTCAGTTTATTGCTACTGTTTTCTGCATGTCAAGTATCTGTTGCTATGACCATGAGATCATGCAACTCACTGACACCGGAGGAGTACCTTGTGTGTATCAAACGTCGCAATGTAACTGGGTGACTATAAAGGTGCTCTACAGGTATCTCCGAGGGTGTCTGTTGGGTTGGCATGGATCAAGACTGGGATTTGTTACTCCATGTGACGGGGAGGTATCTCAGGGCCCACTCGGTAATACAACATCACAATAAGCCTTGCAAGCAATGTGACTAAGTGTTAGCCACGGGATCTTGTATTACGGAATGAGTAAAGAGACTTGCTAGTAATGAGATTGAACTAGGTATAGAGATACCGACGATCGAATCTCGGGCAAGTAACATACCGAAGAACAAAGGGAATATCATACGGGATTAACTGAATCCTTGACAAGAGGTTCAACCAATAATATCTTCGTATAATATGTAGGAACCAATATGGGCATCCAGGTCCCGCTATTGGTTATTGACCATAGAGGTGTCTTGGTCATGTCTACATAGTTCTCGAACCCTCAGGGTCTGCACACTTAAGGTTCGGTGATGTTTCGGTAGTATAGAGTTATGTATGGTGGTGAGCCAAGGTTGTTTGGAGTCCCAGATGAGATCCTGGATGTCACGAGGAGCTCCAGAATGGTCCGGAGGTAAAGATTGATATATAGGAAGTCCTGTTTTGGTCGCCGGAAAAGTTTTGGGCTCATCAGTAGTGTACCGGGAGTGTTGGGAGGGTACCGGGGGACCATCGGGAGGGGTGTCTCGACCCAAGAGGCTACATGGGCTGTGGGAGGAGGTAAACCAGCCCTTGGTGGGCTGGCCGAAGCCTCCTCTAAGGGCCCATGCATCTAGGAAAGAATGGGAAAGGAAAAAACCCAAAGAAGGGAAGGAAAATCCAAATTAGGAAGGAGTCCTAATAGGATCCCACCTCCCTTGTGGGAGGTGGATTCCCTCCCTTGTTTGGTTTGGCCGAACCTACTTGGAGTAGGGGCCAAGGCTGCCTCCTCTCCCCTTCCTCCTATATATATTGAGGGATTTCTAGGGCAGCCCCTAACCCTAATTGCCACGTGATGCCCTCTCTCTCCCTCTAGATTTTTTCTCCACTAGAGTTGTTCGGTATTAACGAAGCTCTGTCAGACCAGCTCCACCACCACCATCACCATGCCGTCGTGCTGCCGGAGAACTCATCTACCTCTCCACCCTTGCTTGCTAGATCAAGGAGGTGGAGATCGTCATCAAGCTGTACGTGTGCTGAACGCGGAGGTGTCGTCCGTTCGGCACTAGATCGGAAGGACCACAATAGGATCGCGGGACGACTCGTGATGAGATCGCGGGACGGATCATGATTGGATCATGAAGACATTTGACTACATCAACCGCGTTTTTTAACGCTTCCGCTCAGCGATCTACAAGGGTATGTAGATTCACTCTCCCTCTCGTAGATGCTCATCACCATGGATAGATCTTGCGTGTGCGTAGGAAAAAATTTGTTTCCCATGCAACATTCCCCAACAGCGACCTCAACGTGACGTGCTAGCGTCCGTGCGCACCCGCTCTGCTGGCGTCCACGCGTGAATGATCATGCATGTTTGGGGAGCCATATGGAAGCGATTGCACCGCTCCCGGCACCACCATGCAGTTAAGCACTGCAAAAACTACCATGCCATTGATGCGGCCATTAACCTTCATCTCTTCCACCTTCCGATCGTGCCACACAACCCAAGAAGCACACCCACGATGGCAACTAATAGAGAGAGGATACACATCTCTTCGTCGCTTCAACCTTCTCGTGTGGATGTAATGGCGGCTACCGGCGCCGAGCGGCAGTTCGCCACTATTGTCAAAGTGGACACACACATCAAGAAGACGGACCCCTCGATGGTGTACACCAATAGCCCGGTCGTGGTGGTGAACTCCATCAACATGTTGGAGCAACTGCTTGCTGAGGATGACAAGTACAAAGTGGTCGGCTTCGACCTCGAGTACACCGGCGGTCTTGCCGGGCATGATCAGAAGGTTGTCGTCGCCCAGTTGTGCATGATCCATCATGTGCTCGTGTACCACTACTTCCTGGCCACAAGGCCTTGGGAGCGTTTTGCCAGGTTTGTCAACAACCCAGACTACAGGTTCGCAACAGTGGACACCACCAACGATCTAAAGGTGCTCAAGACTTCGGGTTTGTCCTGCGAGAAGCTTCTCAACATCCAAGGTCAGTACAGGGTCCGATGCAGCGAGAACAAGAAGCAGAAGGACTCCCTGGTTGACCTCGCCGCGGCCATCATCCACCCCTACTACCGAGACATGAAGGCTGAGTGCCACAAGGACAAGACTGCCTGGCACACGGCCTGAGTGAACGAACTAGATGAAGAACATATCAACTACACGGCCAAGGACGCGTACACCAGCTACGAGATATACAGGAGGATCATTGACATGAGGAAGTGCCTCCTTCCTGCAGACGACGAGGTATAGCCACAAGCAGAGTAGTGTAGGCAACCATGGTCAGAAGAACAATATGATTTGGTGATCGTCTACTTCTTGTAAATTTATATTGAGTAATGTACACGTGTTGTGTAGTCACTTATGTAATTGTACGTTCAAGTTGGTTATGCAAAAATAATGTTGGTGTTCTATAGACAGAGCATATAGATGTTGTGCAAACAGAGCAAATCACATCTCATACAATTATTAGCAGCAATCGTGTGCCCACAACACACACAGGTTGTCAGGATGAATTGTTTGGATTATTATTGGTCTTCCCACACATGTCTGATGAATGAACTGTTTGCCGGGTACCCACAAGACACACGGTTGTCAGGATGAATCGTTTGGGTTATTATTAGTCTTCACACACAATTCTGATGAATGAACAATTTGTCGGGTATCACACATGCCTTTTTAGGCTAACTCGTTTGTGTTCTTCTGCATCAGCGCAAATAGTTTGTCCGAGTGAACTGTATGTCACACTATGCACACGTATATAGTTTGTTAACCATTTCTGTTATCTTCCATAATCACAAACCGTTCATAAGAACAAACTCTATGCAACGCAGCACACACGCAACTATTTTTTTGAACCGCATTTGCTTGTTCCTTCATCGCGCACGGTTTTCGTCATTGGCGACGGAGCTTGAACTATACCGTTTGCGATTGATAGATCACACACGGTTTTATCGAAGGGTATCTGATTGATGTGTCGTCTTTGCACCATCCCGCGGTAGTGGTTGAAGACTTTGTAGGTGTGCGGATCCTTTCCATAACCAAGCATGAAACCCTCATGTCCTTTCGGTGCAAATTTTGATGTGTGGTATGGATCCCTAGTCCAGCATTTTGCACCGAAGACTTTGAAATAACTTAGATTGGCTTTCTTACCAGTCAGAAGATGATATGATGTATTCTTGAAAAACTTATTAAGATAAACTCTGTTGATTATGTGGCAGGCAGTGTCAATGGCTTCAGGCCAAAATCTGTTAGGGGTCTTGTATTCATCAAGCATGATGCAAGCCATCTCTATGAGAGTCTTGTTCTTGCGCTCGACGGCACCATTCTGCTGACGTGTATAAGGATCAGAGAACTCATGAGTGACACCTAAGGTGTCAAGATAAGTGTCAAGACCTGTGTTCTTGAACTCAGTGCCGTTGTCACTCCTTATGTGCTTGAACTTTACGTCATAGTTGGTCATGCACCTATTGACAAAGCGCCTGAAGACATCCTGCACTTCAGTCTTATTGAGTAAGATGTGCACCCAGGTGTATCTAGAGTAATCATCAACAATCACGAAGCCATAAAGATTTGCAGTGGTAGAGACGGTGGAATAATGAGTCGGGCCAAACAAGTCCATGTGGAGCAGCTCGAAGGGTCGTGCTATAGTCATGATTGTCTTCGAGGGTTGCTTGGCCCTTGTCATCTTCCCAATTTCACATGCACCACATAGGTGATATTTCTTGAACTTGACACCTTTGAGGCCAATGACGAGGCTCTTCTTGGCAAGAGTATGGAAGTTCAGCATGCCTGCATGTCCTAGCCTTTGATTCCAAAGCCAGCATTCTAAAGCCTTTGCGACGAGACATGTGGCAACCTATGGTCCTGCAGAGAAGTCTATCATGTATAAATCACCTCTTCGAAAACCTTCCAAAACTTTGGTTTTGTCAGAGGCCATTAGTACAACACATCGAAATTTTCCAAAGATGACAAGCATGTCTAGATCACACAACATTGAAACAGACATCAAGTTGTCACCAAGGGATTCTGTTGGTGAACGTTGCATGGGAAACAAAAAATTTCCTACGCACATACAAGATCTATCCATGGTGATGAGCATCTACGAGAGGAGAGATCGGATCCACATACCCTTGTAGATCGCTAAGCGGAAGCATTAAGAAATGCGGTTGATGTAGTCAAACGTCTTTGCGATCCAAATCGCAAGCCATCCCACGATCCAATCACGATCTAGTGCCGAACGGATGGACCCTCCACGTTTAACACACGTCCAGCTTGATGACGTCCTCGCCTTCTTGATCCACGAAGAGGGGCGAAGTAGTAGATGAGTTCCGGCAGCACGACGGTGTGGTGACGGTGGTGGTGAAGAACAATCTTCGCAAGTCTTCGCCTAGCATAACGAAAACTATGACTGAGGGTAAACTAGAGGGGCGGGGTTGCCAGCACACGGCTTGGGGAAATCTTGATGTATTTTGGGTGCTAGCCCTGCCCCTCTATTTATATGTTTAGCTCCAGGGTCGAAACTTGCAGAAAGATCCTCCTCAAAGTCGGTTTGGCATGCAAGGCAAGAGTCCTCCTCGGACTCCAGGACCAGACGCCAGGGTCCCTGGCGTCTGTCCCCTGACCTCCGCAAAACTCCTTTTGCACCTTCCTAAAGCCTCATGGGCTTTACCCCTTGGACAAATAAAGTGTTCTTGTACCCGAACATTTCGGGAAACATCTGAAACCCCTTCTAGTGAATTCCGGAACCTTTCCGGAGACCAAACACTATTATCCCATATATCAATCTTTACCTCCGGACTATCCTGGAGCTCCTCCTCATGTCCGGGATCTCATCCGGGACTCCGAACAACTTTCGGTCACCAACATAATAACTCAACTATACTTATATCGTCACCAAACGTTAAGTATGTAGACCCTGTGGGTTCGAGAACTATGCAGACATGACCGAGACACCTCTATAGTCAATAACCAATAGTGGGACCTGGATGCCCGTATTGGTTCCTACATATTCTATGAAGATCTTTATCGGTTGAACCTCTATGCCAAGGATTCGGTTAATCCCGTATGATATCCTCTTTGTTCTTCGGTATGTTACTTGCGCGAGTTTCAATGGTCGGTATCTTCATACCTAGTTCAATCTTGTTACCGGCAAGTCTCTTTACTCGTTCTATAATACAAGATCCCGTGGCTAACTCTTTAGTCACTTTGCTTGCAAGGCTCATTATGATGTTGTATTATCGAGTGGGCCCTGAGATACCTCTATGTCACACGGAGTAACAAATCCCAGTCTTGATCCATGCCAATCCAACAAACACCCCCAGAGATACCTATAGAGCACCTTTATAGCCACGCAGTTATGTTGCGACGTTTGATACACACAAGGTACTCCTCCGGTGTCAGTGAGTTGCATGATCTCATGGTCATAGGAATAGATACTTGACATGCAGAAAACAATAGCAATAAACTGACACGATCATATGCTATGTTTATACTTTGGGTCTTGTCCATCACATCATTCTCCTAATGATCTGATCCCGTTATTGAATGACAACACATGTCTATGGCTAGGAAACCGTAACCATCTTTGATCAATGAGCTAGTTTAGTAGAGGCTTACTAGGGACACTTTGTTATCTATGTATCCACACATGTATGTGAGTTTCCAATCAATACAATTATAGCATGGATAATAAAAGATTACCGTGAATAAGGAAATATGATAATAACTAATTTATTATTGCCTCTAGGGCATATTTCCAATAGATTCGACAAGCATGACATTGTCCATGTGTCGATCCCTTGAGATAGCAACTCTACCTAGTCCCAAGACTTTCCTACTGCTTTTGTCGACAAAGACAATGTGATCTTTAGTTGGAGGTCAAAGAGATGACTCCATCAATAGGCTTCGATCACCAGTCATGTGACTAGTGCATCCACTGTCCGTGATCCATTCGATGGTTCTCAATTTATCTTCCTGCAGTTGATAATTAGTCGTGTTCACCAAAGCATGCAAGTGTAACATGCTAAGATGAAGATGTAGCAGTAAACGGTGGTAAGTATTCTGGACGATATAAATGGACAAATCCATTTTCATTACTTCTATTGCGTTAAAGCAAGAAAGTTTTCGGGTCTCCAGAGATAATCTTCGAGTTAGGCTTCATCTCATTTGGAGACCCAATGTTGCATGAAGATGTTAGTTCTTCTTAACCACCCACATCCGAAGGGGTGGCTTAGAAGCAATGATGCGTAAAGCAGCATCAGAGAATTTAGGCAAAGTTGCCCTAATAGCATGTTTCACAGGAGGGTTAGTATACTCATATTAATAAGCAGAAAAATCTTGGTAGGATGAACATAGTGGTTCATTCCATAGTGCTCATATTGATGAGTCCTTTGAGTCCTTTCCTACGAAACATAACCATTAGACCGATCCTATGAAGACCTTTGTCTCGTCGAAGACATTGATTTGGGGCTTGTCTTCTTTTTGAGAGATATCGTCATGACATTCACAGGCAGCTTCTCAAGAAGACATTTGGGGACCCAGATCTTCTTCATGGGTGAACCATTCCTGCAATTAGTGCCAATGTACCTAGCAAACACTTCACCTTTTTGGCATTTGAGCAATTTATAGTTGGAATCGAAAGATTCATCAACAATAATAGGATTCACACAGTTAAAGCCACACAATGCGGAAGGATCAATTGAGGGGCCTACCCATGTGGTTTTGGGATACTGCTCAGGCTTCCAGTAAGATCCATCAACATTGATGTTTCTTTCGAAACTAACACCCTATTGCCTAGGGTTTTTGTTCAAGATTGTCTTTTTCAGGACATCACAAAGAATATGATGTCCCTTCAGAGTCTTCTACATGCCCGTTTCAAGAAATGTCTTCAACCTGTTATTGTCATCAGTGATAGCAGTGACTTCCTCGGATGAGGGGTTAGACACCACAGATATAGTTGAAAATAAAGCATTCTCAGAAGTATTTGAACATTCTACAATTGAATTATTAGCTTCCCGAGCAAGACATTTTAAGCATGGAGCCTTAAATTCATCCTAAGCGGTACTGATCTATTCGGCTAGGAGAGAGTCATTTTCCTTCCGTAGGTCATCATGAGCTTCCCTCAACTTCTCCAATTCAAGCTTTCTTTGAAGATCTTCAAGAGAAAGCTTCTCATGTTCAATTGAGAAGGCATCATGATGACTTTGGAGATCCTCAAACCTTGAACGAAGACTTTGCATATCTTCAGCCATAGTTTCGTTTGGACTCATCTCGTCGCGCAACAGGTCATCGCTTTTCTGTAGAGTTTTTTTTGCATTTTCTCCATAGCATTTTGTTGTCTAGTGGCAATATTGATAAGTTCAGAATAGCTAGGTTTGGGTACGTATTCAGATTCATTATCACTATCAGAATCACCTTCACTTGAAGATGATGCGTTATAAGAAGATACCTTAGAACCCATGAGGCAAACAGCAAGATCAGTTTGGATGATGTTTTCCTTATCATGATCAAGACACTTCATGAAGTCAGTGATGAAAGGATCTTGACGAGTGTAGGCTCCCTCGAAGATATCCGAGATCCTGTCCCGGATTAGCTTCGCAGAGCCTAGACTATATACACAAGTGAACCATGTCTTGGATAGACGTGAACATATGTCATTCTTGGCGCGGGCATCCAGCTGAGTGTACAAACGAATGTCTTCATCTTTAGCGTCTTTGTAGAGCTCTGAGATGCCCTTATTAGTGATAGTCCATAGATCATCCTTTGAAGCTTGTAGAAGATCACACATTAGCTTCTTCCATGAGGGGTAATCTATGCCATCAAAGACATGGCACACGGCAGAGACCTTGATTATCCCTGCAGTCGACATAGCTAAAACTCCAGGTGATTAAACCGAAAGACAGAACAAGGGAGTACCTTGATCTGATACCAATTGGATGTGCTAGTTATCGACTAGAGGGGGGTGAAGAGGCGTTTTTATCAAAAGCTTCGAAACAGTAAATGTATTCAAAGTAAGCGGAAGCGATTTAGGATCAGGTAGGGTTATCTATCAAGGATTTATGCAAGGCTAAGAAAACAACAAAGACATTTAGATAGGTACAACATAATCATCATGAAAGCTAAGATGTATCAAAGGTAAACTTAGACAATATGAAGATAAACAGTAAGAAAGAATGTCTTCGGTGAATGTCTTCAAGTAAGATGAACAAGCAATGGCTTCTCAATGCAATGCAGAATTGTAAGAGTGAGAGATATAACCAGTTGCTTGATGAAGACACATGATTTGTTGGACCAGTTCCAATTGCTGTGACAACTGTACGTTTGGTTAGGGAGGCTGAGATTGAACTCAGAAGACCTCATCTTCACCTTATTCCCGTTGAGCCGAAGTCACTTAGACAATGCCCAATCACTCAAGTAAGTCTTCGGGGGAGAATTTCGAAACCCGTACAAACTTGGTCACGCGGCAATCCACAAATGACTCTTGAATGCTCTAAACCATGGTCACCCAGCAATCCATAATGACTCTTGGATGTGCTAGACCACGACTCCTAACCGTCTGGAAGATCACAGTCTTCAAGTGTAATAAGTCTTCAGTTCTCTCAGGACAGAATGACTTCGGGGATGCTCAAACACACTAGATCTAGGTGTTTAGGTGTATCCTCACAGGATAGTTCTCTCTCAATGTCTTCAAGGTGCGTTGCTCCAAAACGATAACAATTGTATCTCTCTTTGAGCAGCCACTTACTTATGGTGGAGGGGGTGGGATATTTATAGCCAGAAGGCAGGCCGACCTGATATGACCAAAATGACCTTGGGTTAATAGCAAACCGACATGTGTCACAACGGGCGGATTTCAAACGCATGCAACAACTTTACTTGGGCTACAAGTAAAGCTGACTCAACCAACTCTGGAAGAGATTTGCTCTCAATGTCTTCACTCAAAGACATAGGTATGGGTTGAGCATCACGTCAGCATCTGACTTCGATCACATCGACCCCACTTAACAGTACAGTGGTTACTATGACTCGGGAAAGAAGAAAAAAACTACCAAAAGACTTTGTCTTCGCGTTTCATTATCTTCAAGCGAATATCTTCGCATACCACCAATGGCCTCAGTCGTCATCAATGTCTTCAGACATTTTTGGGGTTCGTCTTCGGCGGTTAAACCGAAACTCTAGGGACTTCTATCTGTGTTATCTTGTCAACTCTCACAAATGCATTAGTCCCTCAACCTTGTTTGTCTTCAATACTCCAAAACCAATAAGGGTGGCACTAGATGCACTTACAGTGAGTCCCTTGCATCCTGCACGAAAATCTGAAGGAAACATCACCAACTTAGTGCCCATCCAAGGGTCTACCAAGAGTAGATGCAGAAGTCATTGAGTATTACTAGCATTGACGAAGGGCTTTATTCCATTGAGACAACATTGCAGACCCCCCCCCCCCCCGGTTGGCTAATCTAATGCTAACCCTATGCGGTGTTGTAGTGATGCCATAAAAGGACCTAACGATACGAAGATTCCATTTAACAAAACAAACTGTCCACGAGCTTCGCCATAGGGACAACCTCGAGCACTTTAGAGATCAAGGTTGGTCATTGAAGGGCGTTGTTCAACCGATACTGCACCAAGGGGAGAGACTCACCACATGACCGTTGACCATCATCACCGGGTGAAATCTAACTAGGTGACAAAACAGAGAGCCGACGTCCAAGGCGTCACAACATGAGGGGTAGCAAACACAACAACTCTGTCACGCCATGTGGCACCACCGCATACCCCCGCCCATCGAACAGTAACACCGCCACCGAACAACGTCAAAAAGGCAGCTCCGACCCGATCTAGGTGTTGTTCTTGGCATCACCACAACTACCCACACCACTGTTGACGTCAAGTCAGCTACACAACATTCTGCCAACAAGAAACAATCAATCGTATTGATTGAGTTAACCCCAATGTCATGCTTTCAAGAAGGGTCAATCGGTGAAAATCGCATTATGGTAGCCTATTACAAAAGGATTTAGAATGTGAGTTTTCTCCAGAGCCTCGGAGAGGGGGATATGAAAGCGGACCAACATCCACGCCTTCAAAATGTTGCTCGTAGACACATTGCCAGATAATTCAGCTCTTGCATAGAATCCCACTCTCTCGTTTTCCCATCTCGTGGCTCAAACTCGTGTAAAGGTTCCTACCAAATCTCTCATTTCCCGATGTGTTGGATTTACGTCAAGTGATGGGGTTATTACCCCTGGGTAGGCCAAAGAAACAGGGTTCCCCTCCCTGCTTTGAAGAAAAAGTATGCGACCGGCTGTACTCGACCGGCTGGAGTGCAACCGGCTGTAGCGATCGCCGGCTGGCCCACGGATGGCTGGTCGAGGAGCCGGCTCGACCCCCGGACGGCTGAGCGCGGTCGGCTGCCTCTGGGCCGCCTCCTCCATTGACCCCGGGGCGAACATGCAACGTCCCGTCCCTCTGCGCATGGGTACGGTGACACGACGTGACCGCCACGACGGGCGACATTGTAGCCACAGTGGCCGCTGATGCACGGGTGCGCATGGCTACAGTCTGGCCGTCTAGGCCACTGACCTTGGCGAGCACGACCGGGTGGGGAAACAGTGCCGGCACGCCCCCGCCCACTCGATTACCTGCTCCGGCGTGGCTACAGTGTAGCTGACCGTACCGGAGACTTCAGTCGGCTGGCACTAGACGATGCCTCCCGGGCGGCCCGTGCCGCGGCATGTGGGCAAGGGCCAATCGCGGAGCCGGCTGGCGGGCCCCAGCAGGCGACGGGACCGCACAGCCAGTGGACCCTACAGGCGACGAGACGGCTCGAAGGGCGGGACCCCCTTGTCAGCCGGAGAGGCTGCCAGCCGGGTCCCCTCACCTTTGTACCTTAGGAATATTGTAAGCCGAGGGTTTGGCCTATAAAAAACCCCGAGCTCCCCATGCAACGGGGACGGACAGCTCTCACACACACACCTATGGGACACTTCCCACATTCTCACGCTTGGTAGCGGAGGAAGGCGAGCCGGCTGCTCCCTCTTCCTCCTCTAGACTCAGCTCCAGGAGCAATCCTGTAAACACACCCATCCATCAAACTAGACCAAGCAATACTAGGGGTATTACCTCCCACAGAGGGTCCTGAACCTGGGTACATAGTGTGTCACCACCGCTTGTACCTAATATCGCTCCCGGAGCCCATCGGCGTCCTCTGGCCCCAACCACCTATGATAAGCCTACCCATGGCATCTGTCGTGAGAAAATGACGACACTTGGCGCCCACCATGGGGCCGTACACGGCGCCGGCCGAATTCATGCTCCGGGCGGGAACCCTCGCCATTCCCCGCCGTCGCTGCACGTCCAGGCGAAACCGCGGGCTCATGGGGCTTGCTCTGGCACGCCCTGTGGGACGCTCCATCGACCTCGCGCTCGGCATCGACGCGCTTACCGAGCGTTTCGGTAGGCTCAGCCTCGCTGAAGCTCCGGACGCTGACGAGTACTCCAGCCAGGTGCACGTCTACGCCGGTCCGCCCACGACTGTGGGCGCACTTGCTGTGACCCAGTCCAGCAACTCCCACGATCGCGTGGAGGAAATGGCCATCTTCGCCTCCACCTCCTCCGATGGGTCGAGGCTGACGCTGCCGTGGCCCGCGTCGGCACCTCCGACCCGCTCGGTGCGGCCCTTCGGGGCTTGAGCACCCTTATTGCCCCGACGGCAAACCCCGACGCCGCCACGGCCGAGTTCAAGGCGGCTCGTCGCGTCCTGTTTGAGGACGCCACCACCCTCGGGGCCACGCGGCGCCGCATGGAGGCCACCCAGCAAGAATACGCTTCCGCCTACGGTCTCACCACGGCTGGCACTGAGCCCAGCCGGCGTGGGGCTGTGCGTGACTGCGGTCGCGTGGTCGCCGAAATCTTGGGCGGCAAGATGCCCGTCTATGATACCCCCACAGCCAACCTGCGGGCCCTCAAGATAGCCTACGAGGATTTGGCTACCTTGGAGGGCGAAGAACGTGCCGCCCGCGAGTGCCACATCAAGGACCTCATCGACGCCGCTGACGCGTAGCAGCATCTGCTCGTGGCTCGCGACGCCGCCTCCGAAGGCCCCCGACCCAAGCGCGAGGGCACGGGGACTACTGGCCATCAGCCGACTCAGCACTCCTGCTCCCCTCGCGTCTCTGGCCGCCGGGTTGAGGCAAGCAACCCCCAGCCCTCTTAGCTGCCTGGGAGCGAGCAGCCGGCTGTTAACAGCCAGCGCACCAACAACCCGCCTCGTAGTGGCCTCCACGAGGCATCAGCAGCCAGCAGCCGGCGTAGCCACAGACACACTCCACCCCTGCGACGTGAACCGGAATGATCGGTTCCGCCCATCATCCGCCCCGAGCTCTCGGCCCAGATCGGGCCACGCGCCCCCCGCAGCGAGAACGACGCCCGCAACCGCATCGACCAGCTCGCACAGTCTGCCCTCCTCGAAGAGGAGGGCTTGATTGGCCCGACCTATTTCAGCCCTCGGATCCGCAATGAGCCATTCCCAACCGGCTTCACGCTCCCCCGAGACACCGTGAAGTACAACGGGGCCACCAAGCCCGAGGACTGTCTGATCGACTACACCACCGCGGTCGGCATCACCATGGGGAACAAGCGCATAGCCATTCGCTATGCTCCCCTCATGCTGATTGGCTCAGCCCGCACCTGGCTCAACAGCCTGGTGGCCGGCAGCATCAACACCTGGACGAACTTCGAAGAAGCCTTCGTCCGCAACTTCACCGGCACCTACAAGCGGCCTGGCCGCCCCCGTGAAATCGCCATGTGCGTTGAGGGGCCGGACGAGTCCCTCCGCGACTACCTCACTCGATGGACCGAGCTCTGCAACTCCTACAAGGGGGTTCATGAGGTACAAGCCATACAGTACTTCATCAAAGGCTGTCGAGACGGCACCCCCCTCAAGCACAAGCTTCTGTGCTCTGAGTCGGCTACACTTGCCGAGCTCATGACCAGGGTGGACAAGTACGCCATGGCTGATTCTGCCATCCGGGTCAAGACGACCCCGCCCGCCAAGGCGACGACGACACCGGCAACGTCTCGGCCAGCTACCGACAATCGGCAGCCACAGAACAACAAGCGCAAGAATGACCAGCCGGATCCCCGCTACGGGAGCCGGCAGGTCGCCATCATTGAGGAGCAGGAGCTGGCTGTCCAGTCTTCCAGCCAGCGCTAGTGCACTGGCAAGGCTGCCTGGCAGCCGAAGCTCACCTTCGAGCAGATGCTTGACCTCCCCTGCAAGAACCACTCAGGGGCCAAACCCTCTATGAACACACTCCGACAGTGCAGCTTCTCATAGCGATTGGCCCGAGGGACGGCCTTCCGGCTCCTCCCGCGCGCCGGCCCCGGCCCCAGCTGCTGCCCCGGCGCCGGCTCCGGCTCCGGCCCAAAACGACGGTCGTCTTCATGACCAGTTCCCCAACCAGGACAGTTGCTACGTCATCTTCACCAGTGAAGAGACGAGCAAACATGCTCAACGCCGGCTCCATCGTGAGGTGAATGCCACCATGCCAGCAACTCCCTAGTTCATGCACTAGTCGGAGAAGCCAGTCACCTGGAGCTGGGCAGATCATCCTGCCGTGATGCCGAGTCCCGGTAGCTACACCCTGGTCCTCGACCCAACCATCGCCACTGAGAAGCGCACCTGCCGCTTTTCACGGGTGCTGGTAGATGGCGGCAGCAGCATCAACATCCTTTACCTCGACATGATGCGCAAGCTGGGGTTGAGGATAGAAGACCTACAGGCGAGCCGGACGGTCTTCCATGGCATCGTGCCTGGGAAGTCCTGCTCCCCTGTCGGCAAGATCACGCTCGACGTCCTCTTCAGCGGATCCGGCCACTTCCGCCGCGAGCCGGTGTTGTTCGAGGTCGTGGACCTCGCAAGTCCATGCCACGCGCTGTTGGGCCGGCCGGCCCTTGTCAAGTTCATGGCGGTCCCCCATTACGCCTACCTCAAGCTCAAGATGTCGGGCCCCAAGGGAATCATCACCATCGTGGGTGACTACAAGATGTCGATCGAGTGCGCTCAAGACGGAAGCCGGCTGGCCGAGGCTCTGGAAATCGCCGAGGAGAAGCGGCAGCTCGACCGGCTCGTGGCCCTTGCTGCCAGCTAGCCGTCCGTGCCGGATCCTCCCCATAGTCCGCCGGCGAGGCCTCCTTCCAGCCGTCCAAGGACACCAAGCAAATGCATCTTCGGCATCCCCGCCGGCTAGCTCCTTGGTTTCTTCGTGTCTGCCCGCGGCATCGAAGCTAACCCGGAGAAGATCAGCACGATCGAGCGCATGCCCAAGCTGACCCGGCTCCGCGACGTCCAGAAGTTCACCGGCTGCCTCGCCTCGCTCAGCCGGTTCATCAGTCGGCTGGGGGACAAAGCCTTGCCCCTCTATGGGCTCCTTCGCAAGACGACTCTGGTCGAGCCGGGTCACACCAAGAAGCCGGGCATGTTCGATTCGCCCGACGAGCCAGACGAGGCCTTCCGTGGCCTCAAGAAGGCTCTCACCTGCGCGCCCATCCTCGCCGCGCTGGCTGGGAAGGAACCCTTGCTCGCCTACATCACGGCGACCACTCGCGTCATCAGCGTCGTCTTGGTGGTCGAGCGGCCGAAGGAGGGAAAGTCCTTGCCGGTCCAGCGCCCCGTCTACTACCTTAGCGAGGTCCTCTCCGCGTCTAAGCAGAACTATCCCTACTACCAGAAGATGTGCTACGACATATACTTCACCAGCAAGAAGGTCAAGCAGTACTTCTAGGAGCATCCCATCACCATGGTGAGCACGGCCCCGCTTGGCGAGATCATGAGCGGTCGGGATTGCATCATCCGGATTGCCAAATGGGTCATCGCCCTCGCCGATCACGAGATCCGATACGAATGTCGCACTGCCATCAAGTCGCAGGCGTTGGCTGACTTCCTCGTCGACTGGGCGGAGACCGAGTTCATGCCGCCTCCCCTAGACTCCACACATTGGCGCATGCATTTCGACGGCTCCAAAATGAGGACCGGCCAGGGTGCCAGCATAGTCCTCTTCTCCCTGAAAGGTGACCAGATCAAGTATGCCCTCCAGATCCACTTCGTTGCGTCCAACAATGTGGCCGAGTATGAGGCCATCGTCCATGGCCTCCGGCTCGCCAAGGAGATTGCCATCAGGCGCATCCTATGCTTCAGCGACTCCAACCTCGTGGTACAACAGGTCTTTGGCGAATGGGACGCCAAGGACACCAACATGGCCAGCTATCGCTTCTGTTGAGGAACGTCGCATGGGAAACAAAAAAATTCCTACGCACACGCAAACCTATCCATGGTGATGAGCATCTACGAGAGGGAGAGTGGATCTACGTACCCTTGTAGATCGCTAAGCGGGAAGCGTTAAGAAACGCGGTTGGTGTAGTCAAACTTCTTCGCGATCCAAATCGTCGAGCGTCCCGCGATCCAATCACGAACCGTCCCGCGAACACATCATGATCCGTCCCGCAAACTCATCACGGTCCGTCTCACGATCTTGATCACGATCTGTCCCGCGAACTCATCACCATCCGTTCCGTGATCACATCACGAACCGTCTCGCGATCTCGATCACGGTCCTTCCGATCTAGCGCCGAACGGACGGCACCTCCGCGTTCAGCACACGTGCAACTTGATGACGATCTCCACCGTCTCGATCCAGCGAGAGGAGGTGGAGAGGAGAGAGAGTTCACCGGCAGCGTGACGGTGCTCCGGTTATGGTGGTGGAGCAATTCCGGCAGGGCTTCGCCTAAGCGCTGCAGAAAACCGATCTAGAGGAGAAACTATGCATCGGTGTAACGGGTAGCACGTGGCCGGAAATTCTGTCCAAAAACCACCCAATCCACTAGTATATATAGGAGGAGAGGAGAGGAGAGGCAGCCAAGGCCTTTGGGTCGGCCGAAATAGGAGGTGGAAAGCAATCCTACTTCACCTCCAATCCTAGTTGGAGTAGGATTGCCTCCTATTGGCTGATTTTCCACTTTTTGCTTTAGGACTTTCTCTCCTGTGCCATGGGCCTTTGTGGCTGTTTTCCTAGCCCACTAAGGGCTGGTTAATACTCTCCCACAGCCCATGGACCTCTTGGGATCGAAGTACCCCTCCCGGAGGTCTCCCGGTACACTACCGGCACTCCCGGTACACTACCGATGAGCCCGAAACTTTTCCGGAAACCAAACTGGGACTTCCTATATATGAATCTTTACCTCCGGACCATTCCGGAGCTCCTCGTGACGTCCGGGATCTCATCCGGGACTCCGAACAAACTTCGGTCACCACCATACATAACTCTACACTACCGAAACGTCACCGAACCTTAAGTGTGCAGACCCTGCGGGTTCGAGAACTATGTAGACATGACCGAGACACCTCTACGGTCAATAACCAATGGCGGGACCTGGACGTCCACATTGGTTCCTACATATTCTACGAAGATCTTTATCGGTCGAACCTCTATGTCAAAGATTCAGTTAATCTTGTATAACGTTCCCTTTGTTCTTCGGTATGTTACTTGCCCGAGATTCGATCGTCGGTATCTCCATACCTAGTTCAACCTCGTTACCGGCAAGTCTCTTTACTCATTCCGTAATACAAGATCCCGCAACTAACAATTAGTCACATTGCTTGCAAGGCTTATTGTGATGTTGGATTACCGAGTGGGCCCCGAGATACCTCTCCGTCACACGGAGTAACAAATCCCAGTCTCGATCCATGCCAACTCAACAGACACCATCGGAGATACCTGTAGAGCACCTTTATAGTCACCCAGTTACGTTGCGACGTTTGGTACACACAAGGCACTCCTCCGATATCCGTGAGTTGCATGATCTCATGGTCATAGGAACATATACTTGACATGCAGAAAACAATAGCAATAAACTGACACGATCATATGCTATGTTTGTAGTTTGGGTCTTATCCATCACATCATTCTCCTAATGATGTGATCCCGTTATCAAATGACATCTCATGTCCATGGCTAGGAAACCTTAACCATCCTTTGATCAACGAGCTAGTCCATTAGAGGCATACTAGGGACATGGTTTTGTCTATGTATCCACACATGCATTTAAGTCTCCGATCAATACAATTATAGCATGGATAATAAACGATTATCATGAACAAGGAAATATGATAATAACTAATTTATTATTGCCTCTAGAGCATATTTCCAACAGCTTCCTCGTACAATAGCACACTAGATCCTTCGAGGGTTGTGAGTTCCATCACGTCCCACTGGCGGACAACGAGGCGGCCGACGCGCTGGCAAAGATCGGCTCCACCCGATAGGCCATCCTAGCCGGCGTCTCCCTCGAGCGGCTGCTCAAGCCATCGATCAAGCCTTCCCTAGAATCGGAATCCATATTTGTGCCGGCAGATGCTGCCAGCCCATCGATGGCTCCGGCTGCTCCCTCGGCGTCTTCGCCTCTGGCTCCATCGACCTCGGCTGCCTTGCCAACACCAGTCGAGTCGGCTGCATCCGGGGCAGTCGGCTCTGACGCCGTCGCTGTCATGATGGCAATCGACGCCGTCACGGCCGTCCCCGACCCGAGGGCTCACGAGTCGGGCCTGGGGGCTAGCGAGCCGGTCCCGGGGATTGATCATTTGGGCCAGGGGCTCCCGAGCTGGCCCTCGTCTCGGCCCCCTCATGGGCACGACCTATCCTGGCATTCCTTCTACGCGGCGAGCTCCCCCGGGGCGAGGCCATGGCGAGGCAAATTCAGCGTCGGGCCTCTGCATATAGCATCATCAACAACAAGCTCATCCATCGCAGCACCACTGGCGTCTTTCAGCGGTGCGTCGAGCCAAAAAAGGGTCTGGAGATCCTCCTTGACATCCACCAGGGCGAGTGCGGGAATCACGCCGCCTCCAAGACCCTGGTGTCCAAGGCTTTCCGCCACGGTTTCTATTGGCCCACTTCTCTCGAGGCGACCAAGAAATTGGTCGACGAGTGCGAGGGCTGCGAGCGCTTCAGCACGCAGAGCCACCTGCCAGCATCGGCCCTCCAGACCATCCCCCTCTTGTGGCCCTTCGCCATTTGGGGGCTGGACATGGTGGGTCCCTTCAAGACCGCACGAGGCGGCATGACACATTTGCTAATGGCTGTCGACAAATTCACCAAGTGGATCGAGGCACGACCAATCAAGAAGCTGGACAACCCCATGACCATCTGGTTCATCGATGACATCACGGTTTGCTACGGCATCCCCCATAGCATCATCATCGACAACGATACGAACTTCGCCAAGGGCGCGCTCGCGCGTTTCTGCTCCAAGCAAGGAATCCGGCTCGACCTGGCCTCTGTCGCTCATCCACAGTCAAATGGCTAGGTTAAGAGGGCAAATGGTCTCATCCTGTCCGGCATCAAGCCCCGGCTCGTAACACCGCTAGTAAGGTCAGTCGGCTGCTGGGTCGACGAGCTGCCGGTTGTCCTTTGGAGTCTCAGGACCACCCCCAACCGATCAACCGGCTACACGCCCTTCTTCCTTGTGTACGGGTCCGAGGTGATCATCCCCACCAACATCGAGTTCGACTCGCCTCGGGTCATCCTATACACGAAGAAGGACGCAAAGGAGGCAACAGAAGACGGTGTCGACTTGCTCGAAGAAGCCCGCATGCTGACCTTGAGCTGGACGGCAATCTACCAGCAGAAGCTTCGGCACTACCACAGCAAGCAGATTTGGCCGCTCACGTTTCGTGAAGGGGACCTGGTGCTCAGGCGGATCCAGCGGACAGCCGGACAACACAAGCTGTCCTCCCCATGGGAGGGCCCGTTCATCATCAGCAAGGCGTTGCACAACAATGTGTACTACCTAATAGACGCCCAGAAGTCGCAGAAGCGCAAAAGAGACGCCTCCGGCGAGGAGACCGAGCGCCCATGGAACGCGGCGCTCCTTCGTCCGTTTTACTGCTGAAAAGACCAGTGTATGTATGTATCCCTCCCCTTTTGGGCTTATGAATGCAATGGGTGCCCCAGGACGGCTCTTGGGGCACGCCCTTTTCGTTTCCCTCGAAGGTCTCCTCACTCATTGGCTCCCCGACCCGACTCCCGGGCTCGGGGGCTCGCCGGCTGGTCCTAGGTCGCCTCTCCCAAAAATTGACCAAGTTGTGTGAGACAAACAAGCCCTCCCACCCCTCCCAGCTACACATCTGGCTCCCGGTTGTCCGGCTGATGGGGCCTGGAGGCGGCAAAGCTTAGCACACACGAAAGATCGATCGCAAAGGGGATGCCAGCTAGGTCCAGCCGGACCACCGCCTTGCCTCCGCCACTCTACTTACCCTAAAAAGCTCTCGCGGTTCCTAAGTTCAGAACCGGCTCCCTCGAGGCGGACGCCCCGACCCAGCTACAGGCCGGCTCCCGACTGTCGGGCTGATGGGGCCGAAACCAAAGGGGAAAAGGGGCAGAATAGACGGAACCAAAGGGGCAAAAAAGGTAAGGTCAAACAGGCACGCGCAATAAGGCAAACACATCAAATATTCACAATACGAATTTTAAGACAAAAGAGGCCCATGGACATCACGGTTCATTACATTACACCCCCAAAGGGTGGACTTAAAGCCTAACATGTAGGAGAGAGGAAAAAAGATAATACGCCCGGGGGCTCAGGCCACCGACGCGTCGCTAGCCGGCGCGCCTCCAGCCGGCACATCGCTAGGTGGCTCGACTCCCGTCCCGGAGGTGGTTGCGGCCTTCGGGGCGGCTTCCTTGGCCTTCGAGGCGGCCTCCGCAGTCCCAGCCGTCTCGCCGCTGGAGTTAGTACTCTCGTCGGCAACCTCCTCATCCTCCGGACCTTGGGGGATGCCGAAGGAGTCTTCGGCCGCCAGCTCGCCGGCCTCGCCAAGGGCCGGCAAGAGCTCGTTCGGGTCGATGTATGACGCGAGCTCGTTGGCACAACGGACAAGGACTGGCTCACGGGCCGCCCGCTCCTTGGACGGCTCGTCCCGCATGGTGGCTAGCTGGTCCAAGTCCATGCCGTGGTACCATGAAGTTACGAACCGGAGCGCCATGTACGCTCCAGCTCGCACCGCCAACACCTTCCAGACCTCGAGCCGGGCCATGGTGTGCTCTAGCCACAAGGCCACGCAGTTCTCCGGAGCTCCTCTACGGCCCGGCCACAAGGCAGCGATGATCTCCTTGCCGACCGTCTTCAGCCGCTCCACGCTCCGCTCGAGGTGGATCAACCGGTTTTCAATGAAGAGCCCAAGCTCCGCCACACTCCACGCGACATCCTCCTTGATGGAGCGCCCGCGCGCGCGGAGGTGTTCCCGGTGCTCCTCGACGGCACGCTCAGCGCGGCGCTGGGTTTCCGGGAAACGCCTTAAAGAAGAAAGGGAAGAAGGGGAGAAAAGCAAATCAAGAACAAGAACCAGCAAAGAAAAAGGCAACCGGCTGGAAAAAAGAAAAACGGACACTTACCTTCGATAGAGTCGTCCACCTCGATGGCAAAGTGGAGCGACGAATCCTTCTCCGATGCCAACACCGCCTCCGCCTCGGTGAGGGAACCCTTAAGCTCCTCGAGCGTCCTCTCGAGGCGGGTCACCTCGCCTTGGAGGGCGGCGGTCCGCCGAGCGGCGTCAGCCGCCTCCTTGACGGCCTTTTCCTTGGCCGTCACCTCCCGCACCACGTCGGCCTTGAGGCGGTCCTGGGCCGCCTCCTCGTCCACCAGTAGTGTGGCCAGCCAGTCCTTCTCCTTAGTGACCGCCTGGATGCTTTGTGCTAGCCGGTCCCGCTCGGAGACGGCCTCGGTCTTCTCCGCCCGGAGGGCGGTCAACTCATTTGCAAGACAAAGCAGGCGTAGCCGTTCCTTCTACGCCCGCTCCGGATGTCAGGTAGCCGGCCCGACTCCCGGGGGCTACGTGCCCCTCCCGCAAAACTTGACATACCTTGCACCCACGCCAACTCCTCCTCCAGCCAGTAGAAGCCATGCTTGCCGCGTTTGTGGATGAAGACCGCCTCCTCAAACAGCTTCTGCAGCTGGGAGTTCCCCTCCTGCCACATGACGCCCAAGTTAAAAAGACGCTCAAAGAGATTCGGTCGGTCAGCCGACCCGCATCTCGGGGGCTACACCCAGTGGGTGCACTTGCGTGCCCCCATTGAAAAATTCGATAAAGATGACAACTCTTACCTCCGCGTGCCGCAAGGTAGTTTCGACAGCCTTTGCGAACCGGGCCAGCTCCTGGCGACATCGGTCCAGGACGCTTCCCAGCTCCCCAAGTGCGGGGACCGGGCCGCCCGCCAGGGGAGCCGAAAGGGTCAGGACGCGTGCCAGTGCCTCCCAGTCCCAGAGCACGTCCTGCATGGACCTCCAGACCCGGCCACCGCTGCCACCCGTCCCGGTGCTCACCATGGTGCCGGCCGCCGGGGGAGGGTTGATGACGGCGAGGGCTCGGGAATCGGCCCCCACTAGCCCCCCGCGTGGTGCCAGCGCTGCCTCCTCCTCCTGCCGGCCCGACGTGACATCCGCGATGGACGGTGCCTCCATCTACATGGCTGGCGCCTCTGGCGCCGCCTCTGACACCGCCTCCAGGGCCGCCAGAGCCTCCGGCGCATCGTCCCGGGCCGACTCGACCGCAAGTGGAGTCACCTCCGGCACCTCTGGCCTGGTCGCCTTGGGGCCGGCTCCGTAGCCGCCGCCCTTGTTTGGGACACCTCCTCCATGGACGGAGGCGCAGGCGGCTCCATAGCCGCCCCTCGTGACTTGCTCGACGAGGGCCTCGACAGATGGGTCGACTCCGCCGCCGAGTCCGATGCCTGTGCGGGGTCCGCGGACCTCCTCCACCTCGCGCCGCTCGAAGTCTCGGAATGCGAGGCTCCGCCTCGCGTTCTGGACTTTGAAGCTCGCAGCTTCGCGAGCCTCCTCTTCTCCTCCCGCTGTGTGGCCGCATGCTCGCGAGCCAGCCGGCTGGCGACGTCCGCCGGGTCCACCGCCGACTCCCCTTCGTGGAGCTCGATGGGGTCCTGTGGTGCATAAGGGTTAGACACCCACTGGCTCACGACTCGGAAGGAAACACACGCAAGAAAAAGAAAACACTTACCCGGTGACGACGGGCAAAGCCCGCTTGGCGCGCGCCGGCGACTTCCGTGCAGCCACCTTCACCCGATTATGGACGGGCGGCGGGGCCATCGGCTCCTCTTGAGCCGACCTCTTCGCCCGGCTGGCGGCTCCGACCGCCGGGGCTTGAGTCGGCCGCTCCTCGCTCCGCCCATGCCTGCCCTGCTGAACTGAGGAGGGAGGCGCGTTCATGATCATCACATCATCGTCATCGTCATCATCGTCATCTATCCAGTCCCTGATCGTGGGGCCAATAGGGAACTCACTGGCTCCGCTGGGCTCCCTGGCTGCACCGGACCCTCTGGCTCCGCTGGGCCCGCCGGCTCGCGCGTCTGCCGGCTCCTCGACCCCTCCCGAGGAGTCCACCCCCTCTTCAGGTGGGCCTCCCCCCAGGTAGTCTTCAGAGTCGGAGTGGTTGCGCTCCGCCTCGAAGATTTGGGGGTGCGGGCCATCTGGCGTGTTCTATCGCACCAACAGTTGCGGTCAGCATGGCGAAGTAAGGTCCGTTGCCTGCTGCCTGCTAGAAAGAATCAAATAAAAAGAAACCGCCTCGACGAAAACATACCAAGGGGGACGGTTGATGCGGTCGTACGGCTCCATGCTGAACGTCATGATGTCGGCGCCAGCATGAACGTCGTGATGGTGTTCACCCGCGTCGCCACCTAAGCCGGCGTCAGGTCGACGGTCGTGAGCCGACAAGGGTCCCGGCGGCCGGACATGTCGCAGATTCGGTGCGGCCTCATCTAGAGAGGCAGCACCCGGCGCGAGATGAAGGCCGCCACCAGATCGCAGGCGACCAACCCCTGAGTGCTCTTCAGCTGCGCGAGCCGGCCAAGCTCCGCCAGAGCCACTCCATGCGGGGCGGTTCCCAGCAAGTTCGCCCTGGAGGACTGTGTGTTGATGAACGTCGGCAGCCGGATGTAGTCCAAGTTTGGGTTGGCGTTCTTCACGTAGAAGAACGTCCGATGCCACCCCTTGACAGAATCAATAAGGGAGAAGGGCGGAAAGCGGGCGGTGCCGCGGCAGCACACCGATGTGCCCCCGCAGGCGTTGCTTTTCATCGCTTTGAGATAGAAGAGAGAGTTAAAGAGATCAAGGAAAGGGATAACCCCCAAGTACCCCTCGCACAGCGTTATGAAGCCGGCGAGGTAAAGAATGGCGTTGGGGCCGAGGTGGTGCGGTTGAAGATCGAAGGTATCCATCAACAACCAAAAGAACTGACTCACCGGGAGCCCAAAACCGCGGGAGAAGTGCCAAAGAATGACGACGTGCTCTCCTGGCTGCGGCGCCGGCACCACCTCGTCGCCCGGCGAACGGGCAATCACACACTCCGCCGGCGGTAGCATGCGCGCGCGGCGGAGGTCCGCGATGGCCTCCACGGTGACAAAGGACCCAACCCAGCTTCCTCCATGCCTATCGGCCATTACGACGGCAGGACGGCGTGCGGGCGCGTTTGCGAGCTCGGGAGCGGCAACACGCAAGGGAGTGGGGGAGGTGAAGAGAAAGGCAGCAAGGGGACAAGAGGGGTGCGGCTATCTCCGCCCCTGCCCTTCATCCCCTTTTAAATGGGGAGGCCACGACCGGGGTACGTGGGGATTAACTGCGCCCACTCCCTCGGAAACTCCGCACATGAGTGGGCGGCTCGGGCCGTAACGGCCGCTTCGGGTCATAGAGGATCCTGGCCTGTGCCCTGAGGCCTAGGGGGCTAGGCCTAGGGCGACATCCCGTTTGCCCGCGTGCGCAAGGCCCGCAACATCATTACCCGCCGCGTGGCGTGCGACGGGCCGGCTCGGGTCCCGGGGTGATGCGCCGGAACCCGAGGCGTCGGGTCCAACTGCCGACCCGGCTGGCCTTTCGGCTTCACACCAGAGACGGGCACCACTAGGAGGAAGCCGCCGGCTCCCCTCCGTTTGTTGGACGCAGGCCCCCACCGGCTTCGGAGACTACTAACGGGGTTATTACCCCTGGATAGGCCAAAGCAACGGGGTTCCCCTTCCTGCTTCGAAGAAAAAGTACGTGAGCGGCTGTCCACGACCGGATGGAGTGCAACCGGCTGTAGCGATCGCCGGCTGGCCCACGAACGGCTAGTCGAGGAGCCGGCTCGACCCCCGGCCGGCTAAGCGCAGTCGGCTACCTCCGGGCCTTCTCCCCCATTGACCCCGGGGCGAACATGCAACGTCCCGTCCCTCTGCACACGGGTACGGCGACACGACGTGACCGCCACGACACGCGACATTGTAGCCGCAGTGGTCGCTGACGCACGAATGCGCATGGCTATAGTCCGGCCGTCCAGGCCGCTGACCCTGACGAGCGCGATCGAGCGGGGAAATAGTGTCAGCACGCCCCCGCCCACTCGATTATCTGCCCCAACGTGGCTGCTGGCCGTACCGGAGACTTCGGCCGGCTGGCACTAGACGACGCCTCCCAGGCGACCCGTGCCGCGGCAGGTGGGCAAGGGCCAATCGTAGAGCCACCTGGCGGGCCCCAGCAGGCGAGGGGACCGCACAGTCGGTGGACCCTACAGGCGACGAGACGGCTCGAAGGGCGGGACCCCTTGGTCAGCCGGAGAGGCTGCCAGCCGGGTCCCCCCACCTTTGTAACTTAGGAATATTGTAAGCCGGGGGGTTGGCCTGTAAAACCCCTCGAGCTCCCCATGCAACGGGGATAGACAACTCTCACGCACACACCTACAGGACACTTCCCACATTCTCACACTTGGTAGCGGAGGAAGGTGAGTCGACTGCTCCCTCTTCCTCCTCTAGACTCAGCTCCAGGAGCAACCTTGTAAACACACCCATCCATCAAACTAGACCAAGTAGGACTAGGGGTATTACCTCCCACGGAGGGCCCTGAACCTGGGTACATCGTATGTCACCACCGCTTGTACCTAATCTCGCTCCCGGAGCCCGTCGGCGTTCTCCGCCCCCAACCACCTACGATAAGCCTACCCATGACATTTGTCGTGAGAAAACGACGACACCGGGGCATGAGCAGCCCAGCCCGGCCGGCCTGAAAATCCCGGGCCAGGCCGAGCTTGGGCCTGAAAAATGAGCCCGACGAGCAGACCGGGCTAGGCTCGAACTTGCGAAACATTATTTTCTCGACTAGATCAGGTCGGGCCGATCGGGTTTTATCGGGCTTTCTAGGTTCGGGCCAGGTTCAGGCCCGACTTGTTAGGCCAACTCCAGCGCGCGACCCCATCCGGACGCCCATTTTGTTCGGATTTTGTCCGTTTGGGGCGAGCAATGGGGCCGTGTTCGGGGCTTTTTTTGGATGCGTCGGTCATGCGCCCAACGCACGACCACATTTCGACCGCATCCCGTCCGCATACACATTTTCAAGCACATATTTTTTTTATCATTGATTTTTGATACATGGTAGCACATCATCGAATCTTGACTAGAATAGCAAGACCAAAGAAAACAAGAACCACAAGAAGACATTTTAAAATAAATCCAACTTTCATAACTGCTCCCGTAAGTTGGATTAGTGCCTTCTCGATGCATTCATTGTTGATCTGTGGAGGCTCGATCTTGCGTGCTTCTATCTTCTTCGAGTCTAAAGAATTAGACGTTGCTTCCTCGCATCTACTTTTATCTCTAGCTTCTATTGTAGCAACAAGTGCACGAACATCTACTAATTTGCGTTCTATCAAAATATCGATGTATTTTTCTTTCTAGTACCAAAAGTCGCATCCATTCTACACAACAAAAAAATTAAGTTAGCACAAGTAGTCAAATCCGAGAGCACAAACGATGCTAATCAAGTAGCACATACCTCCCCATCGTTTGGGCACTTGATGAACACCCATACGGGATGTTCCGACGTTGTAGACATGCGGCGCTGGACCTTCCTTGGGCAGTCGTCACACTTAATAAGTGGCAATGGCGTGCCGACGAGCCTTTGGGCCAGCGCCGACCCCCGCCTCCCGCCGTTCTTGTATCTGCTTGAAGAACCGTCGACGGCATAGATCCGAACGGCTAGAGGAGGAGTCAGTACCTGCATGCGGCCTTGTGGCCTTACCGGGAGGTCTTGGCCCGTTGCTCGGCCAGTTCATGGCATGGCGTGGCCTCTCCGCAGCCGGGCGAGGCCTAAGTCTGGCCGGATCTGCTCCAAATCCTACCGACGGGAGCGCAAGTGGTCGTGGTTGGGTAGCTCGGGGCGTTGAGGGAGCGGGGCCTGCGACAAGGTTTGGACCGAGAGCGCGTCCGAGAACGCCAAATGATAGCGGCGGCAACAGCGGCGGCGAGGGACAAGAACGGCGGGGGGTGCGGCTGGAGGGCTTGGTGGGTGGGGAGGTGGGGTGGGGGATAGAAAAAGGAAGGCCTGTGCCATCGACAGGCGGGCCAGGGGAGGACAAGGATACGCATCCGGTCTGTCCGCGCGTTGTCCGTTTCACCCCAAAGACGGCCCAAACTTGAACCGGGGATGGGTCGAAAGCGGACAGAAAAGGACAAAAATCCGTTTGCACCCGCACGCTCGGCCGCCTGATGTGTCCGTTTTATCCCAAACGGATGCGGGCGGACAGAATTGAATCGCACGCTGAAGTTGGCCTTAGGCCCGACGACCGGGCTCGGGCCTGAGTTTTTCGTTCAGGCTTTTTCAAGTCCGGCCCGGGTTAAGACCAGGTTTAGTTGCGTTCAAAATTCGTGTAAAAGTTCGTGCGTTTCACGTGACATTTTGTAGTAGTAGTACGAGTACTATTTTTCTGCTTCACTGCTCTCTCGGGCTCCCACAACTTTGTCACTCCCCGCCCCACTCCCAAGAGTGAGAAACCGAGAAAGCAACGGGCCGCCACCTCAACAACAACGCACCACCCACCCAATGAACCCACACCCGCCCACGCAACACGAGGAGCAGGAGGAGCCTTCGCACAGTGGACCGCCGCTGGCTCGGCTGCTGCTGGCGCTGGCGTCGCGTGCTGTCAGCTCTCGGCTCTGCTACGGGCGGTTACTACTAGCCCCTACGCCCAGGCCCCACCACACTCCCCCGCCCCGCCCAACAAGAGAAGAGAGAGAGAGAGGCCACCGCCTGGTCTCCGTTCCACTCTCTCTCCCCTCCCTTCCCTTTCCTCCCCCTGCCCCGTCCCCCCCTTCGAGCTCCTTCTCCCCCTTTCCCCCGTGCGCGGCCCAACGCAGCGCGCCGCTCCACAACCGGCCAAAGAGAGCGCGGGATCTTCTCGCCCGACGAGGCGCGGCCAGACGTGTCCTCTCACTGACTGGACTGGACCTGCCCTGCGGACGGGCGCTGCAGGATCGTCGACAGGTTTGGAGCCTTGCGGCAGCGGAAGCAGCGGAGAGCAGCGCGGAGCACGCTACCGCCGCCTGCCACGCACGAGCGCGCGGAAGGTGCTGCAGTGCCCCGCGGCCCGCCTCCCCGATTGATTCCTCCACTCTCCCGCGCGGCCGGAGCGAGGCGAGGGGGAGCGCTCGAGCGGCGGAGGGGCGGAGATTGGCTCCCGCCGGCGCCCACGGATTTCCGCCAGAGGTTGGTCCGATTCCCCGCCGCATCCTGAATCTATCTGCGTTTATTTATCATCTGCCTACCATCTTCGACCGCTTTGCTTGTTACCTTGCATACCCGTCCCCCTTTCGATTTCTCAACTCGTTCGAGAGGGCTCGGCGCCGAAGGACGGATGCTCCGGCTCGCCGCTTCTCCGTCTCCTCGGAGCACCGCGCAGGCAGCAGCACCAGCTTGCTGTTCGAGGTGTCCGGGCGCCTTCTGCTCTCCTCCCGAATCCTGATTGGCATTCGTTTAAGGTTTCGGGGGAATTGATTAGCGGTACTTTGCGCACGGGATTTGGTTGGTTCGTCGGTTGGCGGTGCTCATCTGTTTCTTCTGCTCGCTCCCCGCATTTTTTTCCCTCGCCGAGGAAAAAACCGCTGGGTTGGGCGAGCGAGGACACAGGACCACCGCCCACATTGACGCCATGATGAGTTTTTCTGGTGCTATATGCTTGTTCCGTGGCGTTTGTTGAGCTTGTCTCCCGCCTCCGCCTCCTGGCCGGGTCCCCTGCTTACTTTGGACCGAATCCACTTCCTCGCAAGGAAGAAATGGCATGGCAGCTTTCCCCTTCCCTGCGCCGCATAATTGCGTTCCTGGCAGCGGCGGTTCCTGCATACATAATCGTTTATGTGATTATTATTACGTGCTGTTTCGCCATGTTACTGGTACTGTTGGATAGGTGTTCGCATGATTTTCTCCACCCTTAGCTGTCGTTGTTTATCACAAGAATTATTGGGTTACAGCCACCAATGATTCTGTGGAGCCGTCCCTTTTTAATAATAACTATTGATTATTTGACAGCGATGATGCCCGAGTGTGATTTTTCACTTTGCATTGTGAATTCATATCTGTTGTTTAAACTCTGAAAGATGGTAGTACTACCGTGGAGAACATGCGGTGAATGTGAGGGTCCTGCTTTAAGTTCCTTGTGAGCCAGGTTTCTCTGTAAATAATACATTCACGAAAAGTTGCAGCCATTATTGTAATCAGGTTCATCGCTTTCACTTTTGAACTGGGGCAGCCGGCCAGGTTGGCTAGCAGTGAATTTCATAACTAACCTAGGCTGGTTCTGATTCTTCATACACCCATGTGATTATCTAACTGTTGAATCTCTTTGAACATCGCAGAGTAATGCGCTTAAGGAGTTGCATCAATGGCGTCGTTGGTGCCTGGTGTCCTCGTCAAGCTCCTTCAGCATATGAACACGGATGTCAAAGTCGCAGGAGAGCACCGGTCGTCCCTTCTTCAGGTTGTCAGCATTGTGCCAGCACTTTCAGGGAGTGATCTCTTCACCAACCAAGGGTTCTACCTCAAGGTGTCCGATTCTTCGCACGCCACGTATGTGACCCTTCCCGAGGAGCAGCATGATCTCATCTTGAGCGACAAGATTCAGTTAGGGCAGTTCATCCATGTCGATCGCCTTGAGGCGGCCACTCCGGTGCCCATCCTTTGGGGAGTTCGGCCAGTTCCTGGCCGTCATCCTTGCGTCGGCAACCCCGAGGACCTTGTGTTAACTAGCTCTTCAAAAGTTGTCGGCAGCAAGAAAGCACAACCGGCCAATGGATTGAAAACAACCAATGGATTGAAAGATGCTGGTGCCTTGTCGCTAGAAAAGGAAAAGAGCAAGTTAGAGAAAATAAATGCTCCCCACAAAACCGTGGGGACAGAAAATAAGAAACCGGTGCTGACCAAATCAAAATCTTCACTGTCAAAACAGGCTTTGAATGGGGTTACTGAGAAGAAGGAAACGGTGAAACCAAAGGCAAGACCTGCTCGTGTTAGATCAACACCTTCATCTCCAACGAGTGTTTACTCTCTACCTGGAACATTTGACAGATTTTCTAGTGATCTAAGACAGAGACATGGGGTAAAAGGGCCAGAGAAAGCATCATCTTCCAGGCTCTCATTGTTAGAAAGGGCAGCTTCAGTTCTGAAGGTCACTACTGCAGGGAGAAGGTCCTCTGCGGTTAACTCAATCAGTAGCTCTGTGTTGGGTATTGGTTCAGGGCCAAAGGCATTGCGAAGAAGCTGGGAAGGAGCTGTAGATACAAAAGGGAAAAATAGTTCCGACTCAAAGACGACCAAAGCTGACAGGAAACCGGAGAACAGGGGCCCAACGGTATGTACTATTTTTATTATCCTACTGATAGATGCATTTGATGTCTTAATTTTCTGTGATCACCATCCTCTCTTTAGGATATCATTACCTTTTGATTTTCTTGGACAATATGCCATAAACTTATTCATGACACTTATGTAAAGCAACGGAATGTGATGGCACTGTTTATTTCTGAAAACTGATTTTGCTCCAAAGTAACTTGGCTAATCTTGTGGTTCTTATATGCAGACTCCTAGAAGAAAGCTACCAGTGGATGAGAAGGTTTCACATAGGGATGACAGTAAGATTCATAACCCTGCTAGAAAGAGCACATCAAGTGCTCCTGCTCCTTCAGTCGATGCTGACAAAGCACCCAAGAAGCACCCTCCTGCTCTAAAGAGGACATCTGGGGGTTTAGGCAACCCAAATGTTACAAGTTTGGTTAAGATTCCACCAAACAGCAAAAAACTGACAGATGTCGGCAATTCGTGGACATCACTTCCACCGTCACTTGCCAAATTAGGAAAGGTATGACTAAGTTCATTGACCTGATCAATATGGTTTTATTTTACACTAGAAATCTAGCTACATGGTTTTATCGTACATTAATATGGTGGAATCCATATGCCACACCAATGTATATGCATATTGGCAAAAATTGCCCATTATCTGTGAGAAATATTGTTGTAAATAGTAGCAAGACAGCGCTTCACTCTGTAGGAAATTTTTGTGCCTGATGGTATGTTTTGTGGCATAATTCTGTGACAGGAACTTCTGAAGTACAGAGAATCGGCACAGGTGGCTGCTGTTGAAGCCATGCAGGAAGCTTCTGCTGCAGAAAGCTTGCTGAGATGTTTGAGGTACCTTTTTCCAGACACTAACCTTGTGATGTGATGATCACAAAAGTTACATTATGTTGTCATTAGTTGCTAAATGGTTTCCATGGGTATTTTCTTATTTATTTATCAGTCAACTATAATCTATGGTTTGCACCTCATTTCGGACAGAACAGATCTAGTTTGAAGAAAATAGTGTGTGCATGTTCAATACTTTGATGGAATCACATGCTTTGCCCATTAAGATAACAGTAGAAGAGAATCTTTTGGTCTGATTGGGCCATACCATAACCTGGCATGTTTTGCTGGCTTTATCCAAGCATGCACAGATACGGTAGCAAATACTCCCTCCGTCCGGAAATACTTGTCCTAGAAGTAGATGTATCTAGACTTATTTTAGTTATAGATACATCCATTTTATTCATTTCTAGAACAAGTATTTTCGGACGGAGGGAGTATGATTCTATCAGCATACACCGCAGCTTATTAATTCAAAATTGGCAAGTACATCACTCTAGTGTTAGCGTAGTAGCTCCACATGCCAATGTTTTGAAAACCCTACCATGTTGAGAATTCAATTCAACTATTCATCAAAGGCTTGTCCTGCCTGATGAGCTTTATGAGACCCCCAGAGCTCCACATGGCCTCTGGCCGTGGACAGCCTTGACTGCATGTTCCTGTGCGGATCATAACATGCTAGATACAGGACACTATCAGCACACCAGGACAGACTGGTATCCGCAATGTTTTTTCAGCAAAGCCTGCTGCCGTTCATGTGACATGCTTCCTTTGCGCTCGCGCCTCACAAGGGCGGAGATCATTAATTCCCCGTTGGTATCATGCTCCAAATGTCCCGGGTCTAGCTGTCCTGCGTGTTGCAATAATGCTATCAACCCAGCTCGTTTCTGCCCTTTGAGACCCCACCCACCGTGGTCCGACCCTGCCATCTTTGTGTAGAGATCTGAGTGAGTGCAGGTGGAACCTAGCTACATAGTTTTAACAAACAAGATTAACTTCCAGAACTGTACAGCTCTCATAAACTGAAAGGTTGGATGCTGAAACACAACTGGAATTCATAACCCTCTTATTGGTGGTGAAATAAGATGTTCTATTTTTTTTTTCTGATTCAGATGTATATAGACATGTCTTGTGTGTTTGTTCACTCATTTCAGCCCGTACGTAGTCCATATTGAAATATCCAAAACATCTTATATTTGTGAACGGAGGGAGTACAAAACTCTACAGAGTCAAATGGAGGTATTAGCATCCAGGCACAGGGCATGCCCCAAATAACGAGACGTGCAGCTATTTCTCTATGTTCATGGCTTCATGCTGTGTCGCGTAGGGTATTAAACTTGACACTCGCAGTATTTTGGTTTTGCATATGGACGACCATTTTTCTGAACTGTGTCTGTTGATGCTGTGTGTGGATGGCCTGCTGTTTACCTATTATTGCACTGTACTTGCGCCTGCGTGCTGTTTCCTTCTACCATCGTCAACTGGGCAGCTCCACTGCTCTCTGCTGTCAATCTCATCATTGCTAATGTACAGGATTTCCAATTCACTGCTGGAAAATGTCAGCATTTCACTCAAATGCTGGAAAATTTTACTGTCTTTTGTGACAGAACTGTGTTTGAAAGTAAAATCTTAAATGTACTCCCTCCGTCCGGAAATACTTGTCTTAGAAATGGATGTATTTAGACTTATTTTAGTTATAGATACATCAATTTTATTCATTTTTAGGACAAGTATTTCCAGACGGAGGGAGTACTTGATCTCCTACCCTGCAGGATAAATGTCAGCACTGCATCGACTATCAAGTCCTGGAGTAGGGCTTTACTACATAGTAGTACTAGTTACCATAGGAGCTGTACATTTTTACAGTGCCCTGTTTGTTGTGATTTTGCTTGTATTTTAGTTATACGTCATGATTTGAGTAATGTGGCGAGATTGATTCTTACTTGGCTTGCTTGTTTTTGTGGGAGCAGCTCGTACGCTGAGGTGAGCTCGACGGCGGAGGAGCAGAACCCGCAGCCAACCGTTGAGCAGTTCCTCGCCCTTCACAGCTCGCTCTCCCGCGCCACGGTGATCACTGACACGCTCACCAAATCAGCAGCCCCGCCGGAATGCTCAGCGGCCAGCGACGCCGGGACGGTGGTCTCTGCCACGGATGACGAGGCCGCCGCTGCTGTCACGGCGGAGCGGCAGCGCCGGGCCAAGTCCTGGGTTAATGCCGCGCTCGCCACGGATCTCTCTGGCTTTGGGCTCTACAACCTCAAGCCGGTCCCGGCTACGGTGTCATCGCCGCTGGCGGTGGTCGTCGTTGATGAGTCAGTGAAGCCGGTTGCGGCGTCCCCCAATGCCGTGAAGTCCTTGTCTCCGGCGGCCAAGTCGCGGATGTCCCCTGCAAAGGGGAAGCCGAGGACGGGGCCGGTTGCTTCGGCAGCCGCGGCGACGCCCGCCCCGCCGGAGTGGGAGAGGGGAGTAGGCGCGGAGGAGAGGGGCCAGCTGGCTCGGCGGCTCGGCGAGGAGTCCAGGGGGTGGTTCCTCGGGTTCGTGGAGCGGTTCCTGGACGCCGACGTGGCGGCAGCGGCGCCGTGGGACCGCGAGCGCGCGGCCAGGATGCTCCCGCAGCTGAAGCGCGTCAACGACTGGCTCGGCGAGATCGGGACGCGCGGCGAGGCGCCTCCGCCGCCGCCAGCGTCGCAGGACGGGGACGAGGAGGCTGCGGCCACCACTGCCGCAGTCAACGGCTGCGGCGTGCTGGAGGAGACGATCGAGCGGCTGAGGAAGAAGATCTACGAGTTCCTCCTTACCAACGTCGACTCAGCTGCCGCGGTGCTCGGCGGCGCGGCAGCCCCGCCGGCCCCGGCGCCGGCAAGCGGGAAGAAGTCGTGACCCGTGAGGTGGTCAACGCATTAAGGACGTTGATGATTGAGAGGCCCAATTGGGCCTCGTCGCAGCTTTGGATTTGTTTGGGCCAAGGAGAATGGTTTTGGTTTTTCTTTGCTAATGTAGCTTGTAGGGCTTTTGTTGGGCTTTGGGTCCTTTAACCCTCTTCTCCTCTTCCTCTCTTTCGGTTCATGAAAAAAAAAGGTGATTTGACGAATTGACTTGTATTTATAACTGATGTTTTTTTTTCTCTTGGATTTGTATTTATTGCTGATGTTGATTGGATAACTTGACTCTAATTTGCGAGGGGTGTCGTCGATTGGACGACCTCTCTAATTTTCCAAGGCTAGAAAGTGTTTTGCGCTTAAATACCGTCATGCTGCATTATGATACGTTGGGCCATGTCGGCTCCTTGGTCGACGGGCTTGGGCAGAGCTCTCTCCAATGAGGTGGTAGTCGGCGATCGGCGATCGAACTTTTACAAACAAGGTTGGGACAACCTCCATAGCTTAATTGGAGGCTTTCAACACCATCACGAAGCTTCATCATAATGGATTATGGCTTTGAGGTGACCTCTTCCGTCTAGGGTGTTCAAACACCCAAGAGTAACAAGATTCATACAAGAAAGGATGGGGGAATCAAGTTTCCTTTTGTAGAAATATAGATCTAGATCTCATCCTTCAATCTTTAGCAAATCAACAAATTTGAGTGGCTAGGAAGAGAGATCGGGAAAGAAAACTTGAAGGGCATTAATGGCGGAAAGAAGGGGAGAGAGAGGCAAGAGGTAAGGAGGTAGGTGGAAGAACCATCCCCCTTTATAGTGCCCCCAAATCCAATCGTTACAACCGTTTTTACACTGCACCAGTACAATCGCTCCGTGCATCGGTACAACCGGTACACACGGGTATCATGTAGAAAACCCTAGCGAGCGGTACAATCGGTGGCACGGGCGGTAGTACCGGTTGCAACCAAGAACCGGAACAACCGCTCCACCGCTTTGAAACAGAGAGGAGTCACCATCGAGCGATGGTTGAGGCGGTGGTTGCTCCGGTGCAACCGCTAGGACCGAGCACGGGAGGTGGCTAAGTCCTGAGCGGTACAACCGCTCCAAACACCAGTAGTACCAGTCAAAACTGTTGGGGAACGTTGCATGGAAAACAAAAAAAATTACGTTCACGCAAGACCTATCCATGGTGATGAGCATCTACGAGAGGGAGAGTGGATGTACGTATTCTTGTAGATCGCTAAGCGGAAACCGTTAAGGAACGCAGTTGGTGTAGTCGAACGTCTTCACGATCCAAATCGCCGAGTGTCCCGCGATCCAATCACGATCCGTCCCGCGATCCAATCACGATCCGTCCCGCGAACTCGATCACGGTCCTTCCGATCTAACGCCGAACGGACGACACCTTCACGTTCAGCACACGTACGGCTTGATGATGATCTCTGCCGTCTTGATCCAGCAAGAGGGAGCGGAGAGGAAGAAGAGTTCTTCGGTAACGTGACGGCGCTCCAGCGATGGTGGTGGAGCTATTCCGGCAGGGCTTCGCCTAAGCACTGCAGAAATCCGATCTAGAGGAGAAACTATGCACTGGAGGAACGGGTAGCACGTGGTTGAAAAATCTGTGCAAAAACCCTAAAACCTCCAGTATATATAAGAGGGATGGAGGAGAGGACTTGGCGCAAGGGCCAAGCCTCCTTGGTTCGGCCGAAGTGGAGAGGAGAGGAGGACTCCTCCTCCAATCCTAGTAGGACTAGGATTCCTCCTTTTTGGCCTTTTTTCCACCTATTCCTTTTGGGCTTTTCTTCCCTAGCCGCATGGACCTTGTGTGGGACTTCCACCAGCCCAAAAAAGGCTGGTATTTATTCTCCCACAGCCCATGAAGCCTCTTGGGTCAAAATACCCCTCCCGATGGTCTCCCGGTACACTACCGGCACTCCCGGTACACTACCGATTAGCCCGAAACTTTTTCGGCGACCAAAACGGGACTTCCTATATATGAATCTTTACCTCCGAACCATTCCGAAGCTTCTCGTGACGTCCGGGATATCATCCGGGACTCCGAACAACCTTCGATCACCACCATACATAACTTTATACTATCGAAACGTCACCAAACCTTAAGTGTGCAGACCCTGCGGGTTCGAGAACTATGTAGACATGACCGAGACACCTCTACGGTCAATAACCAATGGCGGGACCTGGACGTCCACATTGGTTCCTACATATTCTACGAAGATCTTTATCGGTCGAACCTCTATGTCAAGGATTCAGTTAATCCCGTATGATGTTCCCTTTGTTCTTCGGTATGTTACTTGCCCGAGATTCGATCGTCGGTATCTCCATACCTAGTTCAACCTCGTTACCGGCAAGTCTCTTTACTCATTCCGTAATACAAAATCCCGTGACTAACACTTAGTCACATTGCTTGCAAGGCTTATTGTGATGTTGTATTACCGAGTGGGCCCTGAGATACCTTTCCGTCACACGGAGTAACAAATCCCAGTCTTGATCCATGCCAACTCAACAGACACCCTCGGAGATACCTGTAGAGCACCTTTATAGTTACCCAGTTACGTTGCGACCTTTGATACACACAAGGCACTCCTCCGATATCCGTGAGTTGCATGATCTCATGGTCATAGGAACATATACTTGGCATGCAGAAAACAGTAGCAATAAACTGACACGATCATATGCTACGTTTGTAGTTTGGGTCTTGTCCATCACATCATTCTACTAATGATGTGATCCCATTATCAAATGAAATCACATGTCAATGGCTAGGAAACCTTGACCATCTTTGATCAACGAGCTAGTTCACTAGAGGCATACTAGGGACATAGTGTTGTCTATTTACCCACACATGTAATGTGTTTCCAATCAATACAATTATAGCATGGATAATAAACTATTATCATGAACAAGGAAATATAATAATAAACACTTTATTTATTGCCTCTAGGGCATGTTTCCAACAGTCTCCCACTTGGAAGAGGTTTAGTCAATGGGTCTGCAACATTCAGATCCGTGTGCACTTTGCAAATATTTATGTCCTTCTCCTCGATGTAATCACGGATGGAGTTGAAGCGACGCTTTATGTGTCTGGTCCTCTTGTGAAACCTTGGTTCCTTGGCCAGAGCAATGCCACCAGTGTTGTCACAGAACAGGTTCATTGGATTCAGTGCACTGGGCACTACTCCAAGATCTGTCATGAACTGCTTCATCCAGACACCTTCCTTCGCTGCCTCCGAGGCTGTGATGTACTCCGCTTCGCACATAAAATCAGCTACCACGCTTTCTTGGAACTGCACCAGCTTACCGCTCCCCCGTTGATAATAAATATGTATCTGGTTTGTGACTTAGAGTCATTCGGATCAGTGTCAAAGTTTGCATCGACGTAACCCTTTACAATGAGCTCTTCATCACCTCCATAAACGAGAAACATTTCCTTAGTCCTTTTCAGGTACTTAAGGATATTCTTGACCGAGGCCCAGTGTTCCATTCCAGGATCACTTTGAAACCTTCCGGCCATACTTATGGCAAGGCTGACATACGGTCTTGTGCACAGCATTGCATACATGATAGAGCCTATGGCTGAAGCATAGGGGATGACACTCATCTTTTCTCTATCTTCTACAGTCACTGGGCATTTAGTCTTACTCAACTTCACACCTTGTAACACTGGCAAGAACCCCTTCTTGGACTGGTCCATTTTGAACTTCTTCAAAACTTTATCAAGGTATGTGCTCTGTGAAAGTGCTATTAAGCGTCTCGATCTATCTCTGTAGATCTTAATGCCTAATATGAAAGCAGCTTCTCCTAGGTCCTTCATTGAAAAACTCTTGTTCAAATATCCCTTCATGCTTTCCAGCATTTCTATATTGTTTCCAATCAGCAATATGTCATCCACATATAATATTAGAAACGCTATAGAGCTCCCACTCACTTTCTTGTAAATACAAGCTTCTCCAT
Source organism: Hordeum marinum (assembly GCA_022496015.1). NCBI lineage: Eukaryota > Viridiplantae > Streptophyta > Magnoliopsida > Poales > Poaceae > Hordeum > Hordeum marinum. Next base: position 365,684,748 of record CM039676.1, on the reverse strand, counting down.
AAACTTGTACAAACTCAAACGCTTTGATCACCTCATCAAAGCGCTTATTCCAACTCCAAGATGCTTGCACTAGCCCATAAATGGATCGCTGGAGTTTGCAAACTTTGTCAGCATTCTCTGGATCGACAAAACCTTCTGGTTGCATCATATACAACTCTTCCTCAAGGAAACCGCTGAGGAACGCCGTTTTCACATCCATCTGTCAAATTTCATAATCGAAATAAGCAGCTATTGCCAACATGATTCTGACAGACTTAAGCATCGCTACGGGTGAGAATGTCTCATCGTAGTCAACTCCTTAAACTTGTGAAAAACCCTTTGCCACAAGTCGAGCTTTATAGACGGTGACATTACCGTCCGCGTCTGTCTTCTTCTTAAAGATCCATTTGTTCTGAATGGCCTTTCGCCCTTCAGGTAATACTTCCAAAGTCCATACTTTGTTTTCATACATGGATCCCATCTCGGATTTCATGGCCTCTAACCATTTCTCGGAATCCGGGCCCATCACTGCTCCTCCATAGCTCGTAGGTTCATTGTTGTCCAACAACATGACCTTCAAGACAGGGTTGTCGTACCACTCAGGAGTAGTACGCGCCCTTGTCGACCTACGAGGTTCAATAGTAGCTTGATCCGAAGCTTAATGATCATCATCATTAACTTCCTGTTCTACCTTCGTAGGTTCCACAGAAATATCTTTCTGCGCTACGCTACTTTCTGGTTGAAGTAAAGGTTCAATAACCTCATCAAGCTCTATTTTCCTCCCACTCAATTCTTTCGAGAGATACTCTTTCTCAAGAAATGTTCCGTTCTTAGCGACAAACACTTTGCCTTCGGATCTGAGATAGAAGGTATACCCGACTGTCTCTTTCGGGTATCCTATGAAGACGCATTTCTCCGCTTTGGGTTCCGGCTTTTCAGGCTGAAGCTTTTTGACATAAGCATCACATCCCCAACCTTTAAGAAACGACAATTTTGGCCTCTTGCCAAACCATAGCTCATATGGCGTCGTCTCAACGGATTTTGATGGTGCCCTATCTAAAGTGAATGCAGCTGTCTCTAATGCATAACCCCAAAATGATAGTGGCAAATCAGCAAGAGACATCATAGAACGTACCATATCTAATAAGGTTCGATTACGACGTTCAGACACACCATTACGCTGTGGTGTTCCAAGCGGTGTCAACTGTGAAACAATTCCACACTGTCTTAAGTGACTGCCAAACTCATAACTCGGATATTCACCTCCTCGATCAGATCGCATGAATTTAATCTTCTTGTTACGATGATTCTCATCTTCACTCTGAAATTGCTTGAACTTTTCAAACGTTTCAGACTTGTGTTTCATTAAGTAAATATACCCATATCTACTTAAGTCATCAGTGAAGGTGAGAAAGTAACGATATCCACCACGCGCTGTAACATTCATTGGACCGCACACATCAATATGTATGATTTCCAATAAGTCACTCGCCCGTTCCATTGTTCCACAGAACGGCGTTTTAGTCATCTTGCCCATGAGGCATGGTTCACATGTGTCAAGTGATTCAAAATCAAGTGACTCCAAAAGTCCATCAGCATGGAGCTTCCTCGTGTGTTTTACACCAAATGAGCTAAATGGCAGTGCCACAAGAAAGTGGTACTATCATTATCAACTCTACATCTTTTGGCATCAATGTTATGAACATGTGTGTCATCACTATCAAGATTCAGTATGAATAAACCCCTAACATTGGGTGCATAACCATAAAAGATATTACTCATATAAATAGAACAACCTTTATTCTCTGATTTAAATGAGTAACCGTCCCGCAATAAACAAGATCCAGATATAATGTTCATGCTTAACGCAGGCACTAAATAACAATTATTCAGGTTCATCACTCATCCCGATGGTAATCAAAGAGAGAGTGTGCCGATGGCGATCACATCAACCTTGGAACCATTTCCCACGCGCATCGTCACTTCATCCTTTGCCAGCCTTCGTCTATTCCGTAGTTCCTGTTTTGAGTTGCAAATGTGAGCAACCGAACTGATATCAAATACCCAGGCACTGTAATGAGAGCTAGTAAGGTACACATCAATAACATGTATATCATATATACCTTGTTTGTCGTTGGCCGCCTTCTTGTCAGCCAGGTACTTGGGGCAGTTCCGCTTCCAGTGACCAATTCCCTTGCAATGAAAGCACTCAGTTTCTGGCTTAGGTCCATGCTTGGGCTTCTTTACAGGAGTAGCAACTGCTTTGCCATCCTTCTTGGTTTTACCCTTCTTGCCCTTGCCCTTGCCATTCTTCTTGAAACTAGTGGTTTTATTGACCATCAACACTTGATGTTCTTTCTGGATTTTAGACTCAACGACTTTTAGCATCGCAAACAGCTTGGCGACTGACTTGTTCATCCCGTGCATGTTATAGTTCATCACAAAGCTCTTGTAACTAGGTGGCAGCGATTGAAGAACTCTGTCAGTGATCGCCTCTGGAGGAAGGGCAATTCCCAACTCCGCTAGACGAGTTGAATACCCAAACATTCTGAGTATATGTTCACTGATAGACCCGTTCTCCTCCATCTTGCAAGCATAGAACTTATCGGAGGTCTCATACCTCTCGATCCGGGCATTCTTCTGAAAGATAAACTTCAACTCCTAGAACATCTCATATGCTCCATGATGTTCAAAACGTCTTTGAAGTCCCGGTTCTAAGCCATACAATATTGCACACTGAACTATTGAGTATTCTCCAGTACATGCCTCCCAAGAGTTCTTAACGTCTTCGGAGGTCATGTCTTCTGGTTGGTCACCAAGCGGTGCATCAAGGACATATGATTTCTGGGAAGCCGTGAGGATAATCCTCAGATTACGGGCCCAGTCAACAAAGTTACGTCCATCATCTTTCAACTTAGCTTTCTCTAGGAACGCATTAAAATTCAGGGGTGCTACTACGCGAGCCATTGATCTACAACATAAATATGCAAAGGTTTACTTAGACTATTATTCAAGATAATGAGTTTAGTTAATCAAATTACTAAAGCTCCCACTCAAATTGACATCCCTCAGGTCATCTCAGTGCCACATGATCCAAATTCACCAACTCAAGTCCGATCATCACGTGAGTTGAGGTGGCTTCAATGGTGAACATCATCGTGTTGATCATATCTACTATATGACTCATGTTCGACCTTTCGGTCTCTTGTGTTCCGAGGCCATGTCTGTACATGCTAGGCTCGTCATGTTTAACCCGAGTGTTCTGCATGTGCAACACTGGGTTGCACCCGTTGTATGTGAACGTAGAGTCTATCACACCCGATCATCACGTGGTGTCCCGACACGACGAACTTTCGCAACGGTGCACACTCGGGGAGAACACAATTCATCTCGAAATTTAAGTGAGGGATCACCTTATAATGCTACCGTCCTCCTAAGAAAAACAAGGTGCATAAAAGGATTAACATCACATGCAAATCATAAGTGACATGATATGGCCATGAACTTGTGCTTTTGATCTCCATCTAGAAAGCACGAGCATGATCTCCATCGTTACTGGCATGACACCATGATCTCCATCAACGTGTCGCCATTGGGGTTGTCGCGCCCAACATGCTTCTACTACTATTGCTACCATTTAGCGATAAAGTAAAGCATTACATAGCGCTTAATGATTGACACACAGGTCATACAATAATTAAAGACAACCCTGTGGCTCCTGCCGGTTGCCGTACTCATCGACATGCAAGCGTGATAATCTATACATCACATGATCATCTCATACATTACATATATCACATCATGTAATTGGCCATATCACATCACAACATACCCTGCAAAAACAAGTTAGACATCCTCTAATTGTTGTTGCATGTTTTACGTGGCTGCTATGGGTATCTAGCAAGAACAATTCTCATCTACGCAAAAACCACAACGGTGATACACTAGTTGCTTTTCAACCTTCTCAAGGACCGCCTTTGTCGAATCCGATCCAACTAACGTGAGAGAAACTGGCACCCGCAAGCCATCTATGCAACAAGTTGCGGTTGAGGGAACCGGTCTCTCGTAAGCGTACGAGTAACATTGGTCCGGGCCGCTTCATCTCACAATACCGCCGAACCAAAAAACGACCAAGGGAGGAAGCAATCTAAGCATCAACGCCCACAAACTCTTTGTGTTCTACTCGAGATCTCATCTACACATAGACCTAGCTCATGATGCCACTATTGGGGAACATTGCATGGGAAACAAAAAAATTCCTACGTTCACGCAAGACCTATCCATGGTGACGAGCATCTATGAGAGGGAGAGTGGATCAATGTACCCTTGTAGATCGCTAAGCGGGAAGCGTTAAGAAACGCATTTGGTGTAGTCGAACGTCTTCGCGATCCAAATCACCGAGTGTCCCGTGATCCAATCACGATCTGTCCCGTGATCCAATCATGATCCGTCCCGCGAACTTGATCACGATCCGTCCATGAACTCGATCACGGTCCTTCCGATCTAGCGCCGAACGGACGACACCTCCGCGTTCAGCACACATACGGCTTGATGACAATCTCCGTCGTCTTGATCCAGCAAGAGGGAGCGGAGAGGAAGAAGAGTTCTCTGGTAGAGTGACGGTGCTCCGGCGATGTTGGTGGAGCTATTCCGGCAGGGCTTCGCCTAAGCACTGCAGAAATCTGATCTAGAGGAGAAACTATGCACTGGAGGAACGGGTAGCACGTGGCTGAAATTTCTATGCAAAAACCCTAAAACCTCTAGGATATATAAGAGGGATGGAGGAGAGGACTTGGCGCAAGGGCCAAGCCTCCTTGGTTCGGCCGAAGTGGAGAGGATAGGATGACTCCTCCTCCAATCCTAGTAGGACTAGGATTCCTCCTTTTTGGCCTTTTTTCCACCTTTTCCCTTTGGGCTTTTCTTCCCTAGCCGCATGGGCCTTGTGTGGGACTTCCACCAGCCCACAAAAGGCTGGTATTTATTCTCCCACAGCCCATGAAGCCTCTTGGGTCGAAATACCCCTCCCGATGGTCTCCCGGTACACTCCCGGCACTCTCGATACACTACCGATTAGCCCGAAACTTTTCCGACGACCAAAACAGGACTTCCTATATATGAATCTTTACCTCCGGACCATTCTGGAGCTCCTCGTGACGTTCGGGGTCTCATCTGGGACTCCTAACAACCTTAGGTCACCACCATACATAACTCTATACTACCGAAACGTCACCAAACCTTAAGTGTGCAGACCCTGCGGGTTCGGAAACTATGTAGACATGACCGAGACACCTCTACGGTCAATAACCAATAGCGGGACCTGGATGCCCATATTGGTTCCTACATATTCTACGAAGATCTTTATCGTTTGAACCTCTATGTCAAGGATTTAGTTAATCCCGTATGATGTTCCCTTTGTTCTTCGGTATGTTACTTGCCCGAGATTCGATCGTCGGTATCTCCATACCTAGTTCAACCCCGTTATCGGCAAGTCTCTTTACTCGTTCCGTAATACAAAATCCTGTGACTAACACTTATTCACACTGCTTGCAAGGCTTATTGTGATGTTGTATTACCGAGTGGGCCCTGAGATACCTCTCCGTCACACGGAGTAACAAGTCCAAGTCTTGATCCATTCCAACTCAACAGACACCCTCGGAGATACCTATAGAGCACCTTTATAGTCACCCAGTTATGTTGCGATGTTTGATACACACAAGACACTCCTCCGATGTCCGTGAGTTGCATGATCTCATGGTCATAGGAACATATACTTGGCATGCAGAAAACAGTAGCAATAAACTGACACGATCATATGCTAAGTTTGTAGTTTGGGTCTTGTCCATCACATCATTCTACTAATGATGTGATCCCGTTATCAAATGACATCACATGTCAATGGCTAGGAAACCTTGACCATCTTTGTCAACGAGCTAGTTCACTAGAGGCATACTAGGGACATAGTGTTGTCTATTTACCCACACATGTAATGTGTTTCCAGTCAATACAATTATAGCATGGATAATAAATGATTATCATGAACAAGGAAATATAATAATAAACACTTCATTTATTGCCTCTAGGGCATGTTTCCAACAAAAACAAGATGACCGGAACAACCGGCCCATAACTGCCCAAGAACCGCTCCACAATAGAACCCAGTGCGCTGGTAGAGCGGTACTGGGCCGGTACAACCGTGTGAAGCTACTCATCAGATTTGGCTAGATCCTGAGCGATACAACCGCCCGGAGGCAACGGTACAACCGCTGGCGACAATCTCGGAGTAGCAACCCGAGGGTATCACCCCTCGACCGGTAGTTGCACCGGACGTAGTGGTCCAGCGGTATAACCGCTAGGTAGTAAAAACCACTTAACAGAGTGAGAGAGTGTGAGGACCTCTCTCTCAGAGAGTGGAAGGTAATGCAGTGGGTGAAAAGAGATGTGTATGTGTATTGATTCATCCAAAACCTTTCGATGAGGATCCCCTCTTAATAGTACGGGTTTCCTACGATCAAAGAAATAAACACGTAGTGAACACCGTCTTTGATCTTTTTCGTCTGGAGGGAATGCCTAATCGTCTTGTACCAAACAAAATGTACCCGAAGAACTTGGGACACGATTAGACCATCAAGTGAGTTGTCATCATCACCAAAACGCCAAGGCGGGAAATGCCCTAACAGTGTCCCCCTTTTTGGTGGATGATGACAACTGCACGGTTTGCATTGGGCATCTAGAAAAAAACGGAGCTCCCCCTAGATGTGTGCACCATTATGATTTGTATTTGGAATACACATTTCTCACATGAGGGACAGAGCTCCCCCTTGATTTTATAGACCGACCAATGAGTACAACTGAAATGAATAGACAACAACATGCATTTGTACAAGATAAGAAGTAGAGAAAAATGAAGGGCAACAATGATACTCAAGCTCTACTAATATAAGAGGCAAGATAGATAACTAAGATAAAATGGGATCACATGTCTCACATCATGCACAAGGTCTTCACATGCGATAAGTTCACAAACCAACTTAAGGCAAATAAAAGTTCAACTTGAAGAAGCAAAGTAGATAAGCACATAACCACGCCCATGCAAATCCTGGCCTAATAGAACTCTATCCCCCTTTGGCATCAAGACACCCAAAAGGAAAAGAGCGTTGCTAATGCCCCACGGCTTAGTACTCCTCCTTTGACTCCTCGTTCTCCTCTGGATCATCACCATCAAACCCCCCATGTTGTCTTCCATAATATCATCATCAGCAACAACAAATGTGGAGGTAGTAGGATGACCCGAGGCCTCATCATTCTTCGAAGTGCTATGCTCATAGATCTAGTGCTCTTCAGGAGTGATGATCTTCTTAGAACCGCTATCAGTCTCAAGGTTGAGAGCCGCATAATCTGAATTTGTCTATGCCTAGCCAACTTCTTGTTAACATGGGCTTCATATAGCTTCTTCTGGACATGGGACTGTAAGCAGAATGTCTTCTAGACCTTATCAGTTGGCTCAAGAATGGTCAAAAGACCATAGCGAGAAGGAGAATATTGATCAGGGGTCGGACAAGGCTAAGAACGAAGACCATAAGTTGGTTGAGTGGAGTAAGACGACACACCAGAAGTAGAGGACACATCGGTAGACTTGTCTACAACACGTGAACGACGAGTATAATGGAAAGGAAAGGACAAAAGAGGTGGAATCGCTGGAGGTGGAGACGGGGAATGTATCAATGATGAAGGCAGAGAAGGGGAGGGTATCTATCGGGGATATACCCCGCGGTATGACCCGGCCTGGCGACTCACAGGAGGCCTGGTCAAGACATGGCGTTTTATTGATGACCTGGCAGGCGGGTCGCAGGACGACCGGGCCCAAGACCCGGCATGTAAGCCGGCGCCAGGCAGCTCACAAGAGAAGGCCCAAAGGAGAGAGGATTCCCTTACGAGAGAAACAGACCCGGAGTAGGATTCGTGAAAGACTAGTCCTAGTCCTACTGGGAGTAGGACTCCATTTGTAAACCTACCCTCTCTACTTATATAAGGAGGGGTAGAGTGCCCTTAGAGAGAGAGCTTCACAAGTCCACAAGTTTAGACAAACACAAGAGATTAGATAGACAGACTAGAGGCTCTCGTGATTAGAGGTAGCAAAACAACACCCTTGTAACCGAGAGATCTTCTTCGTCTTCAATACCAAACAAGCAGGACGTAGGCTTTTACCTCACCTCGAGGGGCCGAACCTCGGTAAACTCGCGTCTCTTGATCCCGACCAACCCCTTCAAACCGCCACATAGTTGCGCTTCTGCCCCGAACCTAAAGTCCGTTCACCCGGACATCTGTCGTGACAAATCCACGACAGTTGGCGCCCACCGTGGGGTGCGCACGATGGTGTTATTTTCTTGGAGGAAACTTTCCCAGGGATCGAGAATCTCGTGATTGGCCGAGTGAAGAAGAACCGGTGCCAAAGGATATGCATCATCTGCTTGTCGAATAGTCTGAATGACAGATACAAGATTGAGACGAAAAGAATTAGGGTTTCACTGTAGCATGTTTTTTTCCTGACGATTCGTCGGATCCATCCTTGGATTGATTTGTGCTGGAGCCGAAACCGACAAAAGATTGTTATCTGCTGCTAAGTTGCCCCTCAAAGCCTCGTGTGTACCATTGATCCGGCAAGTTACGTATCTGTGGTTGTTGTCATACCCATGAGGAAGTCACAGGTCTGACCGATCCGGGCGATCGGTTTTGCCTAGCTCGCGTACCAAGGTGCCTAGAGTCCCAAGGCAATACCAATTCGAGGTGCTACTGCTTGCTACTTTGGTACGTAAGACAAGTTGATCCATCGATCCATCAACACGTGAAGACACAACATCCACTACTGTTGATAATTCAAGGTTTGAGTAATAACAAAGAGGGCACGCCTCAGAGCTGGACCCGAAGATGGATCCGCCCAGCCATGATCTGAAACAAATACGACCACAGACTCGGCCCCGTTCCAAGCCACTCGTCGGCACAGCCTCGCCACGAGTGGCCTGCCTCCACGGACGACGTTCCACGGGACCACGGCCTCATGTGCCTTCTCACGCTCCGTTCCACAGCAGGCTTCACCATCGGTCGTTGCATCCTCGCTGCCATTGTAGCGTTCCTGGCCAGCCGCCGCCGCTGCCTCACCTCTAGATGCATCGCCCCTTGGCCGCTGCCCTGCTCCTTGCTCCCTGACCTGGTCTGCTGTGCTCTCATGATCTGTTGTCGCGCCTCACCCCTAGTCCTCGCGGCGCCATCTTGCCTCTACCGCCATGGCCTTCATGTCGCGTTTTGCTTCACTCTAAGCCAGCTAGGCTCTGCAGGTTCGTGTCTGAGTCGCCTCGCCCTCGTGCCATGGCCAACTCAGCCGCGCCCCGCCTGTCGCGTCGTTGCCTCCTCTGCTACGGCCCTGTTTCCACCTCCGCGGCTTGCCTCGAGTCGCCGCCCGCGAGACACCTTTTACGTGAGCTGCCAATCCGCTCGCTTTCACCCGCCTCAACCTCAAGCCGCCCGTGGCCCCGCTTTTGGTCGTTTTCAAGCTGCTTCCATAGCTCCGCCGAGCTGGCGCCACCTACAAGTCGCCGTTGTGTTTTCCCCTACCGGCTACAGACTAAAGAAAAGTCAAAGGCCGGCTATTCGTGCTGCTATGTATATAAAAAAGGGGGTGGGGTCAGCTCAAATTTTATTAGAATACACACACCAATTACTATGAGTATCTCCAACTCGCCTGCAGTTGACTACAACTCCACCGCATGTTGGGAGACGTAGTAGTAAATCAAAAAAATTCATACGATCACCAAGATCCATCTATGGAGAAACCAGTAATGAGTAAGGGGATGAGTGCATCTTCATACCTTTGAAGATTGCTAAGCGGAAGCGTTACAAGAACACGGTTGGTGGAGTCGTACTCACATCGATTTAGATCACGGTGGAATCCGATCTAAGCGCCGAACAACGGCGCCTTCACGTTCAACACACGTGCAACCCGGTGATGTCTCCTACGCCTTGATCTAGCAAGGAGGAAGGAGAGGTTGAGGGAGAGCTCCGGTAGCATGACGGCATGGTGACGGTGGACCTGCGTGGTACTCCGACAGAGCTTCGCTAAGCACTACGGAGAACGAGGAGTAGGAGGAGTAGGGCTGCGCCGAGAGGGAGAGAGAGTCGTGTCTCAAACAGCCCTAAGGGCTCCACTATATATAGGAGGAGAGGGATGAGGGTGCCCACCCCTAGGGTTCCCACCCTAGCTGGTGCAGCAGCCCCTAGATGGGATCTGGCTGGTGGCCAAGAGGGTGGGGAGAGGGGTGCGGCTGCCCTAGCCGCCCTAGGGTGGGCCTAGGGCCCATCTGAGCTAGGGTTTGCCACCCTATGTCCTTTGCTGTGCATTCGGCCAGGTGGGAGGGGCGCACCAGCCCACCTAGGGGCTGGTTCCCTCCACCTTCGTCCCATGCAGCCCTTCGGGGCCCGTGGCCCCTCCAGGTGGACCTCTGGAACCCTTTCGGTGGTCCGGGTACGTTATCGTTGACGCCCGAAACATTTCCGGTAAACCAAAACCTCACTTCATATATATCAATCTTTGTCTCCGGACCATTCTGGAACTCCTCGTGACGTCCGGGATCTCATCCAGGACTCCGAAAATCCTTCGGTAACCACGTACACTATTTCCCTATAACCCTAGCGTCATCGAACCTTAAGTGTGAAGACCCTACGGGTTCGGGAGGCACGTAGACATGACGGAGACACCTCTCCGGTCAATAATCAACCGCGGGATCTGGATACCCATGTTGGCTCCCACATGCTCCACAATGATCTCATCAGATGAACCACGATGTCGGGTATTCAATCAATCCCGTATACAATTCCCTTTGTCTACCGGTATGATACTTGCCCGAGATTCGATCGTCGGTATCCCTATACCTTGTTCAATCTCGTTACCGGCAAGTCTCTTTACTCATTCCGTAACACATCATCTCGTGGCTAACTCCTTAGTCACTTTGAGCTCATTATAATGATGTCTTACCGAGTGGGCCCAGATATACCTCTCCGTCACACGGAGTGACAAATCCCAGTCTCGATTCGTGCCAACCCAACAGACACTTTCGGAGATACCCGTAGTGTACCTTTATAGCCACCGAGTTATGTTGTGAAGTTTGGCACACCCAAAGCATTCCTACGGTATCCAGGAGTTGCACAATCTCATGGTCTAAGGAAATGATACTTGACATAGGAAAAGCTTTAGCAGACGAACTACACGATCTTGTGCTATGCTTAGGATTGGGTCTTGTCCATCACATCATTCTCCCAATGATGTGATCCCGTTATCAACGACATCCAATGTCCATGGTCATGAAACCGTGACCATCTATTGATCAACGAGATAGCAAACTAGAGGCTCACTAGGGACACGTTGTGGTCTATGTATTCACACATGCATTACGGTTTCCGGTTAACACAATTATAGCATGAACAATAGACAATTATCATGAACAAGGAAATACAATAATAACCATTTTATTATTGCCTCTACGGAATATTTTCAATAGTCTCCCACTTGCACTAGAGTCAATAATCTAGTTACATTGTGATGAATCGAACACCCATAGCATTCTGGTGTTGATCATGTTTTGCTCGTGAGAGAGGTTTAGTCAACGGATCTGTGACATTCAGATCTGTATGTACTTTACAAATATCTATATCTCCCTCCTGAATGTAATCACGGATGGAGTTGAAGTGGCGCTTGATGTGTCTTGTCTTCTTGTGAAACCTGGGCTCCTTCGCAAGGGCAATAGCTCAACTGTTGTCATAGAATAGAGTCATCGGGCCTGACGCATTAGGAATCACTCCTAGGTCGGTGATGAACTCCTTCATCCAGACTCCTTCCTTTGTTGCTTCCGAAGCAGCTATGTACTCCGCTTCACATGTAGATGCCGCCACGACGCTTTGCTTGCTGCTGCACCAGCTGACTGATCCTCCGTTCAAAATATACACGTATCCGGTTTGCGACTTGGAGTCGTCCGGATCTGTGTTGAAGCTAGCATCGACGTAACCCTTTACGATGAGCTCTTCGACACCTCCATATATGAGAAACATGTCCTTTGTCCTTTTCAGGTACTTCAGGATATTCTTGACCGCTGTCCAGTGTTCCGCTCCGGGATCACTTTGGTACCTCCCTACCAAACTTATGGCAAGGTTCACATCAGGTCTGGTACACAACATGGCATACATAATAGAGCCTATGGCTGAAGCATAGGGGATGACACTCATCTCTTCTCTATCCTTTGCCGTGGTCGGGCATTGAGTCGTACTCAATCTCACACCCTACAACACAGGCAAGAACCCCTTCTTGGACTGATCCATATTGAACTTCTTCAATATCTTTTCAAGGTATGTGCTTTGTGAAAGACCTATGAGGCGTCTCGATCTATCTCTATAGATCTTGATGCCTAATATGTAAGCAGCTTCTCCAAGGTCCATCATTGAAAAACATTTATTCAAGTAGGCCTTTACACTTTCCAAAAGTTTTATATCATTCCCCATCAACAATATGTCATCCACATATAATATGAGAAATGCTACCGAGCTCCCACTCACTTTCTTGTAAATACAAGGTTCTCCATAAACCTGTACAAACCCAAACGCTTTAATCACCCCATTAAAGCGAATGTTCCAACTCCGAGATGCTTGGACCAGCCCATAGATGGAGCGCTGGAGCTTGCATACCTTGTTAGCATCTTTAGGATCGACAAAACCTTCCGGCTGCATCATATACAGTTCTTCCTTAAGGAAGCCATTAAGGAATGCCGTTTTGACGTCCATTTGCCAGATCTCATAATCATAAAATGCGGCAATTGCTAACATGATTCAGACGGACTTCAGCATCGCTACGGGTGAGAAAGTCTCATCGTAGTCAACTCCTAGACATTGTCGATAACCCTTAGCGACAAGCCGAGCCTTATAGACGGTGACATTACCATCCGCGTGAGTCTTCTTCTTAAAGATCCATTTATTTTCAATGGCTTGCTTATCATCAGGAAAGTCCACCAAAATCCATACTTTGTTCTCATACATGGATCCTATCTCGGATTTCATGGCTTCAAGCCATTTGTTGGAATCCAGGCCTGCCATTGCTTCTTCATAGTTCGAAGGTTCACCGTTGTCCAACAACATGATCTCCAGGACAGGGTTGCCTTACCACTCTGGTGCGGAACATGTCCTAGTGGACCTTCGACATTCAATAGTAACTTGATCTGAAGTTTCATGATCATCATCATTAACTTCCTCTCCAGCCAGTGTAGGCTCCATGGAAACAACTTCCCGTGCTGCGCTACTCTCCGGTTCGAGTGGAGGTACAATTACCTCATCAAGTTCTATTTTTCTCTCACTTACTTCTTTCGATATAAACTCCTTATCGAGAAAGGGTCATTTCTTGGCAACAAAGACTTTGCCTTCAGATCTGAGATACAAGGTATACCCAATAGTCTCTTTGGGATATCCTATGAAGACGCACTTTTCCGCTTTGGGTTCGAGCTTCTCAGGTTGAAGTTTCTTCACATAAGCATCGCATCCCCAAACTTTCAGAAACGACAACTTAGGTTTCTTTCCAAACCATAATGTTGGAAATATGCCCTAGAGGCAATAATAAATGTGTTATTATCATATTTCCTTGTTCATGATAATCGTTTATTATCCATGCTATAATTGTGTTGATCGTTAACTCAGATACATGTGTGGATACATAGACAACACCATGTCCCTAGTATGCCTCTAATAAACTAGCTCGTTGATCAAAGATGGCTATGGTTTCCTAGTCATGGACATGAGATGTCATTTCATAACGAGATCACGTCATTAGGAGAATGATGTGATGGACAAGACCCAAACTACAAACGTAGCATATGATCGTGTCAGTTTATTGCTATTGTTTTTTGCATGTCAAGTATTTGTTCCTATGACCATGAGATCATGCAACTCACTGACACCGGAGGAGTACCTTGTGTGTATCAAACGTCACAACGTAACTGGGTGACTATAAAGGTGCTCTACAGGTATCTCCGAGGGTGTCTGTTGGGTTGGCATGGATCAAGACTGGGATTTGTTACTCCGTGTGACGGAGAGGTATCTCAGGGCCCACTCGGTAATACAACATCACAATAAGACTTGCAAGCAATGTGACTAAATTATTAGTAACGGGATCTTGTATTACGGAACGAGTAAAGAGACTTGCCGGTAACGAGGTTGAACTAGGTATGGAGATACCGACGATCGAATCTCGGGCAAGTAACATACCGAAGAACAAAGGGAACATCATACAGGATTAACTGAATCCTTGACATAGAGGTTCGACCAATAAAGATCTTCATAGAATATGTAGGAACCAATATGGGCATCTAGGTCCCGCTATTGGTTATTGATCGTAGAGGTGTCTCGGTCATGTCTACATAGTTCTCGAACCCGCAGGGTCTGCACACTTAAGGTTCGGTGACGTTTCAATAGTATAGAGTTATGTATGGTGGTGATCGAATGTTGTTCGGAGTCCCGGATGAGATCTCGGACATCAAGAGGAGCTCCGTAATGGTCCAAAGGTAAATATTGATATACAGGAAGTCCTGTTTTGGTCGTCGAAAAAGTTTCGGGCTCATCGGTAGTGTACCGGGAGTGCTGGTAGTGTACCGAGGGACCATTGGGAGAGGTATTTCGACCCAAGAGGCTACATGGGCTATGGGAGGAGGTAAACCAGCCCCTGGTGGGCTGGCCGAAGCCTCCTCTAAGGGCCCATGCGGCTGGAGTGGTTTGAGAAGGAAAAAATCCAAAGGTGGAGATGTGGAAAGAGTTTCCAAGTGGAAAGGAGGAATCCTACTCCTAATAGGATTGGAGTAGGATTCCTCCACCTCCAATTTCGACCAAACCTTGAGGGTTTGAGGCTGCCTCCTCCCCTCCCTCCCTCCTATATATACTAGAGGATTTAGAGGAAAAAGTTAACCATAATAGCCACGTGCTACCTCTCCTCTAGATCGCAGTTTCTCCTCTAGATCGGTTTTCAGCGGTGATTAGGCGAAGCCCTGCTGGAATAGCTCCACCACCATCGCCGCAATGCCGTCGCACTGCCGGAGAACTCATCTACCTCTCCTCTCCCTCTTGCTGGATCGAGAAGGCGGAGATCGTCATCGAGCTGTACGTGTGCTGAACGCGGAGGTGTCGTCCGTTCGGCGCTAGATCGGAAGGACCGTGATCAAGATCGCAAGACGGATCGTGATGAGATCACGGGATGGATCATGATGAGTTCGCGGGCCAGATCGTGATTGGATCGCGGGACGGATCGTGATGAGATTGCGGGATGCTCGGCGATTTGGATCACGAAGACGTTCCACTACACCAACCGCGTTTCTTATCGCTTCCCGCTTAGCGATCTACAAGGGTATGTAGATCCACTCTCCCTCTTGTAGATGCTCATCACCATGGATCAATCTTGCGTGTGCGTAGGAATTTTTTTATTTCCCATGCAAAGTTCCCCAACAGTGGCATCACGAGCTAGGTCTATGTGTAGATGAGATCTCGAGTAGAACACAAAGAGTTTGTGGGCGTTGATGCTTAGATTGCTTCCTCCCTTGGTCGTGTTTTGGTTCAGCGGTATTGTGATGTTAATCCTTTTATGCACCTTGTTTTGCTTAGGACGACGGTAGCATTATAAGGTGATCCCTCACTTAAATTTCAAGATAAATTGTGTTCTCACCGATTGTGCACCATTACGAAAGTTCGTCGTGTCGAGACACCACGTGATGATCGGGTGTGATAGACTCTACGTTCAGATACAACGGGTGCAAGCCAGTGTTGCACATGCAGAACACTCGGGTTAAACTTGACGAGCCTAGCATGTACAGACATGGCCTCGGAACACAAGAGACCGAAAGGTCGAACATGAGTCATATAGTAGATATGATCAACATGATGATGTTCACCATTGAAACCATCTCAACTCACATGATGATCGGACTTGAGTTGGTGAATTTGGATCATATATCACTCAAATGACAAGAGGGATGTCAATTTGAGTGGGATTTCTTAAGTAATATGATTAATTGAACTCATTATCATGAACATAGTGAGTAGTGTCTTTGCAAATTATGTTGTAGATTACTAGCTCGCGCTGTAGCCCCCTTGAATTTTTATATGTTCCTAGAGAAATAGAGTTGAAAGATGATGGTAGCAATATTGCGGACTGGGTCCATGATCTGAGGATTGTCCTCATTGCTGCACAGAAGGCTTATGTGCTTAATACACCGCTCGGTGCGCCAACCCCTCTAGCGCCGTCTATAGATGTTGTGAACATCCGACAGGCACGTTCTGATGACTACTTGATAGCTTAGTGCGTCATGCATTATGGCTTAGAATTGAGGCTCCGAAACGTTCTGAATGTCACGAAACATATGAGATGTTCTAAGAGCTGAAATTAGGATCTCAGGCTCGTGCCCGTGTTGCGAGATGTGAGATCTCCAACAAGATTCTTTGCCTGCAAGATGAAAGAGAATAGCTCAATCGTTGAGCATGTGCTCAGATTGTCTGGGTGCTACAATCGCTTGAATCGAGTGGGAGTTTATCTTCCAGATAAGATAGCGATTGATATAGTTCTCCAAGTCACTGTCACTAAGCTACTAGAACTTGGTGATGAACTATAAAATGCCAGGGATAGAAATAATGATCCCTAAGCTGTTCGCGATGTTTGACACCGCGAAGGTAGAAATCAAGAAGGAGCATCAAGTGTTGATGGTTAGTAAAAACCACTAGTTTCGAGAAGGGCAAGGGCAAGGAGGGAAACTTCATGGATGGCAAGTCAGTTGTTGCTCCAGTGAAGCAACCCAAGGTTGAACCCAAACCTGAGACTAAGTGCTTCTATTATGAGGAGAGCGGTCACCGAAGTGGAACAACCCTAGATACTTGGTAGATAAGAAGGCTGGCAACGTCGACAGAAGTATATTTGATATACGTGTTATTGATGTGTACCTTGCTAGTACTCCTAGTAGCACCTGGGTATTGGATACCGGTTCGGTTGCTAAATGTTAGTAAATTGAAATAAAAGCTACAAAATAAACGGAGAACTAGCTAAGGGTGAGGTGGCAATGTGTGTTGGAAATGTTTCCAAGGTTGATGTGATCAACATCGCACGCTCTCTCTACCGTCGGGATTAGTGACGAACCTAAATAAATGTTATTTGGTGATTTGCATTGAGCAATAACGTGATGAGATCGTGTTTATTGCAACACGGTTATTCATTTAAGTTAGAGAATAATGGTAATTCTTTTTACATGAATAATACCTTCAATGGTCATGCACCCAGTGAGAATGGTTTGTTGAATCTTGATCGTAGTAATACATATGTTCATAACATTGATGCCAAAAGATACAAAGTTAATAATGATAGTACCACATACTTGTGGCATTGCCGCTAAATGTCATATTGGTATAAAGTGCATGAAGAAACTCCATGCTGATGGATCTTTGGACTCATTTGATTTCGAATCAGTTGAGACATGCGAACCATGCGGGCAAGATGACTAAGGACCCCATTTTCCGGATTGATGGAGCGGGCAAGTGATTTATTGGAAATGATACATGTTGATGTATGCAATCCAACGAGTCTTTTAGCGTGCGGTGGATATCGTTATTTTCTTACCTTCACTGATGAATTGAGTAGATATAGTGTATATTTACTTAATGAAACACAAGTCTGAATCGTTTGAAAGGTTCAAGTAAATTCAGAGTGAAGTTTAAGATCATCGTGACAAGAAGATAAAAATGTCTGCGATATGATCGTGGAGGTGAATATCTGAGTTACGAGTTTGGCATACAACTTTAGACAATGTGAAAGTTGTTTCACAACTCACGCCACCTGGAAGACCATAGTGTGATGGTGTGTCCGAACGTCATAGTCGTGCTCTATTGGATATGGTGCGTGCTATGATGTCTCTTATCGTTTTTCTACTATAATTTTGGGGTTATGCATTAGAGACAACTACATTCACTTTAAATAGGGCACCATCTAAATCTGTTGAGATGACAGCGTGTGAATTATGGTTTGATAGAAACCTAAGCTGTCATTTCTTAATGTTTGGGGCTGTGACTCTTGCATGGAAAATGTTTTCACCTAATGATCTCGAACCCAAAGAGGACAAATGCATCTTCATAGAATACCCTAAGAACAGTTGGGTGAACCTTCTATCTCAGATCCAAGCATAAAATGTTTGTTGCTAAAACTGGGTCCTTTCTCGAGAAAAAGTTTCTCTCGAAAGAATTGAGTGGGAGGAAGATAGAACTTGATGAGGTTATTGAACCTTTGTTTCAACGAGTGAGTAGCGCAACACAGGAAGATGTTTCTGTGAAGCCTACGTTAGTTGAAGAGGAAGTTAATGATGATGATCATGAAGCTTCGGATCAATTTACTATCGAACCTCGTAGGTCGACAAGGACATGTACTGCTCCTGAGTGGTACGACAACCCTGCCTTAGAGGTCATGTTGTTGGACAATGATGAACCTACGAGCTATGGAGAAGCGATGATGGGCCCGGAATCCGACAAATGGTTAGAGGCCATGAAATCCGAGAAAGGATCCATGTATGAAAACCAAGTATAGACTTTGGTGGACTTGCTCATTGGACGGCAGGTCGATGAGTACAAATGGATCTTTAAAATGAAGACAGGCGCTGATGGTGAATGTCACCATTTATAAATCTCGACTTGTCACAAACAAGTTTCCGACAAGTTCAAAGAGTTGACTGCGATGAGACTTTCTCACTCGTAGCGATGCTAAAGTCTGTTGGAATTATGTTAGCAGTTGCTGCATTTTTCAATTATGAAATCTGGCAGATGGATGACAAAACATCGTTTCCTTAACAGTTTACTTGAGGAAAAGTTGTATGTGATACAACCAGAAGGTTTTGTCAGTCCTAAGGATGCTAAAAGGTGAGCAAGCTTAAGTGATCCTTCTATGGACTGAAGCAAGCATCTCGGAGTTGGAATATACACTTTGATGAGGTGATCAAAGTTTTTGAGTCTATACAAAGTTTATGGATACTTGTATTTACAATAAAGTGAGTGGGAGCACTATAGAATTTTTGATAAGCATATGTGGTTGACATATTATTGATCGAAAATGATGTAGAATTTCTGGAAGCATAAATGGTTGTTTGAAAAGAGTGTTTCAAAGGATGAACTCGATAAAGCTAACTAATTGTTGGGCATCAAGATCTATAGAGATAGATTAAGATGCTTGATGATATTTTCAAGGAGTACATACCTTGACAAGATTTTGAAAGAGTTCAAAATGGATTAGTCAGAGAGAAGTGTGCTCGCCTGCTTTGTAAGGTGTGAAGTTGAGTGAGACTCAAAGCTCGACCATGACAGAAGAAAGAGAAAGGACGAATGTCGTCCCCTATGCCTTAGCCATAGGCTCTGTATAGTATGCCATGCTGTGTACCACACCTGTGTGTGCCTTGCCATGAGCCCGTCAAGGGGTACAAGAGTGATCCAGGAGTGGATCACTGAACAGCGGTCAAGATCATCCTTAGTAACTAAAAGACTAAGGAAATGTTTCTCGATTATGGAGGTAAGAAAGAGTTCATCGTAAAGAGTTACGTTGATGCAAGCTTTGACACCAATCCGGATGACTCGTAGTAGCAATCCGAATACGTATAGTAGAGCAGCCATTTGGAATAGCTCCAAGTGGAGTGTGGTAGCAGTGTTTACAGTTTGACATAGAGATTTGCAAACTACACATGGATCTAAATGTCGCAGACCCGCTGACTATAAAACCTCTCTCACATGCAAAGCATGATCGAGACCCAGAACTCATTGGGTGTTAGATTCATAACAATGCGAATCACATGGTGATGTGAACTAGATTATTGATTCTAGTGCAAGTGGTAGACTGTTGGAAATATGCCCTAGAGGTAATAATAAATTGGTTATTATCATATTTCCTTGTTCATGATAATCGTTTATTATCCATGCTATAATTGTGTTGATCGGAAACTCAGATACATGTGTGGATACATAGACAACACCATGTCCCTAGTATGCCTCTAATAGACTAGCTCATTGATCAAAGATGGCTATGTTTTCCTAGTCATGGACATCAGATGTCATTTCATAACGGGACACGTCATTAGGAGAATGATGTGATGGACAAGACCCAAACTACAAACGTAGCATATGATCGTGTCGGTTTATTGCTATTCTTTTCTGCATGTCAAGTATTTGTTCCCATGACCATGAGATCATGCAACTCACTGACACCGGAGGAGTACCTTGTGTGTATCAAATGTCGCAACATAACTGGGTGACTATAAAGGTGCTCCATGGGTATCTCCGAGGGTGTCTGTTGGGTTGGCATGGATCAAGACTGGGATTTGTTACTCCGTGTGACGTAGAGGTATCTCAGGGCCCACTCGGTAATACAACATCACAATAAGCCTTGCAAGCAATGTGACTAAAGTGTTAGTAACGGGATCTTGTATTACGAAACAAGTAAAGAGACTTGCCGGTAACGAGGTTGAACTAGGTATGGAGATACCGACGATCGAATCTCGAGCAAGTAACATACCGAAGAACAAAGGGAACATCATACAGGATTAACTGAATCCTTGACACAGAGGTTCGACCAACAAAGATCTTCGTAGAATATGTAGGAACCAATATGGGAATCCAGGTCCCTCTATTGGTTATTGACTGTAGAGGTGTCTCAGTCATGTCTACATAGTTCTCGAACCCGCAGGGTATACACACTTAAGGTTCGGTGACGTTTCAGTAGTAGAGAGTTATGTATGGTGGTGACCAAACGTTGTTCGGAGTCCCGAATGAGATCCCAGACGTCACGAGGAGCTCCGGAATGGTCCGGAGGTAAAGATTTATATATAGGAAGTCCTGTTTTGGTCGCCAGAAAAGTTTCGGACTCATCGATAGTGTACCGGGAGTGCCGGTAGTGTACCGGGGGACCATCGGGAGAGGTATTTCGACCCAAGAGGCTACATGGGATGTGGGAGGAGATAAACCAGCCCCTGGTGGGCTGGCCGAAGCCTCCTCTAAGGGCCCATGCGGCTGGAGTGGTTTGAGAAGGAAAAAAATCCAAAGGTGGAGAGGTGGAAAGAGTTTCCAAGTGGAAAGGAGGAATCCTACTCCTAATAGGATTGGAGTAGGACTCCTCCACCTCCAATTTCGACCAAACCTTGAGGGTTTGAGGCTGCCTCCTCCCCTCCCTCCCTCCTATATACACTAGAGGATTTAGAGGAAAAAGCTAACCATAATAGCCACGTGCTACCTCTCCTCTAGAATCGGTTTTCAGCGGTGCTTAGGCGAAGCCCTGCTGGAATAGCTCCACCACCATCGCCGCAACACCGTCACGCTGCCGGAGAACTCATCTACCTATCCTCTCCCTCTTGCTGGATCAAGAAGGCAGAGATTGTCATCGAGCTGTATGTGTGCTGAACGCGAAGGTGCCGTCCGTTCGGTGCTAGATCGGAAGGACCGTGATCAAGATCGCGAGACGGATCATGATGAGATCTCGGGACGGATCGTGATGAGTTTGTGGGCCAGATCGTGATTGGATCGCGGGATGGTCGGCGATTTGGATCGCGAAGACGTTCGACTACACCAACCGCGTTTCTTAACGCTTCCCGCTTAGCGATCTACAAGGGTATGTAGATCCACTCTCCCTCTCGTAGATGCTCATCACCATGGATAGATATTGCGTGTGCGTAGGATTTTTTTTCCCATGCAACGTTCCCCAACACATAATTCATACGGTGTCGTCTCAACGGATTTTGACGGTGCCCTATTTAAAGTGAATGCGGCAGTCTCTAATGCATATCCCCAAAATGATAGCGGTAAGTCGGTAAGAGACATCATAGATCGCACCATATCCAATAGAGTGCGATTACGACGTTCAGACACACCAATTCGCTGAGGTGTGCCAGGTGGCTTGAGTTGTGAAACAATTCCACATTTCCTTAGGTGCGTGCCAAACTCGTGACTTAAATATTCTCTGCCACGATCAGATCGTAGGCACTTTATTTTCCTGTCACGTTGATTCTCTACCTCACTCTAAAATTCCTTGAACCTTTCAAAGGTTTCAGACTTGTGTTTCATTAAGTAGACATACCCATATCTGCTCAAGTCATCAGTGAGGGTGAGAACATAACGGTAGCCTCCGCGAGCCTCGACGCTCATTGGACCGCATACATCGGTATGTATTATCTCCAATAAGTCAGTTGCTCGCTCCATTGTTCCGGAGAACGGAGTCTTGGTCATCTTGCCCATGAGGCATGGTTCGCACGTGTCAAATGATTCAAAATCAAGAGACTCCAAAAGTCCATCAGCATGGAGCTTCTTCATGCGTTTGACACCAATATGACCAAGGCGGCAGTGCCACATGTAAGTGGGACTATCGTTATCAACCTTACACTTTTTGGCACTCACACTATGAACATGTGTAACATCACGTTCGAGATTCATCAAAAATAAACCATTGGCCAGCGGGGCATGACCATAAAACATTTCTCTCATATAAATAGAACAACCATTATTCTCAGATTTAAATGAGTAGCCATCTCGCGTCAAACGAGATCCAGATACAATGTTCATGCTCAAAGCTGGTACTAAATAACAATTTTTGAGGTTTAAAACTAATCCTGAAGGTAGATGTAGAGGTAGCATGCCGACCGCGATCACATCGACCTTGGAACCATTCCTGACGCGCATCGTCACCTCGTCCTTTGCCAGTCTCCGCTTATTCCGCAGCTCCTGCTTGGAGTTACAAATGTGAGCAAATACACCGGTATCAAATACCCAGGAGCTACTACGAGCGCTGGTTAGGTACACATCAATAACAAGTATATCACATATACCTTTAACATTGCCGGCCTTCTTATCCGCTAAGTACTTGGGGCAGTTCCGCTTCCAGTGACCGGTACCCTTGCAATAAAAGCACTCGGTCTCAGGCTTGGGTCCATTCTTGCTCTTATTCCTAGCAACTTGCTTACCGGGCGCGGCAACAACTTTTCCTTCCTTCTTGAAGTTCTTCTTACCCTTGCCTTTCTTGAAACTAGTGGTCTTATTCACCATCAACACTTGATGCTCCTTTTTGATCTCGACCTCCACTGATTTCAGCATCGAGTACAACTCAGGAATGGACTTCTCCATACCCTGCATGTTTTAGTTCATCACAAAGCTTTTGTAGCTAGGTGGAAGCGACTAGAGGATTCTGTCAATGACCAAGTCATCCGGGAGATTAACTCCCAACTGAGTCAAGCGGTTGTGCAACCCAGACATTTTGAGTATGTGCTCACTGACAGAACTATTCTCCTGCATCTTACAACTGAAGAACTTGTCGGAGACGTCATATCTCTCGACCCGGGCACGATCTTGGAAAACTAGTTTCAACTCTTGGAACATCTCATATGCTCCGTGTTGCTGAAAACACTTTTGGAGCCCCGGTTCTAAACTGTAAAGCATGCCGCACTGAACCAGGGAGTAATCATCACATCGTGACTACCAGGCGTTCGTAACGTCTTGGTCTGCTGGAAAAATGGGTGGGTCACCTAGCGGTGCATCAAGGGCATAAAATCTCTTGGAAGCTATGAGGATGATCCTCAAGCTATGGAACCAGTCCGCATAGTTGCTTCCATCATCTTTCAGCTTAGTTTTCTCTAGGAACGCGTTGAAGTTGAGGGTGACATTAGCGTTGGCCATTGGATCTACAATATAGATTGTAAAGACAATTTTAGACTAGTTCATGATAATTAAGTTCACATGATCAAATTATTTAATGAACTCCCACTTAGATAGACATCTCTCTAGTCATCCAAGTGATACATGATCCACGTCAACTAGCCCGTGTCCGATCATCACGTGAGACGGACTAGTCATCCATGGTGAACATCTCCATGTTGATCGCATCTACTATATGACTCATGTTTGACCTTTCGGTCTTCTGTGTTCTGAGGCCATGTCTGTACATGCTAGGCTCGTCAAGTCAACCTAAGTGTTTTGCGTGTGTAAAATCTGGCTTACACCCGTTGTATGCGATTGTTAGAACCTATCACACCCGATCATCACGTGATGCTTCGGAACAACAATCCTTAGCAACGGTGCACAGTTAGGGTGAACACATTTCTTGAAATTTTATTGAGAGATCATCTTATTTACTACCATCGTTCTAAGCAAATAAGATGTAAACATGATAAACATCACATGCAATCAATATAGTGACATGATATGGCCAATATCATCTTGCTCCTTTGATCACCATCTTCGGGGCACCATGATCATCACTGTCACCGGCATGACACCATGATCTCCATCATCGTGTCTTCATGAAGTTGTCTCGCCAACTATTACTTCTACTACTATGGCTAACGTTTAGCAATAAAGTAAAGTAATTACATGGCATTTATGATTGACACGCAGGTCATACAATAAAATAAGACAACTCCTATGGCTCCTGCCGGTTGTCATACTCATCGACATGCAAGTTGTGAATCCTATTACAAGAACATGATCAATCTCATACATCACAATGCATCACATCACATCCTTTGGCCATATCACATCACAAGGCATATGCTGCAAAAACAAGTTAGACGTCCTCTAATTTGTAGTTGCAAGTTTTTACGTGGATGCTATAGGTTTCTAGCAAGAACTTTCTTACCTACACCAAAACCACAACGTGATATGCCAATTGCTATTTACCCTTCATAAGGACACTTTTCCTCGAATCCAATCTGACTAAGCTGGGAGAGACAGACACCCGCTAGCCACCTTATGCAACAAGTGCATGTCAGGCGGTGGAACCGGTCTCACGTAAGCGTACGTGTAAAGTTGGTCCGGGCCGCTTCATCCCACAATACCGCCGAATCAAGATAAGACTAGTAGTGGTAAGCAAATTAACAAGATCGACGCCCACAACAACTTTGTGTTCTACTCGTGCAAAGATTCTACGCATAGACCTAGCTCATGATGCCACTGTTGGGAGACGTAGTAGTAAGTCAAAAAAATTCCTACGATCACCAAGATCCATCTATGGAGAAACCAGCAACGAGTAAGGGGATGAATGCATCTTCATACCTTTTAAGATTGCTAAGCGGAAGCGTTACAAGAACGTTGTTGGTGGAGTCATACTTGCAGCGATTCAGATCGCGGTGTAATCCGATCTAAGCGCCGAACAACGGCGGCTTCACGTTCAACACACGTGCAGCCCGATGACGTCTCCTACGCCTTGATCTAGCAAGGAGGAAGGAGAGGTTGAGGGAGAGCTCCGGCAGCACAACGGGGTGGTGCGGTGGAGCTGTGTGGTACTCCGGCAGAGCTTCGCTAAGCACTACGGGGAACGAGGAGTAGGAGGAGTAGGGTTGCGCCGAGAGGGAGAGAGAGTCGTGTCTCAAACAGCCCCAAAGGCTCCACTATATATAGGAGGAGAGGGAGGAGGGTGCCCACCCCTAGGGTTCCCACCCTAGGTGGTGTGGCAGCCCCTAGATGGGATCTGGCCGGCGGCCAAGAGGGAGGGGAGAGGGGTGCGGCTGCCCTAGCCGCCCTAGGGTGGGCCTAGGGCCCATCTGGGCTAGGGTTTGCCCCCCTCTCCTTTGTTGCGCCTTGGGCCAGGTGGGAGGGGTGCACTAGCCCACCTAGGGGCTGGTTCCCTCCACCTTCGGCCCATGCAGCCCTCCGAGGCCCGTGGCCCCTCCCGGTGGACCATCGGAACCCTTTCGGTGGTCCCGGTACGTTATCGGTGACGCCCGAAACATTTCCGGTAACCAAAACCTCACTTCCTATATATCAATCTTTGTCTCCAGACCATTCCGGAACTCCTCAAGATGTCCGGGATCTCATCCGGGACTCCGAACATCCTTCGGTAACCACGTACACTATTTCCCTATAACCCTGGTGTCATCGAACCTTAAGTTTGTAGACCCTACGGGTTCGGGAGGCACGTAGACATGACCGAGACACCTCTTCGGTCAATAACCAACAGCAGGATATGGATACCCATGTTTGCTACCACATGCTCCACGATGATCTCATCAGATGAACCACGATGTCGAGGATTCAATCAATCCCATATACAATTCCCTTTGTCTACCAGTATGATACTTGCCCGAGATTCGATCGTCGGTATCCCTATACCTTGTTCAATCTCGTTACCAGCAAGTCTCTTTACTCGTTCCGTAACACATCATCCCGTGGCTAACTCCTTAGTCACTTTGAGCTCATTATGATGATGTCTTACTGAGTGGGCCCAGAGATACCTCTCCATCACACGGAGTGACAAATCCCAGTCTCGATTCGTGCCAACCCAACAGACACTTTCGGAGATACCCGTAGTGTGCCTTTATAGCCACCTAGTTACGTTGTGACGTTTGGCACACCCAAAGCATTCCTACGGTATCCGGGAGTTGCATAATCTCATGGTCTAAGGAAATGATACTTGACATAGGAAAAGCTTTAGCAGACGAACTACACGATCTTGTGCTATGCTTAGGATTGGGTCTTGTCCATCACATCATTCTCCCAATGATGTGATCCCGTTATCAAAAACATCCAATGTCCATGATCATGAAACCATGACCATCTATTGATCAATGAGCTAGCCAACTAGAGGCTCACTAGGGACACGTTGTGGTCTATGTATTCACACATGCATTATGGTTTCCGGTTAACACAATTATAGCATGAACAATAGACAATTATCATGAACAAGGAAATACAATAATAACCATTTTATTATTGCCTCTAGGGCATATTTCCAACACCGCAGTTATCATCAATCCTGCGGCTGATAATTTCCGACAAACATATCAGGTGAAGTAAATCTAGTCAATTTTTATTGATGCCTTTTTATCCTTTCGAGAACAATTACTCTCGTCTGCATGTCTTTTATGCAGGACTGCCAAAGTGACAGTCGTACCACGGATACAAAGCTCACGTTAGCACCCACCTGTACGAGTTGTCCAACAGACGCGGCAAGCCACCGTATCCGCGCCACCCAATGGACGTGGCAAGCCACCGCATTCGCGATATGGTATTCACCAACAAACGCCATGGCCGACTTGCCGTCCTCGCCGGCTTACAATGCCACCAGCGACTCACTACAACACCACAGCCGTCTCTCGCGATCGCACTGGCTTACAATGCCGCGGTTGACTTCTACGTCTACATTAACATGCCAGGGGCTACATACACCAGTACGAGCCGCCCAACGGACGGTTCTGAATTGCCGCCCTGTGGTCCAATCTACATTGGCATAATAGTGTCGGGCTCGCCTATATGAGCCGCCCAACGGATGCATGTAAGATGACGCCCACGGTCTGATCTACATTGATACATTGGTGCGGTGTTCGCCTGTACGAGACGCCCAATGGATGCGTGCAAGACGCCGCCCACATTCTGATTCTACATCAGCATATTGGTGCATGGTTCGTCTATATGAGCCACCAAACGGATAGGCGCGCAAGTCGCCGCCACTACAATTTGGTTAACTTTAACAACCAGTCGGGACGAACGATCGACCGATTTATTAAAGCAATTCATACGTGATCGTCCATACCCCGCCACGGTCAAACTCAGGCTTCAGTGGAGATTCTCAAGCTGCCTCTTCGATTCAACTTAAGACTCCGGGGCTACAGACATGGCTCGACACATTTGGTCGTTTTCAATGAGAACCCCGGGTCATTGCAAGGAAGTTAACCCAATCCCAAGGGCTACTATATTATTGATTGTGCAAAGGTGGATACATCAACAAAGGTCATTTGGGGGCTTCCAACCCATCGGGTTTAGCTGGCTCACCCTCTTGATCGGCTCTTCAGCCAAAACAGCAGCATTGTACGGCGGCTTGCAAGATGGCGACTTACAAGTTGGCGGCTCA
Source organism: Hordeum marinum (assembly GCA_022496015.1). Lineage (NCBI taxonomy): Eukaryota > Viridiplantae > Streptophyta > Magnoliopsida > Poales > Poaceae > Hordeum > Hordeum marinum. The sequence continues at coordinate 365,656,859 of CM039676.1, read as the reverse complement.
CACAACGGCATCGTGCAAAATGGTGTAAACATTGACTCCGTCAACAAGGTCGTTTGGGGGCTTTCAACCTTCCGAGTTTAGCTTCAACCCTCTCGATCAGGCTCTTAAGCCACGGTCAGGCAGGTTATATACCCAAAAGTTGACTCCATCAACAAGGTCATCTGGGGGCTTCCAACCCACCTGGGTTCAGCTTACACACCCTTTTGATCGGCTCTTAAGCCACGGTCAGGCAGGTTATATACCCAAAAGTTGACTCCGTCAACAAGGTCATTTGGAGACTTCCAACCCACCGGGTTTAGCTTACACACCCTCTTGATCGGCTTTTAAGCCACCGCAAGTTTGAGTTAAACCTGCCTCTATGCTGATGCTTCTCCGCTATGTGACCCGCCGAACTCTTGTCAGTTAATCTCGATTAGAGACCCTGAGCTGTTCAAACATATTTGGCAGCCAATCTTGCTAGAGACCCTGTACTGGTCAAGGTTAAACCAGCGACTCTTGTCATGTGAGGTCCGTCTTACGGAAAGCGAGGACAAACTCACCCATCTGCTGCCGACTCTCCGCTATGTGGCCCGTTTCGTACTCTTAAACAATTACTCTTTTAAAGACCCTGCATTGTTTAAGGTTCAAACGACGGATTTATGTCATGTGAGAGGCAGTTTATGGGCCATCAGGGTACTCATGCCCTGTTGTGTCTCTTTCTGGTTTGTTACGCTCTTAACAGTCAATCTCGCCTGAAGACCCTAAGCCGTTCAAAGAAATTGACGGTCACTCTCAAAAGAGACCCTATACTATTAAAGAGTTCTAGTAGCGAATCCACCCAGAAGAACCAGCTTATGATTTTTTAGAAAAGCAAGAACATCATACATTACATCATACATCATGCATTACATCATACATACATATCATGCCAGTTTTTCAAGCCGGGTCAGAGCAAGATCATGAAAGAAGAAGCAAGGCTACAACAGATGTTAACATATCCGGGTTACGCTTTTTCAAGACACCCTTACAACAATGCAGAATATATTTTGTCTTGTTAATTTGGCAGGTCATGTCTCTTAAGACGAGCCGCCATTAAGTATGATGAAAGAACTTCTGTAGGAACAAACAGATCTTTGATAGCCAAAATGGATGGATCTTTATCATGGTTTATCATAACCAGTATTAAGTGATTGGGGTTTTATCAAACTAGATTGGAAAATTGATTATTCTTGAAGAGACACCCTATCAGATATAATGTTGTGTCATCTAATTGACCGGTTCTTGGATTTCTTCAATTGTGCTCTGTAGTAATCTACAACACTCATGGATTTATCAAATATATATTTGCCGGATTGCACCGCAACTGTGAGCAGGGATTTCATGTCAAAGATAAAGGAATTATTCCAGGATATTCATTCCGGGTTATATTACAACCACGATTAAGGACTCTTTCAAATCAGAACAATATCAGTTCAAGAGAACTTCAGAGGTGCATTATGATGGGCTATTATCACACAGTCTCAAGTCGCCACAGGCGTGCAACCCGGCACTTGGGGGCTACACTATTCAGATCAAAATTGTTAAAGTTTGCAAGTCGCCGCAGGCGTGCCACCCGGCACTTGGGGGCTACACTATTCAAGTCTAGTTTATATCAAATATGCAAGTCCCATGTCGCTGTAAGAATGCACCACGACACTTGGGGGCTAATGCAAGCCGGTTTTCAAATCATTATGTTGTCAGCAAGACCCTATTATCTCAAGGAGATGAGCCGGCCTTTCTATATTTTTCGAAGTCCTAGCCCAGTAATTCTTACTGACCCGACACTTGGGGGCTACACCGCTCAATTCAAATTTTCTAAAGTCCCAAGTCGTTGTAGGCATGCGACCCGGCACTTGGGGGCTACAGTACTCAGCTGTTCAAACAGATTATGAGATTTAAATTGAAGACCCGGTGCATCACATTCTGATGAGCTAGCCCTTGGGGGCTACACCTGCTGAAGTTTCATAAGGTATAAGACAGTTACAAGTCCCAAGTTGTTGCAGGCAGGACAACCCGGCACTTGCGGGCCACACAGTCCAATATATTATTGCAAAGCACCAAGTTATCATGGATAATCTCGGAGTTTGGGGGCTACAGGTAATATGGACATATCAAAAACTTTGAGGAGAATTTTCAAGATGTTAATTATGGAGTTCAGTTGTTAGACCCGGCGTCACCAACATTCATGACCCGACGTTTTGAAAAGATCATAACCCGCCAGAGTTTATATAAGCCGCCCTGCTTCACAACAATGGAAGTCCGGATCTACATCATGAGGATTTCTTATTTTCAAGATTTTCATTAAGCCAAAGTATTGGAAGCCAACTCAATGTCATATGGGTATTCTATTCCCAATATTTTTCAAAGGACACTGCCAAGCAAGATGATTTTCAAGACGACTCATTCATATGCAGAAAAGACCCGGATTTCTAAGGAGACACTTCATAAGCCGGCCAAAGGAGCAAGCCGGCCACTTAACATCTTTACTATTCCTATTTCAGGAGGTTACCATGAATAAATTCAAGCTAACCTGGGGGCTAAAGTCGGGGATATACCCCGCGGTATGACCCGGCCTGGCAACTCACAGGAGGCCTGGTCAAGACATTGCGTTTTATTGATGACTCGGCAAGCGGGTCGCAGGACGACCAGGCCCAAGACCCGGCGTGTAAGCCGACGCCAGGCGGCTCACAAGAGAAGGCCCAAAGGAGAGAGGATTCCCTTACGAGAGAAACAAGACCCGGAGTAGGATTCGTGAAAGACTAGTCCTAGTCCTACTGGGAGTAGGACTCTATTTGTAAACCTACCCTCTCCACTTATATAAGGAGGGGTAGAGCGCCCTTAAAGAGAGAGCTTCACAAGTCTACAAGTTTAGACAAACACAAGAGATTAGATAGACAGACTAGAGGCTCTCGTGATTAGAGGTAGCAAAACAACACCCTTGTAACTGAGAGATCTTCTTCATCTTCAATACCAGACAAGCAGGACGTAGGCTTTTACCTCACCTCGAGGGGCTGAACCTAGGTAAACTCGCGTCTCTCGATCCCGACCAACCCCTTCAAACCGCCACATAGTTGCGCTTCTGCCCCGAACCTAAAGTCCGTTCACCTGGACATCTACCGTGACAAATCCACGATAGTATCGGTAGTGAAGGTGGAGATGCATGCGACGAGAGAGGAGAAGAAACCATATGAGAGGATGGCGTCGGATCTGCAACAGCGGGGCGGGGAGTAGGAATATTGGGCACACGGGGAGGTGTATCCGTAAATATAAGAAAAGAGATGTCATATGTGGAAAAGGCTGAGGAGGATGGTCGCGGGTAGAAGGGATGAGATTCATCGAAGGTCACATCCCGGAAAATACGCATTCGACGACCGACAGGATCCCAACACCGATAGCCTTTGTGCTCTGTATCCGAGAAAACACACACTCAACAGACTACATGGTTAGTTTGGTGCGTTCACGAGGAGCAAGCAAAACATAGCAAACACAACCAAACAAATGGAGCGCCAAATAATTAGGAGAACGACCAGAAAGACACTCGAGAGGATTACCACCCTTTAGAGCAGCAAATGGCTGAATGTTGATGAGGTATGTGGAAGTAGTAACAACCTCAGCCCAAAAGTAAGGCAGAAGAGAGGCGGCGATCATCATCGCATATACCGTCTCAAGAAGGTGACAATGTTCGCGCTCAGCCACACCATTCTGAGCATGAGCACCAGGGCAAGAGTACCCTTCTCAGCAAGAAATCCTCGCAGCGCATGGGACACATACTCACAAGCTGAATCCGCACGAAAAGTACAAATAGGAGTGGAAAGCTCTGCATGAACCATGACATCTTTTTTTGTATATAGATAAGGCCTCATTACGAGAAGACATGAAATAGATCCAACTATACCGAGAAAAATCATCTATAAACATGTATAGTAGCGATGACCCCCTTTCAAAACAAAGGGAGCCGGAACCCAAACATCAGAATGAACGAGATCAAAAGAACGCTCGAACACTGACTCACTGTGAGGGTAGGGTAGGTGAATCTGCTTACCAAGTCTACAACCCGGACAATCCAACGAAGCGTTATCAGAGACAGACCCCTAAACACCACGATGAACCAAAGACGAGAGACGAGAACAACATAAATGGCCAAGACGATGATGCCACTGCTGAAAAGAGCTAGTAGATGCAACAATAGGGGTTGCGAGACTGAGGCGATGGCAGCGGAGGGAGGACGAAGCCAGTCAAGATCCTAGAGACCATTAGGACATCGAGGGCTAGCACCAAGCAAAGTGCCCTGCGACCATCCTGAACATAACATGAATCAAAGTCAAGAATGACCTGACAACTAGAGCCAACAATCTAACCACCGGATATGAGTTGCATGGTAAGTCGAGAAACATGAGCGACATGAACAAATGGCCCGACTTTGCTTAAATTTGTGAGAAGATTGTGAGGAAAGGGAAGGGAGAAGGCTAGAAGTCATGTGAGAAAGGAGAAAGAAAGGTGATGTAAGCGGTTAAGAGGGCCACAAGGCCCCGAACACTTACCTCTTGAACCACATAAAATATTCTTTATTCCTCACTTCTTTTAAAAAAATATGCTAAAATATTTACATCTCATCAGAGCATCTTCAACACACGCTGCACGACGCGTAAAAAACAATTTTGCAGCGCGCATAAAGCTTTTTTTAGCGTGCGGCCGAGCGCTAGCTCCAACGGCCGTCACATAATATAGCGCGCGTGAGCAGCCAATGGACGAGGCGCGAGCGCTCGAGTGATTCTGCGCACGGAAGCGGACGTACAAAATAAGTAATGCGCGATGCCGTTTCGTTTCGCGCACGGAATCGCTTATGCCGCGTGCACGGTTTTTGCGTTGCCGTTGGAGCGCCCGGTTTTGCTGCGCGCGTCAACGCATTTTTTACCGCCGCTGTTGGAAATGCTTTTGTAGCTCCTCATGTGCATTGTCCTGTCTTATAAAATTGATTTGACCTAAAAGTGTCTTTTAAAGTATGGATATATACTCTCGAAAAGAAAAGTATGGAACGATGTTTTTCTCTCAAAGAAAACACACAGACGGAAGGATAAACTCTAGTACTCCGTACTACTGTTTTCCCGGAGAAAACAATTGGGCGGAATTGGGATGCGGAAGGAGGAGGCAGCCATGTCGGCAGCAGCAGGGAAACCGATCCTGTACAGCAAATGGTTCAGCTCCTGCTCGCACCGGGTTCGGATCGCCCTTAACCTCAAAGGTACGCGTACCAGCTAGGCCCGCTTCTTGATTCTGCCGCATAGGTCACGGGATCACAAATGGTGAGGATTTTTTCTTATGAGAAGTCTACTGTGAGGATTATGGATGCTCGATTGTCAGAGGTCTAGCTCAGATTTATCAGTTAGCTCCGGGATGGAAGAGCTATTCTTCACCGGTGATGCGATTCAGAGAAAATAGCTCCCAAATTGGAAGCACCAAAGTTCATAAAGAGCTCTTTAGATGTTATTAGTACTGGTACTATTTGCTACTGTATGTACTTACTGTAGTACCATTTTTCCCTATCATAAAGGTGTGGATTTCGAGTACAGAGCGACCAACCCGATGACAGATCCAGGTATACAGCTGAATCTCTGCTCTTTCTTTCTTTACATCTGAAGTGTCACTTGCTCGGAGGGTTCCATTTCTGATGGCAAATTAAGCAGTTCTCCGGTACGCATACCTATTTTCCTGGATCTGAGCACACAACTATTTGATCCTTTTGGTACTATGATTCTTTAGAAGTTGCGTTATGTCAACGTATGCGGTATGCTTCACGATGTTTTTTTTTTTTTGTGCGTAATTCTTGATGTTATTTCACTGTTCTTGCTGCTTCCCTTTGTAGATTATGAGAAAATCAATCCTGTTAAGTATGTCCCAGCATTTGTGGATGGGGATCTTGTTGTTTCCGACTCGTTTGCAATCATTTTGGTAAACTGCGACTCTTCACTGCATTTTTGAGCTTACAAAATTAACTCTTACAGTGCTTGTGCAGTGATATATTAACAATTAACGCACTTGTTTTGTATTGAGCAGTATATGGAAGACAAGTATCCTCAGTGCCCTCTCTTACCCCTAGATCTGAAAAAGAAAGCGCTTAATTTGCAGGTACTAGTGTTGTCTGCTTAAAATTATATTGGCACGATGGAACTATATTTGTCTATACATTTATTGACAAGGATACCATTGGCACAAAACAGTTTTTTGTGTGAGATAAGCACAAAACAATTTGAAGCACTGAAATAAGTTTCAGATGTTTAGTGGATGGAACTTGTTGTAAGTTAATGGTTTTACAACAGATGGAGACACCAACTAACTGTATCTGAAACCTATCTTACTTATGTAGGTGTTGTTGTTGATTACACATTTTAGTATGCACACTTCATAAAGCAAGTTTGTTCCTTGATGCAGATTGCAAGCATAGTGTGTTCAAGCATCCAGCCTCTTCAGAGCTATGCTGTCATCGTGCGCACAGATATAATCTTTAAGTTTTTTCAGGCCAGAATTAAACTTCCCTTTCAATTATAGTGTGACAATATACATATACGCTTGATTCTATATGATTTATTGCAGCGTTCATTTCATGGCACAATGGACGCCAACGAGAGCCTGGAGATGGTTGAATATTATATTGACAAAGGCTTCAGAGGTGTGATTTTTACCACTCATTTTACCAAATATTAGTAGTTCAGAAACACTTTCAATTTTCCTGTTACTTTAGTCTCACGTTCAGAAACACTTGCAATTTTCCTGTTACTTTAGTCTCACGTTCGTAATCATATACATCATCCGTGTTGGTCTAAACTATCCTTGATAATTTTGTTTCAGCGATTGAGAAACTTCTGGAAGGACGTGACAGTAAATATGCCACCGGAGATGAAGTCCAAATGGTGTGTGCTCTGAAGCTCAAACCTAGGCTTTGTTCTTTGATAGTAGTATTTACCTCCGTCCCAAATTACTTGTCTTATATTTGTCTAGATACGGATGTATCTAACACTAAAACGTGTCTAGATACAGCCTTATCTAGATAAATCTAAGACAACTAATTCGGGACGGACATATTATGCTGGTCACAGTGAACAGTGTGCTAAAGTGCTCTACTTCTCTACAATCCTGCTAACTCTGTTAGTGTAACACCAGCTAAGTAGGTGCTGTATATTGTGGCCATTTTCAGGGAGATGTGTTTCTAGCGCCCCAGATCCACGCTGGTGTGACACGCTTGCAAATCGACATGGTATGCAATGTCATTCTAAGCTCCTCTGTTGTTGAGTATATGACATGCAAGTATGAAATGTCTTACACTGATTATTCAGAAACCAGCGTTATAAGCTTGTATTGGTATTTTGTCTGGCAGTCAAAGTACCCTATTCTGGCAAGGCTTCAAGATGCTTACAACGAGCATCCTGCATTTCAAGCCGCACTTCCTGCGAACCAACCAGATGCTCCTCCACTCCAGTAAAGTAATCAGGACTTCGATGACTGATCTTGGGGTGATTTCAATAACAGGCTGTAAGATTTCTCAACGTTTGATTGAGATTCTATGATGCAACTTCAAAGTTAGATGCTCATGTAAGCAAAGACGACCCCTGGATTTTGCTTGATGCTGCTGTAAAAGTGAATAAATGCAGTTTATCATATGTGCTCGTGTATGTGAAATTCTAGTATTAAGAAAGAGAAGAAAAGAAAGAAGAAGAGTCAGACATTGCCCTGTTGTGAAGCCGAAAATGACATCATTGGTTAACATATCATTTTGGCCTTATCTTCTCTTTTTGTTCTTTTCTCTACCTCCCCTTCAATCAATCGATCAATCATACACCTAGTCCAAGGTGACTTCATCTCCCTGACTCTCTGGGTATCTGGTGGGCCCTACATAATCTGATTGATACTCAGGCTTGGGTAGCATCTTCTACTCTTTGTCCCCTTGTGCTCACACCTGTTTTCTGCACGGTGCTCTGTGTGTTCACATGCGGAGAGGAGAAGAACAATCTCTTCTCCTGCTCTTCATACCAACAATATAGTCAAATATTGCTGCATCTGCATCTCCAACTAATAGTGGAGCGGAGGAAGAGGAGAAAGGGCAGGGGTAGCAGGCAGCAATGGCGGCGACCAAGCCTATCTTGTACGGCGCCTGGATCAGCTCTTGCTCTCACCGTGTCCGGATCGCCCTCAACCTCAAAGGTGAGTACTTCTTGAGGTTTTGGATCTTCATAGGTTCCTTTGTTCTTGATTATGTTGACCCCAGATTTAGTACTTACTAATTATAAGGTTTTCAGTTTCTCCATCCCTATGGTCTTTCATAGAGTTGATTATGTTTATGCTAGATTCTGAACATTCTTCAGCTGGGAATATTTCAGATGCCACCACCTGTGTATTTTTTTGGTCTGGAACATGTAAATGGATATCATAATTATGAATGTTCAGCACCAATTGTCTACTGGCAGGAACTGGAACATAATTGTTTTAGACAGAAGAACGTAGCCTGGAGTCGATTTCTTTTTATTTGTTCTCTAAATATTTTCTCAATTGTTCTGTTGTTGTTTTAGTAAGCTCAGTTGGTACGTCCACCTCCGGAAACTTTAAATGGGGACTAAGTTATTCTGAGTTTACAAATATTATGTCGGTCAGATTAGTCAGCAGCGGGCAATCACATTTCAGATTTTGTTGTTGCTGTTGTTGTAGCTTTTAGCCTTTGCCATGTTTATTTTCTTCAGTTCTTTTCTGTTTTCGTTTTTGTTTTTTCCCTTTCGCTTTGTTTTAGCTTGGGCTGTAGTGTCTGTGTAGCCTCGGCACCTTCTTCTAGTACAAAATAACACACACTTAGGTGTGTGTTCAAGAAAAATGATTAATGCAGAGCAAATTAGATATAAGACTTTCAGTGCACGCTTAAACAATAAAATATTTAGGCTCTTGTTCAGGAAACTAGTTAATTCATTCTTTCTATGATGCAGGTGTGGACTATGAGTACAAGGCAGTCAATCCTCGGACAGATCCAGGTACTCAAATTAACCGGATAATATGATGTGTACTAATTATAAAGCCATCTCGTCCCGTTTTAAAAAGAAGAATTACCATCTCATTTCTGGTTTGCAATTGATGAGAGCTCAAAATGGAGGGGTTCATGCCCACTGGTCAGAGTTGATGCGAGGAATGACATATGACTGTGTTGAGTTTATATGTGAAATGTGATAGATGTTGCCTCATGATGCCTACTTATGTCTTATTACTAGGATATTCTTTCCCGGGACATTAGCTTAGTCTGCTATATCAGTTTTATGCACCATCTTTGATGATGAAAATCTTGGCTTGATCGATGATACAAGTGCAATGCACGTTGTACCCATCTATTCCCCATGCTGAAATTTACAGAAAATAACCATATAATTGCTTGCACTATCAACTTTTCCCCTAACATGTGTTGAAACGCGCGTAATTTGTATTCTGTTTTAGGAGGTTAGTTTTCAAGCTTTTCCTAGTTTACAAGCTTAAGGTTCACATTTTCCATTTCCTTTTCTTTTGAAGTGCACAGAGGAATTCACTGTTATGGATTTCTTATTGCAGACTATGAGAAAATCAACCCGATCAAATACATACCAGCATTGGTAGATGGGGACTTTGTTCTATCTGATTCTCTTGCTATCATCTTGGTGAGTCACAATTCTTGCTTCAGTGGATTAAGAATGTGTTTCTTCAACCATTCGTGTCCCTCTGTTACTAGTTAACAAGTGTCTTTCTTCTGCACTGGGTAGTATCTGGAAGATAAGTATCCTGAGCATCCTCTCATGCCCAAAGATATCAAGAGGAAAGCTCTTGATCTTCAGGTATATATGCCCGGCTAAAGATCTTCTTTAGTTCTTTCTTTAAGAAAATCTCTTCTATAGTTCTACTTCTGTATCTTGTTAATCACATGAACCATAGTTGTTCGGCACTCTTTTGTGAACCAGGGTTGTTCAGCACTCTTATCGGTAACTCCATATAGCTAATTACATTCCTTGCTTGTTGCAGATTGCGAACATAGTTTGTTCAAGCATCCAACCTCTCCAAGGCTACGGCGTAATTGTGGGTTTTTACCGAGAGTTAGCTACGCTGACAAGATTTTCTCTTTTCAACGATCATTTTAGCACGAGAGTTTGATAGTGTGTTTGTGTGTGTAATTTTTGTTTACTTTGCAGGGTTTACATGAGGGCAGGTTGAGCTCCGATGAGAGCCTTGAGGTGGTTCGACGTTATATTGACAAGGGCTTCAGAGGTGCGATATATTGCGACACAGTGTCTGCACGGTTATATTATACCTGCAGATTTGAGAAATGAGAATTCAGAATCTCTTTTTTCTTCTAAACTAGACTTTCCTTCTCTCTGAGACATTCTTCGATCATATGCGACAGAGATGTGTTCAGTTGCGCTGTTCTGACCCCATCAACCATACTTCTCAGAGAGATGGGGAAGTGTTAAAGTTGCAAACTAAAAAACTCATCAATTTTATTGTTTCATCAAAAGCTCATCAATCTTATTGTGTCGAGTACTGGAACGTATACTTAGTCGTGTTCTTTATGTCTGCTGTTGCCAGTATTTCTTTTCCTTGTTTGCAGCATTACTTGCTACAATCTTACTCTTGGCCTGCTCTTATTATTTGTTGCAGCAATCGAAAAGCTTTTGGATGGATGCGACAGCAAATATTGCGTTGGAGATGAAGTCCATTTGGTTTGTGTTTCTGAGCCTACACACTTCCTCACTGATGCTTTTCCTTGATCAGTCACCTCGAAACTTCCAAGGCGACATGGTCATGCATAGTTTTCTCCACACGTGTTTCGAAATTTCGATCCGGCACTCCCTAGTTCCTTAATTAGCTGTCACTATTATTACTACTATAAATGTGCTACTGCTTACTAATCTTGAACTATATGTTCTGATGATGCATGTACATTTGTGGCGTTGGCAGGGAGATGTGTTTCTAGCCCCACAGATCCATGCCGCCATTAACCGCTTCCAGATTGATATGGTACTCACCCTTCTCTCTGATATTCCTTGTGCAAAGATTTCTGCTGCTCAGAAACCAACAGCAGCAAGCTTTCCTTTTCTTGCAGACAAAGTACCCAATCTTGTCGCGGCTTCACGATGCATACATGGAAATTCCAGCATTTCAAGCTGCACTGCCCCAAAATCAGCCAGATGCACCTTCAGCCTGATAACCAAGAAATCAAGCTAGTTACAAGTACATGCGTGTATTTTCCTCATTTTCCAAATAAATAAATAAATATGCATGTAGTTTCCACGATAACGAGGAATGTAGTCTGCAATGGAAGAACCTCTCATAACTTCAGTGTGTCTGAGCATATACACTTTGGCGTCCATCTCGCCGAGGCGTGCTTACATTTTTTTTTTTGCGAGAAAAAGAGAATTAATATTGATCGATTCACTACCAGTAAGATTAATATATTTTTTTCCGCGGAGGCGTGCGTACATGCCGAGCTGTCTGACGGGCTCCGGCGCCATGTAAATTAATATTGATCGATTCACTACCAGTAAGATTCAGGAGAACCACCATGCTCACCATGTTCAGCAGAACCATCAAGAACTACCAGTAAGATAAATGAGTAGAGGGTCCCCATCCGTGACTTTGACCCGCTTATGGGTCGTGTTGCGTCTAGGGGCAACCTTGGTGTGGTAGATATACACTCAAAGGGAGTAAATCCGTGCTTATGGACTCTTGCCTTTCTAGTCTCTTCATTTATACTCCCTCTGTTCCATATTATAAGTTGTTTTAGAGAATCCAATACAAAATTCCGTAGTTCAAACATTTTCTGCGCTTTCCAAAAGTATACCCCGGTGCGTGGTGCGGGGCGGGTTTGGCTAGGACTAAAACCCTAGCCGCTGCCAATGGAGGCGACCATCCGGCACCGTTTTCTGGCGGCTCTCCTTTGTCGACAACCTCTTGGTCGTCAGTCGTGAGGGGGTTGTCGGATCCCGTGCATGCGGATCGTTTTTTGCTTTAGGTTTAGACCCTAATAGCTTAGGTTTTTGGATCGTCTTACGCCTTGGCTTCGGCGGCGGCGACGACGGTGTTGAATAAAGAAGCTTCGAATTCTTCACCAGCAAGGCGATCGTCTCTGTGGTCGGTGATGCATTTGGGAATTAGTCTGTTCAAGCGGGGATATCATGGCGGCGATGACATCTTTGTGGTGGACTTGTGTCCTCGAACTTCACCGTTGCGACAACGTCTGCTCCAGCGTCGGTACGGAGCTTGGGAGGTAGTCCTGGAGCGGATGTAGATTGTGGTCCGCATCGACGACATCTGAAAGACGAAACATGTGTCGGGTTCGTGGTTGATGGATGGCAGGTATTGTTTCCTCCTTCGACGTCTTAGTCATGCTTGGGTGTCAGATCTGCAGTTCAATGGCGTGTCCGAGGTGTTGTCCCGGTTCGGTCTGATTCGTTCAACGACAATGGCATCATCTTTGGCAAACCACTTTGGAGGTCCGCAAAGCTACATATCAGCGATGGAGCCGCGTCAAGATTGGGTGAGGAGGTGATCCGTCATTATTTTTTTTGGTGGCTGCTATGGTGGTGCCGGAGGTGGGTGACGGATGTCGGTATCAAGCTCAGCGACTTTGCTATCTTTTCAGTTTTGTCATGTCGGTTTTTACGTGACTTGTAATCTGATCTTTATGATATAAATGAGACATGTATTACCATGCAAAAAAAAGTACCCCCGGTCAAAGAGGGCTCTCTCGCGCATGTTCTCCACTCTCTCGAGCATGTTCCTCTGTTCCCCACTCTTTCTTGCCTCACCTTCCTCGGTTCCTCCTCCTCTCCCGGCACGTGCTCCTCGGCGCCGCCAACCTCCTCTTCCTCCTCGCTGCCCTCGCCCTCTCCATCCGTGCCCGCCTCCATCACCACCCCCGCGGCGCTCAGCACCAAGCAAAGATGGAGGAGCCCCTGCTCGCGAAGCCGGCACCTGGCCGGTCCAGCGGGAGGGGATTCCGCCATAGGCTCGCGCTCGCTGGCACGTCGCTCGTGCTGCTCGCGCTCATGTTCCTACTCCTCCCCGCGCGGGGGAGGCCGGGGCGCGTGGGTCGTGTCCAGCGCACCTTCCTCGTGGCACAACTCCTCGCGCACCTCACCGCCGCGGGGACCATCTCGGCGGAGAAGGCAGGGGCGGCATCGGCGCATGCCCACCCGCTACACCTCCGCGTTTTCTAGATCGGAACGATGATGCTCGCCGTGCCTTTTTCTGCCTCCACGGTTGCGTCTTTTGAATTTCTCTATTGCAATCGCTTTGCCTGTGTATTCTAGAACAGGGGTAAAACATATCATTTTGATGGTTTTTTGGAGCTTGTTGGAAAAAGCTAAAACGACTTATAATATAGAACAAAGGGAGTATGACATAGGGCTGTATATCTTGCAGGAAAGGGTACATGGCTCATTTGGTAAGGATCTATCGTGCTTCTTCTCATAGGCGATTTGTGGTTGTCATAAATACACCATAGCTGAAAGGACGTGGATGTCGCCTAGAGGGGATGAATAGACGCTTTAAAATACTTACGGTTTAGGCTTGAACAAATACAGAATAAAACTAACGTTTAATAAGTCAAGCACAAAACCTAAAACAATTAGGCTCATCTATGTGCACCAACAACTTATGCTAAGCAAGATAAACAACTAAGTGATAGCAAGAAACAATATGGCTATCACAAAGTAAAGTGCATAAGTAAAGGGGCTCGGGTAAGAGATAATCGAGGCATGCGGAGATGATGATGTATCCCGAAGTTCACACCCTTGCGGATGCTAATCTTCGTTCGGAGTAGTGTGGAGGCCCAATGCTCCCCAAGAAGCCACTAGGGCCACCGTAATCTCCTCACGCCCTCGCATAGTGCAAGATGTCGTGATTCCACTAAGGGACCCTTGAGGGTGGTCACCGAGCCTGTACAAACAAGGTTGGGGCAATCTCCACAACTCAATTGGAGGCTCCCAACGACACCACGAAGCTTCGCCACAATGGATTGTGGCTCCGAGGTGACCTCAAATGCTTGGTGCAATCTCCACAACCTAATTGGAGACCCCACAGCTTGCCCGGAGCTTTGTACCACAATGATTGAGCTCCGAGGCAACACAAGTCGTCTAGGGCGCCAAGGCATCCAAGAGGAACAAGCTCTAGGGTGCTCAAATGCCCAAGAGTAATAAGCTTCTCAAACTTCACTTCCACATGCAATGGCAAGGGCACACGAAGTGCCCAAGTCCTTCTCTCCCAAATCCCTCCACAACAACTAATGCTATGGAACAAAATGAGAGGAAGAACAAATAAAAACACGAAGAACTCCAAGATCTAGATCCAAGGGGTTCCCCTCACTTAGAGGAGAAAGTGATTGGTGGAAATGTGGATCTAGATCTCCTCTCTCTTTTCCCTCAAGAACTAGCAAGAATCATTGGAGGGATTGAGAGTTAGCAAGCTCGAAGAAGGTCAACAATGGGGGAAGAACACGAGATCAAAGGATAAGGTTCAATGGGGAAGAAGACCCCCTTTTATAGGTGGGGAAAATCCAACCGTTATGCTCACAACCCGCACAGAGCGGTACTACCGCTCATAGGAGCGGTACTACCGCTATGACGGTGGAAGCCCTTTGAAAAACAACAGTGAGGAGGCAAAAGGCCAGTAGAACCGCCAGAGCGGTACTACCGCTCGTCCTCACGGTACTACCGCCAGGGATAGCGGTACTACCACTAAGGGTAGCGGTACTACTGCTTGCGAGCGGTACTAAAAAAATACATCAGTGCCTACCATCGCTGGACTTAACACGAGATTTTGGTCCGGAGCGGTACTACCACTCTGGAGCCGCGGTACTACCGCTCTGGAGCCACGGTAGTACCACTCTAGAGCGGTAGTAAAAAATTACATCCGCTACAAGCGGTAGTAGCCGCGGTAGTACCGCTGCAGCCTTTTAAGAACACCAAAACTGCCACAACCTCTGCATACGGACTCTGATTCAACGAAACCAAGTTTGTTGGAAAGCTAACGACATGGGCTAACACAATATTGATAGAAATATCAATAAGAAGCAAATGAGAAAATGCCCATAAGAAAATGGTGAGAACCCTTCCTCGGATAAGACCGGTAAAACCTCCAACACCGAAAACGCAATAGAAGAAGCATATGAAATCCGTTTTCGATGTACTAGAGCTTGTCACGAATATAACCACAAGCTCTAAAAACCCAAAAAGATAAAATAAAAATAAGAATCAAGAAAGATGATTCAAGGATGCAATGGTTTGAGCTCTCGACGAACGATACGATCAAGTTACTCACTTGAGAGCCCCCCTTGATAGTACGACTATCGATCCTATAACCCGGTCTCCAAACTATCACCATGAGACCGGTAAAATAGAAAACCTATCAAGGGCAAACCTTTGCCTTGCATGAAGTCCACTTGATATAGATGATGACGATCTTGACTCCCTCAAGTTGGACCACCTTTCGTGATTGCATTGGCTCGATGAAGGCTAGTTGATTGCTCCCCCATACTCCACTATGGGTGAGTCACTCTTCGGCACACCTTCACAAGTCCATTGTCACCACAATGGACGGAAAGCTACAAGCATGATTTCTTCGTGATGCTTCACTTGAACTTGCACACCGCAACCTTGATGACGATCACCGCTTGATGTCATCTTCCATGGGTTGTATGGGATCTTCCTCTTGATACAATCCCATGGAAATATACCTAACCCTACAAAGAACACTCACGTAGACCATGGTTAGTAAAAAGCGTAATGGACAATGCTAACCATACCATGGGATCACTTGATCCTTCTCGGTACATCTTGTACGCTTTGTGTGTTGATCAACTTGGTTCACTCTTTGACTTAGTCTTGATCAACCTTGTATCTTATCTTCTCTCTTCATAAGGATGATGTCTTGAAGGTAAACATGAATTCTCACACAGTCTTCTTCTTCAAGATATGCTTGCAGTAAGCTCAACTCTTACATGACCAATCTTTGGATAACACCTTGAATACCACCTTGGTCACCATATAAACTCCTTGAAACCAATAGATGGACTTCAAGAAGTACCTATGGACAAGTCCTTCAAATATAACTCAAGGCAACCATTAGTCCATAGGGGTGTCGTCAATTACCAAAACCACACATGGAGAAATGTGGTCTTACAATCTCCTCCATTTTGGTAATTGATCACAACCACTTTCAAGAGAGTTTATATAAGTAAAGAAGCACAACCAATCACATACACATGTAGAGCAATGCATGGGTGTGAGATGCAACTGCTTAAGCAATAAAAGCAAAAATCGCCAAGCTTTCCAGACTAAACTCTCTAAACTTCTCCCCCATTGGCATTGATTGCTAAAATGGGCAAAAATCTTAGAAAGCCAATATAATAGTTGTTCCTCCAAAAGGTTTGTATTTCTCAAAATATGAGTGCAATGAAATACACATATCCAATGATAAGTAGTTGGAGGAAAACAAACTATATTGAGGATCGAAAGATTGCAAAAAGGATCGTATGGCACAAAGACATACACCAGAGTGAAGCAAGTATCAAAAGGTACCAATTGGAACAATCAATCACATGGACCTACGAGCCACATGAATAAAAGATATTATGATATGGGCAAAAGAGTGTTTATAAAGAAACTAGAGGAGCTCCCATGATTTGCACACAATTAAGATTTTGTATTTGTATTTGACTACAAGTGCAAAAAATAGGATCATGACTCCCCCAAAATCGATACAAACACACAACAAGTGCAAGTAAGTAGATAAGACAATGAGCATAGTACTTGCACTAAACATATGGTTGAGTAACAGGTAAAATAGGCAATTTAAGAATAGGCTAAACCAAAATGATGTGTGTGAGTCATGGCAAAGCACTTGAGAAGACTAATATAAGGATGAGCATTAAGCATCAACATAGTCTTGATGAAACGAGACACAAAGTGCAAGACACATCCTTCCCACACACAAACCACTAGCAAATGGGTTCACAAAGCTTACTAATAATAAAATTAAAAACCAAATCTTGTGACAACCCCTGGTGAAGATAGGAAATAATAGCATTGTCAGGAGGAGGGATACCAATCGAAATGGCAAAACCCTGGTGAAGACAAGCATGAGGAAAATAATCTTCACCACCAAAGAGTGCATCAAGATGCAAGGATTTATGATCCGCACTCAAGACAGATTCTTTCATGAAACCACCAAGTAAATAACAAGGAAATGCAACGGTGGACGTGAAAGAAAAGAGGATATCAACTAGAGATGTAACTTCTCTCATGTGTATAAGATTCTAGGTAGAAGGAAATCATGATGATATATCCACAAATTAAGAATGATGTACACACGAAATAGTTACAAGAAGGAACAAACAAGATATCCAGAAGGAAGCCATAAATATACCAATAAGATCTTTGCTTGAAAGCATAGCAGAAAGCCTAATATTTTCTTGTTGTACATAAATGAACTCCCAATACACGAACATCAAAGACATCACAACTAGTAATATGACATCATCGTTGAGACGCTTTGAGAAAGGAAACAAGTACCACAAGAATGACTCAAGAAATTCATGCCATGATGCAACCTATAAACGGTTGAATGCGAGAAACGTATGCATGAGGTAGATACTTGTTACCGAGATAGCATTGGATTGATGTAGTAGACAATGGTTCATCGATCATCCTAGCATGGCTCAAATAAGCACATGGTGTCAACACCTTCCTTGTAAGTGAGCCGAGTATCCAATGTATCTCCAATTGTTCCTAGAACAACACCACAAACAAAGTGGTACCCAAACTTATTGGGACCAAAAAGTTAGTGGACCAACAATACATAGGACAAAACTCCACATAAATAGGTGCATATAGATATGAAATTGAATTTCATGCACACTTTCGCCAATTTATGTCATAGTGGAGTTCCCCCTATATATTGGGTCAAGAAAAGAGAACATGCCAACGAAAGTACATGTAGTAAATATGCATGCTCAAGGCTTTCAAGAATCAAAACAACACACAGTTGATAAGATACCGAAAGATAAGGTATCAAGTGAAAATAAGATACCAAACGAAAAATTATCACTTGACGGATACCAACTAAAAGATACATCAAGGAATGAGATATCCATTGACACATGCCAAATAGAAGTAAACAAGATACAATTGAAGGAAAACAAGAGGCATCAAGTTCCCAAAAGAGAGCTAGGTTTAAAACAAACCAAACCCTCCGCAAATTTTCATGATGGCACAAAGCACCATAGAGAAAAGGCTTGCTTCCCACCAACACACACTTGACGAAGATCAAAAGATTTTATGATAAACACATAATGAGAGTGTTCTAAAGAAAATATGATAGCTCCCCCAAGAGATGTGCATTATATAGAATTTGCATTTGAATACAAAATGCACACGACGGGATCATCACTTTCCATATATCTATAGAAACACTAGACATTCTCAAAAAGATTCACAAGAGGCAAGGAAGACAAACGATAAACAAAAACCTATGTAAAGATGATTAGCAAATTCTACCACTTAAAAGGAATACCGATTGTCAAAGGACAAGAAGTATTTGGAAATAATTTCCATTGGTAGATTGCAAATAGATTCAACATCATCTTTACTCCTAAATCACAAGAAAATGATACTTGTACAGGTAGCATGCCACCTAGGAACAAGATAAATTAAAATATCAAATCTAAGTGGAAATATCTCAAATGTACACATTCTCTGGGCTTGTAATATGCACATAGCATATTACTACTCCATAATGTGGTAACCCAACGATAATAACAAGTGGCAAATGAAATCCAACAAGAGATGATTAATGGACCATTTAGAATTTGAATTTCTCATGAGAAGACATACCGCATAGAAGCTAGATAATCTTGTAATATCAATACTAAGAGGGATTACTCATGTACACACATTTTTAGGATTGTGAAATGCACAAAGCACATCACTCCCCCAAAATGGGATAATCCATTAATCTCTCAAGAGAACCAACTAAGATAAGACAAGATGAAAAAGGCTCAACACAATACGCACACGTACATGATGTGCAAACCAACATACCTATACTTGATTACTCAAGATAAGCAAGCCAGAGGCACACCATATACAAACACATGCAAGGTACAAAACCACAACATGCAAAGGGACAAGTAACTATCAATGTAAACAATTTAAGTACAAGTTACCGTAAGGAGGCGCATTGGATATAAGATAGAAACTTGACAATCCAAATGACTTGGCTTGAGATAATATGAATGATGAAGATCCCTTAATTCTTCATGATGTAGCCAAGTCACCAATGCCCTCTAACAACACCTATTGATCAAGTTTGAGCTTGTTGGTCCCCAACCAAGTTGGGTCCTAAGAGGTTAGTCACAATAGGCTTGGCTACCCAAATGGTTCTTTTCTTGACACCACTTCGAGTACCAACACATTTGGCAAACACATTGCCAAGCTTATACTTCCCAAGAGAATAGATATCATCA
Organism: Hordeum marinum; assembly: GCA_022496015.1. Lineage (NCBI taxonomy): Eukaryota > Viridiplantae > Streptophyta > Magnoliopsida > Poales > Poaceae > Hordeum > Hordeum marinum. The sequence continues at coordinate 365,637,322 of CM039676.1, read as the reverse complement.
ATAATGATTGGGTTGGATAAGTTACCTTTCGTGCAAGAAGAAGCGAAGTGACTCTTCTCATGACATAAGTAGCAACATCTACCCTTTACTTTCTTCTCAATTGATTTCTCAACTTGAGGAGTGATGACTTGGGTCTTCTTGGGAAGATGCCTTTATTCAACTTATGGTTGAGCATGCGATTGAACTTGTGGCCACTTACCTTGTTGCTTGTTACTTTGAGGCTTCTTATTCAATGGGCAAGATCTTACATGGTGCCCTTCTATTTTGCACTTGAATCAAATAATGTTGGTCGAATTCTTTACTTGTTCTTGGCCCTTCTTCTTGTACTTTGTGGAAATCTTCTTCTTCTTGGAATTGAATCCAAGTCCACCTTTGCCATTTAGGAATTTTTGCACACTCAAGATTTTGTTGAGTGTGGACTTCCCATCATGACTCTTTTCCAAGTCTTTCTTAAAAGAAGTGACTTGGGCCTTGAGCTCATTGATTTCCTCTACATGGTTAGAATCAACACAAGTGCTAGAGGAAGTATAAGCTTCATCGTTAGAGAAACAAGGCAAGGAAAGTAATTCATCACAAGAAGTACCAACATTATGAGTAGATGAACTATGAGGACTAGCACATGGCAATAAAGCATTTCTACTAGATGTAGTGCTAATGTCCACATGAGGCTCACTAGATGTTACCTTAGTGTTACTAGCCTCATGAGCTATCTCTAGCACATTATGCGATACTAGAAGATCGCCATGAGAGCTAGAAAGATTTTCATGACTTTCTTCCAATTTCCCATAATTGCTAGATAGCAACTCAAGTTGAGCCCTTAGCTCAACATTCTCCTTTAATATGGATGCTTCACAAGAAATAGAGTTAGTAGCACAAGCATCATCATTAACAACAAGAGGAGAAGGCAACTTGGCAAGCTCTTTAGCATATGAAACTTTAAGTTGAGCATGAGACTCGATGAGTTCAATGAGCAAACTCTTAACGACCTTTGAGCCATTTTTGAGGTGCTCAAAGTCCTCAAGGAGTTTAGCATGTGCAACTTAAAGCTTATCATTTTTAGTTCTAAAATCATTAGCCACCTTGAGAGCTCTTTCATGGGATTCCTTTAATCTAGATAATTCTATAGCAAAGGTCTCCTCAAGAGATTCCTTAGTGGTTTGTTCATTTTCAAGAGCTTGAGATAGCTCTGTGATCTCATTAGCGTAATCACGTTCATGACCTTCCATTTTGTCAATGGTGGTCTCATGCTCCTCGAGATGAGCTCCCAACTCAATATATTTCTTGCGCTCAATGGCAATAGACATGATTTCCATGAAGTTGGAACGAGCAATTTTATTCTTATGAAGAGCTTTAAAAACCATTTCTCCTTTAATTTTTAAGAAAGCAATATTATCACTCTCTTCATCATTATCATCAACATCATCATCGTGAGATATATCGGGATCCAAAGTAGGAGATACCTTCAAAGCCTTAGCCATAAGGAAAAAGTGAGAAACAATAGATGATGATGTAGGATCCCTTGAAGCACCATTCAAGACCACATCTTGTTCCATGGAGTGTTGGGTTTCCTCTACATTGTTAGCACAACAACTCGAGGAAATAGATACAATTTTATCATGGCAACAAGATATATCAAGCATATCATCATGAGATTTAGTCAAGAAACTTGTACATGATATGCAAGTACTATCAACACAAGCATGTGAAACATTTAAAGTGCTCAGGGTGTTAAATTCTAAAGAGGAAGCATTGCAATAAGATAGTGAAGAAGAATTATCAACAATAATCCCACTATCATCATTACAATGATCATCACTACTCACCATATAATTACCTTGTGGCAATCCACATGTAGGTGAAGTAGATGAAGTTGAGAAGACAACACGACCGGAGGTGGAGGGATAACAATCATCCCTACAAATCTTGGACTCACCAAATTTATCTTGAAGCTTTGTCCACAACTCATGAGCATCCTGGAACAGCATGAGTTCAAATATAACTACATTGCTCAAAGCATCAAAAAGCACATTAGAAGCTTGAGCATTGAGATAAGAGTTTTTATCATCCTCCAAAGATAGGTGTTGAGAATCCTTTGGGGGGAGAAAACCCCATATCTACAATTCGCTCTAAAGACGGGTCCATGACCCTAAAGAGATTAAGCATGCGAATTACCCAAACATCAAAATTTGTGCCATTGAAACTAAGAGTGTCAGAGAATCCTAATCCCCTAGACGACATCCTTACTCTCTAGGTTGTTAAACCTAATAATGAGAGACCTAGCTCTGATACCAATTGAAATGACGTGGATGTCGCCTAGAGGGGGGTGAATACGCGCTTTAAAATAATTACGGTTTAGGCTTGAACAACTGCGGAATAAAAATAACGTTTAATAAGTCAAGCACAAAACCTAAAACAACTAGGCTCACCTATGTGCACCAACAACTTATGCTAAGCAAGATAAACAACTAAGTGATAGCAAGAAACAATATGGCTATCACAAAGTAAAGTGCATAAGTAAAGGGGCTCGAGTAAGAGATAACCGAGGCACATGGAGACGATGATGTATCCCGAAGTTCACATCCTTGCGAATGCTAATCTCCATTAGGAGCGGTGTGGAGGCACAATTATCCCCAAGAAGCCACTAGGGCCACCGTAATCTCCTCACGCCCTTGCAAAATGCAAGATGCCATGATTCCACTAAGGGACCCTTGAGGGTGGTCACCAAACCCGTACAAACAAGGTTGGGTCAATCTCTACAACTTAATTGGAGGCTCCCAACGACACCACGAAGCTTCACCACAATGGATTGTGGCTCCGAGGTGACCTCAAATGCTCGGGGCAATCTCCACAACCTAATAGGAGATGCCGAAGCTTGCCCGGATCTTTGTACCACAATGATTGAGCTCCGAGGCAACACAAGCCGTCTAGGGCGCCAAGGCACCCAACACGAACAAGCTCTAGGGTGCTCAAACACCCAAGATTAATAAGCTTCTCAAACTTCACTTCCACGTATCACGGTGGAGAACTCAAACCTATGCACGAAATGCAATGGCAAGGGCACACGGAGTTCCCAAGTCCTTCTCTCCCAAATCCGTCCACAACAACTAATGCTATGGAAGAAAATGAGAGGAAGAACGAAGAAGAACACGAAGAACTCCAAGATCTAGATCCAAGGGGTTCCCCTCACTTAGAGGAGAAAGTTATTGGTGGAAATGTGGATCTAGATCTCCTCTATCTTTTCCCTCAATAACTAGCAAGAATCATTGAGGGATTGAGAGTTATCAAGCTTGAAGAAGGTTAACAATGGGGGAAGAACACGAGCTCAAAGGATAAGGTTCAATGGGGAAGAAGACCCCCTTTTATAGGTGGGGAAAATCCAACCGTTATGCTCACAGCTCGCACAGAGCGGTACTACCTCTCATGGGAGCGGTACTACCGCTATGGCGGTGGAAGCCCTTTGAAAAACAACAGAGAGGAGGCAAAAGGCGAGTAGAACCGCCGGAACGGTACTACCGCTCGTCCTCACGGTACTACCGCTAAGGGTAGCGGTACTACTGCTTGCGAGTGGTACTAAAAAAATACATCCGTGCCTACCATTGCTGGACTTAACACGAGATTTTGGTCCAGAGCGGTACTACCGCTCTGGAGTGGTAGTAAAAAATTACATCTGCTCCAAGCGGTAGTAGCCGCGGTAGTACCGCTGCAGCCTTTTAAGAACACCAAAACTGCCACAACTTCTGCATACAGACTCTGAATTCAACAAAACCAAGTTTGTTGGAAATATCTTGATAGAAATATCTAACACAATCTTGATAGAAATATTAATAAGAAGCAAATGAGAAAATGCCCATAAGAAAATGGTGAGAACCCTTCCTCGGATAAGACCGGTAAAACCGCTAACACCGAAAACGCAATAGAAGAAGCATATGAAATCCGTTTTCGATGTACTAGAGCTTGTCACAAAGATAACCACAAGATGTAAAACCTCAAAAGGAGAAAATAAAAATAAGAATAAAGAAATATGATGCAAAGATGCAATGGTTTGATCTCGATGAACGATACGATCAAGCTACTCACTTGAGAGCACCCCTTGATAGTACGACTATCGATCCTATAACCCGGTCTCCAAACTATCATCATGAGACCGGTAAAATAGAAAACCTATCAAGGGAAAAACTTTGCATTGCACGAAGTCCACTTGAGATAGATGATGACGATCTTGACTCCCTCAAGTTGGACCACCTTTCGTGATTGCGTTGGCTCGATGAAGGCTAGTTGATTGCTCCCCCATACTCCACTATGGGTGGGTCACTCTTTGGCACACCTTCACAAGTCCATCGTCACCACAATGTACGACAAGCTACAAGAATGTTTTCTTCGTGATGCTTGACTTGAACTTGCACACCACAACCTTCATGACGATCACCACTTGATGTCATCTTCCATGGGTTGTATGGGATCTTCCTCTCGGTGCAATTCCATGGAAATATACCTAACCCTACAAAGAACACTCACGTAGACCCTGGGTTAGTACACAAAGCGTAATGGACAATGCTTACCATATCATGGGATCACTTGATCCTTCTCGGTACATCTTGTACGCTTTGTGTGTTGATCAACTTGGTTCACTCTTTTACTTAGTCTTGATCAACCTTGTATCTTATCTTCTCTCTTCATAAAGATGATGTCATGAAGGTAAACATGAATGCTCACACAGTCTTCTTCTTCAAGACATGCTTGCAGTATGCTTGACTCTTACATGATCAAACTTTGGATAACACCTTGAATACCACCTTGGTCACCATATAAACTCCTTGAAACCAATAGATGGACTTCAAGAAGTACCTACGGACAAGTCCTTCAAATATAACTCAAGGCAATCATTAGTCCATAGGGGTGTCATCAATTACCAAAACCACACATGGAGAAATGTGCTCTTACAATAGGGTCGATATCTTCTCGCGCCCTGGGGTGTCTCGGTATTTTGGCGTTTTGTCGCATGAACGTGGTCGTGATGGTGCGATGGGTTCGGAAGACCCTGCGCGTTGATGGGGGCATGTGGTTGAAGTTTATTAAGGCAAAATATCTACAAGGGTGCCCCCTTCGACATGTGAATGTAGGGAGGGATCTCATTTCTTGAAGTCGATCCAGTCGATTAAGAATGGAATTCGTCTTGGGCTATCTATCTCCATAGGCTATGGAGATGAGGCCCTCTTTTTTGTGACCCTTGGGTGGGTGGATCTCTGCTCTATGAGGATTCCCCGTTTTGATTCTCTATTTGCTTCAACCTGATGTTATTTTCCTTGGCCGACCCCAATGGGAGCTGGAACATTTTGTTCCGGCGCACCTTTGGGCCCGAGGAAAGTGTTGCCTGGCCTAGCCTTTGGGCATCCTTCTCATTGTTGCCTCCGAAATATCCGGACGCCATATTGTGTTGCCTCAATCCCTCGGGGTTCTTTTTGGTTAGCTCGACCTATCATGCCTTATGTCGTACGTCGGTTCTTGCGTGGAACACACCTCTGTGGAAAGGGTCCCTTCCTCTAAATATCAAGATATTTCTCTCACAACTTCTGCGGGATCGCCACCCATCGAAGACGGAGGTGATCAAGCGAAACATGCATGGCGATAGGCTATGCCCCTTTGTGGTGTCCCAGAAACTGGGACCCACATCTTTTTCTCCTACACAGTTGTCCGGTTCCTCAGGTGTTTGTTCCTGAGGCTCTGGGGCTCAGGTGGGAGGTTTAGACCTGGCAGTGTTTCTTGAAACTTAGGCCAAACAAACCAAGAGGAGGGGATGCCTCTTCTGGTTTGTGTTCCCAGGCTCCCAGTGATTACGTGGACCCTCTGGAAAACACGTAACAAGATGGTTATTGCACGAGTCTTCTTACAATAGGACACTGACTCTGTTTTCAAATTACTGTCCTTTTGCAGCAATGGTACCCAGCTCTCTAGACAATGGGATCGAGACAAGCTTGGCAACATGATGGATGAGAGGGTTATGGCAGCTCATCGCCTTGCAACGTCGCATACACCCAATCTTTCCCCTTATTTTTAGGGCATGTCTGTGATGTTGCCACAATACACTTATTTTTACCTTCGTAGCATCTGAACTGGTTGTATGAACTTGGTGGTATAAAGCGGGGTGAAAGCCTGTTTCAAGATATGTTCACATGATTATAAATTCATAACATCACCTATCAAACGAGACCGAGATTGCATAGCTCATGAATAAACTAAACAAATGTTCCTGTTGTTCTTGTTCTCGTGCGTCGTGACACCGTGTCATCGTTGACCATCGTCAGTGGTCGCTTCTCATGTTGTTATCCGGAAGGAGCTGCACACATGTACATTTACGATGATTTCGGTGGTGTTCTGAGTCGGTTCGGTCCTTTAGATTCCTCGGCATGCATGCCAGCATAGAACTACTCTTTTGCTCATCGGAAAGAGGGCGGTGCCTTAAACATGAGCGACTCTAGCACCGTCGTCGGTCAAGTGCTGTGTTGAACCAACCTTGTGCGATGGGAGACGACAAACAATGGCGGCAACGTTGTATGGGCCAGAGGAGAAGGCGAGCATGCTTGACTGAGCAGCTTGAAGATCTCGTCGATGACGACAGAGACACTCATGTTCCATGGGTTGGGTGTGCGTGTAAGGGATGGGTGTGAGTAGTGAGTTGTGTTCGTGTGCAATGGGTGTGCGCAAAAAAGTGAAAACGTAAAGAAGAAAAGGAGAAAAGAAAAAGAAAAATAGTGAATATGCCCGGGATTTCAAAAAAGGTTCACAATTTAAGAGAATGTTCACAAATTTGTAAAAAAATCACGATTGTTTTTCATGAATTTTAAAAAATGTTCACGATTTTAAAAACTGTTTGCAAATTCAAAAAAAATCACAATTGAAGAGAAATGTTCGTGAATTTGTAAAAATGTTCATGATTTGGACTTTTTTTCATTAATTTTAAAAATGTTCATGATTCAAAAAATATTCACAATTTCTAGGAAATGTTTGTGAATTAAAAAAATGTTCATTATTTAATAAAATACTCGCGAATTGGTAAAAACAATTCACGATTTATTTTCTTCACAATTTAAAAAATATTCATTGCAAAATGATCATAATTTCGAAAAATGCTCACAAACTAAAAAATAAAAAAAATTAATAAAGGTAAGGTAAAAATATAATAAAAGGAAAAAAAGGAAAACAAAAATGAAAATGAAAAAAGGAAAAAACCCTGATCTGGGCCAACCCATACAAACACTCATCACGTGGGAGTACGTGCCAGGTCGTCGCTCGCGAGCGGCGTGTGCGCCAAATAGGAGTCGACGTTGCCTCAACAAGGTATAGCCGCGCCCTTGTTGTTGGTCTTTGAGTACCGTCTTCTTCTCAATTCTCATCCTCTCTTTCGGATCAATCTATATACCTACTAATATATATGAGTTTGATTACAGAAAACCCCGCCCTTGCTTACAATCCCTTGCAATTTCCTCAAATCAATCCACAATCCGGGTTTAAATGACTCCGGAAAATTTGTTTCTATTTATGTAAAACACACTGACATTTGGTTTAATTAACCTGCAGTACATATCACACATTTTTTTAAATAGTCATATCTTTTAAATCATAAATCCCATTTAAAATATTATATATGAGTTTGATTTTTTTATAGAATCTAAATCTGATGTTATTTTATCTATTAAACATTAAAAAATATATTCCTTCCATCTCAAAATAAATGTCTCAAGTCTAGTAAAATTTTGTACTAGAGCTAGTACAAAATTGAGACACTTATTCTGGGACGGAGGAAGTATTATTTAGGATGACGCATTAATCAATAATACACGATCCGTCTCTTTTTGTATCAGTGTAAATCCGGATTGAAAATAAACACCTTAGTAAAATCAGAGTGTATACGTAGAAATCGTCTGTAACAATGCATGGACGCGTCGGCAAAACATCGCATGGGAAAAAGGAAAGTAGATTTCTCATCTTATGCAAAGAGAGGCACCTTAGAATTGACCACATTCAAACGCTTTTGTGGTTGTGTTAGATCATCTCTAGCAGACCTCGCATCCTGTCCCGACCCGCAAAATAACCGTCAAAATGCGGGTCGGCGCGAAAAAACCTGCCTGATCAGAAACCGCATAAGTGTCCGATCCGTAAAAAATTTTGCGGGGCGCGGCAAAAGATCTCCCCGACCTCTAGATTCACGGGGTGGGCGAGATTTGACGGGAGGGACATTTTCGCGCGGCCGTTCCCGCTCCCCGCACCCTCCGCCACCATTGCCTCGCCACCTCCCACTTCGGTGCGACTTCCCCGCCAGTCCTTCGCCGCCATGGATGACTCCCTGCTGTCACCCGTCACCGTCGAGGTCGTGCACGCTCAATCCTCTCGGCCGGATCTCGTCGCCGCCATGTTAGCCCGGTCGTCGCCCAAGGCACCACTGTGCCTGCCTGCAAACGGCAGGGCAACGTGGTTGTGCAGGGCGGGAATCCGGCTGTCCCCGCCGCGAAGGCCCGCGCTACGGGCGCTAGCGCCGCTGCGCGATCCCGGCCGGCGACCGAGAAGGTCGGCAAGGTCTCCAGCGTAAAGCGGAGGAAGATTCCGGCTACAAAGAAGCCGACTACTTCATCCACTCCCTCCGCCCCGGAAATGCGTTCCCCGGCGATGTCATTCAACGGTGCTGCTCCAATCGCAAGCGAGGTGTTCGACAAAATGGCCGGATGGTATGCTTCGAGCATTGTTGGGAGTTGCTGAAAAATTGCGACAAGTGTAAGTTGATTGACAAAGAATCCCCACCGAAGAGAGGTTCACTTACAAACATGGATGAATATGAGGATGATGATGGCCCAAGAAACTTCAACAAGTCCAATGGCGACAAGAAGACTAAGGAGAAGATCAAGAGAGAGCATGAAGCGTCGAGCTTGAGGGAGAAGATTGATGTCATGGTGCAATCAAATGAGTTGATGTTGTTGAAGTCGTTGGAGATCAAGAAGGAGTTGGCCGAGAAGAAGGCAAAGGAGAAGCAAGAAAAGTGGCAATTGCTCAAGGAAGAGGGGCTACGCAAAGCGGACATTGAGGAGAGAAGAGCACGTGCCGCTGAAAACAAAGCCATGTCCAAGTTGCTCACCGAGGAGAACAAGATCATGACAATGAAACGCAATGACATGGATGACCTCACCAAAGAATGGCATGATATGGCAAGGAGAGAAGTCTTGAAGAGGAGAATGGTTGCGTCCGCCAGTGCGCGTTACAATGCCGGAGATGTTTTCTTTGCTCCATATGGTGTCAATGTTGATGATTTCGATGCGGGAGTTGGAACAAGCGCCGGAGGTGGATTCGGTGGTGGCGATGAACTTTAAGATGGACTCGATGCCGCGGAGTGAAGATCGACCAAGATGATGCCGGACGTGGTCGTCACTTTTGCAAGACCCTCTTTTGCGTCAGTCCTACTAAACTGAAGCTTTTATTTGCGCATAAACTGTGTTATGTTGTTTCAATTTGAACTTATTTGTCGGAATCTATGTCAAATTCGAGAATTAGGCGTCTTCGGTTTGCGGGTCAACGCGGCGGTGCCCGAGCAGACCCCGCAAAACCGACCCGTAAAAAAACATATTCCGCGAATATACTTTTATAGGGGTCCGTTTGGGGGGGAGTCTGCATCTGCGGCCGTCCGCACCAGCCCGCAAATACCGTTTTCCACGAACTGCAAACGCGTTTTGCGGGCCGGCGGGATGCGAGGGTCTGCTAGAGTTGCTCTTATTGTTGAGATCAGAGATGGGATGCCATGTTTGAATAAATGACATGAACCTATTGGTGTCTTGGGTCATGGCTATTGGTTAGCGCATCTGTTATTTTCTCCTTCTGTTGCAATGCACGGGCTCTTTTGCTAGTCAAAGAAAAAAATAAAGATGATTTGACTAATTTACCTGTATTTATAACTGTTTTTCTTTTGCTAAAAGGATATACCTGATGTTTTTCCTCTTAGATTTGTATTTATTGCTGATGTTGATTGGGTAACTTCACTCTAAATTGTGAGCGGTGTCGTTCGATTGAACGGCCCCTCAGATTTTTCAAGGCGGGAAAGTGATTTGTGCGTGGATACCATCGATGTAGCGATGGTGATCTGTTGTCGATTTTTACAGCAGTATAGTACTGCTAATGTAAAATATGTCGGTGAATAGAAATTTGTAGAACCGAAATGGCCCCGGCATTTCGGATTGATCGAGGAATCGGTTTACTTGTTCTTATGTCGGCACAGTACCGGGTACCGGTGGATGGTTCCGCAATTCACTCGTTGGGGGTCGTACAACGAGGTCAGGATTTCAAGTTGTGTAAAATAAGGGTTTGCCTCCTCTCATAAAAAAAGAATAAGGGTTTGTGAAGTGTACACAACACAAAAGATTGTTTAGATAGCATGACGACATGAGTTCACGCAAGAGCTACGTTTTCAGTCATCTATACCCTGTGCACGCTTCGCTTCTAGGAACGACGAGTGTTGCACACACAGATGGGGTAACGAAGAAGGGTGACGTTTGACCTTTCTCTAGCGTTTGTGCTATTCTTTTTGGACTTGACGGGATTAAAATTTCAGACATGACAGAGTACTAGGACCACACTTATTGACGGATATCAATACTCTTCTTCTATGATTCTTTTAAGAGCATGATTAATACTACAACCAACCGTTGCTTATATGATGTTGTCATGTTATTTATAGACATACTTGGAGCCAATTCTTTTGGTGACTTTTTTTTGCCTTCTAGAATAAACTGTCCCTACTCAGCTTATACTAGAAGTCCAATTAAAAACAATTTTTTACAACCTAGTAATCAAATTAATTAATAGGCATCTAAATAAATTAATTTGAATGGCCTTATAGCATAAGCTGGATAGGAGCTTCTCATTCTAGAAGCCAGCAAAAAAACCGACCCTTATAGTCGACAAGTATAATGGTTAGATGTAAATAAGTATTGTTTTATTAATATATGACCCGTCTCTCTATCTCACAAAGTCTCTAGAAGCACGTACTGCAGGCGGCTGTTAGTTTGTATCTCGTTTCTTTTCTTTCTTTGTCAACTAAGCAAAAGTATATTATTCAAGTCTTACAACCGGTCTACATTGCTTTACTCTATTTGCTCTAAACAAAGTGAACGTTTCGGGTGTCACTACATTAGACTTGAAATTCACACATGATTCAAAGATCATGTCCGTTCCACATGTCACAAAGACTCAATTTTGTTATTTTTGATGAGCCGTTTAATCTGGTCGGTAGTTGAACTCTTTCAAAGCTGGGTATGGAGACTACCCGTAGACACGGCTATTCTAATCCCGAGCTCATGTGAGCTCGAGTGAACAGTAAAATGATAATAAAAATCAGATATTTTTTGGGTGAATATTGACAAAATGTTTATTATTTTTTTGCGGGGGCCAAAATGTTTGTTAGCTTGCAACATTTCTTCACAAGGTGACATTTGCGCATTTTTTATATACAAAAGAACGAAGTCAATGCTTCAAAATGTTATTTTTGAAGTCCATTTGGGAGCATTGAATTTGTATTTTTGCCACCCTTTCCTGGAATGTCATTTCATGATAAAATTTTACAAGCCAGCAAAACTTTTGTCAATGTTTGACACAAAACAAAAACCAGAATTTTGTGAATCTATTTTTATTTTTATTTTACTGTTCACCCAAGCTCACATGAGCTCGGAATTAGAACAACACTTTCGAACTACTCGCGTGTATCTTCGTTGGTGCCACGACGACGACAACAACTAGGGATTCACCATGAATAGGTTACCCACATGGATTTCTCATGGTCAAATTATAAAATTTATATTTCTGGGCTCTCTTGTACACATTTTATTTTGCGGGAAAAACTTCTGGTCTATTCCTCTACTATCAAGGTAGTTAACACTAGAAATAAAAAAATTACATCTAGGTCCGTAGCCCTCATAGTAATGACTACAAGCACTAAAGTGAGTCGAATGTGCACTGCTCTCATCGCTCCTCCATCACCGGAGATGGGCAAACCTTGTTATGGTAGACAATCGGAAAGTCGTCGTGCTAAGGCACTAGAGGATCAGCGCACCAGAACAACATCGTCATCGTTTGAAGAGAAGCGTAGATCGGAGGATCCAACCTATAAACACATAAATAAAGACTGGATCCAAATGGACTTACCGAACACAAACGCTGACCGAATACCGCGACATCCGCTGGAGACAAACCTTCACACGTTATTCGACGATGCTAGAAGCACCATCGGGACATGGGCTAGACGTGAAGAACCTTAGCCCATCTTTAGAAAGCCATCACCTTCCCACCTTCATGAGTATGACACAAACCCTATCAAAACTCAAAACAAATACCTAAAAGTAAAGTCCTCCTGCCGGCAAGGATCGGGATCCATCGTGTCTCCATGATCCTAAGGCCATAAGAGACGAGGTAGGCCGATTGCTGCGTGGCGGAAGGCGGTGAAACCCTAGCGTAGGATCAAAGGGGTATGCGTCCCAATACGAGATGACTCGAGGAGCCTCTTGTACAAGTCTTCAACACACAACCATCTGTTTTTTCTGTTTAGAGTGACCTTCATGAATTTGTTATAATTTATTTATTTATAATGAACGATGATTATCCATTAAGGTCAGGTTCAGTTACTGGGGATTTAACCCTCTAGAGGATCCAATCCATGTAGGGGTTGGATTGATCCCGCCCCTCACCCAATCCCTATATCAACTAACCACACTCAAGTGAAGAAAAAGGCTCTTTTCCCAGTCAAAAACACGGGTTTGTAAGGGGATTTGGCAGAGTTTCTATCCCCCCTTGGTTTTACCGAATGTACTATTGGAAATATGCCCTAGAGGCAATAATAAATTGGTTATTATCATATTTCCTTGTTCATGATAATCGTTTATTATCCATGCTACAATTGTGTTGATCGGAAACTCAGATACATGTGTGGATACATAGACAACACCATGTCCCTAGTATGCCTCTAATAGACTAGCTTGTTGATCAAAGATGACTATGGTTTCCTAGTCATGGACATGAGATGTCATTTGGTAACGAGATCACATCATTAGGAGAATGATGTGATGGATAAGACCCAAACTACAAATGTAGCATATGATCATGTCAGTTTATTGCTACTGTTTTCTGCATGTCAAGTATATGTTCCTATGACCATGAGATCATGCAACTCACTGACACCGGAGGAGTACCTTGTGTGTATCAAACGTCGCAACATAACTGGGTGACTATAAAGGTGCTCTATAGGTATCTCTGAGGGTGTCTGTTGGGTTGGCATGGATCAAGACTGGGATTTGTTACTCCGTGTGACGGAGAGGTATCTCAGGGCCCACTCGGTAATACAACATCGCTATAAGCCTTGCAAGCAATGTGACTAAAGAGTTAGCCACGAGATCTTGTATTACGGAACGAGTAAAGAGACTTGCCGGTAACGAGATTGAACTAGGTATAGAGATACCGACGATCGAATCTCGGGCAAGTAACATACCGAAGAACAAAGGGAACAGCATACGGGATTAACTGAATCCTTGACATAGAGGTTCAAACGATAAAGATCTTCGTAGAATATGTAGGAAACAATATGGGCATCCAGGTCCCGCTATTGGTTATTGACCATAGAGGTGTCTCGGTCATGTCTACATAGTTCTCGAACCCGCAGGGTCTACACACTTAAGGTTTAGTGACGTTTCGGTAGTATAGAGTTATGTATGGTGGTGACCGAAGGTTGTTAGGTGTCTCGTATGAGATCCTGGACGTCACGAGGAGCTCCGGAATGGTCCGGAGGTAAAGATTGATATATAGGAAGTCCTGTTTTGGTCACCGGAAAAGTTTTTGGCTCATCGGTAGTGTACCGGGAGTGGCGGGAGGGTACCGGGGACCATCGGGAGGGATGTCTCGACCCAAGAGGCTACATGGGCTGTGGGAGGAGGTAAACCAGCCCCTGGTGGGCTGGCCGAAGCCTCCTCTAAGGGCCCATGCGACTGGAGTGGTTTGAGAAGGAAAAAATCCAAAGGTGGAGAGGTGGAAAGAGTTTCCAAGCGGAAAGGAGGAATCCTACTCCTAATAGGATTGGAGTAGGACTCCTCCACCTCCAATTTCGACCAAACCTTGAGGGTTTGAGGCTACCTCCTCCCCTACCCCCCTCCTATATATACTAGAGGATTTAGAGGAAAAAGCTAACCCTAATAGCCACGTGCTACCTCTCCTCTAGATCGCAGTTTCTCCTCTAGATCGGTTTTCAGCGGTGCTTAGGCGAAGCCCTACTGGAATAGCTCCACCATCATCGCCGCAACGCCGTCGCGCTGACGGAGAATTCATCTACCTCTCCGCTCCCTCTTGCTGGATCAAGAAGGCGGATATCGTCATCGAGATGTACGTGTGCTGAACGCGGAGGTGCCGTTTGTTCGACACTAGATCAGAAGGACCGTGATCAAGATCGCGAGACAATTCGTGATTGGATCGCGGGACGGATCATGATTGGATCGCGAGATGGATCATGATGGGATCGCGGGACGCTCGGCGATTTGGATCGCGAAGATGTTCGACTACATCAACCGCGTTTCTTAACGCTTCCCGCTTAGCGATCTACAAGGGTATGTAGATCCACTCTCCCTCTCGTAGATGCTCATCACCATGGATAGATCTTGTGTGTGCGTAGGAGAATTTTTGTTTCCCATGCAACGTTCCCTAGCAGTGGCATCATGAGCTTGGTCTTTGTGTAGATGAGATCTCGAGTAGAACACAAAGAGTTTGTGGGCGTTGATGCTTAGATTGCTTCCTCCCTTGGTCGTGTTTTGGTTCAGCGGTATTGTGGGATGAAGCGTCCTGGACCAACCTTACTCGTACGCTTACGAGAGACCGGTTCCATCGACTAACGTGTAACCTCGTTGCACAGAGATGGCTGGCGGGTGTCTGTTTATCCTACTTTAGTTGGATCGGATTCGACTAAGGCGGTCCTTGAGAAGGTTGAAAAGCAACTTATGTATCACCGTTGTGGTTTATGCGTAGGTGAGAATTGTTCTTGCTAGATACCCATAGCAGCCACTAAAACATGCAACAACAATCAGAGGACATCTAACTTGTTTTTGCAGGGTATGTTGTGATGTGATATGGCCAATTACATGATGAGATATATGTGATGTATGAGATGATCATGTGTTGTATAGAATATCATGACTTGCATGTCGATGAGTACGGCAACCGGTAGGAGCCATAGAGTTGTCTTTAATTATTGTATGACCTGCGTGTCAATCATTAAGCGCTATGTAATGCTTTACTTTATCGCTAAATGGTAGCAATAGTAGTAGAAGCATGGTGTGCGCGACAACCCCGGTGGAGACATGTTGATGGAGATCAAGATGATGGAGATCATGGTGTCATGCCGGTGAGATGGAGATCATGCCGGTGCTTTCAAGATGGAGATCAAAAGCACAAGTTCATGGCCATATCATGTAACTTATGATTTGCATGTGATGTTAATCCTTTTATGCACCTTGTTTTGCTTAGGACGACGGTAGCATTATAAGGTGATCCCTCACTTAATTTCAAGATAAATTGTGTTCTCCCCGAGTGTGCACCGTTGTGAAAGTTCGTCGTGTCGAGACACCACGTGATGATCGGGTGTGATAGACTCTATGTTGACATACAACGGGTGCAAGCCAGTGTTGCACATGCAGAACACTCGGGTTAAACTTGACGAGCCTAGCATGTACAGACATAGCCTCAGAACACAAGAGACCGAAAGTTCGAACATGAGTCATATAGTAGATATGATCAACATGATGATGTTCACCATTGAAACCACCTCAACTAACGTGATGATCGGACTTGATTTGGTGAATTTGGATCATGTATCACTCGAATGGCCGGAGGGATGTCAATTTGAGTGGCAGTTCTTCAGTAATATGATTAATTGAACCCATTATCATGAACATAGTCAGTAGTGTCTTTGCAAATTTTGTTGTAGATTACTTGCTCGCGCTTTAGCTCCCTAGAATTTGTATATGTTCCTAGAGAGATAGAGTTGAAATATTATGGTAGCAATATTGCGGACTGGGTCCATGATCTGAGGATTGTCCTCATTGCTGCACAGAAGGCTTATGTCCTTAATGCGCCGCTCGGTGCACCAACCCCTCTAGTGTCGTCTGTAGATGTTGTGAACATCTGACAGGCATGTTCTGATGACTACTTGATAGTTTAGTGCCTCATGCATTACGGCTTAGAATTGAGGCTCCGAAACGTTTTGAACATCACGGAACATATGAGATGTTCTAAGAGTTGAAATTAGGATCTCAGGCTCGTGCCCGTGTTGCGAGATAGGAGATCTCCAACAAGATTCTTTGCTTGCAAGATGAAAGAGAATAGCTCAATCGTTAAGCATGTGCTCAGATTGTCTGGGTGCTACAATCGCTTGAATCGAGTGGGAGTTGATCTTCCAGATAAGATAGTGATTGATATAGTTCTCCAAGTCACTGTCACTAAGCTACTAGAACTTGGTGATGAACTATAAAATGCCAGGGATAGAAATAATGATCCCTGAGCTGTGCGCGATGTTTGACACCGCGAAGGTAGAAATCAAGGAGCGTCAAGTGTTGATGGTTAGTAAAACCACTAGTTTCGAGAAGGGCAAGGGCAAGGAGGGAAACTTCATGGATGGCAAGTCAGTTGCTGCTCCAGTGAAGCAACCCAAAGTTGAACCCAAACCCGAAACTAAGTGCTTCGATTATGAGGAGAGTGGTCGTTGAAGCAGAACAACCCTAGATACTTGGTAGATAAGAAGGCTGGCAACGTCGACAGAAGTATATTTGATATAGGTGTTATTAATGTGTACCTTACTAGTATTCCTAGTAGCACCTGAGTATTGGATATCGGTTCGGTTGCTAAATGTTAGTAACTCTAAATAAAAGCTATGGAATAAAGGGAGACTAGCTAAGGGTGAGGTGATGATGTGTGTTGGAAATGTTTCCAAGGTTGATGTGATCAACATCGCACGCTCTCTCTACCTTCAGGATTAGTGACGAACCTAAATAAATGTTATTTGGTGTTTGCGTTGAGCATGAACGTGATTAGATCATGTTTATTGCAATACGGTTATTCATTTAAGTCAGATAATAATGGTTATTCTGTTTACATGAATAATACCTTCAATGGTCATGCACCCAATGAATGGTTTGTTGAATCTTGATCATAGTAGTACACATGTTCATAACGTAGATGCCAAAAGATACAAAGTTAATAATGATAGTACCACATACTTGTGGCACTGTCGCTAAATGTCATATTGGTGTAAAGCGCATGAAGAAACTCCATGCTGATGGATCTTTGGAATCATTTGATTTTGAATCGGTTGAGACATGCGAACCATGCCTCTTGCGCAAGCTGACTGAAACCCCGTTTTTCGGCTTGATGGAACGGACAAGTGACTTATTGGAGATAATGCATGTTGATGTATACGGTCTAATGAGTATTGTAGCTTGTGGTGGATATCGTTATTTTCTTATCTTCACTGATGATTTGAGTAGATATAGTGTATATTTACTTAATGAAACACAAGTCTGAATTGTTTGAAAAGTTCAAGCAGAATTAGAGTGAAGTTTGAGATCATCGTGACAAAAAGATAAAATGTCTATGATATGACCGTGAAGGTGAATATCCGAGTTACGAGTTTCGTATACAACTTAAGACAACATGAAAGTTGTTTCACAAGTCACGCCACCTGGAACACCATAGTGTGATGGTGTGTCCGAACGTCGTATTCGTGCTCTATTGGATATGGTGCGAATTATGATGTCTCTTATCATTTTACCACTATCGTTTTGAGTTATGCATTAGAGACAACTACATTCACTTTAAATAGGGCACCATCTAAATCCGTTGAGATGACACCATATGGTTTGGCAGAAACCTAAGCTGTCATTTCTTAATGTTTGGGGCTGCGACACATATGTGAAAAGGCTTTTCATGTAATGAGCTCAAACCCAAAAGCGAACAAATGCATCTTCATAGAATACCCTAATAACAGTTGGGTATACCTTCTATCTCAGATTCGAGTACAAAGTGTTTGTTGCTAAAACTGGGTACTTTCTCGAGAAAGAGTTTCTCTCGAAAGAATTGAGTGGGAGGAAGATAGAACTTGATGAGGTTGTTGAATCTTTGTTTCAGCCATAGAGTAGCGCAGCACAGAAAGATGTTTCTGTGGAGTCTACGTCAGTTGAAGAGGAAGTTAATGATGATGATCATGAAGCTTCGGATCAAGTTACTATCGAACCTCGTAGGTCGACAAGGACGCGTACTACTCCTAAGTGGTACGACAATCCTGTCTTAAAGGTCATGTTGTTGGACAACGATGAACCTACGAGCTATGTAGAAGTAATGATGGGCCCGGATTCCGACAAATGGTTAGAGGCCATGAAATCCGAGAAAGGATCCATGTATGAAAACCAAGTATAGACTTTGGTAGACTTACTCGTTGGACGACAGGTCGTCAAGTACAAATGGACCTTTAAGATGAAGACAGACGCCGATGGTAAATGTCACCATTTATAAAGCTCGACTTGTTGCAAAGTAGTTTACAACAAGTTTAAGGAGTTGACTGTGATGATACTTTCTCTCTCGTAGCGATGCTGAAGTCTGTTGGAATTATGTTAGGAGTTGCTGCATTTTTCAATTATGAAATCTGGTAGATGGATGTCAAAACATCGTTTCCTTAACGCTTTACCTGAGGAAAGGTTGTATGTGATACAACCAAAAGGTTTTGTCAATCCTAAGGATGCTAAAAGGTGAGCAAGCTTTAGTGATCCTTCTATGGACTGAAGCAAACATATTGGAGTTGGAATATACACTTTGATGAGGTGATCAAAGTTTTTGAGTCTATACAAAGTTTATGAGAAACTTGTATTTACAATAAAGTGAGTGGGAGCATTATAGAGTTTCTGATAAGCATATGTGGTTGACATATTGTTGATCAGAAATGATGTAGAATTTCTAGAAAGCATAAAGGGTTGTTTGAAAGTAGTTTTTCAAAGGAAGACCTGGATCAAGCTACCTAATTGTTGAGCATCAAGATATATAGAGATAGATCAAGATGCTTGATGAGACTTTGAATGAGTACATACCTTGATAAGATTTTGAAAGAGTTCAAAATGGATCAGTCAGAGAGAAGTGTTCTCGCCAGCTTTGTAAGGTGTGAAGTTGAGTGAGACTCAAAGCTCGACCACGACAGAAGAAAGAGAAAGGACGAATGTCGTCCCCTATGCCTTAGCCATAGGCTCTGTATAGTATGCCATGTTGTGTACCGCACCTGTGTGTGCCTTGCCATGAGTCCGTCAAGGGGTAGAAGAGTGATCCAGGAATGGATCACAGGACAACAGTCAAGATTATCCTTAGTAACTAAAAGACTAAGGAAATGTTTCTCGATTATGGAGGTGATAAAGAGTTCGTCGTAAAGAGTTACATCGATGCAAGCTTTAACACCAATCCGGATGACTCTTAGTAGCAATCCGGATACGTATAGTAGAGCAGCCATTTGGAATAGCTCCAAGTTGAGTGTGGTAGCAGTGTTTACAGTTTAACATAGAGATTTGCAAAGTACACACGGATCTGAATGTCGCAGACCCGTTGACTATAAGACCTCTCTCACATGCAATGCATGATCGAGCCCCAGAACGGATTGGGTGTTAGATTCATAACAATGCGAATCACACGGTTATGTGAACTAGATTATTGACTCTAGTGCAAGTGGGAGACTGTTGGAAATATGCCCTAGAGGTAATAATAAATTGGTTATTATCATATTTCCTTGTTCATGATAATCGTTTATTATCTATGCTATAATTGTGTTGATCGGAAACTCACATACATGTGTGGATACATAGACAACACCATGTCCCTAGTATGCCTCTAATAGACTAGCTTGTCGATCAAAGATGACTATGGTTTCCTAGTCATGGACATGAGATGTCATTTGGTAATGGGATCACATCATTAGGAGAATGATGTGATGGACAAGACACAAACTACAAACGTAGCATATGATCGTGTCAGTTTATTGCTACTGTTTTCTGCATGTCAAGTATATGTTCCTATGACCATGAGATCATGCAACTCACTTACACCGGAGGAGTACCTTGTGTGTATCAAACATCGCAACGTAACTGGGTGACCATAAAGGTGCTCTACAGGTATCTCCGAGGGTGTCTGTTGGGTTGGCATGGATCAAGACTGGGATTTGTTACACCATGTGACGGAGAGGTATCTCAGGGCACACTCAGTAATACAACATCACTATAAGCCTTGCAAGCAATGTGACTAAAGAGTTAGCCACGGGATCTTATATTACGGAACGAGTAAAGAGACTTGTCGGTAATGAGATTGAACTAGGTATAAAGATACCGACGATCGAATCTCGGGCAAGTAACATGCCGAAGAACAAAGGGAACAACATACGGGATTAACTAAATCCTTGACATAGAGGTTCAAACGATAAAGATCTTCATAGAATATGTAGGAACCTATATGGGCATCCAGGTCCCGCTATTGGTTATTAACCATAGAGGTGTCTCGGTCATGTCTACATAGTTCTCGAACCCGCAGGGTCTGCACACTTAAGGTTCAGTGACGTTTCAGTAGTATAGAGTTATGTATGGTGGTGACTGAAGGTTGTTCGGAGTCCCGGATGAGATCTCGTATGTCACGAGGATCTCTGGAATGGTCCGTAGGTAAAGACTGATATATAGGAAGTTCTGTTTTGGTCACCGAAAAAGTTTCGGGCTCATCGGTAGTGTACCGGGAGTGCCGGGAGGGTACCGGGGACCATGAGGAGGGGTGTCTCGACCCAAGAGGCTACATGGGCTGTGGTAGGAGGTAAACCAGCCCCTGGTGGGCTGGCCGAAGCCTCCTCTAAGGGCCCATGCGGCTGGAGTGGTTTGAGAAGGAAAAAATCCAAAGGTGGAGAGGTGGAAAGAGTTTCCAAGTGGAAAGGAGGAATCCTACTCCTAATAGGATTGGAGTAGGACTCCTCTGCCTCCAATTTCAACCAAACCTTGAGGGTTTAAGGCTACCTCCTCCCCTCCCTCCCTCCTATATATACTAGAGGATTTAGAGGAAAAAGCTAACCCTAATAGCCACGTGCTACCTCTCCTCTAGATCGTAGTTTCTCCTCTAGATCGGTTTTTCAGCGGTGCTTAGGCGAAGCCCTGCTGGAATAGCTCCACCATGATCGTCGCAATGCTGTCGCACTGCCGGAGAACTCATCTACCTCTTCGCTCCCTCTTGCTGGATCTAGAAGGCAGAGATCTTCATCGAGCTGTATGTGTGCTGAACACGGAGGTGTCATCCATTCGGCGCTAGATCGGAAGGACCGTGATCAAGATCGCGAGACGATTCGTGATTGGATTGCGGGACGGATCGTGATGAGATCGCGGGACAGATCGTGATGGGATCGCGGGACGCTCGGCGTTTTGGATCGCGAAGACATTCGACTACATCTACCGCGTTTCTTAACCTTCCCGCTTAGCGATCTACAAGGGTATGTAGATCCACTCTCCCTCTCATAGATGCTCATCACCATAGATAGATCTTGAGTGTGCGTAGGAGAATTTTTGTTTCCCATGCAACGTTCCCCAACATGTACTATATGTAAAGGGCGAGGATAAATCCCCGGCCGGGGCGACCACGACTGACCCACTGGGTTTTGACCTCGATCTCGATGGGAACGGGATTAAACGAATGAAGCCTAAACAAATGAGAGAATCATACCACACCGCAAGGCTCCCGCGGTTTTGCATGAACAGATAAAATAACGAAGAAGAGTGTCGTTTAGAGAAACTCCAATGGGGCGACCCATTTCGTCCGCCGCCGTCCGTTTGGGTTGGCGCGGACATAAAAGGCGGCCCAACGCGCCGACCTAAACGGACGCGTGTCCGCTTTTCGTCCGCGGGCGACCCATTCCCAACCCATTTTTGAGCTGGATTTGCGTCGGCGTGGACATGAGACGGACGTGCGCGTGCTCGCCCACTCCCCTCCCCGGGCCCGCTGGTCGGTGGCACATTGGCCTCCCCTCTCCCCCTAGCCAACAACAACCCTCGCCCGCCTCCTTCGTCGCCGATGCCGCCGCCTCCACATCCGCCCATTTTTGCTGGCGACTCCGCCAGTTGCCGCCGCCTCCACATCCGCCCATCAATGCCGTCCAACTCCCCCGTCGCCCGCCATTGCCGTTTTGCCGCCGGGGAGCAAACTGCTTCCCAACACCGCTTCCCCCACCGCACAGCCGCCTGCGACCAAGAAGCCGCCTCGCCGCCCTGACTAGACCCGACCGGCATGCTCGTCGGACACCGACAGGGCAGCTATCTGGTCCGTGCCTACCGCGACTCCCCTCGCCCGCCGTCTCCTTCTTCGACGCCCGCAAGCTGTTCAACAGTTTGCCAAGGTACGAAATGGACTCCGCCGACGAGTTCTTCCACAATTTCCTTTGTGACTCTTACGATTCGTCGTCCGACGACGAGGACGAGATATTGGCTGCTGTGGTGGTCCATCACCACCTAAACAGCCAACGGCCGTTCTTCCGTGGCTCCATTCCGGGCCACCTTCTGGCGTTGAATCGCAACCGAGAGAGTGGGCATTTCCTTCTCTGGAAGGACTACTTTGATACAACCAACCCGTTGTTCAAACATCAAAAATTCCGCCGTCGTTTCCGTATGAGTAGGCATGTTTTCAACCGTATTAGAGAGGGAGTGGTCGGCTATGATAACTATTTCGAGTGCAAAGAGGATGTCGTCGGCAAGATTGGTTTCTCCTCTTATCAGAAATGCACTGCCACCATCCGAATGCTTGCATACGGAGTGCCCGGTGATCTCATTGATGAGTACGTCTGTATGAGCGAGTCTACATGCCTAGAGTCCCTGTATAAATTCTGCAAGGCTGTTATTGATGTGTTTGGCCCTGAGTACTTGAGAGAGCCGACAGCTGAAGATACAGCCCGTTTGTTGGCGATGAATGCCAGAAGGGGCTTCCTAGGGATGCTTGGCAGCATAGACTGCATGCATTGGGAGCGGAAGAACTGTCCTTCAGCTTGGCAAGGGCAGTATAAGGGACATGACAGGGCTTGCACTGTCGTACTAGAGGCCGTGGCATCTCAAGATCTCTGGATATGGCACTCTTTCTTTGGCATGGCTGGATCACACAATGATATCAACGTGCTTCAGTGCTCGCCGGTGTTTGCTAGGCTTGCCGAAGGCAACAGCCCACCGGTGAACTTTACTGTCAACGAACACAACTACGACAAAGGATACTACCTGGGTGACGGTATCTATCCTCAATGGACCACTATTGTCAAGACAATACCCAACCCTATCGGAGATAAGAGGAAAAGATTTGCCCAAGAGCAAGAGAGTGCTAGGAAGGATTGAAAGCACAACATGCTCCCTTGGTGGTTTTGATAATTCATGACAACATACATTGTTTCTTGGACTGATATTCTTACCTAGTGTATTTCAGATACATTCTATAGAGAGGTTTGGCAAAAGGAGAGTGTGGAGATACCCCAAGATGCAAGGAAATAGGTTGGCCAAGCTTCAAGAAAGAGGACTCTACATTTTATATTTGTGAGAAATCACTTTGAGTCCATAGGAAAGCCAATACAATTAAAAGGGGGTAAGGTTTTGTTGGTGAACAATATGCTCAAACGTGCACAAGTGATAGTCGCCAAAAACATCCACAAACTCTCCCACCAAAGTCTGTTCTATACCTAACACTCAAAATTGGTGCAACCAACTTTCCCATACCGGTACCCCTGATTCCAGAACCTAGACAGACTCAGCCAAACCCTAGCCACTTCGGTGCAACCGATTCCATACCGATGCCACTGAGTTTAGGTTGCCAACTTTCTATTACGCAAATTCACATTTTCGGTCCCACCGAGAATGTTGGATCGGCGTCACCGAGATTGGAAATCTGACCGTTGGTCACCTTATCGGTGCAACCGAGTTCCTATATCGGTCTCACCGAGATTCTAAAGTTGCCACCTTTTGGTCACTTCGGTACCACCGAGATTAACACATCGGTGTCACTGAGTTGGTCATTTTGTGTGTAACGGTTGGATTTTTGGGGATGCCTATATATACCCCTTCACCACCACCTACTTGAAAGAGAAGCACTCAAAACTATTCCATACCTATCCTATCAGATTTTCTGAGAGAGAACCACCTACCCTTGTGTTAAGGTCAAGATATTCCACTCCAATCATATGGATCTTGATCTCTAGCCTCCCCAAGTAGCTTTCCACCAATCCCATCTCTTCCACCATGCCAAATTTGTGAGAGAGTGATTGGGTGCTGAGGAGTCTATCATCTTGAAGCACAAGAGCAAGGAGTTTATCGTCATTACTGAGCCTATTACCTTTTGGAGGGTGGTGCCTCCTATATTGGTTAGGTGTCACTTGGGAGCTTCCTACTTCGTGTTGTGGAGTGAACCAAGAAGTTTGTAAGGGCAAGGAGATCGCCTACTTTGTGAAGATCTACCCATAGTGAGGCTAGTCCTTTATGGATGGAAGCCGTTATGGAATAGTCAAGGTTGCTACTTCGTGGACCCTTTTGGGTGGAGCCCTCCGTGGACTCTCGCGACTGTTACCCTCCGTGGGTTGAAGACTCCATAAACGTGGATGTACGATAGCGCCACCTATCGGAACAACGGGAAAAATCCATGCGTCTCCAACTGCGTTTGATCTACCTATCTCAACACTTTACTTCATATGCAATGTCTTTACTTTTCGCTGCCATATTCATTGACATGCATGTGTAGGGCTGTTAGACTTGCTAGCTTTGATAAAACTGTTAAAATCTGCCGACCAATTAACTTGGGAAAAGTTAGGTTTCAAATTCCTGCTAGTAGTCTATTCACCCCCCTCTAGACACTCTTCTAGTGATCCCTCAATTGGTATCAGAGCATTGGTCTCCATTGCTTTGGTTTAATCACCGAGGAGGAAGATGGATGTGTCTAGTATAGGGAGTTTGAGTTGTAGAGTGCCCATTCTTGATGGAGAGTACTATAGTCAATGGAAATCTTTGATGCTTGATCTCTTTAATGAATTTCAATTTAGCAAATATGTTATGCGCCCCTATGAGCCTCCTATTGATTCTTTGCATCCCACACACGAAGAGGAAATTGATATGCTATGCAATCTTAGAACTGTTAATCTCATTATTAGAGCTTTGCCTAGAAATATGCTTAACCAAATGAAGAATTTTGCATGTGCTTACACTTTGTGGAATGATTTGGAGTAACGATATCCAAATTGTTCATTAAGTAATCTTGATGAAATTCTTCATAAAACCATTGCCTTTCACAAAATCTCGCCTAGTGATCCTAAATTTGATGCTTTTCTATTTGAGATTAGAGACCTCATGCATGCTAAAGGAGATGTCACAACTATCAACAATATCATTATAGAGGCCCTTTGCATTCATAAACTTGAACATTGTCATGATCACCATCCTAACGAATCTCTTGTTCTTTATGACGAGGATTTTCCACTTGATGATGACAATGTGGAACATGGCTACTATGATGAAGATGAGTTGTTCGACATCGAGTATGAGAATATTATGAAGAATCTAAGTCTCATGGAAAACTTCAAGGATTACATGTCTGGAGGAAAAGAGTGGATTCTCGATAGCGGATGTACCGATCATATGACCAGAGATAGAGAAATGTTTGAAGAGATTACACCAAACCATGGACCACGAAGGTACGTAACGTTTGGAGACAACTCCAAGGGTAAGGTACTTGGTCTTGGTAAGGTGGCCATATCCCATGATAGTTCTATTCAAAATGTGATGCTTGTTGAATCTCTTGGCTATAATCTTCTTTCCGTGTCTAGACTTCCCGACTTCGGTCTCAATGTGTTATTCACGAAAATAGATTGTCAAGTGTTTCGTCAAGATAATCATAAAATGGTCTTTACCGGTATCCGTAGAGGTGATATATACATTGTCGATTTCACTAAGAGATCCAAACCTCACACTTGTTTAATTGCTAAATCTTCTAAAGGTTGGCTTTGGCATAGAAGATTAGGACATGTTGGCATGCATAATTTAGACAAACTTATCAAAGGTGATCATATACTTGGTGTTAAAGATGTTGTCTTTGACAAAGATACACTTTGTAGTGCTTGTCAAGCTGGAAAGCAAGTAGGTGGAAGTCATCCTGTTAAGAATATCATGACTACTAGGAGACCAATCGAGTTACTTCACATGGATCTTTTCAGTCCCAATGCTTACAAGAGTCTCGGTGGAAATTCCTATGGTCTAGTTATAGTTGATGATTTTTCCAGATTTACGTGGGTATTCTTTCTAGATGATAAGTCGCAGGTTCAAAAGATCTTCAAGAACTTCGCTCGCAAAGCGCAAAACCAGTTTGAAGTGAAGATCAAGAAGGTTCGGAGCGATAACAGATCGAAGTTCAAGAACACCCATGTGGATACCTTTCTTGACGAAGAAGGTGTCTCACATGAGTTCTCGGCCACGTACACACCTCAACAAAATGGAGTTGTTGAGAGGAAGAACCGGGCACTCATTGAGATGGCAAGAACGATGCTTGACGAATACAAGACGCCAAAACACTTTTGGGCAGAAGCCGTGGAAACAGCATGTCATGCCATAAACCGACTTTACTTGCACAAGCTTCTCGGTAAAACGGCATATGAGCTACTCACCGGTAACAAACCCCAAGTTGGATACTTTCGGGTATTCGGATCCAAGTGCTACATTCTTGATAAGCATCGTCGTACTAAATTTGCTCCTAAATCTCATGAAGGATTCCTACTTGGTTATGGATCAAACTCTCACACCTACCATGTCTACAACAACTTCACTCGAAAAGTTGAAGAGACGGTAGATGTGAAGTTTGATGAATCTAATGGTTCGCAAGTCGAACAATTGCCAAATGATGTAGGTGATAAGAACCCTTCAGAAGCTATCCTAGATTTACCCATCGGCAAGATTCGTCCCATGGAGGTGAAGGAAAGTACTTCATCAACTCAAGTGGAAGCCCCTACCTCACGACAAGGTGAACCACGACATGACATGGATGCATCCACAAGCGGTACACGGCAAAATGATGAAGAGGAGGAAGTGCATCATGAAGATCCACCACAACCTCCTTCACCATCACCTCAAGGGAACGACACCTTCAACAACAACGAAGATGAAGGAGATGATGATGAAGAAGAAGCTCCACCAACCAACAATCGGAAGCTAACCCGAGCTCGAGCGCAAGTGACCAAGAACCATCCCCTAAACCAAATCTTTGGTGATATACAAACAGGAAGGATCACTCGCTCTAAAACTCGTCTAGCAAACTTTTGTGAGCATTATTCTTTCATCTCTAGCATTGAGCCCTTGAAGGTAGAACAAGATCTTGAAGATGCGGATTGGGTGAACGCTATGCATGAAGAGCTTCACAACTTCGAAAGGAACGAAGTGTGGACACTAGTGGAGAAGCCCGAGGATGAACACAACATCATCGGAACCAAATGGGTATTTCGGAACAAGCAAGATGAATATGGTCAAGTTGTGCGCAACAAGGCTCGCCTCGTAGCTCAAGGATATATGCAAGTCTAAGGTATGGACTATGGTGAGACCTACGCCCCCGTCGCTAGACTTGAAGCTATTCGCATTCTTCTTGCTTATGCCAATCACCATGATATCACGCTTTATCAAATGGATATTAAAAGTGCATTTTTAAATGGTGAGATTGAAGAAGAAGTTTATGTTAAGAAACCACCTGGCCTTGTGAATCCTAAGAAACCTAATCATGTTTACAAGCTTCGTAAAGCTCTTTATGGTCTTAAGCAAGCCCCTCGTGCTTGGTACAAATGTTTAACGAAGTTTCTTATCGAAAAAGGTTTTGAAATTGGTAAAATTGACGCAACCTTATTCACTAAGAGAGTTAATGGTGAATTATTTGTGTGCCAAATCTATGTGGATGATATTATCTTTGGTTCCACTAAGCCTTAATTTAGTGAAAGGTTTGGAAGGTTGATGTCCGAGAAGTATGAGATGTCCATGATGTGTGAGCTGAAATTCTTTCTTGGCTTGCAAATCAAGCAAACAAAAGAAGGAACTTTCATCTCTCAAACTAAGTATACCAAGGACTTGATCAAAAATTTCAACATGCAGGAGTGCAAAGGTATGAAAACCCCTATGCCTACTAGCGGACATATTGATCTTACCAGAGAGGATGAGCCGGTTGATCCGAAAGTTTATCGATCTATGATTGGTTCATTGTTATATCTATGTGCATCTCGTCCCGATATTATGCTTAGTGTTTGCATGTGTGCTAGATATCAAGCTGCACCGGAAGAATATCATCTTTTGGCTGTAAAACGCATTGTGAGATACTTGATACAAACGCCAAATTTTGGCATTTGGTATCCCAAGGGATCTTCTTTTGACCTTGTTGGCTATTCTGATTTGGACTATGCCGGTGACAAGGTTGATAGAAAATCCACCTCGGGTACTTGTCAATTTTTGGGCAGATCTCTTGTATCTTGGTCCTCTAAGAAACAAAACTCAGTATCTCTATCGACTGCCGAAGCTGAGTATATTGCTGCTGGATCTTGTTGTGTGCAATTACTATGGATGACACAAACACTTAATGATTATGGAATTCATGTTAAAAATGTTCCATTACTTTGTGACAATGAAAGTGCTATTAAAATGGTCATAATCCTGTGCAACATTCTCCAACTAAGCATATTCAAGTTCGACATCATTTCATTCGTGATCATGTTGCCAAAGGAGATATTAATCTTAAGCATGTTTGCACTAACAAGCAGTTGGTCGATATCTTTACTAAGCCACTTGATGAGAAGACATTTTGTCACTTGAGGAGTGAGTTGAACATCATCGATGTTTCAAACTTGAGCTAGACTCACTCGGTTGCATGCAAGGGCATGAGCTTTCTTGATATTTCCATGTATCTTAACATTTCATCTTATGCCATGGAATTCTATGCTCCCTTGTATTGCATCTAATCACTTGTAGGTACTTGGAAAAACTTCATTCCACAAGATTTCCATCAACTCCAATCATAAGCAATCTTGTCATTACCAAGTATCCACAACCCCTCTTGATGATGGAAGGAAGAAGGCTACTCAACCATATCCTTGACATATACTTGATCAAAATTGCATAGTCTCAATTGGTATCATGTCAATTGGATATATCTATTATTCTTCCTTGCATGGCTAATCTTTGTAGGTAACCAGTGTACTAGAACAAGAAGGATTGCTCAAAACTCAAGATGATCTCCATCAACCTCGAGCATCCTCAACAAGTTCATCTACAAGCTACGTCATCCACATCACTCAAAGGTATGTACTCATGTCCTTGAAGAGGCTTTACTCCAAGAAATGAGCTAAAGCAACTCAAGCGATATGAAGACATTAAAATGCTTAATCGAAAAATGGTAACCCCATTTTGAGATTAACGTAGAGTATGACCTATGATCAAGTATTCTTGCTTGGCTCCTAAGTCGATATACTCTAATATAGGTGACCTAGTCACCACCCATCATCTAGTTAAGAATCTGGTGTGGTTTGCTCTCTATTGCATGATTTCTCATAACTACTCCAATCTTCTCTAGTTGATGTCCCTTGTAAAAACTTCATATTTCATTGAAAATCTTTCTCTTGACTCTGTGAAAACAGAAACTTGGTTTCTCTTTCGGAGCCGCCGACTCAGATATCTCGGGTCTACCAAAATTGCAGACAAGCTGCACTACAAAATCTCGGTACCACTAATCTATCTATCTCGGAGTCACCAATTTTCATTCTGTTTCATTTGAATTCATTTTTGCAATTCTGTGTTTTCTTAGTGATCTTTCTTGTGATACTTCCGTTACTTCGATGATCCCTTAAAAAAACTTTGTATTACTTAGGGGGAGAAGAACTAAAGGTAACCATGAGGAGAGAATTTCTTCATTCAAGGATCCCTATCTTAAATGAAGAAAGGAGGAGAAGAACAAGTCATTTTCCATGACTCTCTCAGTTTTCATTTCTATGAATCCCTTCTCGGTCAATGATCCCTGTATATATCCCTGTTTATGACCTTTTTGGAAATTAATGCCAAAGGGGGAGAAGACCAAAGCTTCATGCTAGGGGAGATACATGCTTATGCAAAGGGGGAGATATGATCAAGGGGGGGAATATCAAAGTAGGGGGAGAAGAATATTTTTGACCTTTCTCACCTTATCCAATCCTAATATCTACATGCTAAGATTCAGGGGGAGAGGATAATCTATTCTCATATCTACAGTGAGAAAATTCTCAATGATCTTGGAGACATATCAATTCTAAGGAATACTATTTTCTATATGTCCTCCATATCTTGGCAATTTTGAGTTCTATTGCCTTGCTGTTTGGTAGAATACTCTTGTGTTTCCTAACATTTGTTTTCTCAAGTGTGTTTCTATTACCAGGATGCTAAAGAACTCAAGGTAAGTATATGCATCATATCCTTGGTCAAGATGATCTCTTGCTTCTTGCACATATTGTTTGCAAGAGTGATGCCTTGAACAAAGATACATCTCATTCATATATATTTGATGCATATAGCCAAGATGCACATGACCTGTTATATCCCTTCTACCTTATGTGTGTTCATGCATTCAAAAGCAACTATCCTTTAAAGGATTGCACACATTTAGGGGGAGCAAGTCTAAGTCATGTATCTCTCAAAGTCTTCAGTATAACCATGCATATCTTTATTTGAAGCTTTCATTGTATGTTGTCATCAATTACCAAAAATGGAGAGATTGAAAGCACAACATGCTCCCTTGGTGGTTTTGATAATTCATGACAACATACATTGTCTCTTGGACTGATATTTTTACCTAGTGTATTTCAGATACAGTCTATAGAGAGGTTTGGCAAAAGGAGAGTGTGGAGATACCCCAAGATGCAAGGAAATAGGTTGGCCAAGCTTCAAGCAAGAGGACTCTACATTTTATATTTGTGAGAAATCACTTTGAGTCCATAGGAAAGCCAATACTATTAAAAGGGGGTAAGGTTTTGTTGGTGAACAATATGTTCAAACGTGCACAAGTGATAGTCGCCAAACACATCCACAAACTCTATCCACCAAAGTTTGTTCTATACCTAACACTCAAAATCGGTGCAACCAACTTTCCCATACCGGTGCCACCGATTCCAGAACCTAGACAGACTCAGCCAAACCCTAGCCACTTCGGTGCAACCGATTCCATACCGGTGCCACCGAGTTTAGGTTGCCAACTTTTTGTTACGCAAATTCACATTTTCGGTCCCACCGAGAATGTTGGATCAGCGTCACCGAGATTGGAAATCTGACCGTTGGTCACCTTATCGGTGCAACCGAGTTTCCTATATCGGTCTCACCGAGATTCAAAAGTTGCCACCTTTTGGTCACTTCGTTACCACCCAGATTAACACATCGGTGTCACCGAGTTGGTCATTTTGTGTGTAACGGTTGGATTTTTGGGGATGCCTATATATACCCCTTCACCACCACCTACTCGAAAGAGAAGCACTCGGAATTATTCCATACCTATCCTATCAGATTTTCTGAGAGAGAACCACCTACCCTTGTGTTGAGGTCAAGATATTCCACTCCAATCATATGGATCTTGATCTCTAGCCTCCCCAAGTAGCTTTCCACCAATCCCATATCTTCCACCATGCCAAATCTGTGAGAGAGTGATTGGGTGCTGTGGAGTCTATCATCTTGAAGCACAAGAGCAATGAGTTTATCGTCATTACCGAGCCTATTACCTTTTGGAGGGTGGTGCCTCCTAGATTGGTTAGGTGTCGCTTGGAAGCTTCCTACTTCGTGTTGTGGAGTGAACCAAGAAGTTTGTAAGGACAAGGAGATCGCCTACTTCGTGAAGATCTACCCATGGTGAGGCTAGTCCTTCGTGGACGGAAGCCGTTATGAAATAGTCAAGGTTGCTACTTCGTGGACCCTTTTGGATGGAGCCCTCCGTGGACTCTCGTGACCGTTACCCTCCGTGGGTTGAAGACTCCATAAACGTGGATGTACGATAGCGCCACCTATCGAAACCACGGAAAAAATCCATGCGTCTCTAACTGCGTTTGGTCTATCTGTCTCAACACTTTACTTCATACGCAATGCCTTTACTTTCCGTTGCCATATTCGTTGACATGCATGTGTAGGGCTGTTAGACTTGTTAGCTTTGCTAAAACTGTTAAAATCTGCCGACCAATTAACTTGAGAAAAGTTGGGTTTTAAATTCCTGCTAGTAGTCTATTCACCCCCTCTAGACACTCTTCTAGCGATCCCTCAAGGATGTCGAGCGTGCCTTTGGTGTTTTGCAATCTCGACGGGGCATCGTTCGGTATCCTGCTAATACCTGGAGCACGCAGAAAATGTGGGAGATGATGTCTGCTTGTGTGATCATGCACAATATGATCGTAGAAGACGAGCGTCCGAAACGTCTGTACGATCAAGGCTTTCAGTTTCAGGGTGAGAATGTTGTGCGTGAGCATGGAGTAGCGGGAACGTTTGAACAGTTCACCCAATTTCATGAAGACATGCATGCTTAGAAAACTCATGTGCAGTTGCAAAATGATTTGGTTAAGTATATGTGGGCTCATGTTGGCAATCAATAGATGTATCTTCTTTTATTCGTTTGCAAAACTGTGTGAAACATTTTTTTTTATCCGACTTGTAAAATTATGTTTATTTGATAATATGTTTGAATGTAATCAATCTAATATTGGACGGCCAACCGGCCATGCCGACACATATGGATCGGCGCGTTGGACGCACTACCGACCCAAATGCAAAACTGGACGGACGTCGGACGAGCGACCGACCCAAACGGACAAAAAACAAACAAATGCACCGTCCGTTTGGGTGGGCCGTTAAAGTTGCTCTTAGATAACACGACGACGTGAGTTCACTAGGACGCAAGAGCTACGTTTTCAGTCATCTATACCTGTGCACGCTTCGCTTCTAGGAACGGCGAGTGTTGCACATACAGATGTGGTGACGAAGAAGCGTGACGTTTGACTTATCTCTAGCGTTTGTGCTATTCCTTTGGACTTGACGGGATTAAAATTTCAAACATGACAGTACTAGGACCACAGTTATTGGCGGATAGCAATACTCTTCTTCTACGGTTCTTCTAAGAGCGTGATTAATAGTACAACCAACCGTTGCCTAATGTTATTTATAGACATATTATGATTAATTCTTTTGGTGATTTTTTTGGCCTTTCAGAATACACTGCCCTTTACTCAGCTTATTTTAGAAGCTCAACCAATTTTTTAAAGCCTAGTAATCAAATCTTAATTAGTAGACTTCTAAATAAATAAATTTGAATGGGCTTATAGAATAAACTGGGTAGGATAGCTTATTCTAAAAGCCAACAAAACAACCGGTCCTTATAGTCGACAAATATAATTGTTAAATGTAAATAAGTATTATTTTATTAATATATCTCGCCTCTCTATCTCGTAAAGTCTCTAGAAGCACATGTTGCAGCTGGTTAGTTTGTAACCCGCTTCGCTTTCTTCTTTGTCAACTAAGTAAAATATATTATTTAGGTCTTACAACCCGTCTGCATCATCTTACTCTATTTGCTCTAAACAAAGTGAATGTTCGAGTGTCGCTACATTAGACTTGGAATTCACACTTGATTCAAATATCATCTCCGTCCGACGTGTCACAAAGCGTCATTCTTGTCATTTTTGATGAGCCGTTTAATCTGGTCGGTGATGGAACTCTTTCAAAGCTGGGTATGGAGACTACGCGCTGACACGACTGTTCTAATCCCGAGCTCATGTGAGCTCGAGTGAACAGTAAAAATATAATAAAAATGATATATTTTGTGTGTGAAATATTGACAGAATGTTTGTTAGCTTGCAAAATTTCTTCACAAGGTGACATTCGCGGAAATTGTGACAAAAAAAAATCAATGCTTCAAAATGTTATTTTTGAAGTCCATTTTGGAGCATCAATTTTGTTTTCTCGCCACATTTTCCTGTAATGTCATTTCATGATAAAATTTTACAAGCTAGCAGAACTTTTGTCAATGTTTTACACAAAACAAAATCAGAATTTTGTGAATATATTTTCACTTT
This sequence comes from Hordeum marinum, assembly GCA_022496015.1. Classification (NCBI taxonomy): domain Eukaryota; kingdom Viridiplantae; phylum Streptophyta; class Magnoliopsida; order Poales; family Poaceae; genus Hordeum; species Hordeum marinum. The sequence continues at coordinate 365,603,160 of CM039676.1, read as the reverse complement.
TTATTTTACTGTTCACCCAAGCTCACATGAGCTCAGGATTAGAACAACACTTTTGAACTACTCGCGTGTATCTTTGTTGGTGCCATGACGGTGGCGACTAGTGATTCACCATGAATAGGTTGCCCACATGGATCTCTCATGGTCAAATTGTAAAATTTATATTTCTAGGTTCTCTTGTACCCATTTTATTTTGTGGGAAAAACTTCTTGTCTATTCCTCTATTGTCAAGGTAACACCAGAAGTAAAAAAATTTACATCTAGCTTCGTAGCCCTCATAGCAACGACTACAAGCACTAAAGTGAGTCGAAGGTGTGCCGTTGTCATCGCCCCTCCATCACCGGAGCTAGGCAAACCTTGTTATAGCAGACAATCGAAAACTCGTCATGTTAATGCCCTAGAGGACCAGCGCACCAGAACAACAATCGTCACCGTTTGAAGAAAAGCGTATACTGGAGGATCCAACATGTAGACACACAAATGAAGACTGGATCCGAGCGGACTTACCGAACACAAATGCCCACCGGGTACTGTGACCTCCGCCGGAGACAAACCTCCACATGCTCTTCGACAATGCTAGAAGCACCATCGAGGCATGGGCTAGAGGTGAAGAACCTTAGCCCATCTTCACAAAGCCGTCACCTTCCCGCCTTCATGAGTAGGACACAAACCCTACCGAAACTCAAACAAATATCTAAAAATAAAGTCCTCCTGCCGGCAAGGATCGGGATCCACCGCGTCTCCATGATCCTAAGGTCACAAGAGACGAGGTAGGCCGACGGCTGCATGACGGAAGGCGGTGAAAACCCTAGCATATGCGCGAAGGGGTATGCATCCCAACACAAGATGACTCGAGGAGCCTCTTGTACAAGTCTTCAACACACATATCCATCTGTTTTGTCTCTTTGGAGTGACCTTCATGTATTTATTATAATTTATTTATTTATAATGGACGCTGATTATCCGTTAAGGCCAGGTTCGGTTACTGGGGATTTAACCCCTAGATGATCCAATCCACGTGGGTGTTGGATTAATCCCGCCCCTCACTCATTCCCTCCATCAATGACATGATTAGTTTCACGCAAGCAGAGAAAAAGATTTTTTCTGGTCAAACCCATGGGTTTGTGAGGGGATTTAGTAGAGTTTTTATCTCTCTGGTTTTTACCGAATGCACTATATGTAAAAGGGCGGGGACAAATCCCTGACCAAGGCGACCATGGTCGACCCACGGGGTTTTGACCCTAATCCCGACGGGAACGGAATTAATCGAATGAAGCCTAAAGAAACGAGAAAATCGTACCCCACCCCAAGGCTCCTGCGGTTTTGCACAAATAGATGAAATAACAAAGAAGAGCGTCGGGCGTTCGACATTTTTTTCGGTTGCGCGAACAGAGCACGGGCGCCGTATGGGCAGCACCGTGCACTTTAGTGCGCTTTTTATTTTTATTTTTCATGCATTTTATAAAACAAAAAGCGAACGTTCGAGTGTCCGTAGAGGAATTCACACGGTGCCTAAAACATTTCCTCTGCCAAGAAAAACGCAAGCAAACTTCCGTGTGCCCACATAAAAAACACGCGGTCTGGCGTCCAAGGCCCCCAACAACTACCGCGGCCGTACGCACTCCCACGTCACGCGCGCCCGACGCCGACGACCCCGGCAGCACCCGCCCGCGCCGTCGATCCCGCGACGGACGCCGCACCGGGCGCCACGTGGGCCCTCCGCCGCGCAGCAGAGAAGCCCCGCTCGCCCGGTGGGCCCGGGCCCGGGTCCGGCCGAGACAGCACAATCACAGCCGGCCACCCTCCCTCCCTCCCTCCCTCGCTTCTCCCCCACTACTACTACTACTTGCCTTCCCCTCCCCGTCTCTCTCCGTCCGTCCCCCGTCTCCATTGCTTTCTCCATTCCCCCCCCCCCCCACCTCCCCCCACCTCTCCCACCGCCGCGCCTCGTCGGCGGGCGGCGACGCGACGCGAGCACCGGCGGCGGCGCCGGCGGAGGCAGGAATGCGGATGTTCTCCAAGGCCTGCTCGCTCGTCGTCTCCTCCCTCCCGCGCTGCTCCTCCTCCGCCCCCGCGGTACGGCGCCTCCCCTCTCCCTCCCCCTCCATCTCTTGATCCTTCGATTCCTGCGGGGTTTCGCGGCGTCGGCCTGGATCTGGGCCGGGGGCTCTCGCCCGCCCGCCGTGGACGCGCTCCATCGCTGCTGCCCGCTGCAACAACCGCCTCGGCGTTAACGAACGAAGGAGGAGCGGGGCCGGTGGCGCTTTTGCGACCCGGCCCCTCGGTTCCCGCGTTATCGCCCAGACGGCCCCGCAGCGCCCCTGTTTCCACCTAATTTCGTTGGATTAATTTATGCGGGCATGTGCTGTCCGACTTGTGTGTGATTTGGTTCTCCGCTGCAGATTGCGAGTTCTGAAAAAAAACCCACCCGGTGGCCGTGTTGTTTTGCAGATTAGGGGGCAGCCGTCGTTGATACCGAGGGTGAGCAGGAAATGGCTCGGGAAGCCGCTCATGTACGGGATCGGCACGCTGCTGGTCATGCCCCTCAGGACGCTGCACGGGGTGGGCCGGATGTTCGGCGCCGCGCGGTACCTCTGCAACATGACCAGCGTCTCCTCGTCTCTGCAAATCGAGCTCGTGAGTGCACTGGAACTCTTGAGGGTTTAGTTCCTCTATCCCATCCCATTTCGGTCAACTGCTACTGAAACTTAGTGCAACTGCTGTAGATGTTTGCCTGCAAATGTAACTTCTGTTCGCTGCATTGACTCGGGCGCATACAGCAGTAAAATAGTACAAGTTGGGCTTGGTTTGGTTTGCTTTAGGAGGCAATTCATCAACAGTCAAAAGTTGTTTATCGAGGGGGACAAGTAATAACCATTTCTGACTAGTTTCTCGCAACCATGTGCTGTTGCTAGCAGCATTGCTTTCGGAAAGAAACTATGGTCCATTCTCAATAGGAAATGGTTCACGTCTCTGAAAAAAGCCTCCCCATATTTTTCTTCCACTCCATCACTTATTGCTTTATTCTGCTTCATTTTTCTATCTTGTTGCTCTCTACCCTTTTACCTAACTACCACGATATATCTTCGACACGTTAGACTGCATCTTTGTTGCCAAACCTTATCGAGTGTACTATGGTGGGCCAGATGGTGTGCACTTCTCTTTAGTTTGCTCTTGACCAATCATGTTTGCAGTTCCTTTCAGACACCGGATATTTTTGTTAATATCTGAGTAGCATTACTTGTATTTCCCCAAGACATAACAATTCTTCATAAATACATGCTTTTTTCCTTTTAAGAGGGAGTAGCATGAGACCATGAGTGCGTGACTTACACATTTTATTGTTCGCCACAAACAAGTAGATTGTAGATTGCTGTCTTGCTGAAAAAAGGTCTGATGTCATTGCATTATATGTATCCTATTTTCCGTGGATGTTTTTTTTTGCTTGCTATTCATACTCTTGAATTTCGTTCTGTTGTGTCTTAACTATGATCTGCATCCTGTGTAGGTACCCTGTCTTCAGGATAACTATGCATACATCTTGCATGATGTGGATACTGGAACAGTTGGAGTTGTAGATCCCTCTGAGGCGGTGCCTATCATAAACGCATTGGAAAAGAGAAACCAGAACTTGACCTACATATTAAACACCCATCATCACTATGATCATACTGGTGGCAACTTGGAACTGAAGGCAAAATATGGTGCAAAGGTATACAGTTGACTGCCTCCTTGCTTGTTTCTGTCGTCCTTTTTATTGTTTAGAGACTGTGTGAAGCCATCAAAATGTGTACTGTTATGATATAAATTGAAGCGGAATCAGATATTATTTTATCAACATTTTGCTGTACCAGATATTACTGGCATTCCTAGCAACAATATATATGTCAAATTTAGGTAGCCAGGGTTGAATTTTACAATTAAGTCAGAAGTTCAGTTCTTGAAATGGCTTGTTATTGACCTTGAGTGTAAATTGTTCTTAAAGTAGTAAATATAATATATGATGATTCTTTAGATTAATAGATGGAACTGATTGGCACAAGTTTATTTTCTAGCTTGCCATTATGTGTCTGCTGGATGCCCCTGTCACTGCAAACATCATAGATCAAGAGAGAAATAATGATATCTTCTGCTTTTCTTCTCTAACATTAATATTTTTGCCAGGTAATTGGTTCTGAGAAGGATAAAGATCGAATTCCTGGCATTGACATAACTCTAAGCGAGGGTGACACATGGATGTTTGCGGGTCATCAAGTTCTTGTGATGGAAACTCCTGGTCATACATCAGGTGTGTAACTGCAAATTTCTTACTGTGTTGTATTGGTTTAGCTTTACAGGTGGCTAGGGAAGATTTTCTGCACCCAGGTCCATCTGCACCTGGCTGTTTAAAAAATAAATAAAAATTTACAATAGAACGTTCTCAGAAAAATCTGAATAACTCATGTATGCGCTTTGTGGAATGAAACGTGAACCTGCCAATTTCTTGCCAAAGACTACCACTTGTGTGTCGTGCAAGAAAAATAAGACAGGAAGGTCCAAAATAGCAGCCTTGGCAGTACACAGTTTATTTTTTTCTGCCAAGAACAGTAATATTGGTAATTTAGATTTGCAGTTTCAAGTATCATTCAACATTATACATGTCTTTTATTTTATTTTATCGAAACTTACAGATGTGATTTATTGGCCCAAGTTCATATGCCTCTGGGGTCATTTGATGACGTCGCCACTAGGAGTACCACTTAAAGTCTAAATTTGCTCATGATATTCTAAATTGCTTTCCTTACCTTCTTTTGTGCTCATGGAATATCATCTGCCATTTTTCTTGGTTGATGTTTTATCAGAGTCCAGACGTAGTGACGCTGCCCTTTGTGGAGCATATTTGGAGCTATTAAAGATTTTCATAGTTGTTATGACATGTGTTCTGTTGTGTTCCTGGACATGCATATTATGTTTGTTTACCAAATAATTTTCTAATGTGATGTAGTTTTCAAGAAATTAATCCATTCCCCTTGTATTTCTATCAGGTCATGTCAGCTTTTATTTCCCTGGATCTGGTGCAATATTTACAGGTGATACCTTGTTTAGCCTATCATGCGGAAAGCTTTTTGAGGGGACTCCAGAACAGGTCAGATATCCTTGTATACATGTATGATCTCTGTAATCGTTCAAATGGTCATATGTTATGCTCTTTGAGTTTCTTCTACTTCCATGTTCTTTCTGATTTCCCTAGATGTCTGTAATAAATCCTCTTCCTTGCCATTTTTTTTGCATTGGAATAAAAGGAACTTACTGCTTAAGGACTCATAATTGACACTAATAAGCATCTGTTTAGAGATTCAGAATTTTGAATATAAACTGAACTACTAGAACCATGATTAATGAAAGAGGTTTAAAAAGATCTATGAATAGTAATAGCATGTGTGAGTTAGCTACACTGAATATTGTTGCGCATCCATTTATTTGAACAAACGAGGAATAGTTAAATCAAATCTAACTGCTCACGCGTTGCATTGGAATCAGTTATTCACTAAAAAAGCTGAATGGTTGTGGCTTGTGGTAGTTATTTTGTTTGCATGTGGCTTGCTCCGTTTTTTTTTCATAGAAGTGTACCTAATGGAGTTCATTGTATGCATCATTGAGACTCATGTATATCACCTTTTTTTCTGACCTTTCTGCAGATGCACTCTTCACTCCAAAAAATTGTAGCTCTTCCAGATGTGACGAAGGTGTACTGTGGACATGAGTATACTCTGGTGAATGATATTTCCTTTCAAATCTAGCAATTTCTTACACCAGCCTGCTATTTAATTATGAATGTACCTCCTCACAGAGCAATTCAAGATTTGCCTTGAGCATAGAACCAGGAAATGAAGAACTTCAGGAATATGCTGCAAGTACAGCTGATCTGTGCAATAAAAATACACCAACGGTAATATAGTTTCTAAAGCCATATGCACTTTATACACATCAGTTTGTGCATTTGCTATTTCTTCTACTTCCGCATTCTTCTGCTGCTTATTCATGAATTTGTTAGTTTAGTTTTAGAATAAGAGATGGCGACACTTTTGGTGAATTGGATAAAGATGGAGATTTAGGGAGCAATTCTCTGTTTGGCAGTTGGTGCATGTGCATCTGTCCTTGCTTCCATGGGAAGTTGGGGACAGTCATGCTTACTTAACCTCTTGGCTGCTCGGATGTCTTGCTTGGGCTAGGGAAAAAACTGGGATATTTTGGTGTTGCTTTATAAAGAACACAAAATTTGATTTTATTGTTTTTGCACTTTCCCGGCAAATTGTTCTTTTCTTTTTGTTGACATCCAAGAGAATATGATCTGAATACAAGACACACAGTTCAAACATTAGGTCATTTTGTATCTCTCACAATTTAGATGATCATTGACATAAAAAATAAGCACGATGTGTGGTATAAATCACAGTTTCAGATTGCATGGTGTACAATTCATTCCAGGAATAGGTTTGTTCAACAATGCTTAACTTTGTAAAATTTCTGTGATTCATGTTCTTCTACAGGTGCCAACAACAATTGGGAGAGAGAAGCAGTGCAATCCTTTCTTGAGGACCTCAAGTCCAGAGATAAAGAAAAGGCTGTCCATTCCAGATCATTTCGATGATGCACGTGTTCTTGAAGTTATCCGACGGGCGAAGGATAATTTTTGACTAACCACAAAAGAAATTCTCATAAAACGATGACCCAACCTTCTCTTCCAAAAGGAGAAGTGGACAAAGAACCCCGCAAGACCACAACAGAAGGAACGCAAGGAAGGAAATGTGTATAGCTCGATGTTCCAAAAATGCTTTGGCGAAAATTTGTCTCCCATTGTATGTAGCTTGCACAGTGCTTGTTAAGCTGATAGCAGCTGGTGATTCTTTTGTCGACTACAAATAAAATGTGTCCTGTAATCCTCTACCCCGGGAGAGAAAAAAGCTAGTTAGCTGTTTGATAGTGTCCATCTGTTCCTGTTTCCTCATTTTCTTGCCAGTTATCATTGTTTTCGTCATCTGGTGGTAGATTTTACGCTGGAGAATATTTGGACAATGTGCTGATTTGTGGATCACAATGTCACTGGATCACTCCATTGTAAAGGTTACAGTACGTAGTAATCTTCTCCTTGATGGCATAAATACCAGACTTGGATTTGACGTCACACATTGGAGAGCGGTGCTCGGTCATCAATCATGCTTGGTGAATGCGATGCATAACCGGAAAAGAAAGCATAAGGACAAGTGTGATGAGTCTGCCCTTTTGAAGCTTGTGTGTCAATCTGAATGGCTTTTATATTGTTATATACGTAGTACTTTTTTTCTGTCCGAAAATACTTATCCTACAAATGAATGTATCTAGATTTATTTTAGTTATAAATACATTAATTTTATTTATTTTTAGAATAAGTATTTTCGGACGGAGGAAGTATGATATATATATATATATACACACTACAGTAGTACTGTTGACGCGTCATATATAAAAGGTGAAAACGCCTTCCACCGACCGAAATCCCATTTCCGGACCCATGTTAAGAACTGAGTGACGAAATCGGATGTTAAGAATTGACGAAATTGCCGGTTTACTGTCAACCAGAGGGATGGATTTATTAGACACTGTTCTACATGCAGCAACTCTAGCAAATTACCAAAATCACGCATCCCTTTACAGAACTGAAAAGTGCATTTGAATAAATAATGATTGTGTATTTTTTAACAGAATACAATCAAAGTTGTTCATGTACACGAGCTTACACTTATCCCTATAAATGCACGTAAGCACACTGTACTTCTCTTTGAGAGACTGATCTGACACATCATCTTGAGATATATTTTTTAGCACGGTACAATCAAAGTCGTTCACATACATGAGCATACAATCATCCCTATAAACGCTCGCACGCATAATCTACCTTTGTGAGTATCTCTAAGAGACTGATCCGACACATCATCTCGGGATTGATGAAGTCGCCATTATCGTCTTCGTACATCGACACATCATCTTGAGATCGCCATTTCACCTTCATACATGTGACACAATTGAACGAGCACCTGAATAAATAGTGATCAAATATTTTTTTAACACGAGCATACAATCACTCATATGAACACACGCACGCATGCACACTCTATCCCTATGAGCATATCTGAGAGACTGACCTGACACATCATCTTGAGATTGATGAAGACGCCACATTGTCTTCATGGTCGATGGGAGCATATCTACCCACTCAACGCACATGTACTTTCTCTCTAATTGACACGTGTAATTGGTTTATCCTGGTTCCCTTCCGATTTTTTCCTCAAGGTTGGTTACCGTACAGTTTGATCACCGCTTTGACTGCTCAAGTTTGGTCTCTTCAATGTCAATTCTCTCCATGTATGAGCTTAAAATAAAAAAGTCTCCGCGTATGCATGGCATAACACTAGTCCACTTTAGCAGAAACTCATTCCTTTTTTATTTGCACATGTCATATTTTTTCCGTCAATTACGATATGTGCTTTACCACCACAAAGTATTTATGTGCGGATTTATTCAGATTTTAGGGCAAACTTCTTTGCACTGGTAGCTATTTGATTTATTATTTTGCTATATCAGGAACAATTGTACTTTTAAGATGTTTCCAAGATTTAGGTCAGTTCAAATTATATATTACTTAAAAAAACATAATGGATGGAGCACCATTTTAAGAGAGAGTAAATAATTATTTCCTTCTATGACGTATACACACATTCATGTTTTGGTTTCCATTTATATTCTTCATGATATCGTGCTTTTCCGGCCTTAATAGTAGTATGGACCACTGAAAAAACAAGACCAATTTTACTTTGCTCCTATTCATTGTGGGCAATTCAATTATGCAACCGCTCAATGAAACTAAGAGAACCAAGCACGCCCTTTGTGATTTGATCAGATAGCAACATGGTTTATTTTGCTCCTCTTTCTTTCTCAACAAATCTGCATGTTCCCATTTTCTGGATAACGAATCACACTAATTGCACTCTTTTATCATCAACAAGCATGGGTTCTTGACTTGTGATTTTCTTCTCACTGCTATATGTCGCTGAATTGATCAATCAAATGTCAATGTAGCATATGCCACCATTTTCAATTAAGTGTTGAGTTATATCTAGATAGTCTTCACGCTGACCGATCGATTAGTTAACAATCTGTTCCACACTTACATTATTGGACATTTGAAGTGCACACTTCCATATCCACGTACAGATGTTTATAACGTCATTGCAGCTAGCCTGGCGCTAGCTCTCATCTCTTCAGGAGTACGTGTAGATTACTAAACATATGCTATGTTGTGAAAGAGATCTTTAGATGGTACTAGCATGAAAAAAATTTCAGATCACCTGTTTAAAAAGTAAAGAAGCAGAGAGCTCGATGATATCAGAAATAGTGTGGGTTTCAGGCTCAACATAAGTGAATGTAATAGTTTTTCATTATTTATACTTCCGAAATCTGATTTCTTGAAAATAGCCAGAAATTTGTAGCGAGGTATAGGTATCTCTAGCGACGGTGGCGCCTCCTCACTGACAAACGCCCACCACGCGTCCCGGACCTCCGTCACGACCAAATCGATGCCGACCTTTATTTACTTTTTCTAATTCTTCGGAGAAATATCATTACCATTATTATTTGTACGCATTGGCTGGTTAGAATTTCCAATAGTGTACTCTTAGCCAAGTACTGAACTTCTACTGGTTGTCGTTTGTCAATTTATGCTTTATGTTTTCCTATGTTTATTTGATTTATACAATAAAAAGAGGAACATAAAGTCCTGGCTTTACAAAAAAACCAAAAAACACATATCAAATGTGATCCCAAGATTTTACGACATCTAACGTGATCAAATGTTTTAGGGACTTGCAAAATTTCACCCACAAATAACATCGGAGAAGCTCTAAAAAAATCAATGATGTGACAACTAATGTTGTATTTTGTATGAATATATTGCCTTGCTGCTACATCATGTAGCTACACAATATTACTCTCCTAAATCAGCACTTCATTGTATAATTTATCATGTATACTACCAAGTCATGTAATTGACTAGATGATCCATATTATTTACAATATTATTATTACTCCACTTACCAAAACACGATAAACTATCAATAACAAATATGATCAACAAAAGATTGCTAACGACGGGCTAAGCTCGGGCACGCCGTGCCTTCCGCCTGCTAGTATAAATAAATCTGGTTAAAATCCCAATCTAGCGGGTGTCTTAGAGCATCCACCAGATCTCTTAAAAGCTCACTGGCCCGTGTTTTTTCATTGGATTTACGGTACGTGCAAAACCCCGGCTCGAACAGGTCCTGTAAAAATGGCCTGGCCGTAATCCATCCCCATATCCGCAATATATACACGAGTGAGGCTGTTTTAGGGTGTGCGTCCTTCATTTCTCGTACCCCCTCCGCCGCAATTCTACATCTCTAGTGACAACTCCCCTTCCTCTCGACAGCGTTTTGCGGCGCGCGTAGCCACCGGAACCAAGCCTCGATTTTGTTCGCGGGTGGCGGGAGGGGTGGCCGATGAGAGCTCGGCGGCTGCGGCGGCGAGCCGCCTCGCGCAAGTGCCTCAACGACGACGAGGTTGGGACCTCCTCCCTTCGCCTGTTGGTGGAGGAGTGGCGCAAGGAGCAAGCGCAGAAGCGTGATGCGCTGTCCCATAGCTCTAGCCGACGTTGAGGAGCAACTTCGATCGCCTCGACTGGATCTTCTCTCCCGCGATCCAGCGACTCCGGGTGGCGGAGCGCACGTGGTTTGACACGAAGAGGGAGTCTGCCACCGGAGATGAAGCTTTAGCGGCGCGGGTGGCAGCGATGAAGGAGGAGTATGAGGTGGGTTTCGTCCTCTCCAACTCGCTCATGAAGTACCACCTCCACGTCAAGGCTCCCCATGATGATGATGTTTAGATTTAGCTTTAATTTCATTTATGCTAGTATGAACTATGTTTCCGCATGAACTTCGGTGATGTAATATGTGGCACAAACTGCTAGTTTGAATTATGCCGTATGTGTTTGAATTTGTTTACGAGATCGGTTCTTTCTCGCTGTCCGCAGTATCACATATTTAGTTTACGGGGATACCGTAAACGAAATTTGCAGGACCGCGGTTTGCGAGATCTGGTAAAGATGCTCTGATACCTTTTTGTCCCTAAATTTTGTAACGGACACATAATAAACATGCCATTAATCTTAGATTAGACAAGGTTTATTTTTGCAGCGCACTGTATTCACAAAATTTTTAGTGCCAATAAAGTTTCAGGATGCATCCTAATTCCCGTCGCTGCTGTTTCTGACAGCTAGGCTGCCGCCGTCTAGCACTGTCGTCACAAACTTGTTCCCGATGTCGTTGCACCTCTCCGCCACATGTATGTTAGGAGCTACCATCCGACACCCACCATGTTGTGCCATGGAAACTTGCCATGGGCATGCCTCCGACGCAGTCCCTCCTTTTCCTGGCATGCTAGACACTGTCACCATGCATCAACCTCCATTCGCCGGTAACTCCTTCTTCCATGACGTCTAGGCGCCCGTCTGAGTTCCTTCTCATTCATGTCTCCTTCCTCTGGGCTTCGAGCTCCAGACATCTTTCGTGCCCCACGTGGCCCATGTTCCCCCCCCGGGTTGATGGGTGTCTTCCAACTTCCCCTCGCCTATTGAGTGATGCCGAGATTGCTTGAAGGTACATTTGGTTTGAATTTTGCATATTTGGTTGCTAGATTTGAGAGTGGTGTAGAAGACATTGAATTCACAATTTGTATAGATGAGGCTGATTAGCTCGATGAGAGTGGAGTTCTTTTTATGATTATTTGTCCTCAGATGATTTCAATGTTGTTTGCCTCAAAGATAAGGATTAGGAGAAAATTGTGTTGATGCCAGAGGAGTGGGCTGCTATCTAGCTAATGACATATATCCTTCTTGGTAAAACATTTACCAAGACAATGACAAACAACCAAGGTAAGAAGAGATGCCACTTTGAAGAAGCAGGAAGGACACTGAAAGAACATTTGGCGTGCTGCAGACTCGGTTTGCAATTATTTGAGGATCTCCTTGCTTATGGGGAATACGACCTTGGGAAATATCATGATGGTTAGTGTGATCCTTCATAACATGACCATTAAGGATGAGAGGATTGCACATATGGACTATGAGTATGATTATGTGCGCACCACTGTCAGACCTTGTAGGAACCCGAACCGGCTTTAGGTATTCCTTGAGATGTACGAGAAGATCAAAGAACGGACATCACAGTAGCATCTTCATGAGGATCTCGTTGAATATCGGTGGTAGCTATAATGTTGCTAGTTTCATGGTACTTCTTCATGTTTTATGTGGATCATTTGTTGCATTTGAACCATATTATTTGTTTAAAATATAATTTACTGACTTCAAATATTGTTGATTGGATGACCTTGAAAACTGGAAATGGAAGAGTGAAAATTATAAAGGTTGCATTTTAAAGGAAATCAGACTTTGCACAATTGCAATAGATCCTTTAAAAAAATACGGAAGGGCATTGTACGACAGTTTTAAAGGGTGCAATTTTAAGGAATATGCTAGAGTTGAATTGGTGATAATAGGGACACACATAATGACTCCATGTTAAGTGATACGTCTCCAACGTATCTATAATTTTTGATGATTTCATGCTATTATATTATCTGTTTTGGATGTTTTATATGAATTAATATGTTATTTTATATTATTTTTGGGACTAACCTATTAATCTAGAGCCAAGTGCCAGTTTCTGTTTTTTCCTTATTTTTGAGTTTTGTAGATATGGAATATCAAACGGAGTCCAAACGGAATAAAACCTTCGGAAGGAATTTTTCTGGAAGGAAACAAATCATCCAGGCTTGGAGTGCACGCCAGGGGACATGCCAGGAGGCCACAAGCTTGCTAGGCGCGGCCCCCTGGCGGCGCCTAGCAAGCTTGTCGTCTCTTGACAGGTCTCCTAACCCTAGTTCTTGGCCTATAAATACCCAAATATTCCTACAACATCAAAGAGAGGAACGCAAATACTTTTCCGCCGCTGGAAGCCTCCATTCCCAAGAGATCCAATCTTGGAGCCTTTTCCGGTAATCTGCCGAAGGGAGTTTCGATCACGGAGGGCATCTAGATCAACTCCATTGCCCCTCTGATGATGCATGAGTAGTCCACCACAGACCTACGGGTCCATATCACTACTGGAATTCAGTTATTTGCCATCTGCCTGATCTTTGCCGTCTGCCAGCAGACATCAAAGAACCTTCTAATGGCAAATAGAGTCTTTGCCGCCAGCTGGCTCTTTGCCGTCCACCAGCTGACGGCAAAGTGGGAAATGGCAAACCACAAAGAGCCTGGTGGGCCTCACGGGGGGTACAACGTTGGCTAGGTCACCTCTTTGTTGTCTGCTGCCTATTTGCCGTCTGCTAGCAGACGACAAAGAAAGGCTAGGCGGACGACAAAGAGGGTAGGGGGCCCACTGGGGCACCCCGTCGACTAGCTAACGGGCACCATCTTTGCCGTCTGCTGGCAGACGACAAAGAGTACTTTGTCATTTGCCAACAGACGACAAAGAGGGGGTTTGACTTAACAACCACCCGGCTCCCGAATCCCAGCCCCACTCCCCCCGTGCGCCTCTCTGTCTCTCTCAAAACCTGCCACCGGCGCCCCATCGCCGCCCCCTCCCTGCCATCCCGCCCCGTCGTCGCCGCCTCGCCGCACCCTCCCTGCCACTCTGCCCCGTCGCCACCCCTCCCTATGACCCCGCTCCGCCGCCTCCGCACCGCCCCCCTCTCAAGCCTCCCCGCCCCCTCCCGAGCCTCCCCGCCGCAGCCGCCGACCGGCCGTGCAGGTGCCCCCCGAGGAGCGCCGCCCCACCTCCCCATTGCCGCCCCTGCCACCCTCGACTTGGCCCCATCGCCGGCCAACCCACGGTGAGCTGCCCCGCTGCCCAGCCGCCCCCAAGGAGTGCCGCCCCACCGACCCGTCGCCGCCCTTCCACCCCTAGCTCTGCCCCATCACCGGCCAACCCACGGTGAGCCCCACTGCCACCCCCTTTGTCTGTTTTTTCTTTTCCGTTTTAGATATTAGATATAGTTTTAGATATTAGATAGTTTTAGATATTAGATAGGTACATATTAGATAGTTTTAGATATTTGTTTTAGATAATAAATAGTTTGAAGAAGAAGAAGAATAAGAAAAAGAAGAAGAGGAGGAGGAGAAGAAAGAAAAGGAGAAGAAGAAGAAAAAAAGAGGAGAGGAGGAGAAGAAGAAGAGGGAAAAGGAAGAAGAAGAAGAAGAGGAGGAGGAGGAGAAAAAGAAGAAGAAGAAGAAGAAGAAGAAGAAGAAGAAGAAGAAGAAGAAGAAGAAGAAGAAGAAGAAGAAGAAGAAGAAGAAGAAGAAAGAGGAGAGAAGAGCGAGAAGAAGAAGAAGAAGAAGAAGAAGAAGAAGAAGAAGACGAAGAAGAAGAGAAGAAGAAGAAGAGGAGGAGGGGGAAGAAGTAGAAGAAAAGGAAGAAGAGGAAGAAGAAGAAAAGGAAAAAGACGAAAAAAGAAGAAGAGGCACAGAAGAAGAAAACGACACCCCGACACGCCGCCACACCCCGACCCGACCCCGACACGGCACCTCGACCCCGACGACACTAACCCCACCAAACCCCGACGCTATGGACCCCCGACCCCCGACCCCCGAGCCCCGACGCCACTGATCCCCGACCCCCGACGCCATCGACCCTTGACCCCCGATGCCACCGACCCCCGACCCCCGACACCCCCGACCCCCGACCGCCGACACCACTGACCCCCGATGCCACTGACTCGCAACGCCATTGACCCCCGACCCCCGACACCTATTCTACCTCCTGTTGACCGAAAAGGTGCTCTTCGGCCTTCCAGAGGCCGAGGAGGTCATAGTTTTGTAAATTATGAGTTATGTCACATATTTTATGATTTAGTTATAAAAAACATCATATTTGTGTTGATCGGGTGAATTTCAATGTGCAGTTGTTCGATGACCTCCCCATACGTTGGACGAGCTCCCCTCCTGCGTTCGTGGGTGAGCACAAATGACATCTCCTCTCCCGACCCCCTTAATTTGCTCGGTTCCGGTCTTCGTGCCAATGAAACTTGCTAGCTATAGGTGTCTTCAATCATCAGTATGCGTGACTAGTATGCGTCTCCCGCTCGAAAGGGCGGCATCTATAAATATGCATGTCTTTGCATATTTATAACCGTCATCCTTTCGAATTGTCCAATGTTATCCATGGATAACCCGAGTATGTGTAGATTGGGTTAGTTTTTCCATATGCTCTGCTCCGGATCCGATGCGGAATTTCGTCAGTGCCTCCCCATTGTTCTCCGGGTACACATCCTCTCTGCTTATTGCCGAGACGTGTATCAGGAGAACGGGGAGGTGCTGACGAAATTCTGCGTTGGATCCGGAACAGAGCATGGGAATACGAACCCAATCTAGACATACTCGGGTGGGATTAGGACCTATCTCTACCTATTAGCATGTAGGTTGCATGGACGTAATAAAACTGACAAACTTGATTAACGAATGAATATAGATGATGAATTATATATATATATTTCTTGTGTGTTTAGTAGGTAGGCAAGATGAGTGATCGTGCTTGGATGTACACCGGTCACCCTAGTCAGAAAGAAATGACCATTGGATGGTTAACAAAAACCAAGGGGTTTCTGAGCACCGCATTTGCAAATGGCGAGGAAATAACCTGGTGCCCCTGTGTCCGGTGCGACAACCATAGAAAGTGGACACGGGATGAAATGGGTAAACACTTGCAAAAGTGGGGTTTTACGCCTGATTATACGGTGTGGAGATTTCATGGTGAGTCTGCCCAACGTGCCAGAGGTGAGGTTGTTCATCATCGCACCGACGAGCATGGTACCAGGATCGAAGACATGGTGCAAGATTTTGATGATGCTCGGGATTCGAACGACGAGATGGAGGAATCTGCAAAGGGCTTCTATGAAATGTTGGAGTCTTCAAAATGTCCTCTCCACGAGCACACTGAGATTTGTCAGTTGGATGCCATCACACAAGTAATGGCTCTGAAGGCACAGTTCAACCTAGGCAGAGAATGCTACAACGCGATGATGACGATATTTGGACGCTTTCTACCCAAAGGCCATGTATTGCCAGCAAACCTGTACCCGTCGGACAAAATCCTACGTGCGCTTAAGATGCCCTATGAGAAGATAGACGCCTGTGAGCATGGATATGCCTTATTTAGGCTTGAGTATGCGGGCTTGAACTATTGTCCCATTTGCGAGTCTTCCAGGTATGTTGTGGTAGACAACGGTATGGGTGAGAAGAGTCAGACCAAAATCCCAGTTAATGTTCTTCGGTATCTGCCAATCATACCAAGACTTCACTGTCTTTTCATGGTCGAAGAGACGACCAGACATATGACGTGGCATAAATTGGGCAAAAGAACCGAACTAGATGCAAATGGGGTTCCGATGTTGGGACACACTTTAGACACTTTTGCATGGAAGCACTTCAATGCATTACATAGGGATAAAGTGGCAGATCCAAGGCATCCTCGAGTCGCCATCAGCACGGGTGGGTTCCAAGTGTTTGATATGATGGCAACCCAATACAGTTGCTGACCTGTATTTGTCATTCCACTCAATCTCCCCCTCGGAGAGATTATGAAAAGAAAGAACATTTTCTTGACGTTGATAATTCCAGGGCCCAACTATCTAGGAAAGAATATGAATGTGTACATGCAGCCGCTTAAGCATGAATTGCAAGAAGCTTGGGATAATGGGATCAAGACATATGATGCCGCTTCGAAAAAAAACTTCAAAATGCATGTGTGGTACATGTACTCGACTCATCACTTGCCGACGTATGCGCTATTCATTGGCTGGTGTGTGCATGGAAGGTTCCCGTGCCCCACATGCAAGGCAGCTCTTGAGTTCCGTTGGCTGCAGGCGGGTCGCAAGTATTATTGCTTTGACTTGCATAGATAGTTCCTGGATCCTCGCCATAAGTTCAAAAAAGACAAGAATAATTTCATGAAATGTAGAGTTGTCAAAAACTCTGCACCACCTGCATTGACAGGCCAACAGACCCTGGATCAGATAAACGCTCTCGAGCCGGATCCAATACGTCCAGGGTATTTCATAGGGTATAATACGTAACACGCCTGGACTCACAAGATATGCTTGTGGGATCTGCCTTACTTTAAAGACCTCCTTTGCCCACACAACATCGACGTGATGCACACTGAAAAGAATATCACCGATGCCCTTTTTGGTACATTATTCGGCATAGAGGGAAAGACAAAGGATAATCCTAAGGCTAGAGTCGATCAGGAGGCTCTATGTGATAGGCCGTTACAAAACATGCGACAACCGTTAGGAAAGAATAACTGGAGGAAGCCAAAGGCATGGTTCAATCTTGGAATACCAACTATGAGGGAAATGCTCTTATGGGTGAAAATGCAGTTGATGTTCCCCGATGTGTATGCAACGAATCTAAAGAGGGGAGCGAGTCTTGACAAATTGAAAATATTTGGTCTCAAGAGTCATGATTGGCACATATGGCTTGAGCGGGTAATACTGGTGATGTTGCATGGCTTTATCCCTGAGGATGAATGGATAGTACTGGCATAGCTGAGCTATTTCTTCTGTACTCTTTGTGTGAAAGAACTATCGCCTAACATGCTAGATGAACTGGAAGAGTTGGCGCCAGAGTTGATCTGCAAGTTAGAAAAGATCTTTGCACCAGGATTCTTTAATCCAATGCAACATTTGATTTTGCATCTCCCGACCGAGGCAAGATTGGGGGGCTCGTGCAAAATCGTTGGTGCTTTGGAACTAAGAGGATGCAGAAGATGCTTCGAGCAAAATGTAAAAATAAACGTAGAATTGAAGCATCGATGGCCGAGGCATTCATTACTGAGGAGGCGGCAAACTTCGTGACTACACACTACGAAGCCAAGAATCATCATTTGCATAATCCGAAGCCTTGGTACAATGATGGCGACCTTGAAAAAGTTCGATCCAACCTTAGCCTATTCCAAGGGAAGCTCGCACCAGCTGGTGCTTCGAAAGCAATAACATTGGATGTCGAAGAATGGCGGACCATTATGTTGTATATCTTCAACAACCTAACAGAAGTTCGGCCGTACATCGAGTAAGTTCCCGGTACATTGTTTCGCAACTTCTAATTCCTTTGAACTGCTCTTATTCCCGGATATGTGATACAGTCGATACGTCGCCAAATTCTCGAATGAAGCGGTGATCCAAAATGATTCCATCGAAGAGTATTACCTTCTGGCAAAGCATGGATGCGGCTATCCCGGTTTCATCTCTTGGTTTAAACAAACGATAATTTCCATTAGACCATTTCATTTCTTCGTCTAGTTTGCGGCTAATGCAACAATCCTTTCGTATCAAACTTGTAGGCTACTTCAGAGTCTATGGATGCCGAATTGAGACAAGTCACTAATGATTTTGACTATAAGGTCCATTCATTTGACAAATACGACATCAACGGGTATCGCTTTCGTACTTTTGGCAAAGAGCTATCTATGGCTCACCGAAAGTCTACAAATTGTTGTGTCTTCGCTGTCGGCGAAGGAGGTGTCGAGTATTATGGAAGAGTTGAAGCAATTTATGAACTTATATTCTTTGGTGATAACATACCAAACGTCGTAGTCTTCAAATGTTATTGGTTCCAGCTGAAGGAGACTAGAGGGACTCATGAACATATAGGGCTAGTAAAAATCAAACAAAGCACCCATTTAGATGTTCCCGACATCTATATTATGGCTCAACAGGCGACCCAAGTTTTCTATGTACCGTGGGCTTGCCAAACTAATCCAAATCTGAAAGGTTGGGATGTCGTTTATGATGTGCCACCACATTTTAGACCACCTCCCCTCAATGAAGATGATTATGAACCTCACATTAACCCAGACACATATGAAGGAGAATTCTTCCAAGAAACATGTCTTTCCAAAAAACATTTCAAGAACCGCTCTACTTCACCCCAGAACATTGAGGTAGACAGCAACAGTGAATCCAACTTCACCCATGAGCCGGAACAAGAAGAGACGAAAGAAGAAGAGGTTACTGCTGCGGATGACCTCTCAATTCTTGACCGATTACATACAGGAGGCCTTCCACATGTTACCCATGATAGTGATGATGATGCATTTATTAATGATAGTGAGGATGATGATGATGATGATGATGCATTTATTGATCCCGGAGCATATATAGATGATGAAGATTATTATTAGTTCATGTCAGGTATACATGATGATGATACACTCAAATTATATATATACATATTACTATTCATGTCGGTATTCAATGTTTTTATGTTGTACTAATTTCGTTTACTCTTTGTCATGGCAGGTGTTGAAATATGGTGGGCGCGGGTCGAGAGCGATCCGAGGATCCTTCATCAGCGTGTGGTGGGAGGGGTACTTCCATTCCACCCCAAACTCTCCGAAGAGTGTTGTACGACAGTATTGGGTCACCCGAGGGCACTTCTTCGTCGGTGAAGTTTCCCATGGGGAGAGGAGGTCGGGGGAAGAAGAGAAGTCCTAAAGCTACTCATGGTGGCCACGGGAGAGGTACGAAGGCTGCTACGCCTTCCTTGCCGCCACCCCCAGCTGATTCACCAGAGCACATGACTGCTACGGGGGACTCGTCTGAGGTGGAGGCTACAAGGACTCCTGTCCACGAGCCTCGGGTCGATGATCCTTCTATCCCAGACACTTCGACCCGTGAGACTCCTGCGCCAGACGCCTCGTCCCACGAGACTCCTGTGCTAGACGCTTAGTCCTATGAGACTCCACAGGCTTCCACCGGATGGGATACCTGGCCGGATTTGCATCAGCCGGAGCCGAGTGGCCATGCTGATGGTGGCGGGGATCGGCTTTCTGATAGCGGGGACGTGGTGGTTGAGGGCACCGTCTACCAGCATGGGTGTACACGGCTCCCGCCCATGCCGGCGACCCGCGAGCAGAGGTGGCTGATTAAGCCTAAGTCGCTGACATAAGTGCATTTACTCTTTTTAAACCTTTTTCCTTCATGTTTCTTCACATATCTAATGTGTTGGCTTTGTCATACTACAGGGGTTGGATTCACGCCAAGGATGTCCGCAGGCCCAACTCCGTCCTTGGTGTGATTTTATGCCATAACTTTCCGGGGTTTGTCACGTTGCCCGGTGAGGGTTAGCAAGAAGAGGTAGGATTGAAATGGGAGCACTACTTGTCTGCCCCGCCCCGCCGGAGGAGATGATCGACAGTGTGTTGTGCCACACGAGGGCCGGCATGGTCATCAGGAAGTTCTGGATAATTTCTCCTTTACACAATTAAAAATCAATGATAGCTAGTTATTGTACTAATCAATGTTGTCTCTTTTGATTGCAGACCTTCTATAGGTGTGAGGAGGGATATGAGGAGGCCGCGACAAAGCTTATCGATTATGAGTGCACGCGCCTACTACAGAACTTACGACACGAAGGCTCGGGTAGAGGCTGTTCGAGACTACTACACCTCGCAACATATTAAGAAGGCCAAGTCGTCGTCTCGTCAAAAGTTTCTGGACAAGGAGCAGTACATGAAGGTAATTACCTATTATTAAGGCCTTGTACTTAGTTTCCTTTGCTTTGATTCGTAGGCACAACTCTCAAATTTCTCTTTACTAACTTAGGTGCCCCCGAGATGGTGTGTGGATAAGATGGGTTGTTGGGAGGCATTGGTGAATGAATGGTGCTCTGGCCAATGGCGAGTCATCCACGACGATGCCAAGGCACGGCGTGCCCAAATGGAAGGTGTGCCACACCATCAAGGCAGCGCCAACATTTATCAGTTCGGGTGGAACTGGGTATGTGGTTTGCTTCATGGTTCTTGCAATTCATTCTTGTAGTGCTAGCTTTACCCATTATTAATACTTTGTTCCTCTCTTGTAGGCTCATGAAAATAAGATGGAGTTGCGAGAGGTGTACGACCACTATGCCATGGCCCATACTGCCTCATACAAGAAGGTCAAGGCATTCTCTGAGTCTGGCCTCGATAATCCCGAGAACTTCACCAATATTTCCTCCCACCACAAGCTCGTGAGTTACAAAGATGTGGGGAAGGCGGTGAATGGGGAGGACTTCAACCCGAGCCAGCAACCACTTGATCCAGACCTGGTGATGTTAGCTGGCCACGGGAGGCCCCATGGCTCGATAGCCATTGGAGATGGACATATACGGTCTTCGAGCACTTTCCGGCAGATCAAGGCGTGCCAAACGAGCTCCTGTCCTGAGATGCTGCCTCGTCCATGGCCAGTCCAGCTCGCCGTCGAGGTTAGTCATACAGACTCAGATAGCTTTCCTCCATTACATTGTCTGTGCAAACAAAGATGATTACAATGCTAACGAGAAGGTATGTTGCAGGCTGCTCTGCAGAGAGAGAGAGAGAGAGACAACCTAGGTGATTCTGGCGGAACAGGCCCGGAAGGCGGTGGAGGAGAAGAGGGATCTGGAGGAAAGGAAAGCTAAGTTGTTGGAGGAGGAGAGGGCACATAACGATGCATCTCACCGGGCCATGTACGAGTTCATCGTGGTAAGTTTCTTCTTCATATTAGCCAAATCATGCACTACATGTTCTATTCATAAATAACCAATATGATTGACTTGGCAAAACCAAATGTACAGACTTTGCGTGAGAAGACCGGCCAGACCCCTCCAACGATGCCAATCATTACCATGGCTGGAACGGTGAGTTTCATTTTCAATGTTCATTAGTTACTAGTCTTAACATTTCAGTGTCATCATGCTAACACAAATGATCTTTGGTACAACATAACTCCCGAGCCGCATCGCACGACCCGAGCAACCCCAGTGCTTCACCTCTGTGATGACGAGGAGGGTAAGCCCTAATATGCCACTTACTTGGCTCATTTTCTCAAACCAAGACAAACATAGCACTTAGACAAACTTAGCACTTAGACAAATGTCATATTTTACGTAAGTTAGCTTTGTTTCCTCTAAAATGACATAGTAAGCTTACTTGCCTCCAAAATGACATATTGTACCTAAGTTAGCTCTAAAATGACATATTCTACCTAAGTTAGCTCTAAAATGACCTATACTTAGCATTGTTTCCTCCACACTTACATAATAAGCTTAGTCATCTCAACAATGACATAATAGACTTGGTAATCTCATACATGCCGTGGACTTAGCTTATTTTCTTGCAAAATGACACGATAATATTAGTTAGGAAAAAATGTGATAATTACCTAGGTTAGCTCTAAAATGCCACAAATAAGCAATAAGAAGAAGAAAAACAAGAGGAGAAAGAGAAAGAGAAGAAAAAAGCTTCTTCTTCTTCTTCTTCTTCTAGATCTTCTTGTTCTTCTTCTTCTTGTTCTTCTTCTTCTTGGTAACCTCATAGATGCTATAGACTTAGATTATTTTCTTGCAAAATGACACAATAAGCTTAGTTAGGTAACAAAATGTGATAATTACCTAGGTTATCTCTAAAATGACACAAATAAGCAATAATAATAAGAAAAACAAGAGGAGAAAGAGAAAGAGAAGAAAACCGCTTCTTCTTCTTCTTCTTCTTCTTCTTCTAGATCTTCTTCTTCTTATTCTTCTTGGTAATCTTATAGATGCCATAGACTTACCTTATTTTCTTGCAAAATGACACAATAAGCTTAGTTAGGTCAAAAATGGCATAATTACCTAGGTTAGCTCTAAAATGGCACAAATAAGCAATAATAAGAAGAAAAACAAGAGGATAAAGAGAAAGAGAAGAAAAATGCTTCTTCTTCTTCTTCTTCTATATCTTCTTCTTCTTCTAGTATTCTTCTTCTAACTTTCTTCTTTTCCATTTTGCAGATTTGATTCAATTCATGGAAGCTTGCATTGATGGAGTTCTTGTGTTTAATTTCGGTTTTGATTTTGTATCGATGAACATTGTGAAACTTGCTACCTGTGAATGAAACTATACATGTATGGATGAAACTTGCACTTTTGATTTGGTATGTTTTTTGGATGATCATATATATGTGCTTGTGATATGATAGGGATATATATACTCCCTCCGTTCCTCTATATAAGGTGTATTTGTTTTTTGATAAAATTCCACAATGTAAGGTGCATTTATTATAATTCTTCATAATTCCCTTGTTAGCCCTCTGAAAAAAGGAGAGTATCTCTTTTCTGATTGTCTGTATCTTTCCTTATAGCAAAAGAAGGAAACTATCTCTTTGTCTATTGCATGTATCTCGTACTTTTCTGTACTAATTGATTTAATTTCCACTAACCAACAAATTTGCCAAGGGTAATTTAGTCTTAACATGTCTATAATTATGTGCCTTGGTCACCGTGCCGAAAATAATACACCTTACATAAAGAAACTGAGGGGGTATATATATCATATATGTGCTTGTGAAAATGATTGGATATAACAAAAAACAAAATAAAAAGGGATAATATAGGGCTCTTTGCCGTCTGCCCCGGACGACAAAGGTGCCACATGGCGGCCACCTGTGCAACCTGAGAAGACCAGGTTGGGGACATTTGGTCTCTTTGCCATCTGTGAAATACGACAAAGGGGGGTGGGTGGGGAGGCAGACGACAGAGAAGTTAGAGGGCGACCACCAGGCTGGGGACATTTTGTCTCTTTGTCATCTATGGCAGATGGCAAGGGTGGGGGTTAGCGGCAGACGACAAAGGGAGGATGTGCGGCAGACGACAAAGGGAGGGTGTGCGGCAAACAACAAAGGGGGAGGAAGACAGCCGACAAAGCGATGGGGTCCATTAGCCACCTCTAACGGCGACGCCGTCAGTAGTTGCCGTACATGCCCTTTGTTGTCTGCAAGCTGACGACAACGATCCTTTGCCGTCCGCGGGCCGGAAGCAGACGGCAAACTACCCCTTTGCCGGAGCTAGTGATAACCCACAAGTATAGGGGATCATTTGTAGCCTTCTTCGATAAATAAGAGTGTCGAATCCAACGAGGAGCTAAAGGCAGAACAAATATTCCCCCAAGTTCTATCGATCACCGATACAACTCTATGCACACTTGACGTTTGCTTTACCTAAAACAAGTATGAAACTATTTTGTTGGAGTGATGCTAGAACTATTTTGCAAGAATAAAACTAGAAGTGCTTTGCAAGATAATAAAAGTTAGGTGTTTAGTAAAAGGGTTTGTGTCAACAAGAAAGTTATTTGTCCCTAGGCAATCGATAACAAGTACTGGTAATCATTCTTGTAATTTTATATGAGGGAGAGGCATGAGCTAACATACTTTCTCTACTTGGATCATATGCAGTTATGATTGGACCCCTAGCAAGCGTCCGCAACTACTAAAGATCATTAAGGTCGTGAAACCCAACCATAGCATTAAGTATCAAGTCCTCTTTAATCCCATACGCCATAACCCACTTATCCGCGTGTGGGCTGCTGTCATCCCCCGCAACAGTGACAATAAGCAAATCATGAACATATTGCAACACCCTACAGAGGGGGGCCCTTGCATTTGCGCGAGAACGGAGGGCACCGTAGGACAACACCATAAATAAAATATACAATCGTACCAACCAAGATCACGATTAACCCATAGGACAACGGATCTACTCAAACTGTTGGAAATATACCCTAGAGGCAATAAATAAAGTGTTTATTATTGTATTTCCTTGTTCATGATAATCTTTTATTATCCATGCTATAATTGTATAAATTGGAAACATGGATACATGTGTGGATACATAGACAAACACAATGTCCCTAGTATGCCTCCAATGAACTAGCTCGTTGATCGAAAGATGGTTAAGGTTTGTTAGCCATGGACATGAGATGCCATTTGATAATGGGATCACATCATTAGGAGAATGATGTGATGGAAAAGACCCAAACTACAAACATAGCTTATGATCGTGTCAGTTTATTGCTACTATTTTCTGCATGTCAAGTATATGTTCCTATGACCATGAGATCATGCAACTCACAGATATCGGAGGAGTGCCTTGTGTGTATAAAACATTGCGACGTAACTAGGTGACTATAAAGGTGCTCTACAGGTGTCTCCGAGGGTGTCTGTTGAGTTGGCATGGATCAAGACTGGGATTTGTTACTCCGTGTGACGGAGAGGTATCTCAGGGCCCACTCGGTAATACAACATCACAATAAGCCTTGCAAGCAATGTGACTAAGTGTTAGTTGCGAGATCTTGTATTATGGAACGAGTAAAGAGACTTGCCAGTAACGAGGTTGAACTAGGTATGGAGATACCGACAATCGAATCTCGGGCAAGTAACATACCGAAGAACAAAGGGAACATCATACGGGATTAACTGAATCCTTGACATAGAGGTTCGACCGATAAAGATCTTCGTAGAATATGTAGGAACCAATGTGGACATCCAGGTCCCGCCATTGGTATTTAACTATAGAGGTGTCTCGGTCATGTCTACATAGTTCTCGAACCCGCAGGGTCTGCACACATAAGGTTTGGTGACGTTTCGGTAGTATAGAGTTATGTATGGTGGTGACTGAAGGTTGTTCGGAGTCCCGGATGAGATCCTGGACGTCATGAAGAACTCTAGAATGGTCTGGAGGTAAAGAATCATATATAGGAAGTCCCATTTTGGTCGCCGGAAAAGTTTCGGGCTCATCAGTAGTGTACCGGGAGTGTCGGTAGTGTACCGGGAGGAGTATTTCGACCCAAGAGGCTACATGGGCTGTGGGAGAGTGGAAACCAGCCCTTAGTGGGCTGGTGGAACAACCACAAGAGGCCCATGCGGCAGGAAAAAAAGAGTCCTAAGAGAAAAAGTGGGAAAAGGCAAAAAAGAGGGTGAATCCTAGTCCTACTAGGATTGGAGTTGGACTCCACCTCCACCCTTGGTTCGGCCAAAGCCCTTGGCTTGGGAAGCCAAGGCTGCCTCCTCTCCTCTCTTCCTCATATATATAATGGTGGTATAGAGGGTTTTGCACTAGAATTTCAGCCACGTGCTACCCGTTCCTCCAGTGCATAGTTTCTCCTCTAGATCGGATTTCTGCAGTGCTTAGGCGAAGCCCTGCCGGAATTGCTCCACCACCATCGCCGGAGCGCCGTCAGGCTGCCGGAGAACTCTTCTTCCTCTCCACTCCTTCTTGCTGGATTAAGACGGTGGAGATCATCATCAAGCTGTACGTGTGCTGAACACGGAGGTGTTGTCCGTTCGGTGCTAGATCGGAAGGATCGTGATCAAGTTCGTGGGACAGATCGTGATCAAGTTCGTGGAACGGTTCGTGATCGGATCGTGGGATGGATCGTGATTGGATCGCGGGACGCACAGAGATTTGGATCACGAAGACGTTCGACTACACCAACCGCGTTTCTCAACGCTTCCCGCTTAGCGATCTACAAGGGTACGTAGATCCACTCTCCCACTCGTAGATGCTCATCACCATGGATAGATCTGCGTGTGCGTGGAAATTTTTTGTTTCCCATGCAACGTTCCCCAACAGTGGCATCATGAGCTAGGTCTATGTGTAGATGAGATCTCGAGTAGAACACAAAAGGTTTGTGGGCGTTGATGCTTAGATGGCTTCCTCCCTTGGTCGGATTTTGGTTCTGCGGTACTGTGAGATGAAGCGTCCCGGACCAACATTACTTGTACGCTTACGAGAGACCGGTTCCCTCAATGCAACTTGTTGCCTAGATGGCTTGCGAGTGGCAGTTTCTCTCACTTTAGTTGGATCGGATTCGACAAAGGCGGTCCTTGAGAAGGTTGAAAAGCAAATTATGTATCACCGTTGTGGTTTATGCATAGGTGAGAATCATTCTTGCTAGAAACCCGTAGCAGCCACGTAAAACAACAATTAGAGGACGTCTAACTTGTTTTTGTAGGGTATGTCGTGATGTGATATGGCCAATTACATGATGTGATATATGTGATGTATGAGATGATCATGTGATGTATAGAATTTCACGACTTGCATGTCGATGAGTACGGCAACCGGCAGGAGCCATAGGATTGTCTTTAATTATTGTATGACCTGCGTGTCAATCATTAAGCGCTATGTAATGCTTTACTTTATCGCTAAATGGTAGCAATAGTAGTAGAAGCATGTTGGGCGCAACAACCCCGATGGCAACACATTGATGGAGATCAAGATGATGGAGATCATGGTGTCTTGCCGGTGATGATGGAGATCATGCCGGTGCTTTCAAGATGGAGATCAAAAGCACAAGTTCATGGCCATATCATGTCACTTATGAATTGCATGTGATGTTAATCCTTTTATGCACCTTGTTTTTCTTAGTACGACGGTAGCATTATAAGGTGATCCCTCACTTAAATTTCAAGATAAATTGTGTTCTCCCCGAGTGTGCATGTTGCGAAAGTTCGTCGTGTTGAGAGACCACGTGATGATCAGGTGTGATAGACTCTACGTTCACATACAACGGGTGCAAGCCAGTGTTGCACGTGCAGAACACTCGGGTTAAACTTGACGAGCCTAGCATGTACAGACATGGCCTCGGAACACAAGAGACCGAAAGGTCGAACATGAGTCATATAGTAGATATGATCAACATAATGATGTTCACCATTAAATCCACCTCAACTCACGTGATGATCGGACTTGAGTTGGTGGATTTGGATCATGTGACACTCAGATGACCTGAGGGATGTCAATTTGGGTGGGAACTTTAGTAATTTGATTAACTAAACTCATTATCTTGAACAATAGTCTAAGTGAACTTTGCATATTTATGTTGTAGATCAATGGCTCGCGCAGTAGCTTTAATGCGTTCCTAGAGAAAGCTAAGTTGAAAGATGATGGAAGTAACTTTGTTGACTGGGCCCGTAATCTAAGGATTATCCTCACGGCTTCCCAGAAATCATATGTCCTTGATGCACCGCTTGGTGACCAACCAGAAGACATGACCTCCGAAGACGTTAAGAACGTTTGGGAGGCATGTACTAGAGATTACTCAATAGTTCAGTGTGCAATATTTTATGGCTTAGAACCAGGACTTCAAGACGTTTTGAACGTCGTGGAGCATATGAGATGTTCTAGGAGTTGAAGTTTATCTTTCAGAAGAATGCCCGGATCGAGAGGTATGAAACCTCTATGTTTTATGCTTGCAAGATGGAGGAGAACGGGTCTATCAGTGAACATATACTCAGAATGTATGGGCATTCAACTCATCTAGAGGAGTTGGGAATTGCCCTTCCGCCAGAGGCGATCACTGACAGAGTTCTTCAATCACTGCCACCTAGTTACAAGAGCTTTGTGATGAACTATAACATGCACGGGATGGACAAGTCAGTCGCCGAGTTGTTTGCGATGCTAAAAGTCGCTGAGTCTGAAATCCAGAAAGAACATCAAGTGTTGATGGTCAATAAAACCACTAGTTTCAAGAAAAATGGCAAGGTCAAGGGAAAGGGCAAGAAGGGAAAAAACCAAGAAGGATGGCAAAGCAGTTGCTACTCCTGTAAAGAAGCCCAAGCATGGACCCAAGCCAGAAACTGAGTGCTTTCATTGCAAGGGAGCTGGTCACTGGAAGCGGAACTGCCCCAAGTACCTGGCTGACAAGAAGGCGGCCAACGACAAACAAGGTATATATGATATACATGTAATTGATGTGTACCTTACTAGCTCTCGTAGTAGTGCCTAGGTATTTGATACCGGTTCGGTTGCTCACATTTGCAACTCAAAGCAGGAACTACGGAATAAACGAAGGCTGGCAACGGACAAAGTGACGATGCGCGTGGGAAATGGTTCCAAGGTTGATGTGATCGTCGTCGGCATGCTCTCTCTTCGATTACCATCGGGATTAGTGATGAACCCGAATAATTGTTATTTAGTGCCAGCGTTAAGCATGAAGATGATATCTGGATCTTGTTTATTGCGAGACGGTTACTCATTTAAATCATAGAATAAAGGTTGTTCTATTTATATGAGTAATATCTTTTATGGTCATGCACCCAATGTTAGGGGTTTATTCATATTGAATCTTGATGACACACATGTTCATAACATTGATGCCAAAAGATGTAGAGTTGACAATGATAGTACCACTTTCTTGTGGCACTGCCGCTTAGGTCATATTGGTGTAAAATGCATGAGGAAGCTCCATACTGATGGACTTTTGGAGTCACTTGATTTTGAATCACTTGACACATGTGAACCATGCCTCATGGGCAAGATGACTAAAACGCCGTTCTCTGGAACAATGGAACGGGCGAGTGACTTATTGGAAATCATACATACTGATGTGTGCGGTCCAATGAATGTTACAGTGCGTGGTTGATATCGTTATTTTCTCACCTTCACTGATGACTTAAGTAGATATGGGTATATTTACTTAATGAAACACAAGTCTGAAATGTTTGCAAAGTTCAAGCAATTTCAGAGTGAAGTTGAGAATCATCGTAACAAGAAGATTAAGTTCCTGCGATCTGACCGAGGAGATGAATATCTGAGTTATGAGTTTGGCAGTCACTTAAGACAATGTGGAATTTTTTCACAGTTGACACCGCACGGAACACCATAGCGTAATGGTGTGTCCGAACGTCGTAATCGAACCTTATTAGATATGGTGCGTTCTATGATGTCTCTTGCTGATTTACCACTATCGTTTTGGGGTTATGCATTAGAGACAGCTGCATTCACTTTAAATAGGGCACCATCAAAATCCGTTGAGACGACGCCATATGAACTATGGTTTGGCAAGAAGCCAAAAATTTTGTTTCTTAAAGTTTGGGGATGTGATGCTTATGTCAAAAAGCTTCAGCCTGAAAAGCTGGAACCCAAAGCGGAGAAATGCGTCTTCATAGGATACCCGAAAGAGACAGTCGGGTATACCTTCTATCTCAGATCCGAAGGCAAAGTGTTTGTCTCTAAGAACGGAACATTTCTTGAGAGAGAGTTTCTCTTGAAAGAATTGAATGGGAGGAAAATAGAGCTTGATGAGGTTATTGAACCTTTACTTCAACCAGAAAGTAGCACAGGGCAGAAAGATGTTTCTGTGGAACCTATGATGGTAGAAGAGGAAGTTAATGATGATGATCATGAATCTTCGGATCAAGCTTCTATTGAACCTCGTAGGTCGACAAGGCCGCGTACTACCCCTGAGTGGTATGGCAACCCTGTCTTGGAGGTCATGTTGTTGGACAACAATGAACCTACGAGCTATGGAGGAGCAGTGAAGGGCCTGGATTCCGAGAAATGGTTAGAGGCCATGAAATCCGAGATGGGATCCATGTATGAAAACAAAGTATGGACTTTGGAAGTATTACCTGAAGGGCGAAAGGCCATTCAGAACAAATGGATCTTTAAGAAGAAGACATACACGGACGGTAATGTCACCGTCTATAAAGCTCGACTTGTGGCAAAGGGTTTTTCACAAGTTCAAGGAGTTGACTATGATGAGACTTTCTCACCCGTAGTGATGCTTAAGTCTGTCAAAATCATGTTAGCAATAGCTGCTTATTTCGACTATGAAATTTGGCAGATGGATGTCAAAACAGCGTTCCTCAACGGTTTCCTTGAGGAAGAGTTGTATATGATGCAACCCGAAGGTTTTGTCGATCCAGAGAATGCTGACAAAGTTTGCAAACTCCAGCGATCCATTTATGGACTGGTGCAAGCATCTCGGAGTTGTAATAAGCGCTTTGATGAGGTGATCAAAGCGTTTGAGTTTATACAAGTTTACGGAGAAGCTTGTATTTACAAGAAAGTGAGTGGGAGCTCTATAGAGCTTCTAGTATTATATGTGGATGACATATTGCTCATTGGAAACACTAGAAATGTTGGAAAACGTGAAGAAATATTTGAACAAGAGTTTTTCAATGAAGGACCTAGGAGAAGCTGCTTTCATATTAGGCATTAAGATCTATAGAGATAGATCGAGACGCTTAATAGCACTTTCACAGAGCACATACCTTGATAAAGTTTTGAAGAAGTTCAAAATGGAACAGTCCAAGAAGGGGTTCTTGCCTGTGTTACAAGGTGTGAAGTTGAGTAAGACTCAATGCCCAGTAACTGCAGAAGATAGAGAAAAGATGAGTGTCATCCCCTATGCTTCAGCCATAGGCTCTATCATGTATGCAATGCTGTGCACAAGACCCGATGTCAGCCTTGCCATAAGTATGGCCAGAAGGTTTCAAAGTGATCCTGGAATGGAGCACTGGCAAGCGGTCAAGAATATCCTTAAGTACCTGAAAAGGACTAAGGAAATGTTTCTCGTTTATGGAGGTGATGAAGAGCTCGTCGGAAAGGGTTACGTCGATGCAAGCTTTGATACTAATCCGGATGACTCTAAGTCGCAAACTGGATACGTATTTATTCTTAACGGGGGAGCGGTAAGCTGGTACAATTCCAAGCAAAGCGTGGTAGCTGATTCTACGTGCGAAGCGGAATACATCGCAGCCTCGGAGGCGGCGAAGTAAGGTGTCTGGATGAAGCAGATCATGACAGATCTTGGAGTAGTGCCCAGTGCACTGAATCCAATGAACCTGTTCTGTGATAACACTGGTGCCATTGCTCTAGCCAAGGAACCAAGGTTTCACAAGAGGATCAGACACATAAAGCGACGCTTCAACTCCATCCGCGATTACATCATGGAGAAAGACATAAATATTTGCAAAGTGCACACGGATCTGAATGTTGCAGACCCATTGACTAAACCTCTTCCAAGGGCTAAACATGATCAACACCAGAACTGCATGGGTGTTCGATTCATTACAATGTAAATCACATAGTGATGTGAACTAGATTATTGACTCTAGTGCAAGTGGGAGACTGTTGGAAATATGCCCTAGAGGCAATAAATAAAGTGTTTATTATTGTATTTCCTTGTTCATGATAATCGTTTATTATCCATTCTATAATTGTATAACTTGGAAACATGGATACATGTGTGGATACATAGACAAACACAATGTCCCTAGTATGCCTCTAGTGAACTAGCTCGTTAATCGAAAGATGGTTAAGGTTTCCTAGCCATGGACATGAGATGTCATTTGATAACGGGATCACATCATTAGGAGAATGATGTGATGGACAAGACCCAAACTACAAACGTTGCTTATGATCGTGTCAGTTTATATCTACTATTTTTTGCATGTCAAGTATATGTTCCTATGACCATGAGATCATGCAACTCACAGATATCGGAGGAGTGCCTTGTGTGTATCAAACGTCGCAACGTAACTGGGTGACTATAAAGGTGCTCTACATGTGTCTCCGAGGGTGTCTGTTGAGTTGGCATGGATCAAGACTGGTATTTGTTACTCCGTGTGACGGAGAGGTATCTCAGGGCCCACTCGGTAATACAACATCACAATAAGCCTTGCAAGCAATGTGACTAAGTGTTAGTTGCGAGATCTTGTATTATGGAACGAGTAAAGAGACTTGCCAGTAACGAGGTTGAACTAGGTATCGAGATACCGACGATCGAATCTCGAGCAAGTAACATACCGAAGAACAAAGGGAACATCATACGGGATTAACTGAATCCTTGACATAGAGGTTCGACCGATAAATATATTCGTAGAATATGTAGGAACCAATGTGGACATCCAGGTCCCGCCATTGGTTATTGACCTTAGAGGTGTCTCGGTCATGTCTACATAGTTCTCGAACCCGCAGGGTCTGCACACTTAAGGTTTGGTGACGTTTCAGTAGTATAGAGTTATGTATGGTGGTGACCGAAGGTTGTTCGGAGTCCCGGATGAGATCCCGGACGTCACGAGGAGCTCCGGAATGGTCTGGAGGTAAAGATTCATATATAGGAAGTCCCGTTTTGGTCGCCGGAAAAGTTTCGAGCTCATCGGTAGTGTACCGGGAGTGCCGGTAGTGTACCGGGAGGCCTCCAGGAGGAGTATTTCGACCCAAGAGGCTACATGGGCTGTGGGAGAATGGAAACCAGCCCTTAATGGGCTGGTGGAACAACCACAAGGGGCCCATGCGGCTGGAAGAAAAGAGTCCTAAGAGAAAAAGTGGAAAAAGGCAAAAAAGAGGGTGAATCCTAGTCCTACTAGGATTGGAGGTGGACTCCACCTCCACCCTTGGTTCGGCCAAAGCCCTTGGCTTGGGAAGCCAAGGCTGCCTCCTCTCCTCTCTTCCTCCTATTTATACTGGTGGTATAGATGGTTTTTGCACTAGAATTTCAGCCACGTGCTACCCGTTCCTCCAGTGCATAGTTTCTCCTCTAGATCGGATTTCTGCAGTGCTTAGGCGAAGCCGTGCCGGAATTGCTCCACCACCATCATTGGAGCGCCGTCAGGCTGCCGGAGAACTCTTCTTCCTCTCCACTCCTTCTTGCTGGATCAATACGGTGGAGATCATCATCAAGCTGTACGTGTGCTGAACGCGGAGGTGCCGTCCGTTCGGTGCTAGATCGGAAGGATCGTGATCAAGTTTGTGGGACAGATCGTGATCAAGTTCGTGGGATGGATCAGGATCGGATCGCGGGACGGATCGTGATTGGATCGCGGGACGGATCGTGATTGGATCGCGGGACGCACGACGATTTGGATCGCGAAGACGTTCGACTACACCAACCGCGTTTCTCAACGCTTCCCGCTTAGCGATCTACAAGGGTACGTAGATCCACTCTCCCACTCGTAGATGCTCATCACCATGGATGGATCTGCGTGTGCGTAGGAAAATTTTCTTTCCCATGCAACGTTCCCCAACACAAACATCATAGGATAACCATAGATCATTGGGAAATAATATATGGAGTTGACCACCATGTTTAAGTAGATATTACAGCGGGGAGAAGAGGTGTTACACCGCCTCATAGAGGGGTAGAGAGTTGGTGTTGACGGTAGCAAGATTGTTGATGTAGATCGCCGTCTCGATCGTTGCCCCGACGGCACTCCGGCGCCACCAGGAGCGAGGGGGAGAGAGCCCCCCTACTTCTTCTTCCTTGGCCTCCCCCCTAGATGGCTAGGAGAATTACCCCTCTACTCCATGGTCTTTTATGGCGACGGAGGGGCGGGAGCCCCTCCGAGATTGGATCTCCCTCTCCGTTCTTTTCTGTTTCGCGTTCCCAGATCTGGCCGAAAACTGTTTCTTATATTCCCGGAGATCCGTAACTCCGATTGCACTGAGATTTTAAAACGATTTTTTCAGGATATAAGCTTCTTTACGCCCGAAGTAGAGCTCCAACCAACGTACGATGTGGGCACAACCCACCACCACGCGCTTGGGTCAGGGGTCAGATCCTGGTGTCTTGTCCCTGTGTGGGCCTCCGTTTGCGATGATTCCAACTCCCAAAAATCACAAATATTCCAAAATAATTCTATGTAAAATTTTATTGCATTTGGACTTCGTTTGATATGGATATTCTGCGATACAAAAAACATGCAAAAAATAGGAACTGACACTAGGCACTGGATCAATAGGTTAGTCTAATAAATCATATAAAAAGTTGCCAAAAATATGTGAAAGTTGTATAATATTGGCATGAAACAATCAAAAATTATAGATACGACGGAGACGTATCAGCATCCCCAAGCTTAATTCCTTCTCATCCTCGAGTAGCTAAATGATAAAAAAGATAATTTTTGATGTGGAATGCTACCTAGCATAAACTTGATCATATATCTAATCATGGCATGAATATTAAGACATAAGTGATTCAAAGCAATAGTCTATAATTTGACATAAAGACATCAATACTCAGGCATCCCAACAAACAATCATGTCTTTCAAAATATCAATACTAAAGAAAGCTATCCCTACAAAATCATATAGTCTTGTCATGCTTTGTCTTCTTTACACAAAGTATTTATCATGTACTACCCCGGTGTCAGCCAAGCAATTGGTTCATAATTTTTAACGCGCTTAAGCTTTTTCAACCCTCACGCAATACATGAGCACAAGCCATGGATATATCACTTTAGGTGGAATGGAGTATGATGATAGGGGTAAATATAGAGAATACAAAAATGTAAGAAACTCTCACATCGATGCGGCTAACCAACGGGCTATGGAGATGCTCATCAATTGATATCAATGCGAGGAGTAGGGATTGCCATGCAACGAATGCACTGCGAGCTACAAGTATATGAAAGCTCCATATGAAAACTAAGTGGGTGTGCATCTAATCCTATAATGGAAAATTCCCACTAGTATATGAAAGTGACAACATAGGAGACTCTCTATATGAAAAACATGGTGCTACTTTGAAGCACAAGTGTGGAACTAGCATGCCCCTTCTCTCTTTTTATTATTTCTTCTTCTTTTTTTCTTTTTCTTTTTTTCTTTTTCTTTCTTTTTTTCTTTTCTTTTTTTTCATTTTTTCATTTTTTCATTTTTTCTCTCTCATTGTCCGGAGTCTCATCCCGACTTGTGGGGGAATCCTAGTCTCCATCATCCTTTCCTCACTGGGACATGCTCTAATAATGAATAATGATGATTGTCACACTTCTATTTACTTATAACTCAAAAGAAATAAAAATTACAACTCGATACCTATGAGAAAGTATGACTCTATATGAATGCCTCTGGCAATACCAGGATGTGCAATGATCTAGCGTAACATGTATGGAAAATGATGAACGGTGGCTGAGACACAACTACTATGTCAGCTATATGATCATGCAAAGCAATATGACAATGAATTCTCAAGTCATCGAAACGGAAGCGGTGGAAGTTGCATGGCAATATATCTCGGAATGGCTATGGAAGGGCCATAATAGGTAGGTATGGTGGCTATTTTGGGGAAGATATAATAAGGCTTATGTGTGATAGAGCATATCATATAATGGGTTTTGGATGCACCGGCGAAGTTTGCACCGACTCTTGAGGTGAGAAAGGGCAATGCACGGTACCGTAGAGGCTAGAAAATTGCGGAAAGGTAAGAGTGTGTATAATCCATGGACTCACATTAGTCACAAAGAACTCATATACTTATTGCAAAAGTTTATTAGCACTCGAAGCAAAGTACTACTACGCATGCCCCTAGGGGAAGGGTTGGTAGGAGTTAACCATCGGGCGATCCCGACCTCCACGCAAAGGAAGACAATCAATAATAAATCATGCTCCAACTTCATAGCATAACGAGAGACTATACGTGCATGCTTAGGGAATCACAAACCTTAACATCAATATTCTTACTAACCACAACCGTTTACTAGTACCTCCCACATATTCCATCTCTATATCGCAAAACTATTGCAAGGAATCAAACGTATCATATTCAGCGATCCATAAGTTTTATGTAGGCTTTTATGACTAACCATGCAAATGACCAATTCCTGTTGACTCTCTAAATAGATATAAGTGAGACAAGAGAGTTTAATTCTTTCTACCAAAAACCATCTCTAATAAGTATAAGTGAAGCAAAATAGCATTCTACAAATAACCGTTTTCTATGTGAAGAGAAACAGGCAATCCAAACTTCAAATGATATAAGTGAAGCACATGAAGCATTCTATAAAGCCATACTCAAAAGATATAAGTGAAGTGCAATGATAATTCTATAAATCAACCATGGACTATCTCATACCAGCATGGTGCATAAAATAAAAGTTAAAAATAAACACAAAATATGCTCCAAGAATTTACGCATATCATGTGAACGAAACAAATCCGAAAACATACCGATACTTGTTGAAGAAAGATGGGATGGATTCCAAGGCATCCCCAAGCTTAGACTCTTGAGTCTCCTTAAATATTTACTTGGGTGCCTTGGTCATCCCCAAGCTTGAGCTCTAGCCTCTCCTCCTTCTCACATCGAGACCTCCTCGATCTTCGAACACTTCATCCACATAAAACTTAACCAAACTTTTACTGGCGGGGCTAGTGAATATGGCAATGAAATCCCATCATGTACTGCTGTAACATTATTGTATAATTATAAAAAACATTAACCACTGTATTCTATCACAATTCTATGGCCCGAAGTCAAGGAGGCTTCAACAAGAATTCAAACATACACAAATAATGAAGCTATAACAGTAATCTGTGAAAACAGGACAGTCTGTAAAGATTTGAACATCCACCATAATTATTTAACTCTAAAAATTCTGAAAAATTAAGACAAAATAAAAAATTTGTGTATAAAGACATTACAGAAAGTTTCAGAACCATTTGACGTTCCAGTAAAAAATTAGAAATCACGCACTACAGTCAAAGTTTCTGTTTTGCACCGCACAAACCAACAAGCAATCTAATCATCCTAAAGGCAAACCTTGGTGCATTATTTTTATAATACAATGGAATTTTACAAGGTGATAATTATTTTTGTGAGAATATTCATTAAAAATTCTACATTGTTTCCATGAGCATGAACAAGTGTTCAAGGTCGACCCTCACTTCCGCAATGCATCACCTTTCAATCGCTTCTCTTTTTGAAAAAGTTTTAAGTTCCCCTCTATATATTTTTTGTTTTTAAACTTTATAAAAGAAATCAACAGAAGTAAATGACTCTCTAAAACTTCCGGGTTGTCTCCCTGGCAGCGCTTTCTTTAAAGCCATTAAGCTAGGCATAAAGTGCTCAAGTAATGGATCCACCCAGATCCCAAGGTATATCAAAGCCAATTTGAATCAACAATGATTTAGCATTTAGTAGTGAGCACAAATCAACATATATCAAGCAATGAAGAAGTCTTAACTCTCTTCCTATGCATCTGCATGTCATAGAAGAACAATTCATGCACATCAAGTAAAGGCCAATGCATAGTATAAGCAGTTTCTTGCAATTTTATCGTGTTGGAAACATAAAGAGGCGGAGATGTAGTTCCTCTCTCATAATAATTGCAAGTATGAGAAGCACGCACATGCATATTATATTAATCAAAATCATCATGTGCAACGGTAAAAGGCAACCCATCAATATAATCCTTAATAAGTGCACACTTCTCCGATATAGTGTAATTGGGAGAATTCCAAAAGATAACGGGACTATCATGTGTGGGTGCAATAGCAAAAATTTCATGTTTAACATAAGGAACAATAGCAAGTTCATCTTCACAAGCGTAATTAGTATTGGCATCTTGGCCACAAGCATAACAAGCATTAAGTTCATCAAAAAGGGATATTTCAAATGAATCGACGGGATCATAGTAATTATCATAGCATTCATCCTTCGGTAAGAATGAAGGGGAATTAAATAATGTATGAGTTGAAGAGTTACTCTCATTCGAAGGTGGCCACGGGTAGCTAATTCGCTCTTCCTCCGTTTGTTCTTCGCTCTCCTCATGATCTTTTTCATCGAATGAGCTCACAGTTTCATCAATTTCCTCTTCCATAGACTCCTGCAAAATATTAGTCTCTTCTTGGACAACGGAGACTTTCTGAATAAGCACATCAATATCGTAATTGTATTTATAATTATCATAGCAATATTTAAGGATAGCAAGATTTTCAGGTCTATAAACCGAATCATCAAAATCTTCAAAGTTTTTAAACAAAGATTCAATTTCACAAGCACCCTTAAAAGCAACAAATTCTTCTATTCGTTCCACATCATAATAATCATATATTCCATTAGCATAAGAAGCTAAGGTTTCATTATCCTTAAATTTGCATGAAAAGGGAAGATGTGGAGTATTCATCCTAGAGCAACAAGTATAATCATATCTAGAGGATAGATTCCAAGCATACCACTTCAATATATGAATTTGATCCCATAAAAATTTCCCTTTATGAGTCAAGCGATAATCCCTAAAGTATTCACATTGATCCAATGTTACTCCCATTATATAGTTGAATGGGGTTTTCTCAGGATTATCAAAGTAGTGCATAATATCTTTCACATAATGAGCATCGAGGGTTTTAGGAGGTTCCTCATCTCCATGAGTAGCAAGTACAACTATTTTTTTGGTGTTTCGTGTTCCATATCCATAACAAAAGATAGAGAACAACTTAGAACAAGAAATAAAAACTACTTAGTGACAAAGCAAACAAGCACACACGAGAATATTCATCCCACGCTACAACTCCCCGGCAACGACGCCAGAAAAAGGTCTTGATAACCCACAAGTATAGGGGATCATTTGTAGCCTTCTTCAATAAATAAGAGTGTCGAACCCAACGAGGAGTTAAAGGCAGAACAAATATTCCCTCAAGTTCTATGGACCACCGATACAACTCTACGCACACTTGATGTTTGCTTATTTTTGTGAGAGATCACCCTAATAAAAAGCGTCTGCCGCACAATCAATAAGGGTGCATGATAAGGGATAAACATCTCAGGAAATTCATAATAGCATGATATGGTATAGCCCTTTCTGACGGAGAAGTCTTTTATTTCTTCATCTTAGGCATTCGCGTCGGTGTTCACCTTCTCGAAGATTGCCACCACCTTGTCGATGCACCAGATAATATTGCTATCTCTATAGCTAATAAAATAAGTGTATTACTTAAGGTTGACACGCAGGTCATTAAAGTGACAATCATATGGCTCCAGCCATCATGCCGAATCATGACACGCAGGTCATGCTAATATTACATCATATAGTCATCTCATACATAATCAAATTAATATGAGCACTGCTATACCACATCATATGTACATGCAAACCATCCTGCAAAACCAAGTTAGACGCCTCTAGTCGATTCATGCAAAAACTTGTTTTACGTGGTTTCTAAGGTTTCGAAACAAACCGAAGCTACCAACGTCCATCATCAAGCATGATAATCCAAGTCGCTAGATTAACATTGCAGGGTGTATGAAACATGAGATAATAAAATCTCGAGCCCCATACTAAACTTCGTCATACGCATGACCCCCGTGTAGACCATATCCGCATTGCCCTTTCGTCTGTGAAACATCCATCTTTCTTTAACTATGGTGGAACCCAAAGAACTATTAGCACTTTGTTGATCTGTCAATCAGCATACTCAGTAGCAGCATGAAAGGATCGCGGATTGCCAGAACTTTGTGAGATTCCACCATGCCATCAAGATTAGGACTACACAAATTCAGGGGAAGCGACATGAACATCGGGTAACAGATTTCATCTGCTACCCGCATAAATAATTTTCAGCAATAGATCTCATCTAGTCCAAAATTATATTATGCAATACCCATACATCTCCATGTATTCTAGATCGTAACCTGCATCTACGCATAGCACGACTCTTGATGCCACTGTTGGTTAACGCAGTAGAAAACAAAAATATTCCGATCTACGCACCAGCCCAGGACCACTATGGAGACTGCATACAAGTTTTGATCTTTTTCGTTACCGACTCGTAGCGCAGCAGAAGTAGAGTCGATGGCGATAGGCGGTGCAGATCCCCGCAGCTAGGATTTTACAACCTCCCAACCGCGAGGATGTATACCCTCATCCGCCCCTCGGATAGCCCTCCGGAGGTGGTCGGACAGTCCCCCAGATGGTGTCGCGGACAGCCCTTCGGGAGGACCATCGAAACTCGAACGGTCACTCGGACAGCCCTTCGGGAGGACCTTCAAAACTCGGATGGTC
The DNA here is from genome assembly GCA_022496015.1 of Hordeum marinum. Taxonomy (NCBI): domain Eukaryota; kingdom Viridiplantae; phylum Streptophyta; class Magnoliopsida; order Poales; family Poaceae; genus Hordeum; species Hordeum marinum. Next base: position 365,562,726 of record CM039676.1, on the reverse strand, counting down.
ACACGGATAGCCCTGCGGGAGGCACTCACGAACTAAGACCGAAACTACGATCTCTCTACAGAGTCGCACACATATGGTGTCATCTATCTGTTGGAAATATGCCCTAGAGGCAATAATAAATTAGTTATTATCATATTTCCTTGTTCATGATAATCGTTTATTATCCATGCTATAATTGTATTGATCGGAGACTTAAATGCATGTGTGGATACATAGACAAAACCATGTCCCTAGTATGCCTCTAATGGACTAGCTCGTTAATCAAAGGATGGTTAAGGTTTCCTAGCCATGGACATGAGATGTCATTTGACAACGGGATCACATCATTAGGAGAATGATGTGATGGATAAGACCCAACCTATAAACATAGCATATGATCGTGTCAGTTTATTGCTACTGTTTTCTACATGTCAAGTATATGTTCCTATGACCATGAGATCATGCAACTCACGGATACCGGAGGAGTTCCTTGTGTGTATCAAACGTCGCAACGTAACTGGGTGACTATAAAGGTGCTCTACAGGTATCTCCGATGGTGTCTGTTGAGTTGGCATGGATCGAGACTGGGATTTGTTACTCCGTGTAACGGAGAGGTTTCTCGGGGCCCACTCGGTAATGCAACATCACAATAAGCCTTGCAAGCAATGTGACTAATTGTTAGTTACGGGATCTTGTATTACGGAATGAGTAAAGAGACTTGCCGGTAATGAGGTTGAACTAGGTATGGAGATACCGACGATCGAATCTCGGGCAAGTAACATACCGAAGAACAAAGGGAACGATATACGGGATTAACTGAATCCTTGACATAGAGGTTCGAACGATAAAGATCTTCGTAGAATATGTAGGAACCAATGTGGACGTCCAGGTCCCGCCATTGGTTATTTACCGTAGAGGTGTCTCGGTCATGTCTACATAGTTCTCGAACCCGCAGGGTCTGCACACTTAAGGTTCGGTGACGTTTCGGTAGTGTAGAGTTATGTATGGTGGTGACCGAAGGTTGTTCGGAGTCCCGGATGAGATTCCGGACGTCACGAGGAGCTCCAGAATGCTCCGGAGGTAAAGATTCATATATAGGAAGTCCCAGTTTGGTTTCCGGAAAAGTTTCGGGCTCATCGGTAGTGTACCGGGAGTATCGGTAGTGTACCGGGAGTGCCGGTAGTGTACCGGAGGACCTCCGGGAGGGGTATTTCGACCCCAAGAGGTCCATGGGCTGTGGGAGAATAATAACCAGCCCTTAGTGGGCTGGGAAAACAGCCACAAAGGCCCATGGCGCAGGAGAGAAAGTCCTAAAGCAAAAAGTGGAAAATCAGCCAATAGGAGGCAATCCTACTCAGACTAGGATTGGAGGTGAAGTAGGATTGCTCCCACCTCCTATTTCGGCCGATCCAAAGGCCTTGGCTGCCTCTCCTCTCCTCTCCTCCTATATATACTAGTGGATTGGGTGGTTTTTGGACAGAATTTCCGGCCACGTGCTACCCGTTTCACCGGTCCACAGTTTCTCCTCTAGATCGGTTTTCCGCAGCGCTTAGGCGAAGCCCTGCCGGAATCACTCCACCACCATCACCGGAGCGCCGTCACGCTGCCGGTGAACTCTCTCTCCTCTCCACCTCCTCTTGCTGGATCAAGACGGTGGAGATCGTCATCAAGCTGCACGTGTGCTGAACGCGGAGGTGCCGTCCGTTCGGCCCTAGATCGGAAGGACCGTGATCGAGATCGCGAGACGGTTCGTGATTGGATCGCGGAACGGATCATGATGAGTTCGCGGGATAGATCGTGATCAAGATCATGAGACGGATCGTGATGAGATCGCGGGACGGATCGTGATGAGTTCACGGGACGGATCGTGATTGGATCGTGGGACGGATCGTGATGAGATCGCGGGACGCTCGGCGATTTGGATCGCGAAGATGTTCGACTACACCAACCGCGTTTCTTAACGCTTCCCGCTTAGCGATTTACAAGGGTACGTAGATCCACTCTCCCTCTCGTAGATGCTCATCACCATGGATAGGTTTGCGTGTGCGTAGGAAATTTTTTGTTTCCCATGCGACGTTCCCCAACAGTGGCATCATGAGCTAGGTTGATGGTTCGATGAGATCTCGAGTAGAACACAAAAGGTTTGTGGGCATTGATGCTTAGATTGCTTCCTCCCTTGGTCGTATTTTGGTTCAGCGGGATTGTGAGATGAAGCGGCCCGGACCAACATTACTCGTACGCTTACGAGAGAGTGGTTCCCTCGACGCAACTTGTTGCCTAGATGGCTTGCGGGTGACAGTTTCTCTCACTTTAGTTGGATCGGATTCGACAAAGGCAGTCCTTGAGAAGGTTGAAAAGCAAACTAGTGTATCACCGTTGTGGTTTATGCGTAGGTGAGAATCGTTCTTGCTAGATACCCATAGCAGCCACGTAAAATATGCAACAACAATTAGAGGACGTCTAACTTGTTTTTGCAGGGTATGTTGTGATGTGATATGGCCAATTACATGATGAGATATATGTGATGTATGAGATGATCATGTGATGTATAGATTATCACTACTTGCATGTCGATGAGTACGGCAACCGGCAGGAGCCATAGGGTTGTCTTTAATTATTGTATGACCTGCGTGTCAATCATTAAGCGCTATGTAATGCTTTACTTTATCGCTACGGTAGCAATAGTAGTAGAAGCATGCAGGGCGTGACAACCCCAATGGCAACACATTGATGGAGATCAAGATGATGGAGATCATGGTGTTGTGCCGGTGACGATGGAGATCATGCCGATGTTTCGAAGATGGAGATCTTAAACACAAGTTCATGGCCATATCATGTCACTTATGAATTGCATGAGATGTTAATCCTTTTATGCACCTTGTTTTGCTTAGTACGGCGGTAGCATTATAAGGTGATCCCTCACTTGAATTTCAAGATGAACTGTGTTCTCCCCGAGTGTGCACCGTTGCGAAAGTTCGTCGTGTTGAGACACCATGTGATGATCGGGTGTGATAGACTCTACGTTCACATACAACGGGTGCAAGCCAGATTTGCACGCGCAGAACACTCGGGTTAAACTTGACGAGCCTAGCATGTACAGACATGGCCTCGGAACACGAGAGACCGAAAGGTCGAACATGAGTCATATAGTAGATATGATCAACATAATGATGTTCACCATTGCAGCCACCTCAACTCACGTGATGATCGGACTTGAGTTGGTGAATTTGGATCATGTATCACTCGAATGATTGGAGGGATGTCAATTTGAGTGGGAGTTCTTAAGTAATATGATTAATTGAACTCATTATCATGAACATAGTCAAAGTGTCTTTGCAAATTATGTTGTAGATTACTAGCTCGCGCTGTAGCTCCCTTGTATTTTTATATGTTCCTAGAGAAATAGAGTTGAAAGATGTTGGTAGCAATATTGCGGACTGGGTCCATGATCTGAGGATTGTCCTCATTGCTGCACAGAAGGCTTATGTCCTTAATGCACCGCTCGGTGCGCCACCCCCTCTAGCGTCGTCTATAGATGTTGTGAACATCTGACAGGCACGTTTCGATGACTACTTGATAGTTTAGTGCGTCATGCATTACGGCTTAGAATTGAGGCTCGGAAATGTTTTGAACGTCACGGAACATATGAGATGTTCTAGGAGCAAAGATTGTGATCTCAGGCTCGTGCCTGTGTTGCGAGATATGAGATCTCCAACAAGATTCTTTGCCTTTAAGATGAAGGAGAATAGCTCAATTGTTGAGCATGTACTCAGATTGTCTGGGTACTACAATCGCTTGAATCAAGTGGGAGTTGATCTTCCAGATAAGATAGTGATTGATATAGTTCTCCAAGTCACTGTCACTAAAGCTACTAGAACTTAGTGATGAACTATAATACACCAGGGATAGAAGTATTGATCCCTGAGCTGTTCGCAATGTTTGACACCGCGAAGGTAGAAATCAAGAAGGAGCGTCAAGTGTTGATGGTTAATCAAACCACTAGTTTCGAAAAGGGCAAGATCAAGGAGGGAAACTTCATGGATAGCAAGTCAGTTGTTGCTCCAGTGAAGCAACCCAAAGTTGAACTCAAACCCGAGACTAAGTGCTTCTATTATGAGGTGAGAGGTCGCTGAAGCGGAACAACCCTAGATACTTGGTAGATAAGAAGGCTGGCAACATCGACAGAAGTATATTTGATATACGAGTTATTGATGTGTACCTTGCTAGTACGCTTAGTAGCACCTGGGTATTGGATACCGGTTCGGTTGCTAAATGTTAGTAACTCGAAATAAAAGCTACGGAATAAACGGAGAACTAGCTAAGGGTGAGGTGACGATATGTGTAGGAAGTGTTTCCAAGGTTGATGTGATCAACATCGCATGCTCTCTCTACCTTCAGGATTAGTGACGAACCTAAATAAATGTTATTTGGTGTTTTGCGTTGAGCATGAACATGATTAGATCATGTTTATTGCAATACGGTTATTCATTTAAGTTAGAGAATAATGGTTATTCTGTTTACATGAATAATACCTTCAATGGTCATGCACCCAGTGAGAATGGTTTGTGGAAATCTTGATCGTAGTATTACACATGTTCATAACATTGATGTCAAAAGATACAAAGTTAATAATGATAGTACCACATACTTGTGGCACTGCCGCTAAATGTCATATTGGTATAAAGCGCATGTAGAAACTCCATGCTGATGGATATTTGGACTCATTCGATTTCGAATCGGTTGAGACATGCGAACCATGCCTCTTGGGCAAGATGACTAAAGGACCCCGTTGGATGGAGCGGGCAAGTGATTCATTGGAAATGATACATGTTGATGTATGCAATCTAGTGAGTCTTGTAGCGTGCAGTGGATATCGTTATTTTCTTACCTTCACTGATGATTTGAGTAGATATAGTGTATATTTACTTAATGAAACACAAGTCTGAATCGTTTGAAAGGTTCAAGCAAATTCAGAGTGAAGTTTAAAGATCATCGTGACAAGAAGATAAAAATGACCGCGATATGATCGTGGAGGTGAATATCTGAGTTACGAGTTTGGCATACAACTTAAGACAACGTGAAATTTGTTTCACAGCTAACGCCACCTGGAACACCATGGTGTGATGGTGTGTCCGAACATCATAGTCATGCTCTATTGATATAGTGCATACTGTGATGTCTCTTATTGTTTTACTACTATAATTTTTGGGGTTATGCATTAGAGACAACTACATTCACTTTAAATAGGGCATCATCTAAATCCGTTGAGATGACACCGTGTGAATTATGGTTTGATAGAAACCTAAGCTGTCATTTCTTAATGTTTGGGGCTGCGATGCTTGTGTGGAAAATGTTTTCATATAATAAGCTAGAACCCAAAGCGGACAAATGTATCTTCATAGAATACCCTAAGAACAGATGGGTATGCCTTCTATCTCAGATCCGAGTGCAAAGTGTTTGTTGCTAGAACTGGGTCCTTTCTCGAGAAAAAGTTTCTCTCGAAATAATTGAGTGGGAGGAAGATAGAACTTGATGAGGTTGTTAAACCTTTGTTCAACCAGAGAGTAGCGCAGCGTAGAAAGATGTTTCTGTGAAGCCTACGTTAGTTGAAGAGGAAGTTAATGATGATGATCATGAAGCTTCAGGATCAAATTACTATCGAACTTCGTAGGTCGACAAGGATGTGTACTGCTCCTGAGCGGTACGACAACTCTGTCTTGGAGGTCATGTTGTTGGACAATGATGAACCTACGAGCTATGGAGAAGCGATGATGGGCCCGGATTCCGACAAATGGTTGGAGGCCATGAAATACGAGATAGGATCCATGTATTAAAACCAAGTGTAGACTTTGGTAGACTTGCTCGTTGGACAGCAGGTCGTTGAGTACAAATGGATCTTTAAAATGAAGACAGACACTGATGGTGAATGTCACTATTTGTAAAGCTCGACTTGTTGCAAAGATGTTTGTGACAAGTTTAAGGAGTTGACTACGATGAGACTTTCTCACTCGTAGCGATGCTAAAAGTCTGTTGGAATTATGTTAGCAGTTGCTGTGTTTTCAATTACGAAATCTGGCAGATGGATGTCAAAACATCGTTTCCTTAATGGTTTACTTGAGGAAAGGTTGTATGTGATACAACCAGAAGATTTTGTGAGGCCTAACGATGCTAAAAGGTGTGCAAGCTTCGGTGATCCTTCCATGGACTGAAGCAAGCATCTCGGAGTTGGAATATACGCTTTGATGAGGTGATCAAAGTTTTGATGTTTATACAAAGTTTATGAGAAACTTGTATTTGCAATAAAGTGAGTGGGAGCACTATAGAATTTCTGATAAGTATATGTGGATGACATATTGTTGTTCAGAAATAATGTAGAGTTTCTGGAAAGCATAAAACGGTTATTTGGAAAGTGATTTTCAAAGGAAGACCTGGATAAAGCTACCTAATTGTTGAGCATCAAAATCTATAGAGATAGATCAAGATGCTTGATGAGACTTTCAATGAGTGCATACCTTCACAAGATTTTGAAAGAGTTCAAAATGGATCAGCCAGAGAAATAGTTCTCGTCTGATTTGTAAGGTGTGAAGTTGAGTGAGACTCAAAGCTCGACAACGGCAGAAGAAAGAGAAAGGACGAACGTCGTCCCCTATGCCTTAGCCATAGGCTCTATATTATGCCATGCTGTGTACCGCACCTATGTGTGCCTTGCCATGAGTCTGTCAAGGGGTACAAGAGTGGTCCAGGAGTGGATCACTGGACAGCGGTCGGAATTATCCTTAGTAACCAGAGGACTAAGGAAATGTTTCTTGATTATGGAGGTGATAAAGAGTTCGTCGTAAAGAGTTACGTCGATGCAAACTTTAACACCTATCCGGATGACTAGTAGTAGCAATCTGGATACGTATAGTGGAGCAGCCATTTAGAAATAGTACCAAGTGGAGTGTGGTAACAGTGTTTACGGTTTGACATAGAGATATGCAAAGTAAACACGGATCTGAATATCGCAGACCCGTTGACTATAAGACCTCTCTCACATGCAAAGCGTGATCGAGCCCCAGAACTCATTGGGTGTTAGATTCATAACAATGCGAATCACATGGTGATGTGAACTAGATTATTGACTCTAGTGCAAGTGGGAGACTGTTGGAAATATGCCCTAGAGGCAATAATAAATTAGTTATTATCATATTTCCTTGTTCATGATAATCGTTTATTATCCATGCTATAATTGTATTGATCGGAGACTTAAATGCATGTGTGGATACATAGACAAAACCATGTCCCTAGTATGCCTCTAATGGACTAGCTCGTTGATCAAAGGATGGTTAAGGTTTCCTAGCCATGGACATGAGATGTCATTTGATAACGGGATCACATCATTAGGAGAATGATGTGATGGATAAGACCCAAACTATAAACATAGCATATGATCGTGTCAGTTTATTGCTACTGTTTTCTGCATGTCAAGTATATGTTCCTATGACCATGAGATCATGCAACTCACGGATACCGGAGGAGTTCCTTGTGTGTATCAAACGTCGCAACGTAACTGGGTGACTATAAAGGTGCTCTACAGGTATCTCCGATGGTGTCTGTTGAGTTGGCATGGATCGATACTGGGATTTGTTACTCCGTGTAACGGAGAGGTTTCTCGGGGCCCACTCGGTAATGAAACATCACAATAAGCCTTGCAAGCAATGTGACTAATTGTTAGTTACGGGATCTTGTATTACGGAACGAGTAAAGAGACTTTACGGTAATGAGGTTGAACTAGGTATGGAGATACCGACGATTGAATCTCGGGCAAGTAACATACCGAAGAACAAAGGGAACGATATACGGGATTAACTGAATCCTTGACATAGAGGTTCGACCGATAAAGATCTTCGTAGAATATGTAGGAACCAATGTGGACGTCCAGGTCCCGCCATTGGTTATTGACCGTAGAGGTGTCTCGGTCATGTCTACATAGTTCTCGAACCCACAGGGTCTGCACACTTAAGGTTCGGTGACGTTTTGGTAGTGTAGAGTTATGTATGGTGGTGACCGAAGGTTGTTCGGAGTCCTGGATGAGATGCCGGACGTCACGAGGAGCTCCGGAATGGTCCGGAGGTAAAGATTCATATATAGGAAGTCCCAGTTTGGTTTCCGGAAAAGTTTCGGCCTCATCGGTAGTGTACCAGGAGTATCGGTAATGTACCGGGAGTATCGGTAGTGTACCGGGAGTGCCGGTAGTGTACCGGAGGACCTCCGGGAGGGGTATTTCGACCCCAAGAGGTCCATGGGCTGTGGGAGAATAATAACCAGCCCTTAGTGGGCTGGGAAAACAGCCACAAAGGCCCATGGCGCAGGAGAGAAAGTCCTAAAGCAAAAAGTGGAAAATCAGCCAATAGGAGGCAATCCTACTCCAACTAGGATTGGAGGTGAAGTAGGATTGCTCCCACCTCCTATTTTGGCCGACCCAAAGGCCTTGGCTGCCTCTCCTCTCCTCTCCTCCTATATATACTAGTGGATCGGGTGGTTTTTGGACAGAATTTCCGGCCACGTGCTACCCGTTTCACCGGTGCACAGTTTCTCCTCTAGATCGGTTTTCCACAGCGCTTAGGCGAAGCCCTGCCGGAATCACTCCACCACCATCACCGGAGCGCCGTCACGCTGCCGGTGAACTCTCTCTCCTCTCCACCTCCTCTTGCTGGATCAAGATGGTGGAGATCGTCATCAAGCTGCACGTGTGCTGAACGCGGAGGTGCCGTCCGTTCGGTGCTAGATCGGAAGGACCGTGATCGAGATCGCGAGACGGTTCGTGATTGGATCGCGGAACGGATCGTGATGAGTTCGCGGGATAGATCGTGATCAAGATCGTGAGACGGATCGTGATGAGATCGCGGGACGGATCGTGATGAGTTCACGGGACGGATCGTGATTGGATCGTGGGACGGATCGTGATGAGATCGCGGGACGCTCGGCGATTTGGATCGCGAAGATGTTCGACTACACCAACCGCGTTTCTTAACGCTTCCCGCTTAGCGATCTACAAGGGTACGTATATCCACTCTCCCTCTCGTAGATGCTCATCACCATGGATAGGTTTGCGTGTGCGTAGGAAAATTTTTGTTTCCCATGCGACGTTCCCCAACACTATCCGGCAGGGCTTCGCCGTCCAGAACTAGTTCCTACTGGAACCCAGACAGCCTTTCGGCTCTATGAAACTATTTCGTGGGAGGGAGAGAGAATGCCAGATCATGCATGGCTTGTGTGAGAGAGTTGGAGTGTAGTTGGAGATCACCTCTCCTCCTCCTTATATAGTGGTGGAAGGGGTGGAGGGGGCTGAAATTTCAGCCCTGTAAACATGGGGAAAACATGTTCCCACAAAACAAGGAGAACATGTTCCCACCAAACAAGGGAAAAACATGTTCCCTTGTCCATGGTGCTCCAACATGGGGCCCCACCACCTCCCAACACTTTCCACCATTTGTGGAGGCTGCCCCCACCATGGGGGACCCCCAACACCTTTTGTCCAGCCACAAGGGGCTGCCCCCCCCAAGGGGAGGCGCCCCAAAACAGCCCCCACGAGTCGTGGGATCTTGTCCTCTCAAGCTGGGACAAGATGTTTTCCGTGACTATTACTTCCAAAAAATTCCGGAAGGTCCCAGAACATTTCCGGCACCCTCTAAAATTATCTGGATGTGCTCTGGAACATTTCCGGTATGGTGGTTTAATTTCAAACCATCTTCGTTTACCCGGTAAACAATTCCGGCAGGTCCGAAATCTTTTTTCGGTTTTTTCTCCGGAAAAATTCCAGAAATTACCAGACCAATCTGGCAACCTCCAAAACATTCCCGGTGCTTGCCAAAACCTTTTATGATCAATGCTTTTATCCGAAACAACTTTTCGGTTTTACCGAAACTTTTTCGGTGTTCTTTCCGGAACTTTTCCGTTGTCTCCGAAACTTTTCCACTGACTTTCTCTCGGACTCCTTGTCTAGTATTCAGCAGATAGATGACCCTTAAGCGTGTGACCCTATAGGTTCGGTGAAGTATAGGCATGACCGGAACACTTCTGATCAATGATCAGCATCGGAGTCATGGACACCCATATTGACCCCTATACTCACACGAATGAATATTCGAGTGAGCCTCGAGTTGCCATGATCTATTCCTGTTGCTTCGTGATATGTTACAAACACCCGAGGTGAGATTTTCTGCATCCCCGTGGATCAACGACTTGTCCACTATGCAAGTTACCTCGTTACCGGTTTTGTTCTCTTTTCTCGTTTTCGTGTTCCGGCATCCCTGTGATCAAATCACATTGTGTCTGGCCAGACGATGATGGATACCGTAACACCGAGAGGGCCCGAGAATATCTCTCCATCGTCGGAGGAGCAAATCCCAATCTTGAGCTATCAAGTTACTTGGCATACTTTCCCATGAACCCGTAAGCCGCCGTAATAGCCACCCATTTACGAATGACGTTTAACAAACCTAAAGTTCATGAAGCAAGCATGAAGAAACTCGATACTCTCATGGTCTACGGAATCATGCAAACATTAACCATCTTTGTGTTATTAACCATTAACTTGTGACGAATGTATCTCATAGCATAACATCAATTCGGGTCGATTTAACACAAATGTTCTTCTAACATTGTGCCCTCAAAGTTGCTGGCATAGACATGCCCATGATCAGGAAGATAGAACCATCATGCAACACTTGAGCTAGTCTTAGAGGCCAGACTAGGAATACATTTTACCGTTTATTATTCCATACGTGCATATGAGAGTTCCTCCGAACCTCGTGGTTATTGTAGACTCGAGAACCATAGCAGTTATAGCATGGGACATAAACCTAATTATGAACAGGGAGATAATCAATAACATTTATTATTACCTCTAGGGCATATCTCTTACAATATGTTGATCACCGACTTAGGTGCTAGGAGCAGTGGACAAGCTGTGTCATCGTGACCTGCTTTCAGGCAAATATCACATAGTTCAGTGGTACAATCCATGACAAAATGACCAAGTATGCCACATCTATAACAAGTCAACTTTTCTTTCTTATGAGCCGCCTTGTTGGCCCGCGCCGTGTCCCTATCCTCAGTTGTCAACTTGGTGGTACTGGTACTGCCGCCAAGGCATTAACCACAGCCATCGCCGCCTATGGCAGCTTGGCAGTTGTAGTGGAAGTGTTAGCAATAGTTCCGGTTGCCGCCTCCACTTCACTAGTCGTCCGCGTAACCTCTGCCCACTTCGAGACAGATTTGTTCCGGCCAAAAGTACGACCTCCGCCACCGCGACCACCGCCCTGCCGATAAAGCGGACCCCTGGCTCCTTCAACAAAGTGACCTTCCGGGGGGTAGAAGGGTCGATGCCATTGATTAGCACCTCCCCCATGTCCCCCTCTCCATCGTTCCAATGACCGCGACCACCACCCTGTCTGCCCGTACTGTCATTCCACTGCTTCCAGTTGTACCGGTAGCCCTGATAGTCACCATTAGTTCCACCACCACGGCCCGATCCTGTTCCGCCATGTCCTGACCCATTGAACCGATGACCGACAGCGGCAGCTCCCCGTCCGTCGTCGTGCTGTGGGGCCAAGGCTTGGGCGTTCCTGCCCGCGCCCAGAGCGGGTGCCTTCGGTTTCCCTTGCGCGCTGGCCTGCGCAGGAGGCGGCTGCCCTCCCGAGCCCCGCCCAGCCATCGTAGCCACCGGAGTGTGACACTCTGCTGGGACATGCCGGGCTCTCCCTGGACGGTAGGGGAACCCAGGAGGAAAACGGGAGCGTTGGTCGCAAACCCTTGTGAATCCCTCGTCCTCTCTATGCGTCAAAGACCGCTGGACTCGAGCGACGAGTGTTTCTTCAATTGACCGAGAGGATCGATCGGACGACGTCGATCGGGACTCCTCATCCGTTTCGACATGCAGATCCCCTCTCGTGTTCGGTTGGACCACATACCCAGCTGACACAGGTCCACACACCTCTTTTCTCGGCCCATCCTGGTCTAAGAGGGAATTCAAACGCATCTATCTCGTCTCACGGATCCCATGATCCGGATCGGACGGTACCGCCGCCGGCGACCGTCTCGCCGCTGCCGGTAGTCCTGAATGCCGTTTCTTTCGACGTATTTCAACGACTTTCCACGAACTGATGAAATCGGCCTACGTGAGAGCCGGAAGACTAACCGTAGGCAACGGACCTTTCAATGGACGAATGGCTGCAGTCGAAGTCCGGCGATGAACCACCCGACGAAACGCCTCCACCTTGTCGTTCTCGCCCAACCCGCTCTATGCCTCGTCATTCGCCGGTAGGAGTAAGTCGATTCCCGCCGGGATATCTTCTTCAGTACGCCCGCATCGCACCGCATCGCAGATGAGGTCCGACGGCGTTGGAGAATGAGGTTCCCCGGTGAGCCGTTACTCTTCGTCGGACTCATCGGAGTCAGATCCCGAAAAGGCCCAGAAACGGCTTGCCCGGCGACAAGGATTTGGCGTGGCCGCCATAACCTTGTTCGCCGCAGCCCCTCTCTGGCCGCCGCGGTCTCCCCCTCCGCTCATCGTCACCGAGGTAAATGAGTGGTAGATAGGATATTTGGCAGCTGAGCATATTGTAGCAGTCCAGTGCCACATTATCAAAAAAGGCTTTCACCACGTTTTATGTCTAAAGCAACGATCAATATACATGATGCAAACCACCCGACACCACACACACCCATGATGCAAACGAGTAGTCCACGTAATCCCATGCCACATTCAAAATATTCACGTGAGATATTTCAATTGTACATGTACCATACAATATTCACGTGAGATATTTCAATTGTCCAGGACAATGAGAATGAGGTCAATTATTTTGTTCCGTCATGCAGTGTACATTAGGCATGCTTACCCGACGTATTTGCTCTTGCAATTGAAGGAAACATGAAGTACTAGCAAAAGCAAATGGGAAATAAGAGAGGGTGATACGCATGCTGCAAAATTGTGATCACTACTTTCTCCAAAATGTCCATGTTGGCTTATGTGGGGAACAATTGTGTGATGTGCTCACGCATGTTAGACTTTAATTATCATCCGCATATGCACCAGAGTTTGCATGAACCAATTGTGTGATGTACTCATGCTTATATGCGTGTACCATTCCTTGTTGCATGAATCAAAGCTTCTATATATACCTTTCACAGATTACATTTCCTAGTTGAGAGTGTGTGCCAATGAGCTTGCTAATATAGCTAGCAACTAATCTTTGTGATTGGTTACTTATTCTAAACCATGCTATAATTCAGCAAGTACTAGCATGTCTACAATGTTTGGTTAATATTGGAGGATACCAACATGATAGCAAGCAAACTTCTATCATGGAGAGATGTGAAATATCTGTCCACCCACTGCTTTCTCACAGCTTAACCAACGACATCCACTTCTCACCGGCTGTATCCCAAGCAAATACATTATAGTTCATGTTGGCTTGGCAGAAGCACTTCCCAGAGGCGCTGCTCAATTAATCGGGCGTTGTTTGGACCCGAGCAGAATTCCAAACAAACTCACCCTAAAGTCCAATCTCGCTCACCCCCTCTCCGGCAAGACCTAAAGTCTGCTGACCCTTCTGAGCTGGCTGGGCTTCACTGTGCTATCGCAAACAAGAAGTGTATTGCCGTGGCTTGGCTCACTGGAACACAACTGAACATGATTTATTGAGAAAAAAATGTTTTCGTTTCAATGGAATGGAGACGGGGCCAGACCCAAAAAGTTGGATTTATTTTCCTAGAATCATCATTTGGCTGGTCTTCCTATATCTTCTCCGTGGATATATTTGACACTCTTATGATTCAACATAGTTTTGTTCCGTGCATCTTCATTCAAACAAATAAATGAAATGTTCATTCGAACAAATAATTAAAATCTATGAAAAAATAACCGAAGATCTAAATAAAACACTAACTTCATTATGGTTGCAAAGGTGGTCAACCAGATGGTCAGAGCAGTAGATAACACTGCTTAGAAAGCTAAAGAATGATTATTTTTTGAATCTATATAGTAAAATGAATGTCCTAATTAATTTGTTAGTTGTGACAGCTACATATACGGGCATGCAGGTCTATTGTTAGCTTGCAGGTCATACTCAGGCACAGTCCGTCAACTGGCCGATGAAGCCTACATAGCATATAATAGCATTATGAGCAAGCTGAATCCATCGGCAGTTGCGTTGTACACCTCAGCTGAAATATCTTGCTGCACGTTCTGAATTCTGATCGCCATGACCCCTTCCTTGCCGTCTTTGTTGGTCGTCCTCCTGCTGGCCTTGTGGACGGCGTCCTACCTCGTAACGTGCGCTGGCACATATACCAGCAACAATGGCCTCATGCACATCCAGCTGTACAAGGGGGGAGGGGATCAAGGAGGTGAGCGGGGCGGTTGGCAGGAAACTTCTCCTTGCAGTCAGTGGGAAAGTGCAGCGTGAAGGAGAGAGGGCATCACAGCGATCATAATTAAGATGGGCGTCATCTAGTTTTAAAGAAGAAGGCTCCAACGAGAAAGGTACTACTATGGTGAAAAACCGAACGGGAAGGGGAGGTCCGACAGAAATAGGGGAATGGTGTGTCGTGGGGTGGGTTTTTTGTGTTGAGATCACATGTTGTAGATAACACAACGGATAGTCCGAAGTCCGGACAACCACATTTCTTTTCACATATGGTCTGCATTTGAGGAAGCCCTGACTACCGGGACTGTTGGATTTTGTGGAGCCCGCTAAGCACCTGTTTGATGCCCGGACACGTCCGGATTCATGAGGGAAAAATGAACTTCGATCTTAAAGACGTTCTTAACCATTCATTTGATTTATTTATGTGTATTATAGTCCGTAGCAATGCGGGGCGATCTACTAGTACATATATATGTATATTCATCATTATACAAGTATATATATTATACATGTCAGCGATATATGCATGTGTCTACAATATTTTCAAGGGGGGAGGGGGATAGGGCATTTGAACCCGTATTGCTAACTCATTTTATGACCAAGTATTATCAGTCATCCTAGACAACTTAATACTAGAGTTATCTTTTGCAAATTACATGAGATATATCGGTTATTTAATATATTTTACACTTCTCTTGATATTTACAACTTGTACATGTACCATACAATATTCACGTGAGGTAATCCAATTGTCTAGGACAATGGGATGCGATCATTCCCCCCCCCCCCCCCCCTCATGCGTTGTATAGTAGGCATGCTTATCTGGTGTATTTGCTACTGCAGTTGAAGGAAATATGACGTACTATAAAAAGCAAAGGGGAAATAAGAGAAGGTGATAGGCATGCTGCAAAACTGTGATTACTAATTTCTTCAAACAGGTCATGTTGGCTTTTGTGGGGAACAATTGTGTGATGTGCTCAGATACTTCAGACTTTGTCATGCTCATATGCATTAGAGTTCCCATGTACCCATGCTTATATTTGTGTCTCATTCCTTGTTGCAGGAAAGAAAGCTTCTATATGTACCTTTCACTGATTTCATTTCCTAGCTGAGTGTGTGTCAATGAGCAAGCTAACTAATATAGCTAGCAACCAATCTTTGTTCTTAATTAGTTGCTTATTCTCGACCATGTTATTATCCGCATGTCCACAATGTTTAGTTATGTGAGAGATTGGAGGATACCAACATGATAGCAAGCAAAATCTTGCCATGGATGCGGAACCAGCATGCCATGCTTAATATCTGTCCACCTTGTGTGTTCTCACAGCTCAACCAACGACATCCACTTTGTTAGAACATGAGTTGTATAGGGATAGGAAAGTAGTTTAACTTGTATCCCTGTCTATCTCTTCTTTTATCTAGATTCTTCTGTAACCTCTCGAGAGGATCACGATCGATCTCTCCCTCAACTTGTACATCAAGGCTTCGGCCATATATATACTACGACCCGAGACAAAGGGTTCTATGCTTCCTCATATGGTCATCAGAGCCCTTCCTCTCGTACGTCTAGCCCTCGAGAAAGAATCGATCTAGTTGATCGAGAGAGAGAACTATGTCAGGCACCACGCCGGCCACCGCTGCATCCACCACTCCCGCATCCACCATGAGCGCCCTATCCACCTTGTCTGATCCCTCCACCTTTGCATCATCTTCCACCTCCAGCAGCTCGCCCTCTCTCGGTCCACCCCCATCAGAGAAGCTCACGAGGACGAATTTTCTCCTCTGGAAGGTTGTCGTGCTACCCCAAATCAAGGGAGCACATATGGAGCACTTCCTCGACGCTCCAAGCCCGGCGCCTCCTGCCACCATCACCATCACCAACAATGGGAAGGAAGAGCAGGTCTTCAACTACGCCCGGTCGATTTGGTATGCGCAGTAGCATAACAGGTCCAAGGATACCTCATGGGGTCTCTATCCCGAGAGATACTTGCCCAGGTTGCGATGCTTCAAACGCCGACCGAGGTATGGAAATCCATCCATGGCATGTTTGCTGCGCAGTCCCAAGCTCAAAAGATCAATACAAGGATGGTACTCACCAATCTGCAAAAAGGTAACTTAACCATGGCAGAATATCTTGGAAAGATTAAATCTCTTACAGATGAAGTTGCATGCGCCGGTGCACCACTCGGAGACGCCGAGATCATCTCCCACATCATGGTCGGCCTCGACATCGACTACAATCCGGTCATCTCGGCCCTGGCCGCGCGGGTTGAACCCGTTACGGTCCAGGAGCTGTATAGTCAGCTCCTGAGCTTCGACGCCCGCCTCAGTATGCTTCAAGGAGGGAACCTACGCCAGTCCTCTGTCAACGCCGCTTCTCGTGGGCATGGACAGCAGGGACGTGGCTGCAGGAACAGCGGCAGCGGCGGGTGCAGTATCAACCAGGGCCAAGCTCGCTCTGGTGGTGGTGACCGCGGCGGCGGTGATCACGGCGGCGGCTACAACGGCGGCTACAACAATGGCGTCTACAACAACAAATCCTCCAACACTCGTCGACCTAGATGCCAGCTGTGCAAGAAATTGGGCCATGAAGTCATTGACTGCTGGCACCGGTATGAGGAGGATTACATGCCTGATGCACGACATGCTGCTGCAGCCATGCGGGAGCAAGGAGGGGCTGATCGTGACACGGTCTGGTATGTCGATTCTGGTGCCACGGAGCATGTCACGAACGAGCTAGAGAAGCTGGCTCTTCGAGAGAGGTACCACGACAACGATCAGATTCACACCGCAAGCGGTGGAGGTATGGATATTCATCATATTGGTCAATCTTCTATTAATTCCCCTACCTTAAACGTGATCTTGTTCTCAAAGATGTCCTTCATGTTCCACAAGCCGATAAAAATCTAGCATCCATGTCTCGTTTAACTTCTGACAATAATGTTTTCTTTGAAACTCATCACACCTATTTTTTCATAAAGGATTGGGCAACGAGGGAGCTCATTCATCACGATATATGCATTGGAGGACTTTACCCCATCACATCAAGAGTCTTTAACCGAAAGCGTCATCGTCAAGTTCATTCTGCCATCAAGCCCTCCTTATCCAGGTGGCCCAAAGATTAGGACATCCTTCTTCAATTATTGTCAAGTAAGTAGTCAATAAAGGCAATCTCTTGTTGTCACATAGTTCCAATAGTGAGTTAGTTTGTGAAGCTTGTCAATGTGCCAAGAGTCACCAACTTCCCTATCCTTTGTCGAATAGTGTGTCTCATGCTCCTTTAGAGCTTATTTTCAGTGATGTATGGGGTCATGCAAGAGACTACTTTGGTAGAAAGAAATACTATGTCAGTTTTATCGATGATTATTGTAAATTCACATGGCTATATTTGCTTAAGTTCAAATCTAAAGTCTTCCCTATTTTTCAAGAGTTTCAAAAACTTGTTGAAAGACAATTTGATAAGAAATGTTTTGCAGTCCAAAGTGACTGGGGAGAAGAGTATGAGAAACTCAACTGTTTCTTTCGTAGCATTGGCATTGCTCATCATGTGTCTTCCCCATGCACACCAACAAAATGGTTCAGCTGAACGATAACATCGTCATATCGTTGAAGTTGGCTTATCTCTGTTAGCTCATGCATCAATGCCACTTAAATATTGGGATGAAGCTTTTATCGCGGCTACCTATCTTATCAATCGTTTGCCTAGTAGAGTCATTGGCAACACTACTCCTTTGTATCATTTATTTCATCAAAAACCGGACTACAACTCTCTCAAAATATTTGGATGTGCTTGCTATCCATATTTACATCCCTACAATCACCATAAACTCGATTTTCGGTCCACACAATGTGTGTTTCTTGGCTATAGTAATCTTCATAAAGGATACAAATGTCTAGAAATCTCATCAAGCCGTATCTATATCCGTCGCGGTGTTATTTTTTATGAGACATTGTTTCTTTTTGCCAAACTTCCTCCCATTGCGGGAGCCTTATTACGTGCTGAAATTTCACTCCTTTTAGATCCTATGTCATCTTGTGATCATGGGGTGAATTAACTAGAACTGATCATGTGCAAAATTCCATGGAAATTTTTGAATCTGGTGTTGGTTGTGCAGAAACAGGGTGTGATTTTATGTTCGCAGATGCAGACAAAATAGGCGCAAGATCCCAGGTGGATGTGGCTGGCAGAGCTGCATGCGCGCGATCCGAGGCCACTCTGCGTGGTAGTTCGCCAACGCTGACGGGCGCGGGATCCCAGGAGGATCTACTCGTAGCCCACACCACATCCGACCGGGCGGCCGACAACACCCTAGGCGCGGTGCCGACCAGCCCACTTGGTGCGTGCGGGGGCGATTCACCCCGTGCTATGCATTCCCTTGCTGGGCCCAGCGAGGCCCGCAGCGGAGCGCACATGCCTGTTTTGTCCGGTGTTGCGACCAGTGCGGAGCCCAACATTGTCACGCGGCGCGTGCTGGAGAGGGGGAGCTTGTGTCGGATTCGGCACTATCTGATAAGGGTCTGATCAGATCTTCTGTGGATGAGGTTCTCACTACAGAATCAACTTCTCCAGGATCCTCTATGGTGAGACCTGCAGCGACACCAATTCCTCCTCGCCATACAAGATCTCGGTCAGGATTATCACGGACAAGAAATACACTGATGGTACAATTAGATATGATAAAATCAAGCGTGATTTTCTTACTAGCACCAGTGAGCTAACACATTTACATGATGCTCTTGCTCACAAAGATTGGAAACAGGCTATGGATAATGAATATGATGCACTTATCAAAAATAGAACTTGGCGTTTAGTACCACCAAAAAGGGGTGCAAATGTGATTGATTGCAAATGGGTATATAAAATCAAAAGGAGAGCTGATGGGAGCCTAGACAGATACAAGGCTAGACTAGTTGCAAAGGGTTTTAAGCAAAGGTTTGGTTAGATTATGAGGATACATTTAGTCCCGTTATTAAATCAGCTACTATTTGACTTGTATTGTCTATTGTTATTTCCAGAGGATGGAGCTTATGACAGCTAGACGTTCAGAACGCGTTTCTTCATGGTGTTCTTGAGGAAGAGGTGTTCATGCGGCAGCCACCAGAATAGGAAAACAAAAATACACTACATTATGTGTGTAAGTTGGACAAATCTCTCTATGGGTTGAAACAGGCTCCAAGAGCCTGGTACTCAAGATTAAGTACACAACTACAGAAGCTTTGGGTTTACATCATCAAAGGCAGATACTTCATTATTCTTTTACAATAAGAGCAATATTACTATATTTGTTCTTGTTTATGTTGATGATATAATTGTTGCTAGTTCAAGTCCAGATGCTACAACCAGTTTGCTTAAGGATTTAAAATTAGAGTTTGCTCTTAAGGACTTGGGAGATCTTCATTACTTTCTTGGAATTGAGATAAAGAAGGTAAAAGATGGCATACTTCTTACACAGGAAAATATACCGTTGATATCCTCAGAAGAGTAGGTATGGAGAAGTGTAAGTCAGTCAGTACACCTATCTCTACTTTAGAAAAACTTACTGTTGAAAGTGGAGAGGCACTTGGGTCAGATGATGCAACAAATTATAGAGGCATTGTAGGTGCATTGCAGTATTTGACTCTCACACGTCCTGACATTTCTTATTCTGTAAATAAAGTATGTCAATACTTGCATGCTCCTACTACTACTCTTTGGATAACAATAAAAAGGATTTTGAGGTATCTTAAATTTACAGAGGGACTTGGTCTTCAGATTGTCAAGTCTTCGTCTCTACTTGTGTCAGACTACTCTGATGGAGATTGGGCAGGGTGTGTTGATGATAGAAGATCTACAGGTGGCTTTGCTGTGTTTCTGAGAACGAATCTTGTGTCATGCAATGCAAGAAAACAGGCAACGGTCTCAAGATCAAGCATCGAGGCTGTGTATAAGGCTTTGGCTAATGTCACAACTGAAGTAATGTGGATTCAGACACTAGACACTGCTACATGAACTTGGAATTAAAGTTCCACAGGCTGCGAGATTGTGGTGTGACAACATTGGTGCAACCTATCTTTCAACTAATCCTGTTTTTCATGCACGGACAAAACACATTGAAGTTGATTTTCACTTTGTCAGAGAAAGAGTGACACACAAACTGGTTGATATAAGGTTTATTCCGACAAGTGATCAACTTGCTGATGGATTCACAAAACCTCTCACAATGAAGAGGTTAGATGACTTCAAGTACAATCTCAACCTTGGCAGATGTTCATAAGGTTTAGATTGAGGAAGAGTGTTAGAACATGAGTTGTATAGGGATAGGAAAGTAGTTTAACTTGTATCCATGTATATCTCTTTTTCTCTCTATATTCTTCTGTAACCTCTCGAAAGGATCATGATCGATCTCTCCCTCAACTTGTACATCAAGGCTTCGGCCATATATATACTACGGCCCGAGACAAAGGGTTCTACGCTTCCTCATACACTTCTCACCGATTGTATCCCAAGCAAACACTACATAGTTCTCTTCGGCTTGGAAAAAGAACTTCTCCCAGGCGCTTCTGTTTGGATGCGACTATGAATCCCAAACAAACACACCATAGAGCTCATTCTCTCTCATGCTCTCTCCGGCCAGGCCTAAAGCCTCCTTACCCGCTGAGCCGGCTGTGCTTCAGTGCACGCAGGGAGGCCGGCCTATTATAGCGTACGAGAAGTGCGAGACACGGCTCGATCGGCTACCTGAATGCAACTAGATCATGATTTGAGCCATTTACCCCTTCTGTTACTTGTACTTATTGGGTTTATTTTTAAGGTTTTGTTTCAATGAAATAGAGCCGGGGTGAGCCCTGTTCATCAAAAAAAAAATATTGCATTTTTATAGATCTTTGGGCCACTCCTATTTCTTCTTCACAGATATATTTGGCACTTTTAACTTGACACATTTCCTTCTCATATACTGTAGTATATTCTCTGGATCTTCGTTCAAATAAATAGAGCTCTTTTACTGTACCCGGTAATCAATATGGACCGTTCATTTTCGAAATCTGAGGGTGCTAATCGACCTATACTGCTTAACTGGGCGAGCAGCATCAACTGCAGTATCAGTGAAACTGTCCGCTCCGTGTACAGCAGTAGACGTCCTATGGGGGTAATTTAGGAAGAGAAATATTAGCCTGCCTCGCATGGCTGCACTCACGCGTCCGTCGGTTTGGATTCCGACGTTCACCTGGTCGCCTCCCTATTCTCGACCGTGGTCGTCGTCACTACGCTATTGCGCACGCCTGCACGGTCTTCTTGGACAAGACCTCTACACCTTTCTCTGCCGGCGACCACCGTTGCGTCTCATCTTCATCAGTGATACCGCGTCCCTTTCCTCGGTCATGCTCATGGCTAGGCCAGGCACTCCGGCGGTGTGGCACAATTGTCCAGCCCCCAACGCGCACCTCTTCTTCGACGCCGAACTGCCTCGCGATCGCCGGGTCTAGAAATTAGATGCGGTGTCTATTTTCGAAGCTATGCATCGACAAGAAAAACTAACATCGTACAAGACAGAGAAGAGGAAAGATGTTGTGGTCTGTTCTCTTCTCCTTTTTTACGGCGGGCATGTACTAATCATGACGTGGTCGTGCGTGTGAGGACGATGTGCGCCCTGACGGGAGATGCGGCTGGATGTGCGCCGACGCGCGCCTGACGGCGTGAGAAGGGTGGTGACCAGAACACAGCAGGATGCAAGGATACGACGGCAAGTTCGACGAACAGCCGTCGGTGACATGCAGAACGACCGCCCATGGCACAACCAGGACGATCGATTTGTTTTCTTCATATAAATATGACTAATGGTCGGGCTGAAATCACCAGAAAGATGACTAAACTAACCTCGCGAAATTTACGGTGAATAATTATATACTGCTCCTTCCCGTCCGTAACAGTATAGGGTACCATAAAAAAGCTCAATAAATAAACAAAACCTATTGGGGGAGGGGAATACACAACATCTGAATGAAACATTAACTTCATGCTGGTTGCAAAGATGGTCAATCAGAGTAGTAGATAATGCTTATTTTTTAGATTATGTAAAATTAATGTCCTGATTAATTCCTTAGTTGTGACAGCTACATATACGGGCATGCAGGTCTATTGTTAGCCTGCAGGTCATACTCAGACACAGTCCCTCAACGGGCCAATGAAGCCTACAGAGCGTTATGAGCAAGCTGAATCCATCGGCAGGTACGTTGCACACCTCAGCTGAAATATCAGTTGTGCACGTTCTGAGTTCTGATCACCATGATCCCCTCCTTGCCGTCGCTGTTGCTCGTCCTCCTGCTGGCCTTGTGGACGGCGCCCTACCAGGCAGCGCGCGCCGGCACCAGCGCCAGCGACCACGGCCTCACGCACATCCACCTGTACATGCACGAGACCTTCGCCGGCCCGAACGCCACGACGCTCACGGCGGTGCCGTCCCCTATGGGCGCCGACGCGACGTTCGGGGTGGTCGGCGTGCTCGACGACGAGCTGCGCGACGGGCCGGACGCGAGGAACTCGTCGCTCGTCGGCCGGTACCAGGGCATCTTCGTTGGCGCGGGGCTCGTCAGACCGCCGGGCGTGCAGTCGGCGATCAACCTCGTCTTCACGGCTGGGGAGCGCCGCGGGAGCACGCTGGCCATGCTGGGCCCCGTGCTGAGCTTCACGAGCGCCATCGAGCGCGCCGTGGTGGGCGGCACCGGCGCGTTCAGGATGGCGCGCGGGTACTGCATCATGAGGCCCGCCGGGAGCCCCACGCCGGAGTCCCTTGTCTACGAGGTCGACCTGTTCCTGCACATGTAACATGGCTGATCGATGGTGTGAATGTTGGTTTGTGTGCCTACGGTGCTATCGTGTACGTTGGTAAATAATGGAAGCAAATCCTCGCAAACGACAGCATATATGTTCTGGACAGCAAACGGATCGAAAGTATGACAGGGCGATATGC
This sequence comes from Hordeum marinum, assembly GCA_022496015.1. NCBI lineage: Eukaryota > Viridiplantae > Streptophyta > Magnoliopsida > Poales > Poaceae > Hordeum > Hordeum marinum. The sequence continues at coordinate 365,539,385 of CM039676.1, read as the reverse complement.
AAAGTTCTGATGATTTCATAGAACTACTCCCTCCATTTCTATTTTTTTTAGAAATTTCATTACGTATTAAATACGAAACAAAATGAATAAATCTACATTCTAAAAAAACTTTAAAATACGTATACAATCTCCTTAAAAAAACATGTGTATATAGACATGTATGTAGGCTGTATTAGAGAAAACTTATATTCAGAAGCGGAGGAAGTAATAGTTTTGGCTTCTCTGCTGAACATTTGCTTCATGGGAAAAGCATATATACCGTCATGTGCATGCATGCCGACAACTTTTCCTATCGCTAGTTTCCACACATCCATGTTTTTTTCATATGGTTTGTAAGTTTGAATCCATTTATCTTTTAAACAGAAAGTTCAGTTTATAAACGGTTTGAAAATTTGTGTTCCTTAAGATGTGAACTTTAAAACAAAACCGCTCTTCATTACGTTTTTGCAGGTTTTAAAATTCAAATCCCAAAACATGGTGAAACTTTATGAAAAAATATGATGAACTCTAGGACAAGAAAAAATGCTAATGAAACTTGATAAGAACAAATGTTAATATGGACTCGTAATATTATATCTGAAGTGCATTGAGACAGAACGAAGCATTTCGATATGCTTTAGAACATGAAAAACCACATTGAACATGTTTACATAACTTTGACAACCTTTCCCATTTTAATGCAACCTCTCTGCTCTCACCCCAAAATTCAGTGATGCAATAATTACCTATCCAAACATTCTTTTTCATATGATTTTAATTTGAATTCACTTGATCTTTTGAACAGAAGGACAAAGAGATAATATTTTTGCATATTTGCTTTCCTTGTGATGAGGACTTTGAAACAAGACCACTATTGAATACGTTTTAACAATTTTAAAATTTAAATTTTCAAAACATGGTGAAACTCTATAGAACATAGTGATGCAAGTTAGGCCGGGTCGGGGTGGGGGGTATGATTAATTTTTTGGAGGAAAGGGTTCATGAATTGCACTTATGATTTAAAAGGAATAATTGATACAAACATTAAAATTGAATGAAAGAAAATGGTAGGTGGACAAGTGGAACCAGAGAGAAATGGAATGAGTTGTACTGTGTGTAGTACATAATAACAGTAAGTGTGTAGAAAGATGCATGATAGACAATTCATTCTCATTGCGTGATGTGCTCATGCAATTAAGACTTTATCATGCATCTCGAGTTCCTATGTGTGTATCATTCATTGTTGCGAAGATGAAATCTTCAATATATATACCTTTCATTGATTTCATTTGCTAACTCAGTATGTGTCAATGAGCTAGCTATTTAGGTAGCATCCAATCTTTGTGCTTACTTAATTATTTACCATCATGTTATTATTCGTTCCTACTAGTTTGTTTACAATACTTAGTATGTGAGACATTGGAGGATACCAACATGCTAGCAAGCATACTTCTCTTGTATAGGCGAAGCCAACCCACGGTAGCATAAATCCTTCAGAGCGCCACCGTTTTCAGCGAGAAAACACCGGTATTTGTAACGAATTTACATCTTACACCACGAAAATTTAATGCTCGAGAAAGGAAGGGGAGAGGAATAACGCACTACTACAAGCTAAGATTGTTGCTACCGTCGTTAGCTGTTTGCCTGGTTTACCTTTCGCTCCCAGTGTTGGAGCATTTGTGGAGTAGTTTGTTGTTGTTCTCAAAATAATTTCCAGCTCTATTTTATTTTTCGAACTTGAACTCACAGGCTTATGTGAGTGCGCAACCATGGCATTTTTCTTCGAAGTCAAAATGCAAACTGGTTTTCAAGTTACCAAACCATTAAAATAGAGAGGCGTGCCTCAGTACACCCTTTTCGAAAGATTGCAATTTCCAATGTATATCAAGGGTGCAGATTAAAACTTGTCATCGTTTTCTCACGGGGGGGGGGGGTGGTGTGCCGCAAGGACGACAGATGCCATAGGATGGCTTAGGAGGTGAGAGTAAGGCTGCAATGGAGATCCGGGACGGGATAGGGTAACGGCACGCGGTGGTTTTACCTAGGTTCGGGGCTCTCCGAAGAGATAATACCCCTACTCCTGCATGTCTGTATATGAGGTATATTTGCAGTACAGGGTTGCTCCTGGAGCTATGTTTGAGGAGGAAGAGGGAGTTGGCTGCTCCCTTCCATGGCCTCACGTGTGAGAGTGAGAGGGGAAATGAGAGAAATGAGGGACCTCTTCGAGAGCTTGCTTGCCCGTGGGTGAGCTCCCTGGTGCCTCTTATATAGGGAGGCCCAGGGGACAAGGGGTGACCCACATGGCCTAATTACACTATTGGGGGTTGACACGTGACATGACTCATGATGCAGGCTACAATGTGTCAATATGGAAGCGCAGTGAAGTGACGCGTGACGGGTACACAACGGGGCACTATTCACCAATAGTGCCAGACTGTAGCGGGGTGGCAGGCTTTGCAGTCCGTCAGCTACAGTGTCGTCAGCTCGTGTACGAAGGGACGCCTGAAGCTAACTTCGTCGGGCCACAGCCGGCAACCAGCTAGGAGGAGCCGGCCAGGAGGAGACGGACAGGTGGAGCCGGTCAGGAGGAGCCGGACAGGAGGAGCCAGACGGGAGGAGCCAGCCAGGAGTAGCGAGCCGGCCAGGCCGCAACTTTGTCTTCTATTTTCACTTCTTCGATTGTCTTGTTGATTCGTTGGGCTTGGTGATACGTTCATTTTGCATCATGATTTATATTGATATGTATTGCATTATGGGTTGTTATTACACATTTTGGTTTACACTTATGTCTTTTCTCTCTTATTTTACATGGTTTACATGAAGAGGGAGAATGTCGGCAGCTGGAGTTCTGCACTGGAAAAGGAGCAAATTTGAGATACCTATTCCGCGCAACTCCAAAAGTCCTGAAAATATACGGAGAATTATTTTGGAATATATAAAAAATATTGGGCGAAAGAAATACATCAGGGGACCCACCAGGGAGCCACAAGCCTGCTGGGCCTAGGCGCGCCCCTAGGGCTTCTGGCCCACCTGGCAGCCCTCCGATGCCCATCTTCTGCTATATTGAGGGTTTCGTCCTGACAAAATCATAACAGAGCTTTTGGGACGAAGCGCCGCCGTCTCGAGGCGGAACTTGGGCAGAAGCAATCTAGAGCTCCGGCAGGGCGATCCTGCCGGGGAAACATCCCTCCCGGAGGGGGAAATCAAAGCCATCGTCATCACCAACGATCCTCTCATCGAGAGGGGGTCAATCTCCATCAACATCTTCATCAACACCATCTCCTCTCCAAACCCTAGTTCATCTCTTGTATCCGATCTTTGTCTCAAAACCTCAGATTGGTACCTATGGGTTGCTAGTAGTGTTGATTACTCCTTGTAGTTGATGCTAGTTGGTTTACTTGGTGGAAGATCATATGTTCAGATCCTTGATCATCATTAATACTCCTCTGATTATGAACATGAATATGCTTTTTGAGTAGTTATGTTTGTTCCCGAGGACATGGGATAAGTCTTGTTATAAGTAATCATGTGAATTTGGTATTCGTTCGATATTTTGATGAGATGTATGTTGTCTATGTTGGAAATATGCCCTAGAGGCAATAATAAATTAGTTATTATCATATTTCCTTGTTCATGGTAATCGTTTATTATCCATGTTATAATTGTATTGATCGGAGACTTAAATGCATGTGTGGATACATAGACAAAACCATGTCCCTAGTATGCCTCTAATGGACTAGCTCGTTGATCAAAGGATGGTTAAGGTTTCCTAGCCATGGACATGAGATGTCATTTGGTAATGGGATCACATCATTAGGGGAATGATGTGATGGACAAGACCCAAACTAGAAACATAGCATATGATCGTGTCAGTTTATTGCTACTGTTTTCTACATGTCAAGTATATGTTCCTATGACCATGAGATCATGACACTCACGGATATCGGAGGAGTGCCTTGTGTGTATCAAACGTCGCAACATAACTGGGTGACTATAAAGGTGCTCTACAGGTATCTCCGAGGGTGTCTGTTGAGTTGGCATGGATCGAGACTGGGATTTGTTACTCCGTGTGACGGAGAGGTATCTTAGGGCCCACTCGGTAATACAACATCACAATGAGCCTTGCAAGCAATGTGACTAATTGTTAGTTGCGGGATCTTGTATTACGGAACGAGTAAAGAGACTTGCCGGTAACGAGGTTGAACTAGGTATGGAGATACCGACGATCGAATCTCGGGCAAGTAACATACCGAAGAACAAAGGGAACGTTATACGGGATTAACTGAATCCTTGACATAGAGGTTCGACCGATAAAGATCTTCGTAGAATATGTAGGAACCAATGTGGACGTCTAGGTTCCGCCATTGGTTATTGACCGTAGAGGTGTCTCGGTCATGTCTACATAGTTCTCGAACCCGCGGGGTCTCCACACTTAAGGTTCGGTGACGTTTCGGTAGTGTAGAGTTATGTATGGTGGTGACCGAAGGTTGTTCGGAGTCCCGGATGAGATCCCGGACGTCACGAGGAGATCCAGAATGGTCCGGAGGTAAAGATTCATATATAGGAAGTCCCAGTTTGGTCGCCGGAAAAGTTTCGGGCTCATCGGTAGTGTACTGGGAGTGCGGGTAGTGTACCGGGAGACCTCCGGGAGGGGTATTTCGACCCTAGAGGGACCATGGGCTGTGGGAGATTATTAACCAGCCCTTAGTGGGCTGGTAAATCATCCTAGAAAGGCCCATGGCGCAGGAGAAAAAAAGGCTAAAGGAAAAAGGCCAAAAATCAGCCAATAGGGAGCAATTCTAGTCCAACTTGGATTGGAGGAAGAGTAGGATTCCTCTCCTCCTTGGCGCAGAAGGCTGGTTGGCTGCCTTGTGCGCCAGCCCCTCTTTCTCTCCTCTCCTCCTATATATACTAGTGGAATAGAGGGTTTTTGCACAAAAAATACGGCCATGTGCTACCCGTTTCACCGGTGCTCCTCTAGATCGGTTTTCTGCAGTGCTTAGGCGAAGCCCTGCCGGAATTGCTACACCACCATCACCGGAGCGTCATCACGCTGCCGGTGAACTCTCTCTCCCCTCCACCTCCTCTTGCTGGATCAAGACGGTGGAGATCGTCATCAAGCTGCACGTGTGCTGAACGCGGAGGTGCTGTCCGTTCGGCGCTAGATCGGAAGGACCGTGATCGAGATCGTGAGACGGTTCGTGATGAGATCGCAGAATGGATCGTGATGAGTTCGCGGGACAGATCGTGATCAAGATCGTGAGACGGATCGTGATGAGATCGCGGGACGGATCGTAATGAGTTCACGGGACGGATCGTGATTGGATCGCGGGACGGATCGTGATGAGATCGCGGGACGCTCGGCGATTTGCATCGCAAAGATGTTCGACTACACCAACCGCGTTTCTTAACGCTTCCCGCTTAGCGATCTACAAGGGTATGTAGATCCACTCTCCCTCTCATAGATGCTCATCACCATGGATAGGTTTGCGTGTGCGTAGGAATTTTTTTGTTTCCCATGCGACGTTCTCCAACAGTGGCATCATGAGCTAGGTTGATGGTTCGATGAGATCTCGATTAGAACACAAAAGGTTTGTGGGCGTTGATGCTTAGATTGCTTCCTCCCTTGGTCGTATTTTGGTTCAGCGGGATTGTGAGATGAAGCGGCCCGGACCAACATTACTCGTACGCTTACGAGAGACCAGTTCCCTCGACGCAACTTGTTGCCTAGATGGCTTGCGGGTGACAGTTTCTCTCACTTTAGTTGGATCGGATTCGACAAAGGCGGTCCTTGAGAAGGTTGAAAAGCAACTAGTGTATCACCGTTGTGGTTTTTGCGTAGGTGAGAATTATTCTTGCTAGATACCCGTAGTAGCCACGTAAAACATGCAACAACAATTAGAGGACGTCTAACTTGTTTTTGCAGGGTATGTTGTGATGTGATATGGCCAATTACATGATGTGATATATGTGATGTATGAGATGATCATGTGATGTATAGATTATCACGACTTGCATATCGGTGAATACGGCAACCGGCAGGAGCCATAGGGTTGTCTTTAATTATTGTATGACCTGCGTGTCAATCATTAAGCGCTATGTAATGCTTTACTTTATCGCTAAACTGTAGCAATAGTAGTAGAAGCATGCAGGGCATGACAACCCCGATGGAGACACGTTGATGGAGATCAAGATGATGGAGATCATGGTGTCATGCCGGTGACGATGGAGATCATGCCGGTGCTTTCTAGATGGAGATCGAAAGCACAAGTTCATGGCCATATCATGTCACTTATGATTTGCATGTGATGTTAATCCTTTTTATGCACCTTGTTTTGCTTAGGACGACGGTAGCATTATAAGGTGATCCCTCACTTAATTTCAAGATAAATTGTGTTCTCCCCGAGTGTGCACCGTTGCGAAAGTTCGTCATGTTGAGACACCACGTGATATCGGGTGTGATAGACTCTACGTTCACATACAACGGGTGCAAGCCAGATTTGCACGTGCAGAACACTCGGGTTAAACTTGACGAGCCTAGCATGTACAGACATGGCCTCAGAACACAAGAGACCGAAAGGTCGAACATGAGTCATATGGTAGATATGATCAACATAATGATGTTCACCATTGCAGCCACCTCAACTCATGTGATGATCGGACTTGAGTTGGTGAATTTGGATCATGTATCACTCGAATGATCGGAGGGATGTCAATTTGAGTGGGAGTTCTTAAGTAATATGATTAATTGAACTCATTATCATGAACATAGTCAAAGTGTCTTTGCAAATTATATTGTAGATTACTAGCTCACGCTGTAGCTCCCTTGTAAATTTTATATGTTCCTAGAGAAATAGAATTGAAAGATGATAGTAGCAATATTGCGGACTGGGTCCGTGATGTGAGGATTGTCCTCATTGCTGCACAGAAGGCTTATGTCCTTATTGCACCGCTCGGTGCGCCACCCCATCTAGCGTCGTCTGTAGATGTTGTGAACATATGACAGGCACATTTCGATGACTACTTGATAGTTTAGTGCGTCATGCATTACGGCTTAGAATTGAGGCTCTGAAACGTTTTGAATGTCACAGAACATATGAGATGTTCTAAGAGCTAAGATTGTGATCTCAGGCTCGTGCCCGTGTTGCGAGATATAAAATCTCCAACAAGATTCTTTGCCTGTAAGATGAAGGAGAATAGCTCAATCGTTGAGCATGTACTCAGATTGTCTGGGTACTACAATCGCTTAAATCAAGTGGGAGTTGATCTTCCAGATAAGATAGTGATTGATATAGTTCTCCAAGTCACTGTCACTAAGCTACTAGAACTTGGTAATGAACTATAAATTGCCAGGGATTGAAATAATGATTCCTGAGCTGTTCGCGATGTTTGACACCGCGAAGGTAGAAATCAAGAAGGAGCGTCAAGTGTTGATGGTTAATCAAAACCACTAGTTTCGAGAAGGGCAAGAGCAAGGAGGGAAACTTCATGGATAGCAAGTCAGTTGCTAATCCAGTGAAGCAACTCAAAGTTGAACTCAAACCCGAGACTAAGTGCTTCTGTTATGAGGTGAGCGGTCGCTGAAGCGGAACAACCCTAGATACTTGGTAGATAAGAAGGCTGGCAACATCGATAGAAGTATATTTGATATACGAGTTATTAATGTGTACCTTGCTAGTACTCTTAGTAGCACCTGGGTATTGGATACCGGTTTGGTTGCTAAATGTTAGTAACTCGAAATAAAAGCTACGGAATAAACGTAGAACTAGCTAAGGGTGAGGTGACGATATGTGTTGGAAATGTTTCCAAGGTTGATGTGATCAACATCGCACGCTCTCTCTACCTTCAGGATTAGTGACGAACCTAAATAAATGTTATTTGGTGTTTTGCGTTGAGCATGGACATGATTAGATCATGTTTATTGCAAATACGGTTATTCATTTAAGTTAGAGAATAATGGTTATTCTATTTACATGAATAATACCTTCAATGGTCATGCACCCAGTGAGAATGGTTTGTTGAAATCTTGATCGTAGTAATACACATGTTCATAACATTGATGTCGAAAGATACAAAGTTAATAAAGATAGTACCACATACTTGTGGCACTGCCGCTAAATGTCATATTGGTATAAAGCGCATGAAGAAACTCCATGCTGATTGATCTTTGGACTCATTCGATTTCGAATTGGTTGAGACATGCGAACCATGCCTCTTGGGCAAGATGACTAAAAACCCCGTTGGATGGAGCGGGCAAGTGATTCATTGGAAATGATACATGTTGATGTATGCAATCCAGTGAGTCTTGTAGCGTGTAGTGGATATCGTTATTTTCTTACCTTCACTGATGATTTGAGTAGATATAGTGTATATTTACTTAATGAAACACAAGTCTGAATCGTTTGAAAGGTTCAAGCAAATTCAGAGTGAAGTTTAAGATCATCGTGACAAGAAGATAAAAATGACTGCGATATGATCGTGGAGGTAAATGTCTGAGTTACGAGTTTGGCATACAACTTAAGACAATGTGAAATTTGTTTCACAACTAAAACGCCACCTGGAACACCATAGTGTGATGGTGTGTCCGAACATCATGGTCATGCTCTATTGGACATGGTGCGTGCAATGATGTCTCTTATCATTTTACTACTATAATTTTGGGGTTGTGCATTATAGACAACTACATTCACTTTAAATAGGGCACCATCTAAATCTGTTGAGATGACACCGTGTGAATTATGGTTTGATAGAAACCTAAGCTGTCATTTCTTAATATTTGGGGCTGCGACACTTGTGTGGAAAATGTTTTCACCTAATGAGGTCGAACCCAAGGCGGACAAATGCATCTTCATAGAATACCCTAAGATCAGTTGGGTGAACCTTCTATCTCAGATCCAAGTACAAAGTGTTTGTTGCTTAAACGGATCCTTTCTCGAGGAAATGTTTCTCTTGAAAGAATTGAGTGGGAGGAAGATAGAACTTGATGAGGTTGTTAAACCTTTGTTTAACTAGAGAGTAGCGCAGCGCAGAAAGATGTTCAATGAAGCCTATGTTAGTTGAAAAGGAAGTTAATGATGATGATCATGAAGCTTCAGGATCAAGTTACTATCGAACATTGTAGGTCGACAAGGATGTGTACTGCTCCTAAGTGGTAGACAATCCTGTCTTGGAGGTCATGTTGTTGGACAACGATGAACCTACAAGCTATGGAGAAGTGATGATGGGCCCGGATTCTGACAAATGGTTAGAGGCCATGAAATCCGAGATAGGATCCATGTATGAAAACCAAGTATAGACTTTGGTAGACTTGCTCGTTGGACGACAGGTCGTTGAGTACAAATGGATCTTTAAAATGAAGACAGACACTGATGGTAAATGTCACCATTTCTAAAGCTCGACTTGTTGCAAAGATGTTTGTGACAAGTTCAAGGAGTTGACTGCGATGAGAATTTCTCACTCGTAGAGATGCTAAAGTCTGTTGGAATTATGTTAGCAGTTGCTGCATTTTCAATTATGAAATCTGGCAGATGGATGTCAAAACATCGTTTCCTTAAACGGTTTACTTGAGGGAAGGTTGTATGTGATACAACAGAAGGTTTTGTCAGTCCTAAGGATGCTAAAAGCTGTGCAAGCTTCAGTGATCCTTCTATGGACTGAAGCAAGCATCTCGGAGTCGGAATATAAGCTTTGATGAGGTGATCAAAGTTTTGAGGTTTATACAAAGTTTATGAGAAACTTGTATTTACAATAAAGTGAGTGGGAGCACTATAGAATATCTGATAAGTATATGTGGATGACATATTGTTGATCGGAAATAATGTAGAATTTCTGGAAAGCATAAATGGTTGTTTGAAAAGTGATTTGCAAAGGAAGACCTGGATAAAACTACCTAATTGTTGAGCATCAAGATCTATAGAGATAGATCAAGATGCTTGATGAGACTTTCAATGAGTACATACCTTGACAAGATTTTGAAGGAGTTCAGAATGGATTAGTCAGAGAAAGAGTTCTCGTCTGATTTGTAAGGTGTGAAGTTGAGTGAGACTCAAAGCTCGACAACGGCAGAAGAAAGAGAAAGGACGAACGTCGTCCACTATGCCTTAGCCATAGGCTCTGTACAATATGCCACGCTGTGTACCGCACATGTGTGTGCCTTGGCATGAGTTCGTCAGGGGGTACAAGAGTGAACCAGGAGTGGATCACTGGACAGCGGTCAAGATTATCCTTAGTAACTGAAAAACTGAGGAGATGTTTCTCGATTATGGAGGTGATAAAGAGTTCGTCGTAAAGAGTTACGTTGATGCACGCTTTAGCACCAATCCGGATGACTAGTAGTAGCAATGTGGATACATATAGTGGAGCAGTCATTTGGAAGTAGTACCAAGTGGAGTGTGGTAGCAGTGTTTACGGTTTGACATAGAGATTTGCAAAGTACACACGGATCTGAATATCGCAGACCCGTTGACTATAAAAGACCTCTCTCACATGCAAAGCATGATCGAGCCCCAGAACTCATTGGGTGTTAGATTCATAACAATGCGAATCACATAGTGATGTGAACTAGATTATTGACTCTAGTGCATGTGGGAGACTGTTGGAAATATGCCCTAGAGGCAATAATAAATTAGTTATTATCATATTTCCTTGTTCATGGTAATCGTTTATTATCCATGCTATAATTGTATTGATCGGAGACTTAAATGCATGTGTGGATACATAGACAAAACCATGTCCCTAGTATGCCTCTAATGGACTAGCTCGTTGATCAAAGGATGGTTAAGGTTTCCTAGCCATGGACATGAGATGTCATTTGATAACGGGATCACATCATTAGGGGAATGATGTGATGGACAAGACCCAAACTACAAACATAGCATATGATCGTGTCAGTTTATTGCTACTGTTTTCTGCATGTCAAGTATATGTTCCTATGACCATGAGATCATGCAACTCACGGATATCGGAGGAGTGCCTTGTGTGTACCAAACGTCGCAACGTAACTGGGTGACTATAAAGGTGCTCTACAGGTATCTCCGATGGTGTCTGTTGAGTTGGCATGGATCGAGACTGGGATTTGTTACTCCGTGTGACGGAGAGGTATCTCGGGGCCCACTCGGTAATCCAACATCACAATAAGCCTTGCAAGCAATGTGACTAATTGTTAGTTGCGGGATCTTGTATTACGGAATGAGTAAAGAGACTTGCCGGTAACGAGGTTGAACTAGGTATGGAGATACCGACGATCGAATCTCGGGCAAGTAACATACCGAAGAACAAAGGGAACGTTATACAAGATTAACTGAATCCTTGACATAGAGGTTCGACCGATAAAGATCTTCGTAGAATATGTAGGAACCAATGTGGACGTCCAGGTCCCGCCATTGGTTATTGACCGTAGAGGTGTCTCGGTCATGTCTACATAGTTCTCGAACCCGCAGGGTCTGCACACTTAAGGTTCGGTGACGTTTCGATAGTGTAGAGTTATGCATGGTGGTGACCGAAGGTTGTTCGGAGTCCCGGATGAGATCCCGGATGTCACGAGGAGATCCAGAATGGTCCGGAGGTAAAGATTCATATATAGGAAGTCCCAGTTTGGTCGCCGGAAAAGTTTCGGGCTCATCGGTAGTGTACTGGGAGTGCGGGTAGTGTACCGGGAGACCTCCGGGAGGGGTATTTCGACCCTAGAGGGACCATGGGCTGTGGGAGATTATTAACCAGCCCTTAGTGGGCTGATAAATCAGCCTAGAAAGGCCCATGGCGCAGGAGAAAAAAAGGCTAAAGGAAAAAGGCCAAAAATCAGCCAATAGGGAGCAATCCTAGTCCAACTAGGATTGGAGGAAGAGTAGGATTCCTCTCCTCCTTGGCGCAGAAGGCTGGTTGGCTGCCTTGTGAGCCAGCCCCTCTTCCTCTCCTCTCCTCCTATATATACTAGTGGAATAGAGGGTTTTTGCACAGAAAATACGGCCACGTGCTACCCGTTTCATCGGTGCTCCTCTAGATCGGTTTTCTACAGTGCTTAGGCGAAGCCCTGCCGGAATTGCTACACCACCATCACCGGAGCGCCGTCACGCTGCCGGTGAACTCTCTCTCCCCTCCACCTCCTCTTGCTGGATCAAGACGGTGGAGATCGTCATCAAGCTCCACGTGTGCTGAACGGAGGTGCTGTCCGTTCGGCGCTAGATCGGAAGGACCGTGATCGAGATCGCGAGACGGTTCGTGATGAGATCGCAGAACGGATCGTGATGAGTTCACGGGACAGATCGTGATCAAGATCGTGAGACGGATCGTGATGAGATCGCGGGACGGATCGTGATGAGTTCACGGGACGGATCGTGATTGGATCGCGGGATGGATCGTGATGAGATCGCGGGATGCTCGGCGATTTGGATCGCGAAGATGTTCGACTACACAACCGCGTTTCTTAACGCTTCCTGCTTAGCGATCTACAAGGGTATGTAGATCCACTCTCCCTCTCGTAGATGCTCATCACCATGGGTAGGTTTGCGTGTGCGTAGGAAATTTTTTGTTTCCCATGCGACGTTCCCCAACAGTCTATCCTCTAGTGGTGCTATGTGAACATCGAATACATAACACTTCACCATTGTTTGGGCCTAGAGGAAGGCATTGGAAAGTAAGAAGTAGATGATGGGTTGCTAGAGTGACAGAAGCTTAAACCCTAGTTTATGCGTTGCTTCGTAAGGGGCTGATTTGGATCCACATGTTTCATGCTATGATTAGATTTATCTTAATTCTTCTTTTATAGTTGCGGATGCTTGCGGGAGGGGTTAATCATAAGTGGGAGTCTTGTCCAAGTAAGGGCAGGACCCAAGCACCGGTCCACCCACATATCAAATTATCAAAGTAGCGAACGCGAATCGTATGAGCATGATGAAAACTAGCTTGACATAAATCCCCGTCATCACCGAGCTGTACATGTGCTGAACGCGGAGGTGCCGTCCGTTCGGCGCTAGATCGGAAGGACCGTGATATAGATCGCGCGACGATTCATGATTGTATCGCGGGACAGATCGTGATGAGATCACGGGACGGGTCATGACGGGATCGCGGGGCGCACGGCGATTTGGATTGCGAAGACGTTCGACTACATCAACCGTGTTTCTTAACACTTCCCGCTTAGCGATCTACAAGGATATGTAGATCCACTCTCCCTCTCGGAGATGCTCATCACCATGGATAGATCTTGCGTGTGCGTAGGAATTTTTTTGTTTCCCATCCAACATTCCCCAACAGCGACCACCATGACGGGCAGTAGGGCCGTCAGATGACGACTCGCCGTTGCCGACGGCGCGACCAATCTTGGTTTTGCGGCCTGCTAGGCTGCCAATGCGGCAGCCGACGGTGATGCATGTGGGGCTAGCCCGCGGGCGCGCAGCCGTATGCCCGAGCACGCACGCACCCCTCACGGCCCCTAGCAGCCACCTGAGCATTCCGCCGTCGAGTTTCTACCGCGAGCTGCCACGTTGGTGGTGGTGATTTTGCTCGCGTTGGCGTTTCGGGCCGCTGGTATCTGCTCGGTAGTCAGGACTAGAGGAGTGGATCAACACGAGCGCCTCCCTGCAGGTGATGGCGAATCCGCGTGGATGCGTCGGAGCGGCCATTACATTGGTTGCACCGTGCAGCGATGCGGGGTGGCGATGCGGGATCCACAGGCGCGGGGACGGAGGAGTACCCGCGCAGGACAAGGAGAGCAACCGGACGAAGCGGTCCGCCAGACGAACGCGTCGAGGTCGGGCGCGTGAAGCGCAACACAAGAGCGATGACGAGTGACCGACGCCTCGGCAGTGGTGAAGAGGGTCCCGTCCGAACCGCGGACGACGAGCTCGGAGACATGCAACTGCCATGGGTGAAGATAATGGCGATGGCGAGCGCACCAGTCGTCCCGTCTTGATTCGTTGCTCGGAGACGACGGTGGAGATAGATGATGTTGTCGCCGGCGGTGAGGGTGCGGCCCACGCAAGCGCGAGAGCCCGGGGGCGTGTTGATGTCTGACCCCCGAGCCCCGCCAGAGAGGTGGTGGCAACGTCGTGGTGGCTGATGACGAAGAAGGGTCCGTCCGGACCATGATTCCAGCGGCAGCTAGCCCCACGATGGGCGCCAACCGTCGTCGTTTTCTCACGGGGGGTGCCACAAGGACGGCAGATGCCATTGGATCTCTTAAGAGGTGAGAGCAAGGCTCAGTGGAGATCCAGGACGGGATAGGGTAACGACATGCGGTGGTTTAACCAAGTTCAAGGCTCTCCGGAGAGATAATACCACTACTCCTACATGTCTGTATATGAGGTATATTTGCAGTACAGGGTTGCTCCTGGAGCTGTGTTTGAGGAGCAAGAGGGAGCTGTCTGCTCCCTTCCATGGCCTCACATGTGAGAGTGAGAGGGAAAATGAGAGAAATGAGGGAGCTCTTCGAGAGCTTGCTTGCCCGTGGGTGAGCTCCCCTGGTGCCTCTTATATAGGGAGGCCCAAGGGACAAGGGGTGGTCCACATGGCCTAATTACACTATTGGGGGTTGACATGTGACATGACTCATGATTGAGGCTACAGTGCGTCACTATTGTGGCGCAGTGAAGTGACGTGTAACGGGTGCACAGCGGGGCACTATTCGCCAATAGTGCCTGACTGTAGCAGGGTGGCAGGCTTTGCAGTCCGTGAGCTACAGTGTCATCAGCTCATGTCCGAAGGGACGCCTGGAGCTGACTTCGTCAGGCCATAGCCGACAGCCGGCCAGGAGGAGCCGACCAAGAGGAGCTAGACAGGCGAAGCCGGTCAGGAGGAGCCGGACAGGAGGAGCCAGCCGGGAGTAGCCAGCCGGGAGAAGCCAGCCAGGAGTAGCCAGCCGGCCGGGTCGCAACTTTGTCTGTTGTTTTCACTTCTTCGATGGTCATGTTGATTCGTTGGGCTTGGCAAACCGGGTGTGGCTCCTTTGATGTTTTAAAATGTTGAGTCGTCTCGTTGAGCCTACCGGGGGTAATTCCTCCCGACAAAACTAATTCATCACGTTGCAAAGGGCAATTTTGTCGACCTCCTACGCGATGCTCATTGTTTTCTACTGTAAGTGAGTTTGTTTGATTTGTTGCCGGTAAGGTTCCATTTTTCTCCTAATTTTGGGGCCGACCAACAATTTAGAGCATCTCCAACAGAAGCTAAAAAAAGCGTGCGTGGCAAAAGGCGTTTTTAGCGCGTGCCGAACGATTTCGCGCGATCCAGCGAGTGCGGAAAAATCGCGCACGCGGGAAGAGTTTGCGCGCGCACGAAAAGGAGGCCCTGCGTGCGGTAGTTTTGGCGCACGGCGCTACGCGCGCTCTATAAATCGAGTGCCGGAGACGCGCTCTTCCCACGCCTCCACGCACTGCCGTCGCTCCCCTCGTGCTCTGCCCCTGCTCCCCTCGCGCTCTGCCGCCGCTCATCTAGCACCTTCTTTACCTCGCCGCCCTGCGCGCGGTAGTTTTGGCATGCGGCGCTACGCGTGCTCTATAAATCGAGCGCCGGAGACGCGCTCTTCCCACGCCTCCACGCACTGCAGTCGCTCCCCTCGCGTTTCTGCCCCTGCTCCCCCCGCGCTCTGCCGCTGCTCCTCTCGCGCCTTCTTCACCTCGCCGACATGCGCCTTGGCCTCGGCACCTTCGACACCGCCCACGAGGCCGCCCGTGCGTACGACGCGGCGGCGTGGCGCCTCCGGCGGCCTCATAGGGAGATGAACTTCCGCGAGGTGATGACGCGGGAGTGGGTGCAGCGTCTCGCGCGTCCCCGCGGCTTGTCACCGACGAGGACCGTCACGAGAACCGGAGGCGGGAGTGCCGCCTCGGCATCGCCGAGACGGACGAGGTGGACATGACAGCGTGGCGCGAACGGTCCCCGCAGGACGTCATCGACGAGCGCGCGTTCTTCACGGAGAGGAGGCCGGAGCGAGCCACCTATCGCGAGGACAAGTGTTTGTGGAAGGCGGCCGTGGAATTCAACATCGACCTTGGAGAAGCGTCATCCTGGGACCCCGACGACGAACGCTTTCTTGATGCCTTCATCGAGATTTCGTCGACGGACAGTTCGGAGGAGGACATTTTTACATCGGACTCGGAGGACTACGAGTAGTTTTAACACGTCTATGTATTTTATCTATGAATGTTTTTATATATATATCGTTGAACTATGTAAAATTTAAATCCTACTATTTATGTTTGATACTGTGCGCGCTAGTTTAGCGCGTCTGTTGAAGCGTCGTACGGTTTTTTTGCACGCCGTGGGTTACGCGCTTGTTGGACACGATCTTGGAAAGCGACGAGGGCAATCTGTAAATTTGGGGAGGTCTTCGCCGCGATGACATCGAGGATGCCGGCCCGGCTCTTCAGACTCCTCGCCTAGCCATCTGGGATCGTCGGCCGCAAGGAGGCGTCACTGAGTCTGCGCGTTGCTGGACTAAGACAGTGGACAAGCACTCAAAGCCCTTTTGTTCGTTCTGCATTCTTTTCAATTGTCGTGCAGAAACAGAGGATTTGAAGGTAAACTGAAGAGACTCTGTACACTGGCAACCGTTCCAATCATCCAAGCAACATTGTTCAACAGCAAAAACTGAATTGTGAAAAAGAAGACTAACAATCATAGCAAGCACTGTACATAATCCGAGAAACAAGAAGCTAATCAAACACCATCACAAACTAACCCAATGAGAATTGACAAAGGGCACGGCCCATCAATCAAATATAGAACACGACCATGACAAGTATTTTTCATCAGTATACTATGCACCTAATTACCTCGGAGCAATCCGAACAAACTGTTAAATTAATAGCAGCAAAGCTTCCATGGCAATGACATGCAGAAACACAGCATGTTGCTGGATCAACAATACAACAACCTACAGTATATGCGTGATTTTGGTTTGGATTCGTAAAATCAAACGCCACGACAGTACGCTGTTCCGAATTCAGAAATTCATCCCTTCGTTCACGCGCTCCAAATTAAAGATGATCCATCACTACGCTGGATAAAGCTAAGATATCCCAATTATTCTGCCAGCTCAAGCAACATGTTGAGCAACTGACTAACAAACAAAACGGTTCAAAAAAACAATGCTGGAAGCACAAACACCGTGACAAACTAAGACGGTGAGAATTTACAAAGGGCACGATCGATCTAATCCAGCACGACGATGTCAAACACCACGACCAATTTTTTTCCACCAAGTTACCAGTTATCATGATTCATGCACCCAATTACCTCATTTAATTTCAATTCAGTTAAAAAGACAAATTAACAGCAGCAAGCTGCCATGGCATGCAGAAACTTGCTGTTGGATCAACAATACAACTACCTACTACAGTATTAAAAGCACTAGAAATCCATTCATAACATGATTGTTCTTCCAATCCAATCATACATTGTCCGGAAATTACAAGCATGATTTTGGTTTGGATTCGGAAAACCAAACACCAGGAACAATACATTGTCCGGAATTCAGAATTCATTCATGCACTCCATTCCATTCACTACACTGGATGCTAAACAATTCCAACAATCCTACCATCTCAGACATCGCTGTTCAACTACAGAATCCTACTTATATTGCAGGCATGGATTTGGTTCGAATTCTGAAAATCAAACACTAGCCATCCACAATTCTGAAAAGAAGTGATCAAACTAAGCTGATGACAACTGACAATCGATCTAATCGAACACCTCCAGCTTCTGGTACTCTTCGCCGGCAATGACCTCCATCATGATGGCCTCCGGGTTCACCACGCCGTCGTTCTTCAGGAAGATCTTGAGCAAGTTCTTGGAGAAGCCGCTCACCATAGCCACCCCCGGCTGGGTCGACGTCACCGGCGTGGACTTGGAGTCGCGCAGGTTCCAGAAGATGATCTGGGGCACCACATCGCCGTACCCGGCAGCCCTGAACTTCTTGGAGATCACCTCGTAGTCCGTGTCCCACGTTCCCGCCTCCCGCCTATGGTTGTACCCGCCACCGCTCGCGGACGCCTGGTCGAACTCCATGTCGCTGTAGACGAAAATGGTCCTGATCATCTTCTCCGGCGCCAGCCGAGCCTCCACCGCAGTGCGGAGGATCTGGTCGAACACCGCCTGGAAGTTGGTGTTCGTGTCCCACTGCATACGCCCCACGAAACTCATCTTCTCCCGAAGGGTCTTGCCCTTGATCAGGTGGATCTCGGGCCTCTGGCTGAAGGTGATCACCTTGCCTGCCCAGGGCTCCTCGCTGAGCTCTGAAGTGAGCACGCCCAGCGCGATGCACACCTCCATAGGCGTGCCGTGCATGCTGCCCGACACGTCGCAGACGGAGATGCAGTTGCGCAGCGCCCCCTTGGAGCGGAGGTCGTCCACCATGCGGCGCCACTGCAGCTCCGACACGTCGTCCTCCTCGCCGCGGTAGGCCGACGCGGCGATCTCGTGCGGCAGGAGCGCTCCCGCCGAGATCTTGGCCTTGCCGGCCTCCACGTCCTCCAGGTACTTGTCGAAGCGCTCCTCGTCGTGCTTCTTGAAGAGGAACTTGTAGCGCCGCATGGCCACCGAGGCCACGCGGGTGTAGGGCAGCTCCGACCACCGCTGGGCGCTCATGTACACCTCTGGGAGCTCCAGCACCTTGCGCAGCGGCACGAGCACCTCGCGGCGGAGGCGGTGGAGGGCGCGATACGTGTAGTGCTCGTCCGGGAGCTGAGCGTACTCGGGGTCCGAGTCGCGCGGGAAGAGGCGGCGGGCGATGGCCTCGCAGAGCAGCGTGGTGCGGTCGAAGGACGAGCCCGGCGTGGGGCACCACTTGGCGGCGAGCCCGATCTTCCTCTTCTTGCCGCCGGTGGCCAGCTGCTCGAGGTCCGAAGCGAGGAGGGCGGCGAAGAAGTCCGCGACGGCGTCGAACAGGAAGCGGTACGCGCTGTCGCCGTAGTACGTCTCCAGCGACTGCACGGCGAGCTTGGCCACCTTCCTGACCTTCTTGGACATCTGCCGGGGCTTCTTCTTCTCGTCCACCTCCATCTCCTCGGGCTTCTGCTCGGCCGGCTCCTGGACCGCGACAGAGACATGGACGGTCTCCACCTCCATGGGCTTCCTGCCGGACTTGGAGAGGGCGGCGGAGAGGAAGTCGCCGAAGGTGGCCTTGGGCGGCACAGGGGCCAGCTCTCGGGCGCGCTTGCGACTGGCCAGGCTGGCCCGCAAGGCCTCCCGCTGCTTGCCGAATTCCTTCTCCTTCCTCCGAACCTTCTCGGCGGCGGCGCCCTCCCTGGCGACCTTGCGCACGTCGGGGCCGTGGATGAGGCGGAAGAGCAGCTCGGGGAAGTCCTTGAGGTACCCGAACTCGGCGAGCGCGGCGACGTTGCAGGCGAGCGTGCGCGGGTGGTTGTCGTGCAGCCAGAGCGCGGCGGCGTAGAAGCCCTCCTTGTCCGACTTGCCGGTGCCGCGCACGCCGCGGAGGTTGCAGGCGAGCTTGAGCGCCGTGAGCGCGTCGTGCGCCCAGGCGGCGGCGAGCAGCGCGCGCACGCGCTCGGGCGGCGTGTCGGGCACCACATGGAAGAAGAGGTCGAGGCAGGGGTTGCCCGAGTTGGCGTACGTGGCGGAGCAGTTCTCCGTGAGCGCCCTCCGCGGCTCGAGGGCGGCCTTGACCTCCGCGGCCAACGGCGCGTTGAAGGCCGCGTCGAGGATGTCGACGAAGGGGTGCGAAGCGGGCGCGGCGGCGTCGAGGCCGCCGGCGGAGTCGGGCGACGTGCGGGCGGCGCGGATGACGGGAGGGCCGAGGAGACGGCGCGGCGGCGCGGCGGGCTCCGTCTGCGTCGCCATGGCGGTTGGTGTGCGGGTTTTGGGGGATCGGTCGAGCGAGCTAGGCCGGGCGGGGGAGAGCCGGAGAGGAAGATCTGATTGATTTTCAGGCGGCTGGGTTAGTTGGTTATATGGGTTGGGAGGAAGGAGGAACCCACATGGCTCGCCCTGGTCGACGGCGCAGATCCGATTCATCGGCGTCGCGTGGGCCCGCCATCGTGCTTCAAACCGACGTAGCAGCCATTACACGTGGTTAAACGTTTTCTCGAAATTGAAGTTGAAGTGTCAAAAAATAAGTTGGAACACCTACTTATTCCTCTTCTTGTTGGTCCATAAGTCTAGGGCTTTGTCTTCATCTAGTAGTGCCATTTCGGTGAAGTTGGTGTTGTGTCGAATAAGATGGTATCGGTCTCTTCCTCACATCGGCGACGTTCTTTCCAGCGGCGTCGTTGAGCCGATTGCCTTGTCTACTTGCCGTTCGTTCAAATCAGTAGACCCTATGTTTCCTATGTCTGGTGGTTGTTGCCTATTTTGGCGTCACCGATAAGTAGGACAGATTGGTGCGGGTACAAGGTTGGTGGCCAGACGTCGACGGATTTGGCGTTCTTCCCCGACAACAGCGGTGGGATGCGTAAGATCTGGATCCAGGTCGGCGTGGGAACATCCTCGGCTGACACGTCACATCGTCAAGTGCCTGTTCTGCAGGTCTGGTCTTCGGCTCACAACGCCTTCAAGGCTATGGCGCTAGCCTGGATTTTGGTTTGTTGGTACTCCGCCTCTTTCCTCAGTGTGCGTCTCAACGAGGCTGACGATCGACGACGGTATCAGATTTGGTTGTTTGCAGGGACTCCAATGAGCTTACTTGTAATAGTCTTTTATGTGGGTTTCTTTCTGTGTCCTGGACACTTGTCATGTCCCGGTATATCTGATAGTTTCCACATATATGTATCGAATTGTACTCCATTTTATTGTTTAATGTAATGTGTGTGGTTCAAAAAGAAGTTTCCTTGTACTCCAAATTCCTAACACAAATGCACATGTCCCCTGCGTCGCTCGGGGCTAGCGACACATGGGAAACCCTCGTCATCGTCAGGACTAGCCCCTTCACCACCGTCCCCGTAACGCCGCCGCTAGAGGGCCGACCGGTGAAGCCGCACCATGCCCAAGGATGTCAGCGGCGGGGCGGTTTGGTCCCCCACCCCCTGGCCCCTTAACTGTCGCGTTCCTCTTACACGTCCGACATGACCTTCCTCGTGGTGATCCTACCTTGACAGCCTCTTTCCACCCCACCCCCCGTGGTGCAACTCACCTCTACTTGTTGTTGTTTGGCGTGGGCGCGTGAGGATCTTGGGTGGAGATGGTCAGGTTGGTCGAGGTTTGGTCTTGCCCCGATGAAGTCCACCCTCTGTTTTTGGAGATGCCTCCTCTGAGCGACAGTGGCGACTTCTGCGTGTGTTTGGTAATGATGGTTTTTCTTGGTAGGTGGTACAAGCTTTGCAGTGGATCCTTATCGACACAGAGTCCATTTTGCATCATGTTTTTATATTGATATTTATTGCATTATGGGCTGTTATTACACGTTATGGTACAATACTTATGCCTTTTCTCTTCTATTTTACAAGGTTTACATGAAGAGGGAGAATGCCGGCAGCTGGAATTCTAGACTGGAAAAGGAGCAAATCTGAGAGACCTATTCTCCAAAAGTCCTAAAAAGTTACGGAGAATTGTTTTGGAATATATAAAAAATATTGGGCAAAACAAATACAAGAGGGGCCCCACCAAGAGGTTACAAGCCTGCCAGGCGCGGCCACCCCCTGGCCACGCCTAGGTGGCTTGTGACCCACCTGGCATGTCTCCGACGCCCATCTTCTGCTTACGAAGGGTTTTGACCTGGAAAAAAAAATCATAAGAGAGCTTTTGAGACGAAGCGCTGCCGTCTCGAGGCGGAACTTGGGCAGAACCAATCTAGAGCTCCAGCGGAGTTGTTCTGTCGGGGAAACTTCCCTCTCGGAGGGGGAAATCGAAGCCATCGTCGTCACCAACGATCCTCTCATGGAGAGGGGGTCAATCTCCATCAACATCTTCACCAACACCATCTCCTCTCCAAACCCTAGTTCATCTCTTGTATCTGATCTTTGTCTCAAACCTCAGATTGGTACATGTGGGTTGCGAGTACTGTTGATTACTCCTTGTAGTTGATGCTAGTTAATTTACTTGGTGGAAGATCATATGTTCAGATCCTTTATGACAATTAATACTCCTCTGATTATGAACATGAACATGCTTTGAGAGTAGTCATGTTTGTTCCTGAGGACATGGGATCAGTCTTGTTATAAGTAATCATGTGAATTTGGTATTAGTTTGATATTTTGATGAGATGTAGGTTGTCTCTCCTCTAGTGGTGTTATGTGAACGTCGACTACATAATACTTCACCATTATTTGGGCCTAGGGGAAGGCATTGGGAAGTAATATGTAGATGATGGGTTGCTAGAGTGACAGAAGATTAAACCCTAGTTTATACCTTGCTTCGTAAGGGGTTGATTTGGATCCATATGTTTCATGCTATCGTTAGATTTATCTTAATTCTTCTTTCGTAGTTACGGATGCTTGCGAGAGAGGTTAATCATAAGTGGGAGGTTTTTCCAAGTAAGGACAGCACCCAAGCACCGGTCCACCCACATATCAAATTATCAAAGTAACGAGCGTGAATCAAATGAGCATGATGAAAACTAGCTTGACGGAAATTCCCATGTGTCCTCGAGAGCGCTTTTTTTATATAAGAGTTTGTCCAGGCTTGTCCTTTGCTACAAAAAGTATAGGGCCACCTTGCTGCACCTTTGCTACACTTGCTACTTGTTACTCGTTACAAATTATCTTATCACAAAACTATCTATTACCGATAATTTCAGTTCTTGTAGAGAATACCTTACTGAAAACGCTTGTCATTTCTTTCTGCTCCTTGTTGGGTTCGACACTCTTACTTATCGAAAGGACTACGATAGATTCCCTATACTTGTGGGTCATCAAGACTCTTTTCTGGCGCCGTTGCCAGGGAGTGAACCGCCTTTGGTAAGTTGAATATGGTAACGAAAATTTATATAGTGTGCTGAAATTTGCTGTCACTTGTTACTATGGAAAGTAATCCTTTCAGGGGTTTGTTCGGGGTATCTCCACCTCGACCGGAAGCACAAAGAGTTGCCCCTCAACCTACTGAACCTACTGAAGATGTTTATTATGAAATTCCTTTGGGTATGATAGAGAAACTGCTGGCTAATTCTTATGCAGCAGATGGAACACTACATCCTGATTTGCATCTGATCTATGTGGATGAAGTTCGTGGATTATTTAAGCTTGCAGGTCTGCCCGAGGATCACATCAAGAAGAAGGTATTTCCTTTATATTTGAAGGAGAAGGCATTGACATGGTATAGGCTATGCGATGATATTGGATCATGGAGCTACAACCGATTGAAAATGGAATTTCATCAGAAGTTCTATCCTATGCATTTAGTTCATCGTGATCGGAGTTATATCTATAATTTTTGGCCTCGTGAAGGAGAAATAATCGCTCAAGCTTTGGGGAGGCTTAAGTCAATGTTATATTCATGCCCCAATCATGACCTGTCGAGAGAAATTATTATTCAGAATTTTGATGCTCGGCTTTCTCGTAATGATAAAGCCATGCTCGATACTTCTTGTACTGGTTCCTATATGAAGAAAGATATTGACTTCAAATGGGATTTATTAGAGAGAATTAAATGCACCTCTGAATATTGGGAACTCGACGAAGGTAAGGAGTCAGGTATAAACCTTAAGTTTGATTGTGTTAAATCCTTCGTAGACACAAACGCTTTTCTTGAATCTAGCACTAAATATGGACTTGACTCTGAGATAGTAGCTTCTTTCTATGAATCTTTTGCTGCTCATGTTGACCTCCCTAAGGAGAAGTGGTTTAAATATCCTCCTCCCAGTGAAGTGAAAGTAGTTTAACCTATTAAAGTTGAAGAAGAAACTATTTTAATTATAATGTTGATCTTGTTATTCCTACTGGTTACATTGTGAAACCATCTTCCCTGTTAGAATAAAGGAACATGCTAAAGCTTCAACTGTGGTTCGTAAGAGCTATGTTAGAACATCTACACCCCCTGAACAAATTAAAGTTGAGCCTAGTATTGCTATGGTTAAAGATCTCTTGGTTGATAATATGATGGGCATGTTATTCAATTGTGTGATCAAGCTGCTAGAAATTCTAGACCTGATGTCAAAGATAAGCATAGACCTATTGTTGGCATGCCTGTTGTTTCTGTTAAAATAGGATATCATTGTTGTAAGAGCACATTTATCCATGTGTGGTTTTGGGTAATTGATGACAATCCCTATGGACTAATGGTTGCCTTGAGTTATATTCGAAGGATTTGTCCGTAGGTACTTCTTGGAGTCCATTTGTTGGTTTCAAGGAGTTTATATGGTGACCAAGGTGGTATTGAAGGTTTATCTAAAGATTGGTCATGTGGAAGTTGAGCTTATTGCAGGCATGTCTTGAAGAAGAAGATTGTTTAAGCATTCATGTTTACCTTCAAGACATCATCTTTATGAAGAGAGAATCTAAGATACAAGGTTGATCAAGACTAAGTCAAAAAGTGAATCAAGTTGATCAATACACAAAGCGTACAAGATGTACTGAGAGGGTTCGAGTGATCCCATGGTGTGGTAAGCATTTTCCATTACACTTTGTGTACTAACCCATGGTCTACGTGAGAGTTCTTTGTGGGGTTAGGTATATTTCCATGGGCTTCCATCAAGAGGCAAATCCCATACATCCCATGGAAGATGACATCAAGTGGAGATCGTCATCAAGGTTGCGATGTGCAAGCTCAAGTGAAGCATCACAGAGAGATCATGCTTGAGGCTAGCCGTTCATTGTGGTGACAATGTACTTTTGAAGATGTGCCGAAGAGTGGCTCACCCATAATGTAGTATGGGGGAGCAATCATCTAGTCTTCATCAAGCCAACGCAATCAAGAAATGTGGTCCATATTGAGGAAGTAAAGATCGTCATCATCTAGCTCAAGTGGACTATGCGCAAGGCTAATGTTTGACCCTCATAGGATTTTCTATTTTACCGGTCTCATGGTGGTAGTTGAGAGACCGGGTTATAGAATCGATTGTCGTACTATCAAGGGGGGCTCTCAAGTGAGTAGCTTGATCGTATCGTTCGTTGAGAGCTCAACCCATTGTATTATTGGCATCATCATCTTTCTTGGTTCTTGGTTGGCTTTTATCTATGTGGGTTCTTGAGCTTGTGGTTATCTTCATGACAAGCTCTAGTATATCGAAAACGGATTTCATATGCTTCGTCTATTGCATTTTCGATGTTGGAGGTTTTACCGCTCTTATTCGAGGAAGGGTTCTCACCATTTTCTTATGGCATTTTTCCATTTGCTTCTTATTGATATTTCAATCAATATTGTGTTATCCCATGTCGTTAGCTTTCCAACAAACTTTGTTTCGTTGAATTCGGAGTTCGTTTGCAAAACTTGTGGCAGTTTTGGTATTCTTAAAAGGTTGTAGCGGTACTACCGTGGCTAGAGCGGATGTAATATTTTACTACCGCTCCGGAGCGGTACTACAACAGCTCCAAGAGCGGTACTACCGCTCTGGACTAAAATCTCATGTTTTGTCCACCGGTGGTTGGCACGGGTGTATTTTTTAGTACCGCTCGCAAGAAGTAGTCCCGCTACCCTTTGCGATAGTACCGCTACCCTTTGCGGTAGTACCGCTATCCCTAGCGGTAGTACCGTGAGGACAAGCGGTAGTACCGCTCCTTGCTATTGTTTTTCACATGGCTACTACCGCCCTAGCGATAGTACCACTCCTTGGAGCGGTAGTACTGCTCTGTGCGGGCTATGAGGATAACGGTTGGATTTTTTTTCCACCTATAAAAGGGGGTCTTCTTCCCCAATGGACCTTATCCTTTGAGCTCGTGTTTGTCCCCCATTGTTTACCTTCTTTGAGGTTGCTATCTCTCAATACCTCCAATGATTCTTGCTCCTTTTTGAGGGAAAAGAGAGAGGAGATCTAGATCCACATTTCCACCAATCACTTTCTCCTCTATGTGAGGGAACCCCTTGGATCTAGATCTTGGAGTTCTTCGTGTTCTTCTTTGTTCTTCCTCTCACTTTCCTCCATAGCATTAGTTGTTGTGGTAGGATTTGGGAGAGGACTTGGGCACTGCGTGTGCCCTTGCCATTGCATTTGGTGCATAGGTTTGAGTTCTCCATGGTGATACACGGAAGTGAAGTTTGAGAAGATTATTACTCTTGGGTGTGTGTGCACCCTAGAGCTTGTTCCTCTTGGGTGCCTTGGCGCCCTAGACGGCTTATGTTGTCTCGAAGCTCAATAATTGTGGTGCAAAGATCCAGGAAAGCGTCGGGGTCTCCAATTAGGTTGTGGAGATTGCCCCAAGCATTTGAGGTCACCTCGGAGACACGGTCCATTGTGGTGAAGCTTCGTGGTGTCGTTGGGAGCCTCCAATTGAGTTGTCGAGATTGCCCCAACCTAGTTTGTACGGGTTCGGTGACCGCCCTCACTTAGTTGTATATCTTGCTTAGCATAAATTTTTGGTGCACATAGGTGAGCCTAGTTGTTTTAGGTTTTGTGCTTAACTAACTAAACGATAGTTTTATTCTGCATTTGTTCAAGCCTAAACCGTAATTATTTTGAAGCGCCTATTCACCCCCCTCTAGGCGACATCCATGTCCTTTCAATTGGTATTAGAGCCAGGTCTCTCATTATTAGGTTTAACAACCTATAGAGTAAGGATGTCGACTAGGGGGTTAGGATTCTCTGACACTCTTAGTTTCAATGGCACAAAGTTTGATGTTTGGGTAATTCGTATGCTTAATCTCTTTAGGGTCATGGACCCAAATTTAGAGCGAATTGTAGATGTGGGTTTTTCTCCTCCAAAGGATTCTCAACACATATCTTTAGAGGATGAGAAAACTCTTATCTCAATGCTCCAGCTTCTAATGTGCTTTTTAATGCTTTGAGCAATGTAGTTATATTTCAACTCATGCCATTCTGGGATGCTCATGAGTTGTGGACAAAGCTTGAAGATAAATATGGTGTTTCCAAGATTTGTAGGGATGATTGTTTTCCCTCCACCTCCGGTCATGTTGTCTTCTCAACTTCATCTACTTCACCTACATGTGGATTACCACAAGGTAATTATATGGTGAGTAGTGGTGATCATTGTAATGATGATAGTGGGCTTATTGTTGATAATTGTTTTTCACTATCTTATTGCAATGCTTCATCTTTGGACTTTAACACCTCGAGCACTTTAAATGTTTCACATTCTTGTGTTGATAGTCCTTGCATATCATGTACAAATTGCTTGACTAAATCTCATGATGATATGCTTGCTATATCTTGTTGCCATGATAAAAATGTTTCTATTTCCTCGATTTGTTGTGCTAACAATGTAGAGGAAAGCCAACACTCCATGGAACAATATGTGGTCTTGAGTGGTGCTTAAAGGGATCCTACATCATCATCTATTGTTTCTCACTTTTGCCTTATGGCTAAGGCTTCAAAGGTATCTCCTACTTTGAATCCCAATATATCTCATGATAATGATGTTGATGATAATGAGGATAATCATGAAGAGTGTGATAATGTTGCTTCCTTAAAAATTAAGGGATAAATGATTTTTAAAGCTCTTCATAAGAATAAACTTGCTCGTTCCAACTTCATGGAAATCATGTCTATTGACATTGAGGGAAAGAAATATATTGAGGAGTTGGAATCTCATCTTGAGGAGCATGAGGCCACCATTGAGAAAATGGAAGGTCATGAGCGTGATTACGCTAATGAGATCGTGGAGCTATCTCAAGCTCTTGAAAATGAACAAACCACCAAGGAATCTCTTGTGGAGACCTTTGCTCTAGAATTATCTAGATTAAAGGAATCCCATGAAAGAACTCTCAAGGTGGCTAATGATTTTAGAACTAAAAATGATAAGCTTGAAGTTGCACATGCTAAACTCCTTGAGGACTTTGAGCACCTCGAAAATGGCTCAAGGGTCATTAAGAGTTCGCTCATTGAACTCACCGAGTCTCATGCTCAACTTGAAGCTTCATATGCTAAAGAGAGTGCCATGTTAGCTTCTACTTGTGTTGTTAATAATGATGCTTGTGCTACTAACTCTATTTCTTGTGAAGCATCCATATTAAAGGAGAATGTTGAGCTAAGGGCTCAACTTGAGTTGCTATATAGCAATAATAGGAAATTGGAAGAAAGTCATGAAAAGCTTTCTAGCTCTCATGGCGATCTTCTAGTATCGCATAATGTGCTAAAGATTGCTCATGAGGCTAGTACTACTAAGGTAACATCTAGTGAGCCTCATGTGGACATTATCACTACATCTAGTAGAAATGATTTATTGCCATGTGCTAGTCCCCGTAGTTCATCTACTCATAATGTTGGTACATCTTGTGATGAATTACTATCCTTGCCTTGTTGCTCTAACGATGAAGTGTATACTTCCTCTAGCACTTGTGTTGATTCTAACCATGTAGAGGAAATCAATGAGCTCAAGGCCCAAGTCACTTCTTTTAAGAATGACTTGGAAAAGAGTCATGAAGGGAAGTCCACACTCAACAATATCTTGAGTGTGCAAAAATTCCCAAATGACAAAGGTGGACTTGGATTCAACTCCAAGAACAAGAAGATGTCCACGAAGTACAAGAAGAAGGGACAAGGACAAGTCAAGAATTCGGCCAAGATTATTTGCTTCAAGTGCAAAATAGAAGGGCACCATGTAAGATCTTGCCATTGAAGAAGAAGGCTCAAAGTATCAAGCAACAAGGGAAGCGGCCACAAGTTTATTCGCATGCTCAACCACAAGTTGAAGAAAGGCCTCTTCCCAAGAAGACCCAAGGCATTGCTCCTCAAGTTGAGAAATCAATTGAGAAGAAAGTAAAGTGTGGATGTTGCTACTTATGTCGTGAGAAGGGTCACTTCGCTTCTTCTTGCATGAAAGGTAACTTATCCAACACAATCATTATTGATGATATCTATTCTCTTGGGAAGTATAATCTTGGCAATGTGTTTGCCAAATGTGTTGGTACTCAAAGTGGTGTTAAGAAAATAACCATTTGGGTAGCCAAGCCTATTGTGACTAACCTCTTAGGACCCAACTTGGCCGGGGACCAACAAGCTCAAACTTGATCAATAGTTGTTGATGGAGGGCATTGGTGACTTGGCTACATCATGAAGAATTAAGGGATCTTCATCATTCATACTATCTCAAGCCAAGTCATTTGGATTATCAAGTTTCTATCTTATATCCAATGCACCTCCTTACGATAACTTGTACTTAAATTGTTTACATTGATAGTTACTTGCCCTTTGCATGTTGCGGTTCGGTACCTTGCATGTGTTTGTATATGTTGTGCTTCCTATTTTCTTATCTTGATAAATCAAGTATGTATGGTTGGTTTCACATCATGTATGTGTGAGTCTTGTGGAGAGCTTTTTTGCATTATGTTTGTATCTTAGTTGGCTCTCTGTGAGAGATTAATGGATTATCCCATTTTGGGGGAGTGATGTGCTTTATGCACTTCACGACCCTAAAAATGTGTGTTCATGAGGAATACCACTTAGTATTGATATTACAAGATTATCTAGCTTCTATTTGGTATGTCTTCTCATGATAAATTCAAATTCTAAATGGTCCATTAATCATATCTTGTTGGATTTCATTTGCCACTTGTTAATAACATTGGGTTACCACATTACGGGGGAGTAATATACTATGTGCATAGTACAAGCCTAAAGAATGTGTACATTTGAGATATTGCCACTTAGACTTGATATTACAATTTATCTTGTTCCTAGGTGGCATGTTAGCTCTACAAGTGTCATTTGCTTATGATTTATGTGTGACGATGATGTTCGATATCTTTGCAATCTACCAATAGGAAATATTTTGAATTACTTCTTGTCCTTTGACAATTGGTATCCTTTTATGTGGTAGAAATTTCTAATCATCTTTGCATTGTATTTTGTTTATCTTTTGTCTTCCTTGCCTCTTGTGGATCTTTCTGAGCGTGTCTAGTGTTTCTATAGATATAGGTAAACTGATGATCCCATCGTGTGTATTTTGTATTCAAATGAAAATTCTATATAATGCACATCTCTTGGGGGAGCTATCATATTTTCTGTAGAACACTCTCTTTATGTGTTCATCATAAAATCTTTTGATCTTCATCAAGTGTGTGTTGGTGGGAGGCAAGCCTTCTCTCTATGGTGCTTTGTGCCATCATGAAAATTTGTGGAGGGTTTGGTTTGTTTGGAACCTAGCTCTCTTTTGGGAACTTGATACCTCTTATTTTCCTTCAATTGGTATCTTGTTTCCTTCTATTTGGCATGTGTCAATGGATATCTCATTCCTTGATGTATCTTTTAGTTGGTATCTGTCAAGTGATATTTTTTTCGTTTGGTATCTTATTTTCACTTGATACCGTATCTTTCGGTATCTTATCAACTGTGCGCTCATTTGCTTCTTGGAAGCCTTGAACATGCATATTTACTACATGTACTTTCATTGGCATGTTCTCTTTCCTTGACCCAATATATAGGGGAAACTCCACTATGACATAAATTGGCTAAAGTGTGCATGAAATTAAATTTCATATCTATATGCACATATTTATGTGGAGTTTTTCCTATGTGTTGTTGGTACTCTAACTCTTTGGTCCCAATAAGTTTTGGTACCACTTTGTTTGTGGTGTTGTTCTAGGAACAATTGGAGATACATTGGACACTCAGTTCACTTACAAGGATGGTTGACACCATGTGCGTATTGGAGCCATACTAGGATGATCGATGAATAATTGTCTACTACATCAATCCAATGCTATCTCGGTAAGAAGTATCTACTTCATGAATAAATTTCTCGCATTCAACCTTTTATAGGTTGCATCATGGCATGAACTTCTTGAGTCCTTCTTGTAGTACTTATTTCCTTTCTCAAAGCGTCTCAACGATGATGTCATATTGCTAGTTGTGATGTCTTTGATGTTCGTGTAGTGGGAGTTCATTTATGTACAATAAGAAAATATTAGGATATGTGATATGCTTTCAAGCAAAGATCTTATTGGTATATTTATGACTTCCTTTTGGATATCTTGTTCGTTCCTTCTTGTAACTATTTCATATGTACATCATTCTTTGTGGATATATCATCATAATTATCCTCTACCTAGAATCTTATACACATGAGATAAGTTACATCTCTAGTTGATGTCCTCTTTTCTTTCACGTCCACCGTTGCATTCTCATTTTATTTCCATGGTGGTTTCGTGAAAGAATTTGTCTTGAGTGTGGATCTTTTATCCTAGCATCTTGATGCACTCTTTGGTGGTG
The DNA here is from genome assembly GCA_022496015.1 of Hordeum marinum. Classification (NCBI taxonomy): domain Eukaryota; kingdom Viridiplantae; phylum Streptophyta; class Magnoliopsida; order Poales; family Poaceae; genus Hordeum; species Hordeum marinum. Next base: position 365,508,199 of record CM039676.1, on the reverse strand, counting down.
AAGATTATTTTCCTCATGCTTGTCTTCACGAGGGTTTTGCCATTTCGATTGGTATCCCTCCTCTTGACAAGGCTATTATTTTCCTATCTTCACTAGGGTTTGTCACAAGCTTTTGGTTTTTAATTTTCCTATTAGTAAGCTTGTGAACCCTTTTGCTAGTGGTTTGTGTGTGGGAAGGATATGGTTTGCACTTTGTGTCTCATTTCATCAAGACTATGTTGATGCTTTATGATCATCCTTATACTAGTCTTCTCAAGTGCTTTTCCATGACTCACACACATCATTTTGGTTGAGCCTATTATTAAGATTGCCTCTTTTACATGTTGCTCAACCATATCTTTAGTGCAAGTACTATGCTCATTGTCTTATCTACTTGCTTGCACTTGGGGCGTGTTTATATTGATTTTGGGGGAGTCATGATCCTATTTTTTGCACTTGTATTCAAATACAAAAAATCTTATTTGTGCAAAAATCATGGGGATCTCCTTTAGTTTCTTTATAAACACTCTTTGGCCCATATCATAATATCTTTTATTCATGTGGTCTGTTAGTCCATGGGATTGATTGTTCCAATTAGTATCTTTTGATTCCTTGCTTCACTCCGGTGTATGTCTTGTGTCATACGATCCTTTTTGCAATCTTTGGGTTCTCAGTATAGTTTGTCTTCCTCCAACTACTTATCATTGGATATGTGTATTTCTTTGCACACGTATTTTGAGATATACAAACTTTTTGGAGGAACACCTATTATATTGGCTTTATAAACTTTCGTCCATTTTGGCAATCGATGCCATGGGGGATAAGTTTAGAGAGTTTAGTTTGGAATGCTTTGTGAGTTTTGCTTTTGTTTCTTAAGCATTTGCATCACACATCCATGCATTGCATTTGTATGTGCTTGGTTGTGCTTATTTCCTTATATAAACTCTCCTGTAAGTGGTTGTCATCAATTACCAAAATGGGGGACATTGTAAGACCACATTTCTCCATGTGTGTTTTTGGGTAATTGATGACAATCCCTATGGACTAATGGTTGCCTTGAGTTATATTCGAAGGATTTGTCTGTAGGTACTTCTTGGAGTCCATATGTTGGTTTCAAGGAGTTTATATGGTGACCAAGGTGGTATTCAAGGATTATCCAAAGATTGGTCATGTGGGAGTTGAGCTTATTGCAAGCATGTCTTGAAAAAGAAGATTGTTTAAGCATTCATGTTTACCTTCAAGACATCATCTTTATGAAGAGAGAATCTAAGATACAAGGTTGATCAAGACTAAGTCAAAAAGTGAATCAAGTTGATCAATACACAAAGCGTACAAGATGTACTGAGAGGGTTCGAGTGATCCCATGGTGTGGTAAGCATTGTCCATTACGCTTTGTGTACTAACCCATGGTCTACGTGAGAGCTATTTGTAGGGTTAGGTATATTTCCATGGGCTTGCATCAAGAGGCAGATCCCATACATCCCATGGAAGATGACATCAAGTGGAGATCGTCATCAAGGTTGCGATGTGCAAGCTCAAGTGAAGCATCATGGAGAGATCATGCTTGAGGCTCGCCATTCATTGTGATGACAATGTAGTTGTGAAGATGTGCCGAAGAGTGGCTCACCCATCGTGGAGTATGGGGGAGCAACCATCTAGTCTTCATCAAGCCAACGCAATCAAGAAAGGTGGTCCATATAGAGGAAGTCAAGATCGTCATCATCTAGCTCAAGTGTACTATGCGCAAGGCTAAGGTTTGACCATCATAGGATTTTCTATTTTACCAGTCTATTGGTGGTAGTTGAGAGACCGGGTTATAAAATCGATTGACGTACTATCAAGGGGGGGCTCTCAAGTGAGTGGCTTGATCGTATCGTTCGTTGAGAGATCAAAGCATTTCATTCTTGGCATCATCATCTTTCTTGGTTCTTGGTTGGCTTTTCTCTATGTGGGTTCTTGAGCTTGTGGTTATCTTCGTGGCAAGCTCTATTATATCGAAAACGGATTTCATATGCTTCATCTATTGCGTTTTCAGTGTTGGAGGTTTTATCGGTCTTATTCGAGGAAGGGTTCTCACCATTTTCTTATGGGCTTTTTCCCATTTGCTTCTTATTGATATTTAAATAAATATTGTGTTAGCCCATGTCGTTAGCTTTCGAACAAACTTTGTTTCATTGAATTCGGAGTCCGTTTGCAAAAGTGTGGCAATTTTGGTGTTCTTAAAAGGCTGCAGCGGTACTACCGCGGCTAGAGCGGATGTAATTTTTTACTACCGCTCCGGAGCGATACTACCGCGGCTCCAAGAGCGGTACTACCGCTCCAGACCAAAATCTCGTGTTTTGTCCACCGGTGGTAGGCACGGATGTATTTTTTTAGTACCGCTCGCAAGCAGTAGTACCGCTACCCTTTGCGATAGTACCGCTATGCCTAGCGGTAGTACTGTGAGGACGAGCGGTAGTACCGCTCCGGCGGTTCTACTGGCCTTTTGCCTCCACGCTGTTGTTTTTCATATGGCTACTACCGCCCTAGCGGTAGTACCGCTCTGTGCGGGCTGTGAGGATAACGGTTGGATTTTTCCCCACCTATAAAAGGGGGTCTTCTTCCCCAATGGACCTTATCCTTTGAGCTCGTGTTTGACCCCCATTGTTGACCTTCTTTGAGCTTGCTATCTCTCAATCCCTCCAATTAATCTTGCTCCCTTTTGAGGGAAAAGAGAGAGGAGATCTAGATCCACATTTCCACCAATCACTTTCTCCTCTATGTGAGGGGAACCCCTTGGATCTAGATCTTGGAGTTCTTCGTGTTCTTTTTTGTTCTTCCTCTCACTTCCTCCATAGCATTAGTTGTTGTGGTGGGATTTGGGAGAGAAGAACTTGGTCACTCCGTGTGCCCTAGCCATGGCATTTGGTGCACAGGTTTGAGTTATCCACGGTGATATGTGGAAGTCAAGTTTGAGAAGCTTATTACTCTTGGGTGTTTGTGCACCCTAGAGCTTGTTGCTCTTGGGTGCCTTGGCGCCCTAGACGGCTTGTGTTGTCTCGGAGCTCAATCATTGTGGTGCAAAGCTCTAGGCAAGCGTCGGGGTCTCCAATTAGGTTGTGGAGATTGCCCCGAGCATTTGAGGTCACCTCGGAGCCACAGTCCATTGTGGCGAAGCTTCATGGTGTCGTTGGGAGCCTCCAATTGAGTTTTGGAGATTGCCCCAACCTAGTTTGTACGGGTTTGATGACCGCCCTCAATGGTCCCTTAGTGGAATCACGACATCTTGCATTGTGCGAGGGCGTGAGGAGATTACGGTGGCCTTAGTGGCATCTTGGGGAGCATTGTGCCTTCACACTACTCCGAACGGAGATTAGCATCCACAAGGGTGTGAACTTCGGGATACATCGTCGTCTCCGCGTGCCTCGGTTATCTCTTACCCGAGCCCCTTCACTTACGCACTTTACTTTGTGATAGCCATATTGTTTCTTGTTATATATCTTGCTATCACTTAGTTGTATATCTTTCTTAGCATAATTTGTTGGTGCACATAGGTGAGCCTAGTTGTTTTAGGTTTTGTTCTTGACTAATTAAACGATAGTTTTATTCCGCATTTGTTCAAGCCTAAACCGTAATTATTTTAAAGCGCCTATTCACCCCCCACCCCTCTAGGCGACATCCACGTCCTTTCAATTGTTATCATGGCTTATGTGATGTGGGTGCCAGTGTGAGTGCAATTCCCTTTATACCTTATACAAAGAAATTATGAATGATATTGCACCAGTTGAGTTAGAGGAAAATGATGTTACAATTAACCTTGCTAATAGAGATACCATAGCACGAGTTGGGATTGTTAAAGATGTTGAAGTCTTGTGTGGGAAAATAAAATATCCTACTGATTTGCTTGTCCTTGGTTCTATTGGAAATATGCCCTACAGGCAATAAATAAAGTGTTTATTATTATATTTCCTTGTTCATGATAATCATTTATTATCCATGCTATAATTGTGTTGATTGGAAACTAAATACATGTGTGGGCATATAGACAAACACTGTATCCATAGTATGCCTCTACCAGGCTAGCTCATTGATCAAAGATGGTTTAGGTTTACTGTCCATGTACATGAGATGTCATTTGATATCGGGATCACATCATTATGAGAATGATGTGATGGACAAGACCCAAACTATAAACGTAGCATATGATCGTATCAGTTTGTTTCTACAGTTTTTTTGCATGTCAAGTATATGTTCCTATGACCATGAGATCATGCAACTCACTTACACCGGAGGAGTGCCTTGTGTGTATCAAACGTCGCAACATAACTGGGTGACTATAAAGGTACTCTACAGGTATCTCCGAAGGTGTCTGTTGAGTTGGCATGGATCAATACTGGGATTTGTTACTCCGTGTGATGGAGAAGTATCTCAAGGCCCACTCGGTAATACAACATCACAACAAGCCTTGCAAGCAATGTGACTAAGTGTTAGTCGTGGGATCTTGTATTATGGAACGAGTAAAGAGACTTGCCGGTAACGAGGTTGAACTAGGTATAGAGATACCGACGATCGAATCTCGGGCAAGTAACATACCGAAGGACAAAGGGAACATCATACGGGATTAACTGAATCCTTGACATAATGGTTTGACCGATAGAGATATTCGTAGAACATGTAGGAACCAATATGGGAATCCATGTCCCTCTATTGGTTATTGACACTAGAGGTGTCTCGGTCATGTGTACATGGTTCTCGAACCCGCAGGGTCTGCACACTTAAGGTTTGGTGACGTTTCGATATAGACGAGTTATGTGTGTTGGTGACCGTAGGTTGTTCGGAGTCTCGGATGAGATACCAGACATGACGAGGAGCTCCGGAATGGTCCGGAGATGAAGATTCATATATAGGAAGTTCCATGTTGGTTATCGGGAAAAGTTTGGGCGTCACCGGTAACGTACCGGGGGTGTCGGGAGGGTCCTGGGGGTCCATCGAAAGGGGACACCAGCCCCAAAGCCCTACATGGGCTGTGAGAGAGGGCACACCAGCCCCTGGTGGGCTGGACGCCCCTCCCACTAAGACCCATGCAGCAAGGGGGTTGGTGGGAGGGCCAACCCTAGGGTTGGCGCCACCTAACTTGAGTGGCAAGCCACCCTAGGGCGCCTCCACCCTTGCTCGCCGCCCCAAGGGGGAAACCCTAGGGGTTTGGCGCACCACCCCTCCTCCTATATATATATATATGTGAGAGGGAGGAGGGCAGCCGGACCCTAATCCATGGTGCAACCCTCCCTCCCTCTCTGATAGCCTCTCCTCTAGTAGATTGGTTCGGCGCCGCTTAGTGAAGCTCTGCCGGATCAGCTCCACCACCACCGCCGCCATGCCATCGTGCTGTCGGCGAACCCATATACCTCTCCTCTCCCTCTTGCTGGATCAAGACGGTGGAGATCTTCCTCGATCTGCACGTGTGCTAAACATGGAGGTGTCGTCCGTTTGGTACTTGATCGGGAGTTTGTGGGACGGCTTGCGATTTGGATCGCAGAGACATACCACTACATCAACCGCATTCTTTAACGCTTCCGCTTAGCGATCTACAAGGGTACGTAGATCCAATATATCCTCTCATAGATGCTCATCTCCTAGATTGATCTTGGTGAAGCGTAGGAAATTTTTTGTTTCCCATGCAATGTTCCCCAACAGTTGTATCATGAGCTAGGTCTATGCATAGATGAGATATTGAGTAGAACACAAAGAGTTTGTGGGCGTTGATATTCAGATATCTTCCTTCCTTAGTCTTTCATTGGTTCAGCGGTATTGTGGGATGAAGCATCTCGGACCGACTTTACTCGTGCGCTTACGAGAGACCGTGTTCCATCGACTGACATGTGACTTCGTCGCATAAAGATGGCTGGCAGGTGTCTGTCTCTCCTACTTTAGTTGGATCGGATTTGATTAAGGCGATCCTTGTAGAAGGTTGACAAGCAATCTTCATATCACTGTTGTGGTTTTGCGTAGGTAAGAATCGTTCTTGCTAGATACCCATAGCATCCACGTAAAACATGAACAACAATTAGAGGATGTCTAACTTGTTTTTGTAGGGTATGTTGTGATGTGATAAGGCCAATTACATGATGTGATATATGTGATGTATGAGATGATCATGTTTTTTATAGAATATCATGACTTGCATGTCGATGAGTATGGCAACCGGTAGGAGCCATAGGGTTATCTTTGATTATTGTATGACCTGCGTGTCAATCTTTAAGCGCTATGTAATGTTGTACTTTATTGCTAAATGGTAGCAATAGTAGTATGAGCATGGTGGGCACGACAACCCCGATGATAACACAATGATGGAGATTAGGATGATGGAGATCATGGTGTCATGCCGGTGCTTTGGAGATGGAGATCAAAAGCACAAGTTCATGGCCATATCATGTCACTTATGATTTGCATGTGATGTCAATCTTTTTATGCACCTTGTTTTTCTTACGACGACGGTAGCATTATAAGGTGATCCCTCACTTAAATTTCAAGATGAACTGTGTTCTCCCCGAGTGTGCACCATTGCGAAAGTTCGTCATGTCGAGACACCACGTGATGATCGGGTGTGATAGACTCTATGTTCGCATACAATGGGTGTAAGCCAGTGTTGCACATGCAGAACACTCGGGTTAAACTTGAAGAGCCTAGCATGTATAGACATGGCCTCGGAACACAAGAGACCGAAAGGTCAAGCATGAGTCATATAGTAGATATGATCAACATGATGATGTTCACCATTGAAACCACCTTAACTCACGTGATGATCGGACTTGAGTTGGTGAATATGGATCATGTATTACTCAGATGGCCTGAGGGATGTCAATTTGAGTCAAAGCTTTAATAATTTGATTAACTAAACTCATTATCATGAACAACAGTCTTAGTAACCTTTGCTTATTTATGTTGTAGATCAATGGCTCGTGCAGTAGCACCCCTGAATTTTAATGCGTTCCTAGAGAAAGCTAATTTGAAAGATGATGGACGTAACTTTGTGGACTGGGCCCATAATCTGAGGATTATCCTCACGGGTTCCTAGAAGGCATATGTCCTTGATGCACCGCTTGGTAACCAACCCGCAGACATGTCGTCCGAAGATGTTAAGAACGCTTGGGAGGCACGTTCTGGAGATTACTCAATAGTTCAATGTGCAATTTTGTATGGCTTAGAATCGGGACTTCAAAGACGTTTTGAACGTCATGAAGCATATGAGATGTTCTAGGAGTTAGAGTTTATCTTTAAGAAGAATGCCCGAATCAAGAGGTATGAGACCTCCGATAAGTTCTATGCTTGCAAGATGGAGGAGAACGGGTCTATCAATGAACATATACTCAGAATGTTTGGTATTCAACCCGTCTGGCAGAGTTAGGGATGCCCCTTCCACCAGAAGTGATCACTGAAAGAGTTCTTCAATCATTGCCACCTAGCTAAAAGAGCTTCATGATGAACTATAACATGCACAAGATGACCAAGTCAGTCGCCGAGCTGTTTGCGATGCTGAAAGTCGCTGAGTCTGAAATCCAGAAAGAACATCAAGTGTTGATGGTCAATAAAAACCACTAGTGTCAAGAAGAATGGCAAGGGCAAGAAGGGTAACTCCAAGAAGAGTGGCAAAACAGATGCCCTCCCGTGAAGTAACCCAAGGCTGGACCCATGCCAGAAACTGAGTGCTTTCATTGCAATGGAACTGGTCACTGGAAACAGAACTACCCCAAGTATCTGGCTGACAAGAAGACGACCAACAACAAACAAGGTATATATGATATACATGTTATTGATGTGTACCTTAATAGCTCTCGTTGTAGTGCCTAAGTATTTGATACCGGTTCGGTTGCCCACATTTGCAACTCAAAGCAGGACCTACGGAATAGACGGAGGCTGGCTAAGGATGAAGTGACGATGCATGTGGGAAATGGTTCCAAAGTTGATGTGATCGCCGTCGGCACGCTCGCTCTTCGACTACCATCGGGATTAGTGATGAACCTGAATAATTGTTATTTAGTGTTTGCGTTAAGCATGAACATTATATCTAGATCTTGTTTATTGTGAGACGGTTACACATTTAAATCCGAGAATAATGGTTGTTCTATTTATATGAGTAATATCTTTTATGGGCATGCACCAAATGTGAGGGGTTTATTCTTATTGAATCTCGATAGTGATGATACACATGTTCATAGCATTGATTCCAAAAGATGTAGAGTTGATAATGATAGTACCACTTTCTTGTGGCACTCCCGTTTGGGTCATCTTGGTGTAAAACGCATGAGGAAGCTTCATGCTAATGGACTTTTCGAGTCACTTGATTTTGAATCACTTGAAACATAAGAACCATGCCTCATGGGCAAGATGACTAAAACGCCGTTCTCTGGAACAATGGAACTGGTGAATGATTTGTTGGAAATCATACATACTGATGTGTGCGGTCCAATGAACATTGAGGCGCACGGTGGATACCATTATTATCTCACCTTTACTGATGATTTGAGTAGATATGGGTATATTTACTTAATGAAACAGAAGTCTTAAATATTTCAAAAGTTCAAACAATTTCAGAGTGAAGTTGAGAATCATTGTAACAAGAAGATTAAATTCCTAAGATCTGATCGAGGAGGAGAATATCTGAGTTTTGAGTTTGGCACTCACTTAAGACAGTTTGGAATTGTTTCACAATTGACACCGCCTAAAACACCACAGCGTAATGGTGTGTCCGAACATCGTAATCGAACCTTATTAGATATGGTGCGTTCTATGATGTCTCTTGCCGAATTGCCACTATCGTTTTGGGGTTATGCATTAGAGACAACTGCATTCACTTTAAATAGGGCACCATCAAAATCCATTGAGACGACGCCATATGAACTGTGGTTTGGCAAGAAGCCAAAGTTGTCGTTTCTTAAAGTTTGGGGATGTGATGCTTATGTCAAAAAGCTTCAGCCTGAAAAGCTGGAACCCACAGCGGAGAAATGCGTCTTCATAGGATACCCGAAAGAGACAGTTGGGTATGCCTTTTATCTCAGATCCGAAGGCAAAGTGTTTGTCGCAAAGAACGGAACATTTCTTGAGAAAGAGTTTCTCTTGAAAGAATTGAGTGGGAGGAAAGTAGAACTTGATGAGGTTGTTGAACCTTCACTTCAACCAGAGAGTAGCGCAACGCAGAAAGTTGTTTCTGTGGAGCCAACAATGGTTGAAGAGGAAGTAAATGATGATGATCATGGAACTTCGTAATAATTTGCTACTGAACCTCATAGGTCCACAAGGATGCGTACTGCTCCTGAGTGGTACGGCAACCCTGTCTTGGAGGTCATGTTGTTAGACATCAATGAACCTACTGTTGGGGAACGTCGCATGGGAAACAAAAATTTTCCTACGCACACGCAAACCTATCCATGGTGATGAGCATCTACGAGAGGGAGAGTGGATCTACGTACCCTTGTAGATCGCTAAGCGGGAAGCGTTAAGAAACGCGGTTGGTGTAGTCGAACATCTTCGCGATCCAAATCGCCGAGCGTCCCGCGATCTCATCACGATCCGTCCCGCGATCCAATCACGATCCGTCCCGTGAACTCATCACGATCCGTCTCGTGATCTCATCACGATCCGTCTCACAATCTTGATAACGATCTGTCCCGCGAACTCATCACGATCCATTCCGCGATCTCATCACGAACCGTCTTGCGATCTCGATCACGGTCCTTCCGATCTAGCGCCGAACGGACGGCACCTCCGCGTTCAGCACACGTGCAGCTTGATGACGATCTCCACCGTCTTGATCCAGCAAGAGGAGGTGGAGAGGAGAGAGAGTTCACCGGCAGCATGACGGCGCTCCGGTGATGGTGGTGGAGTGATTCCGGCAGGGCTTCGCCTAAGCGCTGCGGAAAACCGATCTAGAGGAGAAACTGTGCACCGGTGAAACGGGTAGCACGTGGCCGGAAATTCTGTCCAAAAACCACCCAATCCACTAGTATATATAGGAGGAGAGGAGAGGAGAGGCAGCCAAGGCCTTTGGGTCGGCCGAAATAGGAGGTGGGAAGAAATCCTACTTCACCTCCAATCCTAGTTGGAGTAGGATTGCCTCCTATTGGCTGATTTTCCACTTTTTGCTTTAGGACTTTCTCTCCTGCGCCATGGGCCTTTGTGGCTGTTTTCCCAGCCCACTAAGGGCTGGTTATTATTCTCCCACAGCCCATTGACCTCTTGGGGTCGAAGTACCCCTCCCGGAGGTCTCCCGGTACACTACCGGCACTCCCGGTACACTCCCGGCACACCCGGTACACTACCGATGAGCCCGAAACTTTTCCGGAAACCAAACTGGGACTTCCTATATATGAATCTTTACCTCCGGACCATTCCGGAGCTCCTCGTGACGTCCGGGATCTCATACGGGACTCCAAACAAACTTCGGTCACCACCATACATAACTCTACACTACCGAAACGTCACCGAACCTTAAGTGTGCAGACCCTGCGGGTTCGAGAACTATGTAGACATGACCGAGACACCTCTACGGTCAATAACCAATGGCGGGACCTGGACGTCCACATTGGTTCCTACATATTCTACGAAGATCTTTATCGGTCGAACCTCTATGTCAAGGATTCAGTTAATCCCGTATAACGTTCCCTTTGTTCTTCTGTATGTTACTTGCCCGAGATTCGATCGTCAGTATCTCCATACCTAATTCAACCTCGTTACTGGCAAGTCTCTTTACTCGTTCCGTAATGCAAGATCCCATGACTAACACTTAGCCACATTGCTTGCAAGGCTTGTTGTGATGTTGTATTACCGAGTGGGCCCTGAGATACCTCTCCGTCACACGGAGTAACAAATCCCAGTCTCGATCCATGCCAACTCAACAAACACCATCGGAGATACCTGTAGAGCACCTTTATAGTCACCCAGTTACGTTGCGACGTTTGATACACACAAGGCACTCCTCCGATATCCGTGAGTTGCATGATCTCATGGTCATAGGAACATATACTTGACATGCAGAAAACAGTAGCAATAAACTGACACGATCATATGCTATGTTTGTAGTTTGGGTCTTATCCATCACATCATTCTCCTAATGATGTGATCCCGTTATCAAATGACATCTCATGTCCATGGCTAGGAAACCTTAACCATCCTTTGATCAACGAGCTAGTCCATTAGAGGCATACTAGGGACATGGTTTTGTCTATGTATCCACACATGCATTTAAGTCTCCGATCAATACAATTATAGCATGGATAATAAACGATTATCATGAACAAGGAAATATGATAATAACTAATTTATTATTGCCTCTAGGGCATATTTCCAACAGTCTCCCACTTGCACTAGAGTCAATAATCTAGTTCACATCACCATGTGATTCGCATTGTTATGAATCTAACACCCAATGAGTTCTGGGGCTCGATCATGCTTTGCATGTGAGAGAGGTCTTATAATCAACGGGTCTGCGATATTCAGATCCGTGCGTACTTTGCATATCTCTATGTCAAACCGTAAACACTGCTACCACACTCCACTTGGTACTATTTCCAAATGGCTGCTCCACTATACGTATCCAGATTGCTACTACTAGTCATCCGGATAGGTGTTAAAGCTTGCATCGACGTAACTCTTTACGACGAACTCTTTATCACCTTCATAATCAAGAAACATTTCCTTAGTCCTCTGGTTACTCAGGATAATTCCGACCGCTGTCCAGTGATCCACTCCTGGACCACTCTTGTACCCCTTGACAGACTCATGGCAAGGCACACATAGGTGCGGTACACAACATGGCATAATATAGAGCCTATGGCTAAGGCATAGGGGACGACGTTCGTCCTTTCTCTTTCTTTTGCCGTTGTCGAGCTTTGAGTCTCACTCAACTTCACACCTTACAAATCAGACGAGAACTATTTCTCTGCCTGATCCATTTTGAACTCTTTCAAAATCTTGTCAAGGTATGCACTCATTGAAAGTCTCATCAAGCATCTTGATCTATCTCTATAGATTTTGATGCTCAACAATTAGGTAGCTTTATCCAGGTCTTCCTTTGAAAATCACTTTCCAAATAACCGTTTTATGCTTTCCAGAAACTCTACATTATTTCTGAACAACAATATGTCATCCACATATACTTATCAGAAATTCTATAGTGCTCCCACTCACTTTATTGCAAATACAAGTTTCTCATAAACTTTGTATAAACATCAAAACTTTGATCACCTCATCAAAGCGTATATTCCAACTCCGAGATGCTTGCTTCAGTCCATGGAAGGATCACCGAAGCTTGCACACCTTTTAGCATCCTTAGGCCTGACAAAACCTTCTGGTTGTATCACATACAACCTTTCCTCAAGTAAACCATTAAGGAAACGATGTTTTGACATCCATGTGCCAGATTTCATAATTGAAAACACAGCAACTGCTAACATAATTCCAACAGACTTTAGCACCACTACGAGTGAGAAAGTCTCATCGTAGTCAACTCCTTGAACTTGTCACAAACATCTTTGCAACAAGTCGAGCTTTACAAATAGTGACATTCACCATCAGTGTCTGTCTTCATTTTAAAGATACATTTGTACTCAACGACCTGCCGTCGAACGAGCAAGTCTACCAAAGTCTACACTTGGTTTTCATACATGGATCCCATCTCGGATTTCATGGCCTCCAACCATTTGTCGGAATCCGGGCCCATCATCGCTTCTCCATACTCGTAGGTTCATCGTTGTCCAACAACATGACCTCCAAGACAGAGTTGTCGTACCACTCAGGAGCAGTACACATCCTTGTCGACCTACGAAGTTCGATAGTAACTTGATCCTGAAGCTTCATGATCATCATCATTAACTTACTCTTCAACTAACATAGGCTTCACAGAAACATCTTTCTGCGCTGCGCTACTCTCTGGTTGAACAAAGGTTTAACAACCTCATCAAGTTCTATCTTCCTCCCACTCAATTCTTTCGAGAGAAACATTTCCTCGGGAAAGGATCCGTTTAAGCAACAAACACTTTGCACTAGGATCTGAGATTGAAGGTTCACCCAACTGATCTTAGGGTATTCTATGAAGATGCATTTGTCCGCCTTGGGTTCGACCTCATTAGGTGAAAACATTTTCCACACAAGTGTCACGTCCCAAAATATTAAGAAATGACAGCTTAGGTTTCTATCAAACCATAATTCACGCGGTGTCATCTCAACGGATTTAGATGGTGCCCTTTTTAAAGTGAATGTAGTTGTCTCTAATGCATAACCCCAAAATTATAGTAGTAAAACGACAAGAGACATCATAGCACGCACCATGTCCAATAGAGCATAACTATGATGTTCGGACACACCATCACACTATGGTGTTCCAAGTGGCGTTTAGTTGTGAAACAACTTTCACATTTGTCTTTAAGTTGTATGCCAAACTCGTGACTCAGATATTCACCTCCACGATCATATCGCAGTCATTTTTATCTTCTTGTCACGATGATCTTTAAACTTCACTCTGAATTTGCTTGAACCTTTCAAACGATTCAGACTTGTGTTTCATTAAGTAAATATACACTATATCTACTCAAATCATCAGTGAAGGTAAGAAAATAACGATATCCACTGCACACTACAAGACTCACTAGATTGCATACATCAACATGTATCATTTCCAATGAATCACTTGCCCGCTCCATCCAACGGGGTCCTTTAGTCATCTTGCCCAAGAGGCATGGTTCGCATGTCTCAACCGATTCGAAATCGAATGAGTCCAAATATCCATCACCATGGAGTTTCTTCATGCACTTTATACCAATATGACATTTTGCGGCAGTGCCACAAGTATGTGGTACTATCATTATTTCACTTTGTATCTTTTGACATCAATGTTATGAACATGTGTACTACTACGATCAAGATTTCAACAAACCATTCTCACTGGGTGCATGACCATTGAAGGTATTATTCATGTAAACAGAATAACCATTATTCTCTAACTTAAATGAATAACCGTATTGCAATAAACATGATCTAATCATGTTCATGCTCAACGCAAAACACCAAATAACATTTATTTAGGTTCGTCCCTAATCCTAAAGGTAGAGAGAGCGTGCGATGTTGATCACATCAACCTTGGAAACACTTCCAACACATATCGGCACCTCACCCTTAGCTAGTTCTCCGTTTATTCCGTAGCTTTTATTTCGAGTTACTAACATTTAGCAACCGAACCGGTATCCAATACCCAGGTGCTACTAAGAGTACTAGCAAGGTACACATTAATAACTCGTATATCAAATATACTTCTGTCGATGTTGCCAGCCTTCTTATCTACCAAGTATGTAGGGTTGTTCCGCTTCAGCGACCTCTCACCTCATAATAGAAGCACTTAGTCTCGGGTTTGAGTTCAACTTTGGGTTGCTTCACTGGAGCAGCAACTGACTTGCTATCCATGAAGTTTCCCTCCTTGCTCTTGCCCTTTCAAAACTAGTGGTTTGATTAACCATCAACACTTGACGCTCCTTCTTTATTTCTACCTTCGCGGTGTCAAACATCGCGAACAGCTCATGGATCAATACTTCTATCCCTGGTGTATTATAGTTCATCACTAAGTTCTAGTAGCTTTAGTGACAGTGACTTGGAGAACTATATCAATCACTATCTTATCTGGAAGATCAACTCCCACTTGATTCAAGCGATTGTAGTACCCAGACAATCTGAGTACATGCTCAACGATTGAGCTATTCTCCTTCATCTTACAGGCAAAGAATCTTGTTGGAGATCTCATATCTCGCAACATAGGCACGAGCCTGAGATCACAATCTCTGCTCCTAGAACATCTCATATGTTCCGTGTCGTTCAAAACGTTTCGGAGCCTCAATTCTAAGCCGTAATGCATGACACACTAAACTATCAAGTAGTCATCGAAACGTGCCTGTCAGATGTTCACAACATCTATAGACGATGCTAGAGGGGGTGGCGCACCGAGCGGTGCATTAAGGACATAAGCCTTCTGTGCAGCAATGAGGACAATCCTCAGATCACGGACCCAGTCCGCAATATTGCTACCAACATCTTTCAACTCTATTTCTCTAGAAACATATACAAATTTAAGGGAGCTACAGCGCGAGCTAGTAATCTACAACATAATTTGCAAAGACACTTTGACTATGTTCATGATAATGAGTTCAATTAATCATATTACTTAAGAACTCCCACTCAAATTGACATCCCTCCGATCATTCGAGTGATACATGATCCAAATTCACCAACTCAAGTCCGATCATCACGTGAGTTGAGGTGGCTGCAATGGTGAACATCATCATGTTGATCATATCTACTATATGACTCATGTTCGACCTTTCGGTCTCTTGTGTTCCGAGGCCATGTCTGTACATGCTAGGCTCGTCAAGTTTAACCCGAGTGTTCTGCATGTGCAACACTGGCTTGCACCCGTTGTATGTGAACGTAGAGTCTATCACACCCGATCATCACGTGGTGTCTCAACACGACGAACTTTCGCAACGGTGCACACTCGGGGAGAACACAATTTATCTTGAAATTAAGTGAGGGATCACCTTATAATGCTACCGCCGTCCTAAGGAAAACAAGGTGCATAAAAAGGATTAACATCACATGCAAATCATAAGTGACATGATATGGCCATGAACTTGTGCTTTTGATCTCCATCTAGAAAGCACCGGCATGATCTCCATCGTCACCGGCACGACACCATGATCTCCATCATCTTGATCTCCATCAACGTGTCGCCATCGGGGTTGTCACGCCCTACATGCTTCTACTACTATTGCTACCGTAGCGATAAAGTAAAGCATTACATAGCGCTTAATGATTGACACGCAGGTCATACAATAATTAAAGACAACCCTATGGCTCCTGCCGGTTGCCGTATTCAACGACATGCAAGTCATGAAATTCTATACATCACATGATCATCTCATACATCACATATATCTCATCATGTAATTGGCCATATCACATCACAACATACCCTGCAAAAACAAGTTAGACGTCCTCTAATTGTTGTTGCATGTTTTACGTGGCTGCTACGGGTATCTAGCAAGAACGATTCTCACCTACGCATAAACCACAACGGTGATACATAGATTGCTTTTCAACCTTCTCAAGGACCGCCTTTGTCGAATCCGATCCAACTAAAGTGAGAGAAACTGTCACCCGCAAGCCATCTAGGCAACAAGTTGCGTCGAGGGAACCGGTCTCTCGTAAGCGTACGAGTAATGTTGGTCCGGGCCGCTTCATCTCACAATGCCGATGAACCAAAATACGACCAAGGTAGGAAGCAATCTAAGCATCAACGCCCACAAACCTTTTATGTTCTACTCGAGATCTCATCGAACCATCAACCTAGCTCTGATACCACTGTTGGGGAACGTCGCATGGGAAACAAAAAATTTCCTACGCACACGCAAACCTATCCATGGTGATGAGCATCTACGAGAGGGAGAGTGGATCTACGTACCCTTGTAGATCGCTAAGCGGGAAGCGTTAAGAAACGCGGTTGGTGTAGTCGAACATCTTCGCGATCCAAATCGCCGAGCGTCCCGCGATCTCATCACGATCCGTCCCGCGATCCAATCACGATCCGTCCCGTGAACTCATCACGATCCGTCCCGCGATCTCATCACGATCCGTCTCACGATCTTGATCACGATCTGTCCCGCGAACTCATCACGATCCGTTCCGCGATCTCATCACGAACCGTCTTGCGATCTCGATGACGGTCCTTCCGATCTAGCGCCGAACGGACGGCACCTCCGCGTTCAGCACACATGCAGCTCGATGACGATCTCCACCGTCTTGATCCAGCAAGAGGAGGTGGAGAGGAGAGAGAGTTCACCGGCAGCATGACGGCGCTCCGGTGATGGTGGTGGAGTGATTCCGGCAGGGCTTCGCCTAAGCGCTGCGGAAAACCGATCTAGAGGAGAAACTGTGCACCGGTGAAACGGGTAGCACGTGGCCGGAAATTCCGTCCAAAAACCACCCAATCCACTAGTATATATAGGAGGAGAGGATAGGAGAGGCAGCCAAGGCCTTTATGTCGGCCGAAATAGGAGGTGGGAAGAAATCCTACTTCACCTCCAATCCTAGTTGGAGTAGGATTGCCTCCTATTGGCTGATTTTCCACTTTTTGCTTTAGGACTTTCTCTCCTGCGCCATGGGCCTTTGTGGCTGTTTTCCCAGCCCACTAAGGGCTGGTTATTATTATCCCACAGCCCATGGACCTCTTGGGGTCTAAGTACCCCTCCCGGAGGTCTCCCGGTACACTACCGGCACTCCCGGTACACTACCGGCACTCCCGGTACACTACCGATGAGCCCGAAACTTTTCCGGAAACCAAACTGGGACTTCCTATATATGAATCTTTACCTCCGGACCATTCCGGAGCTCCTCGTGACGTCCGGGATCTCATCCAGGACTCCGAACAAACTTCGGTCACCACCATACATAACTCTACACTACCGAAACGTCACCGAACCTTAAGTGTGCAGACCCTGCGGGTTCGAGAACTATGTAGACATGACCGAGACACCTCTACGGTCAATAACCAATGGCGGGACCTGGACGTCCACATTGGTTCCTACATATTCTACGAAGATCTTTATCGGTTGAACCTCTATGTCAAGGATTCAGTTAATCCCGTATAACGTTCCCTTTGTTCTTCGGTATGTTACTTGCCCGAGATTCGATCGTCAGTATCTCCATACCTAATTCAACCTCGTTACTGGCAAGTCTCTTTACTCGTTCCGTAATGCAAGATCCCATGACTAACACTTAGCCACATTGCTTGCAAGGCTTGTTGTGATGTTGTATTACCGAGTGGGCCCTGAGATACCTCTCCGTCACACGGAGTAACAAATCCCAGTCTCGATCCATGCCAACTCAAGAAACACCATCGGAGATACCTGCAGAGCACCTTTATAGTCACCCAGTTACGTTGCGACGTTTGATACACACAAGGCACTCCTCCGATATCCGTGAGTTGCATGATCTCATGGTCATAGGAACATATACTTGACATGCAGAAAACATTAGCAATAAACTGACACGATCATATGCTATGTTTGTAGTTTGGGTCTTATCCATCACATCATTCTCCTAATGAAGTGATCCCATTATCAAATGACATCTCATGTCCATGGCTAGGAAACCTTAACCATCCTTTGATCAACGAGCTAGTCCATTAGAGGCATACTAGGGACATGGTTTTGTCTATGTATCCACACATGCATTTAAGTCTCCGATCAATACAATTATAGCATGGATAATAAACGATTATCATGAACAAGGAAATATGATAATAACTAATTTATTATTGCCCCTAGGGCATATTTCCAACACCTACGAGCTATGGCGGAGCGACGATGGGCCCGGATTCCGAGAAATGGTTAGAGGCCATGAAATCCGAGATGGGATCCATGTATGAAAACAAATTGTGGACTTCGGAAGTATTACCTGAAGGGCGAAAGGCCATTCAGAATAAATGGATCTTCAAGAGGAAGACGGACGCGGACGGTATTGTCACTGTCTATAAAGCTCGACTTCTGGCAAAGGGTTTTTCACAAGTTCAAGGAGTTGACTATGATGATACCTTCTCACCCGTAGCGATGCTTAAGTCCGGCAAAATTTGTAGCGACCCGACTAAAAATAAGTCAAGCCTCTGTGTGTTTGTGTCATCCCTGGATCAGTATGCTGGCACACACAGTACATCAATGTATATATCAAAGTGCAATCACATGTAAATAACGCAAAATTGATATATATACCTCTTGAATCACAACGGAAATAGTCAACGGGAGTGGAGTCGCAATAAATACCAACGGCGGGTTGAGTGCAGACCGTAACCCTGAATCGTACTCTTACTCATCGTAGAAAAGTATCTACAACATAAGACGTTGCAACCGTGCAGGTCAGTACATTGAATGTACCAGCAAGATCACCATGGAAAGAATGATAAAGGCTATTCTATATGCAAAAGGCTTTGCGGCTCTGTGTCTGAGTTTTTGCAGAATAACTTGTTTTATTTTCCCTACAACATAGGAGTGAAACGGAAATCACTACAAACAGTTGGTTGTTAATGAGATGGTTCCACCAACCAATTCTCATGTCCCAAAAAATATTAATAGACCCACTCATCATAAAATTTATTAATTGTGTTGAGAATGGCTGATATATCATCTCTGGTGCTCATGTTGTCTGTAATCGGGGACATGGCTAATCGATTAGTTTAACACTCCACAAAGGTTTGTACAATTTACCCGCAAGAATCGATCCCTCCCGTTATGTCCTCACACTGCCTGGTGTTTGAGAATGGGACGACCGAAACATGGTCTTCCATAGTGATCCTCCGATAGAAAGTCAGTGCCCATCCAAATCCTACCGTTCTTCTACATCTCGTAGCAACTGACCTACCGGAGTCACCACCAGGGTCAACCAAGCCATAGCCCATATTGACTTGTGGTTGCACACGTAAGCTTTCCGGCCTTGAAGTATCCATCCATCTCTTTGAGCCTGGGTGGCATTCCATTCGGATGATCACAGGTAGATACCAGGATTCCCGGGCATAACCATGATAGATATCAGGCTGTCAAAATGCATGTCCAATCCACCTAGAGGTATTTTGAGTCCTTGAAGTCTTGAAGTCTTGATCATCATACAGGTCTTGAAATAATTAATTAACCTCACAACACTCCTAAAACTCACAACTAGACCCATCTACTAAAGCATAGCAATTGGAAGTAACGTCCCTTCCCGGGCAAGTGGTAATAGGATGTTGGGTTTCTCCTACCTCATGATACTACTACAAGTTCAAGCTCAATATCCTACTGGATATAGATGGAAAGATTGATTCTAATGCAAATAAAACATAGGTAATGTAAAATGATCAAAATGAACTTGCATGTACTGTTGATGAAGAATAATATCGCTCTCAGAAATAAATTGATAGAACTATTCGTCACTCTCCGACGAAATCTATATAGCCAAGCATTGCATTCACATAAGCATTCACTCTAGCAAACAATACTAACAAACGAAAAGCAACACGGAACTAAAAGCACCAAGGTTGTGATGAAGGAAATACTTAAGAAAAAAGTTAAAACAACAAAACTTCGTCAAACCAACCAAAGTAGTTTTCATTACGAATAATCCTATTTTTCATGACAACAAGACAAACCAAGGTAAAATCTAACAAAAGTATTTTAGTAAATATTTTACTAGCAAAAAGATTTACTTTTGCAGAACAACTTAAGAACTAATAAAAAGCTTTTATCAAACTCATCTTATGACATCAACAATGTTAACCTTCAATTAAACCACAAACAATTTCAACTTTTAATACAAATTTATTCTGGTCTAAAATATGGTTAACAAATATAAAACTACAAAACAACTTATAGAAAATATTTTCAAAAAAGAAATTTAGCATTGAAATCAATTTCAAGTTATGACTTAAATAGAATTGATTTCATGCAAGCAAAAATAATAATTCTTGAAATACTAATGTTAAATAACACAAAAAAAGTAAAAATTGTCAACTAAAACAAAAGAAAACACATTAAAAACAATTAAAACAAAAGAAATAAAAATAAACCTAAAAAGAACTAAAACAGAATCTGTTTTGCTTGAAACGCTAATTTATAATATTCTAAAAATTTCCAAATTTAAAAAGGTGATAAAAGTAATTAATACGAACCAGTTGCAAAAGGTTTCACTCAAAAATATATTTTTTAACTCAAGATATTTAGATTCTAGTGATTTGAAAAATTCAAATGAATTCAAATTTGAAAGTTCAAAAATTGAAAACTAAAGTTACTCGCATAAACTACATAATATTTGTGACAAGTTGCAACAAGAATCAACCAAAAACTCCTAAAAACCTAAAAGATACGGGCTCTGGAAAATTTGAATCAATTTTGATTAAGAAACTAAAACAAAAGAAAAAGAAAAAACCTAACTAACGAACAGGCGACGTGACAGGCTAAGAGTGGACAGGGGTGTGCGCGTGCGCGAGTTAACTAGTGAACGTTCATAGATACAAAATGGTTCGGCGCGTTATAATAAACCTAATATGGGCCGTTGGCTCAGATCCAACGATGGAGGTGGGGAGGTGAAGCTCACACGGGGATGGCGACGCTCCGGCGAGACCTCGACGGTGGCGGTGGCTCGATGGTTCTCGAGGCATCACTCCGGTGGTCGGGGAACGTGGCGAGGGGCTCCAATCTACGGAGGGCATCCTCCGTCATCCTTTGGTGGCGACAGCGAGGCGAGAGGGTGACGGGGATGGGCTCCTCGAGCTCCCGGAGCTTCGGGTGGAGGTGGAGCTCCAGCGAGGCATCGGCTCCCATTCTAGCAAGGTATTGGAGGGGGTGTGGGGGAAAACGGAGCTAGGAGGGGGCGAGGGGTTTTATAGGGGCCTCGGGTGGTCTGAAAGGAAGGAAAGGAGGAGATCTTCTTGGGTGGATCTGCCTCCGGCGAGGATGGAAAGAGAAACGGAGGAAGGAAGAAGGCGATCGGCGGAGCGGTTTCGGTCGAGTGGTGGGGCCAGGGCGACAGAGAGAGGGAGAGTGCGAGGGTGATCGAGCATCGATCCAAAAAGGATTCGGATCCGGCTATAAAAAGATCTGGCCCAGATCTGTCGAGCTGGGCCTCGGAGGTTTCCTAATTAAAAGGATTTTTTTTCCTTTTATAAAAACAAAACAGAAAAGGAAACATAAATAAATGAAAATCTAAAATAGTTTTACATAGACATATTATATATGAAAATGACCAGAAAAATAAACTCTAAAACATGAACTATTTTCAGAGTCAACTAAAATTCTCACAAAATCAAAAAAATCAAACAGTTCTACATTTTAAATAAAAGGCAAATGAAACATCTTAAAAATACCAAAATGGCTTCAAATTCATTTATCTCCATTTTTATACTCAAGGGAATCATTTTACCCTATTTCCACATATTTTATTTTTGGACAAAAATATTTTTTTAAACCAATTTAAAAAATGGCTTTGAAACCTAATATGAAATATTTTAGAAATAGTTTTCTGAGTTTTATAAATTAAAATAAGATTCAAATGGCGCCTAGTTTGGAGTGTCATATTACTCCTCTCAAAAATTTCTCAAGGAAATTTGAATTCTTTCAAACCTTAAAATGGAACTAAATCTAAAATGAACTCCATAACAGAAAGATTTGAAATAGTTTTCAAATTCACTTTTCAAATGTTTTATTATGAAGAAGTCATGTCATCTTCTCTCACTGATTTGGAATTGGATTTATTTTGAATTCAAAATCAAAAGGGGAAAGTCATGTCATTCCCTCTCATTCAAAACTTTATAAAAGTTACATTTTTTTCACTCAAATCCAATCACTCAATCAAACAAACAATCATTGATCTATTTATTATAACATTCCAAAATTTGGGATGTTACAAACCTACCACACTTAAAATGAATCTCGACCTCGAGATTCGAAGAGGCTAGAAAGAAAAGGTTAGGGTTTGGGGGTCTTCTAACAAATCCATTAACCTCCAAAGTGTGGGGCTACCACACTTAAAATGAGAGTTACTAGTTCCTCAAAATCATGACAGTCCTATGGGTGCATGTGTCTCTTCACATTCTTTACGATAGCTCCTTCGGTGATGCTCTTACATTCCAATCAAAATCTTGTGTTCTCATAACAAAATGTATTTCCTCCGATATTGGGTCTTCTTAACTGACAGGTCTCGTGATCATTCAAAATAACTTATTGAAGATCTCATGGTGGTCTATCATTAGTGCTTATCCTGTAGTGAAATGGGTCTTGGCTTCATTCCTCACCAAAAAATTCCTACGTATGGCAACAAATGCCATGTATAAGGGTTCTCATCATCCCATTCTAAGGCTTAAACAAAAGCTTCAAAGAACGTCGTCTCTTTACTATGGGTAAGTCACTCAGATTTACCGTTCCAAATAGCAAGAGAATGATAAGAGTAAGTCATCATGTTGGCCAAGCCATGTCGCACTGAAATCATTACCTTGTATAAGGTTTAGTGAATCTCATATTCTAACACTTGGGCTTCCTCACAAGCATTGCAAGAATTTCTCTTGTCAACGAACGAAGTTCAGATAAATCCATTGATTCTGCAAGCTAAACAAAATCTTCTATTGTTCCTTCACAACTCTCAAGTTTACGTATCCTCCTAGGAAAATGTTTGCTAATCAAATCATAGCTTCTTGCTTCATGATCTTGGGGTAACCTTCATGAAACCGTGAGATCCATCCTTGACACAGGTTCTATTCCTTGAATATGTTTTCCTTTCCATTGGTCTGTTTAACCTTGGGTATTGCTTCATCACAATCATTCCTTTTCCCAATATTTTAACTTCAAAAGTACTTTGTCACAAATGTTGTCATCCACATAGTTTGATATGGTACAACATTACCTTTAACTATTTTCATTTGATCCAGACTCCTTGGCAATATGGCACTTTCTTATTCCATGGATCTTGTGGGTTTAGCGATTACTACCACACTTAAAATGAAATGTACATATGCCTGCATAGACCAGATTTTCTCATATCCCGAAAATGGTCAGAGATCTTTGTTCATAGAGTAACAACTCATATATACCAACATGTAAAAATTGAGACACAATAAATTTCATTGATTTATGAAGTTATTACAACCTTAGAGACTTCCGTTACAAAATAATCTCATGAAAACAAGAGTGTTTCATGTTACACATATTGCCATCCTCAAAATGTAACTACTCCATTCTAGCTTTCTTCTCCTTTGCACATTCACTAGCATAATGTCCTTCTTCCTTGCAACGAAAACAGATGATTTTTGACAAGTCTCGGGGCTTCTTGATGTTGGTGTTTGCTCCTTGGGTTCTTGGTTCCTTTCCTGGGCACTTACTATCATAGTGACATGTGTTCTTACACTCAAAACATGTAATATGACTCTTATCCTTTGTTGGGCTTTGGTTGTTCTGGGAATGCACGCTCTTTCTCTTCTTGGTATTCTTCATTTCGATCAATTCTTCTATTTCATGTGGATCATTCTCCCCTTTTTCTGTCAGAAATTCTCCCAGATTGTCTTGACTTTCCTTCATGCAATCCTAGGAAAAATGTCCTTTTTCCCCACAGGAGTAGCAGGTAGGAGAAGAATCTCGTTAAGCCTTGTCCATCAGGGTCTTCGAAATCTTCCTCCACAACAGGTTCTTAAAAAATCCCCTTGAATGTTTCTTTCATTCCTTCTTTTTGTTGCTTGACAACTTGTTGTACCTTAGGGTAAAGGTGACACTGAGATGGGTAGTGGGTGGTTCCTTCACATAATAAACAAGTCACCTGACTAGTTGGGCATTCCTCGACTGGATGATTTGCTTCACAATGAGGGCACCCAACCTTGTGTTCTTCCTGGGTGTGTCCTATTTC
Source organism: Hordeum marinum (assembly GCA_022496015.1). Taxonomy (NCBI): domain Eukaryota; kingdom Viridiplantae; phylum Streptophyta; class Magnoliopsida; order Poales; family Poaceae; genus Hordeum; species Hordeum marinum. The sequence continues at coordinate 365,483,791 of CM039676.1, read as the reverse complement.
TCCAAAGATCTTGCATGCACAAGTCTTCTTCATAGGGCTATCATAGTGCTTCCAGGTGAGACAGGATCTTAACAGAGTTTTCTTGAATTCCTCTAAGGTTTTGCTACATTACATCCTTGTATGGATTGATGCATTTTCCACCAAGTTGCAGCACTTTGGTTAAAGTACTGAAGAGTGTATTGAACCTCATACTTCTTTGCAATCGAGTTTCTCCCGAAGCTATTCTCCATGTTTTGAATCCATACTTCTGCCCCCAGCTGGGTCATTGGTCTAGAGAATTCAAGTCCAACTTCATTCACCATATATTGGGTCCAAGGGTTTTAGGATGAGATACTGGGGAAATAGAGGGGGATTACACACAATACAAACCATAGTTTTGAAATATGTTTTATTTGTGGTTGTCAGAAAAATGCACACAAATGACAACTCACACATCACTGTATCTAACGTGAGTATGCAACAGGGGTTTGGTCTTCTAGGGGGCATAAAATCTTTGAAACTCTTCATGGTCTTCAATTTCTTCACGTCCTTATAGTATTCAATTTTTTTGTAGCTCTTTCCATAGTGAAATACATCTTTGTCTGAGTTGGTCATCAGTTGTCCGGTATCTTGTCCTGGTTGAAGTGACAATTAGTTGATTCCTCCGAGTGGTCAAAGGGACAAGGGTATTATGTAACTATTTGATAGAACTCAGAAGGGATGAGAAGTAAAAGTTTTTTTTAAGAATAAGGTTTGAGAGATATCCTGTCCTATGAGGTTCCAGTTGTCTAGAGTCACGTCTTACAGTCAACATGTGCCCTAATACCATTTTTGTAGCGACCCGACTCAAAACAACTCAAGCCTTTGTGTGTTAGTGCCATCCCTGGATCAGTATGCTGGCACACACAGTACATCAATGTATATATCAAAGTGCAATCACATGTAAATAACATAAAACTGATATATACCTCTTAAATCACGGTGGAAACAGTCAACGGGAGTGGAGTCCCAATAAACACCAACGGCAGGTTGAGTATAGATCGTAACCCTGAATCGTACTCTTACTCGTCGTAGAAAAGTATCTACAACATAAGACGTTGCAGCCGTGTAGGTCAGTACATTGAATGTACCGGCAAGATCACCATGGAAAGAATTATAAAGGCTATTCTCTATGCAAAAGGCTTTCTGGCTCTGTGTTTGAGTTTTTGCAGAAAAGCTGGTTTTATTTTCCCTACAACAAAGGAGTGAAACGGAAATCACTACAAACAGTTGGTTGTTAATGAGATGGTTCCACCAACCAATTCTCATGTCCCAAAAATTATTAATAGACCCACTCAGCATAAAATTTATTAATTGTGTTGAGAATGGCTGATAGTATCATCTCTGGTGCTCATGTTGTCCATAACCGAGGACACAACTAATCGATTAGTTTAACACTCTGTAGAGGTTTGTACACTTTACCTGCAAGAATCGATCCCTCCCGTTATGTCCTTGCACTGCCTAGTGTTTGAAAATGGGACAACCTAAACATGGTCTTCCATAGTGCTCCTCCGATAGAAATTTAGTGCCCATCCAAATCCTACCATTCTTCTACATCTCGTAGTAACTGACCTACCGGAGTCACCACTAGGGTCAACCAAGCTAGAGCCCATATTGACTTGCGGTTGCACACGTAAGATTTCCGGCCTTGTAGTATCCATCCATCTGTTTGAGCCTGGGTGGCATTCCATTGGGATGATCACAGGTAGATACCAGGATTCCCGGGCATAACCATGATAGATATCAGGCTGCCAAAATGCATGTCCAATCCACCCAGAGGTATATTGAGTCCTTGAATTCTTGAAGTCTTTATCATCATGCAGGTCTTGAACTAATTAATTAACCTCACAACACTCCTGAAACTCACAACCAACCCCGTCTACTAAAGCATAGCAATTGTAAGTAATGTCCCTTCCCAGGCAAGTGGTAACAGGATGTTGGGTTTCTCCTACCTCATGATACTACTATAAATTCAAGCTCAACATCCTACTGGATATAGATGGAAAGATTGATTCTAATGAAAATAAAACATAGGTAATGTAAAATGATCAAAGTGAACTTGCTTGTACTATTGATGAAGAATAATATCGCTCTCAAAAATAACTTGATAGAACTATTCGTCACTCTCCGATGAAATCTATATAGCCAAGCATTGCATTCCCATAAACATTCACTCTACAAACAATACTAACAAACAAAAAGCAACACAGAACTAAAAGCAACAAGGTTGTGATGAAAGAAATACTTAAGACAAAAGTTAAAACAACAAAACTTCGTCAAACCAACAAAAGTAGTTTTCATTACAAAAAATCCTATTTTTAATAACAACAAGACAAACCAAGGTAAAATCTAACAAAAGCATTTTAGTAAATATTTAACTAGCAAAAAGAATTACTTTTGAAGAACAACTAAAGAACTAATAAAAAGCTTATATCAAACTCATCTTACGACATCAACAATGTTAACCTTCAATTAAACCACAAACAATTTCAACTTTTAATACAAATTTATTCTGGTCTAAACTATGGTTAACAGATATAAAACTACAACACAACTTATATAAAATATTTTCAAAAACAAATTTAGCATTGAAATCAATTTGCAAGTTATGACTTAGCTAGAATTGATTTCATGCAAGCAAAAATAATTCTTGTTGAAATACTACTGTTAAATAACACACAAAAAGTAAAACTTGCCAACTAAAACAAAAGAAAACACATTAAAAACAATTAAAAGAAAATAAATAAAAATAAACCTACAAAGAACTAAAACAGAATTTGTTTTGCTTGAAACCATAATTTATAATATTCTAAAAATTCCCAAATTTAAAAAGGTGATAAAGGAATTAATAGAAACCAGTAGCAATAGGTTTCACTCAAAAATATATTTTAAACTCAGGAAATTCAAATTCTAGTGATTTGAACAAATTCAAATGAATTCAAATTTGAAAGTTTAGAAATTGAAAACTAAAGTTACTCGCATAAACTACATAATATTTGTGACAAGTTGCAACAAGAATCAACCAAAAACTCCTTAAAATCTAAAAGATACGAGCTCTGGAAAATTTGAATCAATTCTGACTAAGAAACTAAAACAAAAGAAAAAGAAAAAACCTAACTAACGAACAGGCGGCGTGACAGGCTAAGAGTGGACAGGGCGTGCGTGTGCGCGAGTTAACTAGTGAACGTTCATAGATAAAAAACGGTCCGGCGCATTATAATAAACCTAATTTGGGCCATTGGCTCAGATCCAATGGTGGAGGTGGGGAGGTGAAGCTCACACGAGGGTGGCGGCGCTCCGACAAGACCTCGACGGTGGCGGTGGCTCGGTGCTGCTCGAGGCATCACTCCGGTGGTCGGGGAAGGCGGCGAGGGGATCCAACTAAGAAGGGCATCCTTTGGTGGTGACAGCGAGGCGAGAGGGTAACGGGGATGGGCTCCTCGAGCTCCCAGAGCTTCGGGTGGAGGTGGAGCTCCAGCGAGGCGTCGGCTCCTGTTCTAGCGACGTATTGGAGGGGGGTGGGGGGGGAAACAGAGCTAGGAGGGGGCGAGGGGTTTTATAGGGACCTCAGGGTGGTATGAAAGGAAGGAAAGGAGGAGATCTCCTTGGGAGGATCTGCCTCCGGCGAGGATGGAAAGAGAAAGGGAGGAAGGAGCAAGGCGACCGGCGGAGCGGTTTCGGTCGGGTGGTGGGGCCGAGGCGACAGAGAGAGAGGGAGAGTGCGAGGGCGATCGAGCACCGATCCAAAAAGGATTCGGATCCGGCTATAAAAGATCCGGGCCGGATCTGTCCAGGCGGGCCTTGGAGATTTCCTAATTAAAAGGATTTTTTTTCCTTTTATAAAAACAAATCAGAAAAGGAAACATAAATAAATGAAAATCTAAAATAGTTTTACATAGACATATTATATATCAAAATGACCAGAAAAATAAACTCTAAAACATGAACATATTTTCAGAGTCAACTAAAATTCTCACAAAATCAGAAAAATCAAACAGTGCTACTGTTTTAAATAAAAGGCAAATGAAACATCTTAAAAATACCAAAATGGGTTCAAATTCATTTATCTCCATTTTTATACTCAAGGGAATCATTTTACCCTATTTTCCATATATTTTATTTTTGGAGAAAAACAAATTTTTAAAACCAATTTCAAAAATGGCTTTGAAACCTAATATGAAATATTTCAGAAATAGTTTTCTGAGTATTATAAATTCAAATAAGATTCAAATGGCTCCTAGTTTGGAGTGTCATATTACTCCTCTCAAAATTTTGTCAAGGGAATTTGAATTCAATCAAACTTTAAAATGGAACCAAATATGAAATGAACTCCATAACAGAAATACTTCAAATAGTTTTCAAATTCACTTTTCAAATGTTTTATTATGAAGAATTCATGTCATCTTCTCTCAATGATTTGGAATTGGATGAATTTTAAATTCAAAAGCAAAAGGGGAAAGTCATGTCATTGCCTCTCATTCAAAAGTTTTTAAAAGTCTCAAACTTTCACTCAAATTCAATCACTCAATCAGACAAACAATCAGTGATCTATTTATTATAACATTCCAAAATTTGGGATGTTACAGAATCATGTTAGCAATAGCTGCATATTTCAACTATGAAATTTGTGAGATGGATGTAAAAACAGCGTTCCTCAACGGTTTCCTTGAGGAAGAGTTGTATATGATACAACCAGAAGGTTTTGTCGATCCAGAGAATGCTGACAAAGTTTGCAAACTCCAGTGATCCATTTATGGACTGGTGCAAGCATCTCGAAGTTGGAATAAGTGCTTTGATGAGGTCATCAAAGAGTTTGGGTTTATACAAGTTTAGGGAGAAGCTTGTATTTACAAGAAAGTGAGTGGGAGCTCTATAGCTTTTCTAATATTATATGTGGATGACATATTGCTAATTGGAAACAATATAGAATTGCTGGAAGGCATGAAGGAATATTTGAACAAGAGTTTTTCAATGAAGGACCTAGGAGAAGCTGCTTTCATATTAGGCATTAAGATCTATAGAGATAGATCAAGACGCTTGATAGCACTTTCACAAAGCACATACCTTGATAAAGTTTTGAAGAATTTCAAAATTGATTAGTCCAAGAAGGGGTTCTTGCCTGTGTTACAAGGTGTGAAGTTGAGTAAGACTCAATGCCTAGTGACTACAGAGGATAGACAGAAGATGAGTGTCATCCCCTATGCTTCAGCCATAGGCTCTATCATGTATGCAATGATGTGCACAAGACCCGATGTCAGCCTTGCCATAAGTATGACCACAAGGTTTCAAAGTGATCCTGGAATGGAGCACTGGACGGCGGTCAAGAATATCCTTAAGTACTTGAAAGTACTAAGGAAATGTTTCTCATTTATGGAGGTGATCAAGAGCTCGTCGTAAAGGGCTAAGTTGATGCAAGATTTGACACTGATCCGGATGACTCTAAGTCGCAAACCAGATACGTATTTATTCTCAACGAGGGAGCGGTAAGCTGGTGTAGTTCCAAGCAAAGCATGGTAGCCGATTCTACATGCAAAGTGGAGTACATCGCAGCCTCGTAGGCAACGAAGGAAGGTGTCTGGATGAAGCAGTTCATGACAGATATTGGAGTAGTGCCCAGTGCACTGAATCCAATGACTATGTTCTATGACAACACTCGTGCCATTGCTCTAGCCAAGGAACCAAGGTTTCACAAGAGGACCAGACACATAAAGCAACGCTACAGTTCCATCCGCGATTACGTCGAGGAGAAGGACATAAATATTTGCAAAGTGCACACGGATCTGAATGTTGCAGACCCATTGACTAAACCTGTTCCAAGGGCTAAACATGATCAACACCAAAACTGCATGGGTGTTCGATTCATTACAATGTAAATCACATAGTGATGTGACCAAGATTATTGACTCTACTGCAAGTGGGAGACTGTTGGAAATATGCCCTCGAGGCAATAAATAAAGTGTTTATTATTATATTTCCTTTTTCATGATAATCATTTATTGTCCATGCTATAATTGTGTTGATTGGAAACCAAATACATGTGTGGGCATATAGACAAACAATGTGTCCCTAGTATGCCTCTAGCAGGCTATCTCGTTGATCAAAGATGGTTAAGGTTTCCTGGCCATGGACTTGAGATGTCATTTGATATCAGGATCACATCATTAGGAGAATGATGTGATGGACAAGACCCAAACTGTAAACATAACATATGATCGTGTTAGTTTGTTGCTACAGTTTTTCTGCATGTCAAGTATATGTTCCTATGACCATGAGATCATGCAACTCACTGAAACCGGAGGAGTGCCTTGTGTGTATCAAACGTTGCAACGTAACTGGGTGACTATAAAGGTACTCTACAGGTATCTCCGAAGGTGTCTGTTTAGTTTGCATGGGTCAATACTGGGATTTGTTACTCCGTGTGACGAAGAGGTATTTCAAGGCCCACTCGGTAATACAACATCACAAAAAGCCTTGCAAGCAATGTGACTAAGTGTTAGTTGCGGGATCTTGTATTACGGAATGAGTAAAGAGACTTGCTGGTAACGAGGTTGAACTAGGTATGGAGATACCGACGATCGAATCTCGGGCAAGTAATATACCATTGTACAAAGGGAACTGCATACAAGATTGATTGAATCATTGGCATCGTGTTTCGACCGATAAAGATCTTCGTGGAATATGTGGGAACCAATATGGGCATGCAGGTCCCGCTACATGGTTCTCGAACCCGCAGGGTCTGCACACTTAAGGTTTGGTGACGTTTCAGTATGGATGAGTTATGTGTGTTGGTGAACGAAGGTTGTTCAGAGTCCCGGATGAGATCCTGGACGTGACGAGTAGCTCCGGAATGGTCCAGAGGTGAAGATTCATATATAGGAAGTTCCGTGTTGGTTACCGGGAAAAGTTTGGGCGTCACCGGTAACGTATCGGGGGTGCCGGGAGGGTCCCGGGGATCCACCGAAAGGTGCCACCAGCCCCAAAGGCCTACATGGGCTGTGAGACAGGGCACACCAGCCCCTGGTGGGCTGGCCTCCCCTCCCAAAAAGGCCCATGCAGCAAGGAGTTTGGTGGGAGGGCCAACCCTAGGGTTGGCGCCACCTAACTTGGGTGGCAAGCCACCCTAGGGCACCTCCACCCTTGCCCGCCGCCCCAAGGGGGAATCCCTAGGGGTTTGGCGCACCACCCCTCCCCCTATATATATGTGATATGGAGGAGGGTGGCCTGACCCTAAGCCACGGTGCAGCCCTTCCTTCCTCTCTGATAGCCTCTCCTCTAGTAGATTGGTTCTGCGCCGCTTAGCGAAGCTCTAGCGGATCAGCTCCACCACCATCGCCGCCACGTTGTGGTGATGCCGGCGAACCCATCTATCTCTCTGCTCCTTCTTGCTGGATCAACAAGGCGGAGATCTTCATCGGGCTGCACGTGTGCTGAACGCGGAGGTGCCGTCCATTCGGTACTTGATCGGGAGTTCGTGGGATAGCTTGCGATTTGGATCGTGGAGACGTACCACTACATCAACCGCGTTCTTTAACGCTTCCGCTTAGCGATCTACAAGGGTACATAGATCCAATCTCTCCTCTCATAGATGCTCATCTCCTAGATTGATCTTGGTGAAGCGTAGGAAATTTTTTGTTTCCCACGCAACGTTCCCCAACAGGTTCTCCACAAGATGATTTTTGTCCCAATATATTTGGTAGACCTTTATTGAATACTGTTAATGCTAGGATAGATTGTGAGAAGGAAACTGTTACTGTAAGTTTTGGGGACACGTATCGTGATTTTAATTTCTCTAAATTTCATAGACAACCCCATGATAAAGAATTGCCTAGTAAGGATGAAATTATTGGTCTTGCTTCTATTGTTGTGCCTCCTACTGACCCCTTAGAACAATATCTGCTAGACCTTGAAACGATATGCATATGAATGAAAGGAATAAAATAGATAAGATTTTCTTTGATCAGCATCCTATTTTGAAACACAACTTGCCTATTGAAATACTTGGGGATCCTCCTCCACCCAAGGGTGATCCCGTGTTTGAGCTTAAATAATTACCGGATACTCTAAAATATGCTTATCTTGATGAAAAGAAGATATATCCTGTTATTATTAGTGCTAACCTTTTAGAGCATGAAGAAAAGAGATTATTGAAAACTCTAAGGAAGGACCGTGCTGCTATTGGATATACTCTTGATGATCTTAAGGGCATTAGTGCCACTCTATGTCAGCATAAAATCAATATGGAGCCAGATGCTAAACCAATTTTTGATCACCAACGACGGTTAAATCCTAAAATGAAAGAGGTGGTAAGAAATGAAATATTAATGCTTCTGGGGGCAGGTATTATTTATCCTATTACTAATAGTAGATTGGTTAGTCTTGTTCGTTGTGTCCCTAAGAAAGGAGGTATTATCGTAGTTCCTAATGATAAACATGAATTGAACCCGCAAAGAATTGTTACAGGGTATAGGATGGTAATTGATTTTAGGAAATTAAATAAGGCTACTAGGAAAGTTCATTACCCTCTACCTTTTATTGATAAAATGCTAGAAAGACTATCCAAACACACACATTTTTGCTTTCTAGACGGTTATTCTGGCTTCTCTCAAATACCTATGTCAAAAGAGGACCAAGACAAGACCACTTTTACTTGCCCTTTTGGTACCTTTGCTTATAGATGTATGCCTTTTGGTTTATGCAATGCACCTGCTACCTTTGAAAGATGTATGACTGCTATATTCTTTGACTTTTGTGAAAGCATTATTAAGGTTTTCATGGATGATTTTTCCGTTTATGGAACTTATTTTGATGATTGTTTGAGCAACCTTGATCGAGTTTTGCAGAGATGCGAAGAAACTAATATTGTATTGAATTGGGATAAGTGCCACTTTATGGTGAATTAAGGTATTGTCTTGGGACAAAAAATCTCCGAACGAGGTATGCCATTGAAAAAATGTTGTGTCCTACGAATATCAGAGGTATAAGAAGTTTCTTTGGTCATGCTGGTTTCTATAGGAGGTTTATTAAAGACCTCACTAAGATTTCTAGGCCTCTCACTAATCTTTTGCAAAAAGATGTTCCATTCGTTTTTTATGATGATTGTATAGAAGCATTTGAAATTCTTAAGAATGTCTTGATATTTGCACCTGTTGTTCAACCACCAGAATGGAACCTACCCTTCGAAATTATGTGTGATGCTAGTGATTATGCCAAAGAAATTATGAAGTGTAATGCTAGTGAAATTAGGCGCTCAAAGAAATTATGCTACCACTGAAAAGGAGTTTTTGGCAGTTGTGTTTGCTTGTGATAAGTTCAGACGTTATATAGTTGATTCCAAAGTAACTGTTCACACTGATCATGCTGCTATTAAATACCATATGGAAAATAAAGATGCTAAACCTAGACTTATCCGATGGGTTCATCTACTACAAGAATTTGATTTGCATATTGTTGATAGAATGGGTGTTGATAACCCCATAGCGGATAACTTGTCTAGGTTAGAAAATGTTCTTGATGACCCACTATCTATTGATGATAGCTTTACGGATGAACAATTAGTTGTCATAAATGCTTCACATAATACTCCATTGTATGCTGATTATGCTAATTACATTGTTGCTAAGTTTATACCGCCTAGTTTCACATACCAACAAGATAATAAGTTTTTGTATGATTTAAGACATTAGTTTTGGGATGATCCACACCTTTATAAAGAAGGAGAAGATGGTGTTATTAGATGTTCTGTACCTGAGCATGAACAGGATCCTACACAAGTGTCATTCCGAGGCCTACGGAGGACACCACGCTTGAGATAGAACTGCACACAAGGTATTACAATCTAGTTTTTATTGGCCTACTATCTTCAAGGATGCTCGTAAGTTTGTCTTGTCTTGTGATGAATTTCAAAGAATTGGCAATATTAGTAGACATCAGGAAATGCCTATGAATTACTCTCTTGTTACTCAACCATTTGATGTTTGGGGTTTTGATTATATGGGACCTTTTCCAAAGTCCAATGGGTATACTCAGATTCTAGTTGTTGTTGATTATGTTACTAAGTGGGTAGAAGCCAATCCAACTAGTAGTGCTGATCATAGCACCTCTATTAAAATGCTGAAAGAAGTTAGTTTCCTTAGATTTGGAGCCCCTACATATTTAATGACTGATGGTGGTTCACACTTTATTCATGGTGTTTTCCATAAATTGCTTCCTAAGTATGACGTTAATCATAGAATTGCATCCCCTTATCACCCTCAGTCTAGTGGTCAAGTAGAATTGAGCAATAGAGAAATTAAACTGAGCTTGCAAAATACTGTTAATAGATCTAGAAAGAATTGGTCTAAGAAACTTGACCATGCATTATGGGCTTATAGAACTGCTTACAAAAACCCTATGGGTATGTCTCCGTATAAAATGGTTTATGGTAAAGCATGTCACTTACCTCTAGAACTAGAGCATAAAGCTTATTGGGCAATCAAAGAGCTCAATTATGATTTCAAACTTGCTGGTGAGAAGAGGTAATTTGACATTAGCTCACTTGATGAATGGAGAACCTAGGCCTATGAGAATGTCAATTTGTTTAAAGAAAAAGTTAAGAGACGACATGATAAAAGGATACAAAAGCGTGAATTCAATGTAGGTGACAATGTCTTGCTACACAATTCTCGATTAAGATTTTTTGCAAGAAAATTTCTCTCTAAATGGAAAGGGCCTTTCATTGTCGAGGAAGTATATCATTCTGGTGCTATCAAGATCAAAAATGCCGAAGGCACAAATCCGAAGGTGGGCAAAGAATCAAACATTATATCTCATGTACTCCCATAAATGTTGAAACCAATATTATCAATACCATAACTCCGGAGGAGTACATTAGGGAGACCTACCGAAACGTTTCAGACTCCGGAAGGGAATAGGTATGTGGTATGGTAAGCAAACCGACTCCAAAACTTTCCCAATAGAAATTTTTCTCAGTTTTGGAATATTTAATAAATTAGGAAAATTTAAAGCAGCCCGAAAAGTGCATGAGGAGGCGACAAACCTCCAGGAGCGGCCACCCCCTGCTCGCGCCCCTGTGGCTTGTGGCCACCCCGTGCACCCATCGGACTCCGTTTTCTTGTGGTATACTCCTTTGGGTCGGTAAAGATTCATTATATAATCTCCCGAAGGCTTGGACTTTCGAATCATGCCAACACCTCCTGTTTTTGTTTTGAGTTGTCTGCTACAGATTTAGAGCAAGACGTCGTCCCAAGAGTCCGATGGGGAGAGCTATATATCGCATTACATTGCCAATCCCAATCTCTATGGTGACCTTGATCCTTATTGAATTCTCGGAAGAGGAACAAGAAGGCAAGTATGAGGAAGAAAGCTCGAGTGAAGAAGAGATCCCTTTGCCCCAACCAAGAGATATGCACATGGAGTTCAGGAAATCAAGCCTCCCAAACATAAGGAGAAAACCCAAGGTTCTATTTATCCCTTCTCGTTTCCTGAAGGAGAGCAAGCAGGAATTATGTCAAAGGATATTGAAGCTTGAGCAAGAAGTTGATTATCTTAGGGAACATAATTTTACGCTTAAGAGGAAACTGAACAAGCTTGAAAATCTTTCTCCACCACCATCACCTCCGAAGAAGGACATCTAAACACATGGGTATGGGTACTCCCCTTGGCTTGTGCCAAGCTTGGGGGAGGTGCCCCGGTATCGTATCACCATAACACCTTTTTTTCCTTTTCTTGTTTTTCTTAGTTCGTTCCTTTTGGTTTTATCTTGATATAGTAGAATAAAATTTTAATATGATCTAGCTTTGAGTTTTGCTTTATTTTCCCCTTATGTAAGCAAGTCCGAGAGTTATATAATGAAAATTAGTTTTGATGTGAGGGCTTTGCTTGCTTGCTATGATCTTGAGAGATAAAATAGATAAGAAATAAAGAAATAATAGAATAAAAGCAAAGAGTATACATGATGATATTATGGGGAGTGATGACTTCACATACAAGAAGTATGCCGGTTGAAATTTGTTGGGAGTTGACAAACATAGTGATTGGTCATTGGGGCAATTAAAAGGAAATAATAAAGAAAGAGAGGTTCACATATAAATATATTATCTTGGACATCTTTTATGATCGTGAGCACTCATTAAAATATTATATGTTAAGAAGTTGATGTTGGACAAGGAAGACAACATAATGGGTTATGTTTGCTTATTTCCAAATAGAAGTTATATGGTTATAGATCCTCCAACATGTAGTGCTTGCTTCCACCTAACACTAGCCAAAACTTCTGCACCAAGTAGAGATACTACTTGTGCATCCAAATACCCTCAACCCAGTTTGCCATGAGAGTCCACCATACCTACCCATGGATTGAGTAATATCCTTCAAGTAAGTTGTTATTGGTGCATAAAGCAACAAGAATTGCTCCTAAATATGTATACTTTATTGTAAGGGAAATAAGCGTTGTACAAACTTGTGATAGTAAAGAAATAAAAGCGATGGACTGCATAATAAAAGTTGCTATCACAAAGGGCAATACAACGCGGCATTCCTTTACATTAAGGGTTTGCACATCCAAAAACAAAACGTGCATGGCAACCTCTACTTCCCTCTGTGAAAGGCCTGTCTGTTACTTTTACTTCTTAAGTACTTACCTTCATGCAAGAGTCATGGTGATCTTCATGACTTCCTATATTTTTCCTTTTTCGGTTGGCAAGCATTATGTGTTGGGGAATGATCTAGACACATATATCCACTCGGATGTGGGTAATCATGAGTTATTATTGTTGACATCACCCTTGAGGTGAATAGTTGGGAGGCAAAACTATAAGCCCCTATCTTTCTTTGTGTTCAATTGAAGTTTCGATCTCATGAGTACCGTGTGAGTGTTAGCAATTATGAAATACTAAAAGATGATTGAGTATGTGGATTTGCTTTACAAGCTCTTATATTGACTCTTTCCGATGTTATGATAAATTGCAAATTGCTTCAATGACTGAGAGCATAGTTTGTTGGTTGTCAATAGAGTTCTTGGTTCATACTTTTACCCTGTAAATGAATTTTTACTCTAGTATAAGAAATTATATATCAATAAGTGTTGTTGTTCTCAAGATGATCATGATACCCTCATGTCTGTATCTCATTTTATCGATACCTCTAACTCTAAACTTGTGAACACATTTATCGATCTCGGCTTTCGCTTGAGGACAAGCAAGGTCTACGCTTGGGGGAGTTGATACGTCCATTTTGCATCATGGTTTTATATTGATATTTATTGCATTATGGGCTGTTATTACATGTTATGGTACAATACTTATGCCTTTTCTATCCAATTTTACAAGGTTTGCATGAAGAGGGAGAATGCCGGCAGCTAGAATTCTGGACTGGAAAAGGAGCAAATCTGAGAGACCTATTCTGCACAACTCCAAAAGTCCTGAAAAGTTATGGAGAATTGTCTTGGAATATATAAAAAATATTGGGCGAAACAAATACTAGAGGGGGCCCACCAAGAGGTCACAAGCCTGCCAGGCACGGCCAGCCACCTAGCCGCGCCGAGGTGGCTTGTGACCCACTTGGCAGGTCTCCGGCACCCATTTTCTGCTATATGAAGGGTTTTGACCTGGAAAAATAATAAGAGATCTTTCGGGACGAAGCGTCGCCGTCTCGAGGCGGAACTTGGGCAGAACCAATCTAGAACTCCGACGGAGCTGTTCTGTCGGGGAAACTTCCCTCTCGGAGGGGGAAATCGAAGCCATTGTCATCACCAACAATCCACTCATCGAGAGGGGGTCAATCTCCATCAACATCTTCACTAGCACCATCTCCTCTCCAAACCCTAGTTCATCTCTTGTATCCGATCTTTGTCTCAAACCTCAGATTGGTACCTGTGGGCTGCTAGTAGTGTTGATTACTCCTTCTAGTTGATGCTAGTTGGTTTAGTTAGTGGAAGATCATATGTGTATATCCTTTATGATAATTAATACTCATCTGATTATGAACATGAACATGCTTTGTGAGTAGTCACATTTTTTCCTGAGGACATGGGATAAGTCTTGTTATAAGTAATCATGTGAATTCGGTATTCGTTCGACATTTTGATGAGATGTATGTTATCTCTCCTCTAGTGGTGTTATGTGAACATCGACTAAATAACACTTCACCATTATTTGGGCCTAGGGGAAGGCATTGGGAAGTAATAAGAAGATGATGGGTTGCTAGAGTGACAGAAACTTAAACCCTAGTTTATGTGTTGCTTCGTAAGGGGCTGATTTGGATCCATATGTTTCAGGCTATGGTTAGATTTATCTTAATTCTTCTTTCGTAGTTGTGGATGCTTGCAAGAGAGGTTAATCATAAGTGGGAGGTTTTTCCAAGTAAGGGAACCACCCAAGCACCAGTCCACCCACATATGAAATTATCAAAGTAACGAACGCGAATCAAATTAGCATGATGAAAACTAGCTTGACGAAAATTCCCATGTGTACTCGAGAGCGCTTTGCTTTATATAAGAGTTTTTCCAGGCTTGTCCTTTGCTACAAAAAGGATTGGGCCACCTTGCTGCACCTTTGATACACTTGTTACTTGTTACTCGTTACAAATTATCTTATCACAAAACTATCTGTTACCGATAATTTCAGTGCTTGTAGAGAATACCTGACTGAAAACCGCTTGTCATTTCCTTCTGCTCCTCGTTGGGTTTGACACTCTTACTTATCAAAAGGACTACGATAGATCCCCTATACTTGTGGGTCATCAGGAACCGCTCAGGTCCTGGTGACCGCGGACCTATGTTCTCTAGTGTATGTGGCTTGTTGACGTCATCTGTCGGTGCTGTTTTGGTCCCGGTGCTTCGGTTGTTGCGCCCACTCCAGCTTCTTCGATTGGTCGGTGTTCAGGTGGCAATGCCTATGGCAGCCTAGATTTGTGTTACCTTCTAGTTCCTAGCTTACCTGCGGCGTCAGTCACTATCCTACCCTTCATACCGTCTATTTACCCCGCTGCCTTCACGACCCTGTCCAACTACATGCCATGTTGATTTCAAGGCTCGTGTTTTACGGCCGTGGCAGGTGCTGCCCCACGTGCCCCATTCTAAGATGGTTGGTGTCTGACACGCCGACTTCCATATCTTTGGATCCTGAACTACCAGCTATGGGATTGCTCATATTTAGGCCAGACGAAATCTAGCTCGGATTTCCCATGCTGGCAGCGGCGACAGTCCCGTGCGCCATTTCCCTTCTTATAGGTGATGACATGGTCTTTATGCAAGCCCCTCTTCAAGTATTAGGGGAAACCCTAGGTCTAGTTCTCCGAATCGTATGGCGACGGCATCACGACATCGTTCCCCTTTATTGAAGGTTATTTTGCTTGCTTGTGGCGTCCATGTTGTCAGATTTGGAGATGTTCGATGTCATACTGGTTCGGCACTTATCAATTTGGTGGTTTAGTTGTGTATTTCCCTGTTCGGGCTGAGCATTTGTTGTCTCTTTGTTCTGGGTTCCATGATCATGCCTTCGTGTCATGTGTTAGACCATCTATTGTACTCATCTCTTTTCTTCAATCAATAAAAAGATATACAAACTTTGTGTATTCTTGAGCGAACGTGACAAGGACAGATGGCTACCCTCCAACCCACCCCCACATCCCTCGCCGGCGATCTCCACCCCGACAATGGTGATCTCTAGCCATACTAGGTCAACATGGCTGCTCTCTTGCATTGGGATCTCAACCCAGGCATCAAGGTGGCCAAACAGGTTCGCTCCAAATTCTGATCTACGGTGCACTTCTCCCCCTCTAATGGATCCAAGGAATTCTTCTTGGTTGTCTCATTTTCTTTGGCATCTTTCACTCTCACTGAGGAATCAGTTGGATTGGCACTACAATGTTGTATTGGAGGTTTGGCGGTTGGGTTTAACATCGGATCTCCGGGACAAAGAACATTTTGTTTTTGTGTCTCTTCCAATCAAATAGGCCATTTCATCTATGGACTACAAGATCGTATTTGGCCAAATTTCGTTTGCAATTTCCATTTGTTCAAGGATTAAATTGATTATTCTAGTTGCGACATTATTTGTCCTTCAGATGGTGAATTATGTGAAATCTCTGCCCGCACTCCTATTGCTGTCAAGTCGAATCTTGGTTTTCTAAGGGACAGTGCAATATCAGATCGCCCTGCGGACAAAGAATTGGAAAATTTTGGTTTCACGTCTAATGATGATCAAAGAGTTGGCTCTTTGTTGTCTAAATTTGAGGATTGTGCAAACAAAGTCATTCCTGACAATTTGATTCAAAAGATGGATGATTCACATCCTACTGATCCAGTGTTAATGCGTCTTGGCTCCATCTCAATATCCACAATTCCATGTGGTAAAACAGTACATGCACGTACGTTCATGGGTCCCCGATTTGAATAATTGTACTGGTCTAGCCTTTCAGAATTTTTATTGGACAGCATTTTGGATTTACGCCAAGGAGAGTATTTAGACAAAGAAATCATGATGAGTTTGCAGCTTCATTCAGTCCCACCGTCTGCGATGATCTATGAGCTCCTAAATCGTTGCAGCACGTGTTATCGAAGAGGCCATCATGTTTCTACCTGCCCAGGTATCACTTGTCATATTTGTTTATCCTTGGGCCATGTCTGTTGCAACTGTTTCAATCACAATGAACAGGTTTATGTTAAGAATGTTAGCCATCCCTCCAATAATAGAGAGAGGTATAGGAAGAACTCTATATGGGTTCCTAAGAACTACAAAGCTTTCTGTTCTCCTTGTTTGAGATCTGGAGATCTTAGATGCTCATGCACTGATGGCCCACGATGTAAAATATGTGATCAACTTGGCCATATCAGTATTTCCTGTCGTGCTAGGTTTTCCACTAAGGGTATTTGGATTTACAAACCAAAGATAAAACCTCCTCCAAATACCCTAAATTCCCAAAGGAAAGTTTGGGTTCCGAAAAATAACTACCAACAGGATAACTCGAGTATCTCGATATGTATGGAGCAAAGGAAACAATATATCCCTATCCCTCCTCAAATAGTACATCATAATAGTCATCACGAAAATTGAGGCGCCACGCACTTTGAATCTATCAACCTGACACAATCTCCACCTAACCAAAGAACAAGAATCCACAGTAACCAGCCCTCTAGCAAACTCATCCTCGCCATCTCCGTCGCCTATGGAGAACTTCCTAGTTGTTCCCCACTCCTTCCTCCCTGGCCCTGTCCACCTTGAGGATGGACCACCGGATCATCTGCAGCACAACATTATGGTGGTTGGGGATCCACCGCTGTCCCATGAGCACTTCGCCATCATCACACTGAACAGGAACATCATGGAGGATGAGAGAGCTGTAGTGGCGGCTGAGTTGCGACGCATCCTTGAGCAAGACTTCCTCCTCACGGTAACTTATCACGGAACCTATCCAATTGGATCCGGTCTATTTGGATTTTCTTCTTCCATTGTCTTTGATGATCTGATTGCAATGGGGACGTATCCGTATGATGAAGATTTCACTTTCTCTGTTGTTTGTCACGATGAAGGTATCAATATGAGAATTCCTGTGTTTGAAGCAGAAACCTGGATTATGTTCTTAGCTTTCCCTCTCGATTATCAGACTGAATACTATGTTAGTAAGGTAGTGTCCTGTTTTGGTAAGATTTTACTCTGGCAGAGTCCTGGTGTCAACAAATCAAGGGTGATTGTGAGAGCTCTTATTACTAGTTTCAGTAATATACCCTGTAGCTTAATCATCAAATGGGAAAATCCATATGGGGGCCTGGGCAGATCATGGACAGTTCCTATTTACATATTGCATAGTCACCCAACAAATCCACCCAATGCTGGCAATGAGGAGCCCCCACCGCCGATGAATGCATCACCTCACCCTCGACAACTGCCATACCTGACTATAGCACAAGAACACATGCTACAATAGCATATCTGGTAGCAGCAAAATGCGGAGGCTGGATGGGCACCGGATGTGGAACATGGACCTCCACAGCAAGTGCAAGAAAAAGGATGGGGTGTATGGCCGCCAGAGAATCCACCAACGCCAGTATATAGAGGTACTAGTTGGAGAGAGATAACTGAATATGAAGGTCCATCAATGATGGATGGAATCACTCCAGAACACAATATTTCAGATGATTCCATGGATCTCTGGCACTCACATGTACATGATGTTCAAAGAGTTGCAGATGCAATCACTAAGGGAGGGGACAGTGGAAGTCTTGTCTTCATACGAGCTGGAGGAACTATTTCTGCTCTGGAGGTCTCCACCTTGATGGAATATCTCCAACTCATGACAAAACACATATACAAGAAACATCCTCTAATGCTCAAGCCCGCGGAAACAGATGACGATCAGAGAGATATCTCCTTCATCATTAGTACCGAGCTGAATAGTTTCTTCAAGTCATGTGTGTTGTACTCCTCATGGCCTTCTTCCTGGCCCTACAACTATGATTGCTCTATCCCCAAGAGGAACTGGGCTGAAGCCTTTGAAATAACAGCACCAACAATCTTTTCCCTACCGGAAAGCAACAAGCTTCCTACCAGTAAAAGGTCTCGACTTGATAGAGAGTCTCAAGCTCCAAAAGAAATCCACACCAAAACAGAGCATACATGCAATGTTAAGAGGAGAAGAAAAACTGTCAAGCTTGTGCCAGAATCAGAGACACATCTGCGCAGAAGTGCAAGAATGACTAAATACAATGGGCTTAAGGTAACAAATTTCTCTGAGAAACGTATCACTAAATCCAAAGTAATGCCCAGGGTTACACCATCTATCATTTTCTCTACTAAACAGAGTGACCCCGGGATGGAGATGAAGAAGGTGCATGCGCACACAACCATCACCACCATTCAGCACATTGGAGTGCACCTATGCGGAGTAGATGCAGTGGAGCTATCTAAAGAAATCCTTCAATCGGAGGAGCTGGAGGAGGATACTAAAAGTGTTGAATCGGCTGCAGAATGACAACCAAGAATTGGAATGTACAGTCTTGGAACGTGCGTGGCATGAACTCTAGCAAGAAACTATTAGCTATCCGCAACTGCATTGAGTCTAGTGGTTGTGATATTATTTGTTTGCAAGAAACCAAACGAATGTCCTTTGATCCTGCTTTTATTAAAACCTTTTGCCCGCTGAGATTTGATAAGTATGCTTTTGTCCCCTCGAGAGGTGCCTCTGTTGGCATCATTACATTGTGGAATAGTTCATTCTTTACTGGCACTGTTAAATCTTCTGAGTTTTTCACGCACATTATAAACTTTGTGTCCAAGCAATTAGGAGACAGTTGGAATC
Organism: Hordeum marinum; assembly: GCA_022496015.1. NCBI lineage: Eukaryota > Viridiplantae > Streptophyta > Magnoliopsida > Poales > Poaceae > Hordeum > Hordeum marinum. Next base: position 365,464,480 of record CM039676.1, on the reverse strand, counting down.
TAGTAAATATATATGGACCGTGTGATGGACATGACCGGGTTATCTATACAAACTAGTTGTTTGACCTACATATACCACAGAATGAAGATTGGCTGCTACTGGGAGACTTTAATTACATCCGCTCACCAGATGATCGTAATAAACCAGGTGGAGATCACAATGATATGCTCAAGTTTAATGAAATGATTAGGGAACAATGTCTCGTTGAAATCCCAATCAAGGGGAGAAAGTACATGTGGAGTAACATGCAAGTTGATCCTCTCCTGGAGAAACTTGACTAGTTTTTCACATCTAACCACTGGATGTCCTCTTTCCCAAACACCAAAGCCCAAGCTATCGCTAAAGTGACATCAAATCATATGCCATGCATGATCAACAGACCAAGATCCCACAAAGCAAGGTATTTAAGTTTGAATCATTCTGGATTAAGCATCATGGATTCCAAGAGCTGGTTAAACAATGCTGGGACAAACCTTGTTATTTAACCAATAGTGCTACACGAATTTGCCACAAGATGAAAAGGCTCAAATATACACTTAAGAAATGGAGTAAGGGATTGTCGAGGCTGAAAATCCTGCTCAAAAATGCTGAAAAGGCGATAAGTGAACTAGACACAATAGAAAACTTCAGACAGCTGAATCTGCCAGAGAGAAACTTCAGGACTATCCTCAAGAAAGATGCTCTGAAACTTCTTGCCTACCAAAACTAGTACTGGAAAGATAGATGCACGATCAGGATCATAAAATATGGTGATGAAAACACTAAATTTTTTCACAGGATGGCTACTGAAAGATACCATAGCAACTCGATTATAGCTCTAAAAAATCGAGATGGGGAGGAAATACAAGATCATGCTGGAAAAGAAGCAATCCTATATATTGCCTTTAAAGATAGATTGGGATGTCTCCGACCTCCAAATTAGAAATTCAACCTGTCCTCGATCATAAAATCTGTTGACCTCGAATGTCTCACTATACCATTCACGCAATCAGAGATTGATGAAGTGGTGAGGAAAATGCAAGCAGACAGAGCACCAGTGTCGGATGGATTCTCAGGATATTTCATTAAGGTCTGCTGGGATACTATAAAGAATGATGTTTATCAGCTTTGTGATGATTTTCATAGTGGTAATCTTGACATTGAAAGTATCAACTATGGGTATATAACCCTCATCCCCAAGATCAATTCGCCAAGTAGCCCTAATGATTTCAGACCTATCACTTTACTTAATTGTTGCCTCAAAATCATTAGCAAAGTGTTAGCAAACCGGCTGCAGCTGGTCATTCTGAATATAATCCATCAAAACCAATATGGATTCCTCAAAGGGGGAACAATACAGGACTGCCTCGCCTGGGCATCCAAATATATCCACCAATGCCAGTCCTTAGGGTAGAAAAGTTTTATTCTAAAGTTGGATTTCTCCAAGGCTTTTGACACCATACAACACTCCTCAATGATTGAGATCATGGGCGCAATGGGTTTTAATGACAAGTGGCTTTCTTCGATGAGATGTATCTTCAAATCCGGGAGATCATCGGTGCTTCTGAATGGAGTGCCCGCCCAGCAATTCCAGTGTTTGACGGGAGTGAGACAAGGAGACCCACTGTCCCCGCTCATCTTCGTTCTTGCGGCTACCTTCTTCAGGCAGCGATCAACGATGTGATGCACAGACAGTTGATAACTAGCCCCATCCCTGCAAGAGACGGTTCCAAATTCTCGGTTATCCAATACGCGGATGAAACTATCATTGTCATGAAAGCCTGCGAAAGACAAGCCGAGGTGATGAAAGAAATTTTGTTGGACTATGCTGAGTCAGTGGGGCTGAAGATTAACTTCCAGAAATCAACCATAGTGCCAATCAACCTCTCGCAAACGGAAACAAATAGACTGTTGGCCATCTTTCAATGCACAGTAGGTTCGATGCCATTCATGTATCTCGGCCTGCCGATGGGTACCACCAAACCTACAGTGACGGACCTAATGTCGATGGTCTGTAGAGTTGAACAGAAATTGTCGTCTACTCTCTTCATGGCCTCCTATGGTGCCAGACTCACCCTGGTTGACACAGCACTCATGTCAATCGCCATATTCGCCATGTGCATAATAAAAATACCACCAAAAATACTTGCACACTTGGACAAGCTCAGGCGCCTATGTCTATGGAGAAAGAAAACTGAGCGAGGGGTCACTTCGAACTCGTTGGTGGCATGGGACATGGTGTGCAAACCAAAATTGAAAGGAGGACTGGGGACCATTGATACAAAGGCTCTGAACACAGGACTATACCTGAAGTTTTTGGATAAGTTTTATAAAAGGCGTAATATGCCCTGGGTCAACCTCATATGGGACACATATTATACAAATTCCATTCCTCATACAGCCGGACCCTGTGGATAGTTTTGGTGGAGAGATCTGATCCAATTGATGCCAATATATAGGGGTGTGACGCGGGTCAACATGGGAAACGGCCTAAGAAGTCTGTTTTGGAAGGACCATTGGTGTGATCAAATATTAATGGAGCACTATCAGAGAGCATTCTCGTTTGCGGTCGATGAAGATGTGTCTGCTCATGATCTCCTGATGGCAAGTTTGCTTGGGGACAATTTCCATCTACCACTATTGCCACAGGCATTCATGGAGGTTCGCCAGCTGCAGATTGAAACTGCAGAAGTGCAGATCATAAATGCTCAAAGTGATGTCTAGGTGTACGACTGGGAGACAAATACACATCGTCCAAGTTCTACCAGTATTGCTTCAGAGATATCTCAGTGCATGGCTCCTTTAAATGAACATGGAAGTCCAAATGCACGATGAAACTGAAGGTATTCACATGGCTACTGCTCGTAGACCGTCTCAATACAAAAAACATGTTGCGCCGCAAACACTTTGTGGTTGTTGGGCGGGGACCCCGCGCGCATGATTACGTCATATGCCAAGACCGATGAGAAGAGGCACTAGAACATCTGTTTTTTTATGTGCTCGTTCTCGAGGGACAAATGGTCTGACCTGCAGCTGGACTAGGGAGCGGGAAATGGCAGATTTGAATGGTTGACGAGTGGGAAGAGTAACTGGGCCCGGTCCATGTTTATGGAAATTTTTATAGTGTCGGCCTGGTCCATATGGAAAGAGAGAAACGGGCTGATTTTTGAACACATACCATCTTCCCGCGCATCCTGGATGAGGAGGTTTAAAAAGGACTTCGATGCTTTGAAGCACAGATCCAAGGAGGGTTTGCATGACTTCATTGCATCCTTCGCTGCTGGTATCCGCTAAACACATAAAAGGAGGCTCCTAGCTAAGCTCAGGCTTTCATTCCCCCCTGCCATAGACCCCCCATAGACTTCTTGTTTTTCTTGCTGACTCATAGTTAGCTAGTGTTTCTTCCCGCTTTCTAACCCCCCCCCCTTGTAATCTGCATGTACTCTTTTTGACCCCCCCATTACTTAATATAAAAGACTGTAGGAAACTCTCCTATAGTCATTCAAGGTTCAAAAAAAAGAGAAAATGTACTTCTATTTCAATCATGTATGGACCGTTTCAAGATGTCTTTGGAGGACTGTTAGCTACACGATCTTGGATTTATGAGAGACATTTAAACGTGGGGAAATCATAACCATTACAACACTAAGTACGTTCGAGAGCGTCTTGACAAGGCAGTGGCAACCAACAGCTGGAGCGTTTGATTCCCGGTGCTCCAAGTGAAAAGGATGGTCCACGACTTTCATATCATAGGCCGGTTGTGCTGAATACAGAGAGGTTGAAGGCAGTAGGTGGGACAAAATGAAAATATGAGTTTTCGGTTTGAAGCCAAATGGATGGAGAAAGAACAATGCAACACAATTGTGGACAATGCTTGGAAGAGAGGAGCAAATGGTGGAGGTGGCAAATCCGCAAATGGGTTGGTTGATTGGAGCAAGAACGTGTTTGGAAATTTGGAAAAAAGGATATCAAGAACGAAAAGAGAAATGGATAAGTGCCAAAGGGAGAGATTGTCAGAAGATCAGGTGCGGAGGGAACATGTACTAAGGTATAAGGGCATCTCCAACACACAATTAAACAAACATGGTATCCATCAACAGACGTGTACGGGCATACTAGCGGACATCGATACATGAGTCGGCCATCCAACCCTGCTCGCATATATTTAAAACCGGTAAACAAACAAGACAAGTTACATGAAAACCAGATGATTTTCATCTAAATCGGACGAAAATCCTTACATTTTCGACATATTTCAACTATAGAAGACTAGGTTATTTTAACCTAGTCTAAATGATCGCCAGTCGCGGCGACACCCGTTTCCCACGACATATTTTCCCATGTTCGGCAGCAAGCTAACCGGTTGTCCATGAGCCCCAAAAAGTGAAGCTTGAGTGGGAGGGGAAGAGCAGTGTCCTTCGCAAAGTTGCACGCATAATCGGTTGTGAGGCCAGGCAAGGCGTCGATGGAGGCCTTCCTGGGACCCAAGCAGCGACACCCTCCCCGTTTTTACTCTTCCTCCCTATCTATGGCACCGAACATGGACGTGTTGGCCGCGTCGTCCTAATTGCATGGCGTGAACGACGGTGGCCTTCGAGGATCCATCCGGTTTAGGTTTCTAGGGTGTTGTTTGAATTTGGCCACCTTTTGTGGTCTTCAGAGTTTCTTTATCGATGTTTTCTTCTTCGAGAACATCGATTTGCTTTGAAGATCACAGCTACATGTGTCTCCTAGTCTTCATCGTCGAGTTCCCGACCGCTGCTTCTACAACCTCATGCAATTAAGAAAGTTTGCTCTACCGAGGCAAAGACCCGGAGGCGGCATCGAGCTATGCCCATGGTGCGCAATCGATGGATGCAGAAGGAAAAAGACCTCAGCACTCCCAGGGTTTTGAAACGAATTTTCTATTAATGTTTGTAAGGACCTGTGATTAGTTTCTTTTTTGGCATCAACACCTATGAGTAGTTATCCAACTGGTAAATGTGTTGATGGTTAGAGGGAAAATGGTATCCCCAACCCATCAGGGTTCATGTCACGATGCTTGCGTTATTTCTGGATTTATTTCAGGATATCTGGTGATGCACATTCAGTGAGAGGATACGCTTCCGTCCACGACGAGGCGTCTGCGGTGACTCTGTAAATTCCAAGATGATATGTCGGTTCGATCTCTCAAATATGCTCATAGAGTAATGTATATGTACATTTACAGGGGTGAGTGTATGAGCATTTATATGAACGCATGCGTTGGTAATGTGTTCCAAAAAAACTGGTAAAGGTTTTTTTAAGATAGATTTTTCACCGGCTTGTTGAATTACCACATGTTCATTAAACAAACAAAATACAATGAGTACATATGTGGTCACTCCAGATGACAAACAGAGTTTCCGGTGTCTTGGAGATTTGCACAGAAGACTCCCACGTGTTGAGAATACAAATACATGCAGTAAAAGTTTTGGGTCCCGATAATGCCCACACGTGTGGGCGTTAAAGGGTCTGGCCACACGACTCGTGTGGTATGTAAGAGAACCAGGCGTGTGGGCAGAACAAGTAATGCCTACACGTCCGGCCTTCCTGTCTCGTGGTCCCGCCCAGACGGTACGTGTGGGCAATACTGATAATGCCCACACGTCCGCACGTCCGGACTTCTACCTGACGGTCCAGCACGCCCGTGTGACAGTCAGCGCGCGTCCCCGCAGTTGTCATGGTCCGAACCCTCTTCAATGTTCGTTTAACTACAGTTGCCATGTTGCTGAACTACAGTTGCCATGTCCGAGAACTACAGTTGCCATGGTTGCTCAACTGCAGTTGCCATCTCAGGTCTAGTGCCAGATTCCATTTATGGACAGTTGCAGTTGTTGCCATGTATGGTATGGTCTACTACAGTTGACATGCTTTGAAAAACTTTAGGAGTTGTCACCTACTAACACTAGTCAGTTGCCATGTAACACTACAAAAAGACATGGCAAAATAACATGTTCGGATAAAGAAAGAGTTGCCATCTGCTTACAAGCACACTAGGGGCAGTTGCCATGTACCCTACAAAACACATGGCAACTGACAAGTTTGGTTCTGAGAAAGGAGACGGACGTGTGGGCGAACTACTAAACGCCCACACACCAGCCCCTCTGCATGTGTGAAACTGACGTGTGGACGAACTGCTAAACGCCCACACACCAGCCCCTCCGCGTGGTGAAACGGACGTGTGGGCGACCAGATGAATACCCACACATGAGCCCAGTCCTATGTGACATAAAAAATCGGGCAAAACATGTCAAGATTCGTGCAAACACAAACGAACGTTGATCCATGCGTGTGGGCGAGATGCAAACGCCCACACATGTGGGCGTTATCTTTTTCCAAAGTTTTCTTACATGGAGAATATCGCAAAAAAAAACCTTTCTAGTGCAAAGTTGGAAACATAATAGAATTACAGAAAAGAAAAGGTACAAAGTTGGAGATATTTTGAGTCGGTTCCCCTTGCATGCAGCCACAAACGATCCCCGACTCTCTTAAGTCGGTTGCGGTTGCCGACTTGCCGGCACGCTATATGAGCGAGCGCGCTCCCGATCCAACCTCCCCGTCTCATCATCTCTCCTTCAAATCAATCCCCCACCCCCGATCTCTCCAAAACCCTAGACCCCCACCTCCTCCCCCGCGGCCGCGCTCCTCGGCCCTCCCATCGCCATCATCGACACCGACATGCCTGACCGCAAGGCCAAGCCGACGCCAAAGAAGCCGAAGCGCGCGCACATCCGCGGCGACTCATCGTCATCGGACGACGACTCCGAGTACGACTACAGCGACACCGACCACCCCGTCTCGCGCCCGCCGAAGGCGGAGGGGAAGGCACTCGCGTACGCCTCGTCGGGCGACCCCTGCGTCGACTTCTTCTTCCAGGTCGTCCCGGGAGCCACGGCGGCCGCCGACGTGGCCGCGCTCCTCAGCGTCGCCTGGGCTGGCGACGCGCGCACGGCGCTCCGGCTCGTGTGCCACCTCCGAGGCGTCCGCGGGCTCGGCAAGTCCGACCGGGAGGGCTTCTACGCCGCCGCGCTCTGGATGCACGCCAACCACCCGCGCACCCTCGCCGCCAACCTCGCCACCTTCGCCAGGTTCGGCTGCCTCAAGGACCTCCCCGAGATCGTCTACCGCGTCCTCCACGGCCCCCGAGACGAGCGCAAGGACGGCGACGACAGCACCAGGGTCCACCGTCGCGGCGGCTCCCGTACCAATAAGCGGCGCTGTGTCGGCGGGGGCGCCGAGGCCGCCAAGGCCAAGCGGCAGAAGGAGACAGAGCACGCGCAGGTCGTCCTCTCCCGCTACGACTCGGACGAGAACTTCCGCTTCCTCTACGACCGCGTCGCCGAGCTCTTCGCCGAGCTGCTCAAGTCCGATCTCGAACACCTGCGCTCGGGCGACACGGCCAAGATCGGGCTCGCCGCCAAGTGGTGCCCGTCGCTCCGCTCGTCGTACGACCGCTCGACCCTGCTCTGCGAGGCCATCGCCCGCCGCGTCTTCCCGCGCGACTCGAGCCCGGAGTACCTCAGCATCCCCGACAAGCACTACGCGTACCGCGTCCGCAGCCGGCTCCGCCGCGAGGTGCACGTGCCGCTGCGCAAGGTCCTGGAGCTCCCGGAGGTGTACATGAGCGCCCGCAAGTGGGACGAGCTCCCCTACGGGCGCGTGGCGTCGCGGGCGATGCGGCAGTACAAGCTGGCCTTCGATAAGCACGACAAGTCGGGCGTGGCCGGCTTCTACGACGAGGTGCGCGCCGGGCTGACCAGGATCCCAGCGGACGCGGTGCTGCCGCACGAGATCTTGGCCGCGGCCCTCAAGGGCGAGCACGACGAGTCGGCGGAGCTCCAGTGGCGCCGCATGGTGTCGTCCCTGGCGTCGGAGGGCCGGCTCAGCAACTGCATCGCCATGTGCGCCCTCTCGAGCTCGGTGGAGAAGCCGCCGGCGTCCGCGGCCATCGCGCTGGGGCTGCTGATCTCGGAGCTGAGCCAGGATCCGTGGAAGGGGCGCGTGATCACCTTCGACGCCACGCACCAGCTGCACAAGGTGCGCGGCGCGTCGCTGGTTGACAAGCTCCGGACGCTGGCCGCCGTGAGGGCCCAGAAGGGCGCGAACCTGCAGGCCGTCTTCAACAAGATCCTGAACGTGGCGGTGGCCGGCGCGCTGTCCAAGGACATGATGGTGAAGCGGGTGTTCGTGCTGAGCGACATGGAGTTCGACGGGTGGGTCGGCGGCGAGGCGTGGGTGTCGGAGCACGAGGCCATCAAGAAGAAGTTCGCGGCGGAGGGGTTCGCCGTGCCGGAGGTGGTGTTCTGGAACGTGGGCACGTCTAAGGCGTCGGTGCCGGTGGTGGCGGCGCAGGCCGGCGTGGCGCTGGTGAGCGGCTACTCGAAGAACCTGGTGCGGCTGTTCCTGGAGGCGGACGGCGTGCTCACCCCGTCGGCCATCATGGCGGACGCCATCTCCGGCCCCGAGTACGACGGCCTCGAGGTGCTCGACTGAGAGCCCACAGCCATGACGTATCATCGATTTGCTTTGCTTTGCTTTGCCCTTAATTTCTGTATCAACGCCTACTCATATAGTACTGATGAAATCCAATTGCATACAGAAATCATCCATTTATTCTCAATCAACATGTACAAAAATGAGTTAAATACATCGTGGGTGTGACCGTGTGAGGGATGTCCTTGGCAACGCGGACACAGGTGATGCACGGTTGTCGTCAGCTCGTGCCGTAAAGGTGTTGGGTTAAGTCTCGAGCACAACCCTCGTGTATGGTTGTCATTATAAGTTTGAAACCCTAAATAGTCTGCTACGACATGAAGCAGGAATCACTAGTCGTCAACCCCTAGCATATATTTATTTAATCATGTACTTCATGGGCGAATTCGGGGCCAGGCAGCCCGGGCAGCGGCCTGGGGCGTGAGGCCTAGATGCTTTGTTTACTGTAGCAGAAGATAAACAGTATACAAAGGCTGCCTGGGCCTGGCCCAGTTTGTTTGGAGAATTTTTTTCAAAATTAGTACGAAAATTATACAAGTTTGAAAAAAGTATGACCAGTTCAAAAAAATTTAAAAATAGTATTCCGTCGGCCTTAGCTGGGCCGACCGGGGACCTGTCGGCTTAGCCCAGGCCGAATAGGACCCATCGGCCTACGCCAGGTCGAAGAGCGGGCCGTCGGCCCAAGCCAGGTCGGAGAGGACCCGTCGACCGCCAGGAGGCCGAAGAGCCCCTGGATAAGGCAGACGCGGCCAGCTCCCTCTTCTTCCTCCAGCTTCCTCTTCTTCCTCTGTGTTCTTAGTTCTTGGCCGAAATCTCCCCCCCCCCCCCGTTTGATCTCCCTTTACATCCACCCATTTTCCGTTTCAATCCACTGAAACAATATGTCGTCTTCGTCTCCCCCGTCCTATGGTTTCATTTTTTGCAATGTGGTAGTGTGTTGTTCGTTTCTGGAGACATGGTGTGGTGGTGGTGGTATGAATGGTGAGAAGGTGGAGTGGTGGAGAGGAAGAAGAAGGTGGAGAGGAAGAAGAAGGGCACTCACGCGTCGAAGGTATATATTTTTTCTGTTAGTTTAGGTTAGTTTTCTGTTAGTTTTTTTAATGTACGTAAAATTAGTTTAGGTTACTTTTATTAGTGTAGTGATTTTAGCGTATGTTTTCCGAGTGTAGGTAGGGCTGTAAGAAAAGCTCGAGGCTCGTGAGCCATTCGAGATCGACTCGTTTTTTAGCTCGACTCGAGATCGACTCGAAAATAAACGAGTTGAGTTTGAACACTTTGTGCAACTCGACAGATAAACGAGACAATCTTGAGCCAATACTAGCTCGCTCGATTTTAAGTCGAGAGCTCGAAATAATATCATTATTTTCAACGATCATGCCATATATTAAATATAAATATGATAATTTATTACCATATATGGTGTCCATGATTTTCTTCATTTTATTTACTAACAAATATGGAAGCTTAATTAAATGCGGTGAAGAATTAGGCCCTGTTTTCCAATAATTTGCTTTCCTAATTATATATTTTTCATGAATCGTTATCTTATTTTGATACTAAGCTTTTGGTTGTGAGAGAATGAGTCAAACTACTTTGAAGAAATTTATATTATCATCGTCTTGGTTGAAATAATATTTTTTAGTGTTTTCTTATATCGTATTGAGCCTTATCTAGTTGGAATAAATCACCATAGATTTATAATTTTTTACCATCTCATTTAACTTGAAACTAGCTCGAGATCGACTCGAAATCGTTACGAGTTGAGCACGAGTCATGTTCTACAGCTCGACGTTGAGCTTCACTCAGTCTCAACTCGCTCGACTTTTAATATGAGTTGAGTTGAGCCAATTTCAACTAGCTCGAACTCGACTCGTTAGTGTAGTCATATTAGTGTCGGTTTATTTAGTGTACGTGAGCATATTTTAGTGTAGGTTTATTTTAGTGAAGTTCATTTTAGTGTAGGTTTATTTAGAATACGTAGGTATATTTTAGCGTACGTTTATTTTAGTGTAGATTTATTCGTTGCGAATAATGAGAAGCTAACAATGTCTGACAGGTGAAAATGTCTGGATCTATAAATTTGACTATGTATTACGGTCCTGGTAATGTTTGATATAATGAGTTGGCGATTGATCTTAGCGAGTTTAAAAAAGGCGAGATGACACTTTCAGACCTGGACAGACTGGACATTAGGTAGTTGAAGCACTGGTTGACTACTAGTTTTGGCCTGGATCTTGAAGTTTGTTCCGTTAGTATTCATGCATTGTGGACCAAATCCTGTAAAAATGTCAAGTGGGATTTGATTCCGATAAATAGGAGACAACATTGGTTGTCTTTGTTAAGTCGTTGTAGAGACCGAAGAATCCATCCGTATGCCCTGGTGCAACCAGTGGCGAAGGAGGAAAATATCATACCACCCATCGTGGGGTATGAACCAGGCTAGAGTAGTCAAGTGGATAACGAGATTTACGTATCCGGGTCATAGCCACCGGATGTGAATGCTAGCCAAGCCGAGAAAGAGTCGGATTATGTTAGTGGTCATGCTGCTGGTCAGAGTATTCAGTCGATAGTATTAGCTGCCTCTAGTGTTGCTGATGGGGATGAGGAAGGCGATGAAATGCAGAGGATGATGGAGGAAGAGGACGAGGATGGGATTGCAGAGGAACTTGATTCTGAAAATTCTGAGGATGAGGAGGAGGTACCAATTCCTGCTGCATGGGAGCAGGACATATCCGTCGGCTTTACTGTCAACGATGGCCATGAGACTCCATGGCAATGTAATCTGAACCAAGTCCAGATCGGGGCTATGTTTGACACAAAGAAGAAAATGAAGTATGCGGTGATAAAGTGGACTATGTCTACGTAGAGGGTTTTCCAGACACACATATCTAGTCCAACGAAATATACCATGAAGTGTGTTGAATCAGGTTGTCCTGCGAAGGTGCACGACCACGTGCCAAAGTATAACATCCACTGGGTTGTGACAAATGTTGTCCCGCATAATTGTGTTAGGAAAAACATGTTGGTTCGTCATCCAAACCTTACTTCAACTCTCATAGCGCAACTCATGTATACTGAGATAGTGACGAAGAAAGATATGGAAACAAAACACATCCAGACAGCAGTGAAGGTCAGATGGAAGTATGACATTCCATATGGGAAGGCTTGGAGGGCTAAGCAGAAGGCTATGGAGGAGAGGTTTGGGACGTTCTTTGACTCCTATGATAATGTTGTCTGTCTCCTTGACATACTGAAGGAGAGGAATCCCAGCACTTATGTTAACATTCAGCACACGAGGTTGGATAGTATACCAGATTACAAGGTGTTGAAACAAGTTTTCTTCTCTTTCAGTATGTGCATCGAAGCTTTCAGGCATTGTCCTTCTGTGATGTTTGTGGATGGTACATTCCTGACTAGTCAGTACAAAGGGCAAATCCTGACTGCTATTGGTGTGGACGGGAACAACCAAATCATCCCACTAGCCATGGCATTCGTGGAGGGTGTGAACTTTCCGAGCTGGGTATGGTTCTTTCGGCAAGTTAAAATTGCGATCGTGAAGGATCAATCAAATGTGTGTCTCATTCATGATAGACATCCCGGTATATTGAAGGTCGTGAAGACACTGAGTAATCCAACTGCTGACGAGCCAACACCTTGGAAGGACTTGCAAAGGCGGTGGTGCATGCGCCATCTGGGTGCTAATTTTTTCTCACAGTTCAAGAACAAATGGTTGATGAACTTGTTCAAAATGTTATGCAAGCAGAACCAATGGCGCAAATACGATTTTATTTGGTCAAAAGTAGATGATTTCACTAAGAAGCGGGTCCTTCCTAGGAAGAAAATGGAAAAAGACCAGGTTAAATTAACAGCACTCATTGCGGAGCTTGAGGAGTCAGTTGGTCTTTGTGACTTGCCAGCAATTGACCCTCCTAATACGAAGAGAAAGAAGGGCATGGCAATAAAGAATTTTTCTGAGTGGATAGAAAAAGAGCCTCCAGTGAATTGGTCTTTGTTGCATGACACCCATGGAGCTAGGTATGGCCACATGACAACCAATCTTGCAGAGATCTATAACTTTGTACTCAAGAGGGAATAGAGCATTGCCACTGACAGCTATTGTGGAGGGTGTATACCATGGCACTGTGAGATATTTTAGAGAAAGACACGAGTTAGCAAAGAAGCATATTGGAGATAATCAGAACACTCCTTATTGTAGCCGTGTCATGGAGTACATGGCTAAGAAGATAAAGAAAGCAAAAAAGCACACAGTCACACTCATAGGTAATCAGGAAAGAAGGTATGAGATCCAACTTCCTACTGATGGTTTTGGTTTTGCAAATGAGGTGAAGACGCATGAGATTAAAATTGGAGCAGAATTTTATCCAACTTGTGAGTGTACATGCAACAAACCGCAGTTATTGCACCTTCCTTGCTCACATGTATTGACTGGCTGTGGCCAGATTCAGTTGGACACTATCTCCTTTTAATATGCAAACATCTATGTCTTAATTTGTAATATGTGTGGACTATGTTCTAATTGCAGACATGGCTTCGTATCCGTTGCTTAATGATAATATTGATAGAGGGCACCAAGGCGCACTTACGGAATCAGGCACGAACTTAGACGTGTTGATCACTCGCACCCCAAAGTCTAACTGGATGATACACCCTTCATGGGTTGAAAGGTATGTGTCGGTATAATCACTTACTATGTTCGACATCATTATGATAGAAGCTAATTGTAAGCTACATTCTGTTTATTTTGTAGGTTGAATTGGGCTAGACTTCTACCCTTGGCACGACTGGTTGAGGGTACATTGGATGACTGGGTTGATCACCCGGACTTGGATGACGCAGGTGAACCAATGCAGTTGCACAAGAGGCAAGTATCACGCTTCTCTTACGATAGGTCACTCCTTACCTGCTTAGTAGATAGATGGAGACCAGAGACACATACGCTTCACTTTCCCTGGGGAGAGATGGCTCCTACTTTACAGGATGTGTCTTACTTGTTGAGATTACCTCTTGCCGGTGCTGCCATAGGACCTTTAGAGGTAGAAACTGGTTGTCTAGCATCTATGCATGCCCGTTTTCTGGCTGCGGTGCCAACTACCAAGACGCTAGACAACGATCGGCACGGGCCTCTTTTCAGGTAGTTGAGCCAGTTTCAGATTGTCGCCTTAGGATATCCCACTGTTCAGTTGTCAGAGGCACAGATTGACCGATCCCTAGAGGCATATATTATGTGGTTGTTTGGCAAGACGATGTTCATAGAGAACCACGTGACCACTGTAGATACACGACTGATCGGTGTTGCACGAGAGATAGCTGACGCACGTTGCCCGGAGAACATTGTGCAGAGGAGTTTTGGTTCTGTTGTGTTAGCAGCTACGTATAGAGGCATATGCAAAGCTTGCCAGTTGAGGTCAAGAAAAGCTGGTCTTCTCGGATGTCCACTATTGTTGCAGCTTTGGTCATATGAGAGATTCCCTATTGGTCAACCCTACGTCAGGGTTGACAAACCTTTTGTTAATGAGGACATGGCTGGACATTACGTGTCTTCTATCGGTGACTTGCCTACTATGGGATCTATTTGGACACGGAGAGAGGTATTTTCATTATTAACAATATGAATTAGTAATGTTTATTTCTCGCTATTCAATATTATGTACTAATGTTTGTTGTCATGCACAGAGACAGTTTGCGCCTAGCCAGGTAAGGGGTTGCTACCCTTCCTTCAAGGCGCAGTTTGATAGTCTACACGAGGTGTTGGAAATATGCCCTAGAGGCAATAATAAATTAGTCATTATCATATTTCCTTGTTCATGATAATCGTTTATTATCCATGCTATAATTGTATTGATCGGAGACTTAAATGCATGTGTGGATACATAGACAAAACCATGTCCCTAGTATGCCTCTAATGGACTAGCTCGTTGATCAAAGGATGGTTAAGGTTTCCTAGCCATGGACATGAGATGTCATTTGATAACGGGATCACATCATTAGGAGAATGATGTGATGGATAAGACCCAAACTACAAACATAGCATATGATCGTGTCAGTTTATTGCTACTGTTTTCTGCATGTCAAGTATATGTTCCTATGACCATGAGATCATGCAACTCACGGATATCGGATAAGTGCCTTGTGTGTATCAAACATCGCAACGTAACTGGGTGACTATAAAGGTGCTCTACAGGTATCTCCGATGGTGTCTGTTGAGTTGGCATGGATCGAGACTGGGATTTGTTACTCCGTGTGACGGAGAGGTATCTCAGGGCCCACTCGGTAATACAACATCACAACAAGCCTTGCAAGCAATGTGGCTAAGTGTTAGTCACGGGATCTTGTATTACGAAACGAGTAAAGAGACTTGCCAGTAACGAGGTTGAACTAGGTATGGAGATACCGACGATCGAATCTCGGGCAAGTAACATACCAAAGAACAAAGGGAACGTTATACGGGATTAACTGAATCCTTGACATAGAGGTTCGACCGATAAAGATCTTCGTAGAATATGTAGGAACCAATGTGGACGTCCAGGTCCCGCCATTGGTTATTGACCTTAGAGGTGTCTCAGTCATGTCTACATAGTTCTCGAACCCGCAGGGTCTGCACACTTAAGGTTCGGTGACGTTTCGGTAGTGTAGAGTTATGTATGGTGGTGACCGAAGTTTGTTCGGAGTCCCTGATGAGATCCCGGACGTCACGAGGAGCTCCGGAATGGTCCGGAGGTAAAGATTCATATATAGGAAGTCCCAGTTTGGTTTCCGGAAAAGTTTCAGGCTCATCGGTAGTGTACCGGGAGTGCCGATAGTGTACCGGGAGTGCCGGTAGTGTACCGGGAGGCCTCCGGGAGGGATATTTCGACCCCAAGAGGTCCATGGGCTGTGGGAGAATAATAACCAGACCTTAGTGGGCTGGGAAAACAGCCACAAAGGCCCATGGCGCAGGAGAGAAAGTCCTAAAGCAAAAAGTGGAAAATCAGCCAATAGGAGGCAATCCTACTCCAACTAGGATTGGAGGTGAAGTAGGATTGCTTCCCACCTCCTATTTCGGCCGACCCAAAGGCCTTGGCTGCCTCTCCTCTCCTCTCCTCCTATATATACTAGTGGATTGGGTGGTTTTTGGACAGAATTTCCGGCCACGTGCTACCCGTTACACCGGTGCATAGTTTCTCCTCTAGATCGGTTTTCTGCAGCGCTTAGGCGAAGCCCTGCCGGAATTGCTCCACCACCATCACCGGAGCGCCGTCACGCTGTCAGTGAACTCTCTCTCCACTCCACCTCCTCTCGCTGGATCGAGACGGTGGAGATCTTCATCAAGCTGCACGTGTGCTGAACGCGGAGGTGCCGTCCGTTCGGCGCTAGATCGGAAGGACCGTGATCGAGATCGCGAGACGGTTCGTGATGTGATCACGGAACGGATCGTGATGAGTTCGCGGGACAGATCGTGATCAAGATCGTGAGACGGATCGTGATGAGTTCGCGGGACGGATCATGATGTGTTCGCAGGACGGTTCGTGATTGGATCGCGGGACGCTCGGCGATTTGGATCGCGAAGAAGTTCGACTACACCAACCGCGTTTCTTAACGCTTCCCACTTAGCGATCTACAAGGGTATGTAGATCCACTCTCCCTCTCGTAGATGCTCATCACCATGGATAGGTTTGTGTGTGCGTAGGAAAAAATTTGTTTCCCATGCGACGTTCCCCAACACGAGGATCAAGTTATATGGAAACCATACACCCATAATGCTATTTCATAAAAGTACCTAGGTGGGATTTCTGGATTCCGCACTAGAGATCAGCATTATTGGATGACCAAGGCCAAGTTGGTGTTCGACGTGACGATTGAGGAGATGGCTATTAATAGGGTGATGAGACAGTTCGGTCTGTGCCAAGAGCCTGACATTACGGTTATTTCACAATTACCAGATCACGTGCACAAGTAAGTAATACTACTTTGGTTCTCAGCTCTGCATTAATAGGGTGATGAGATAGTTCGGTCTACTTATAGCTAATCATGTAACGTGCATTTCAATCTCAGGTATTGTCGCGTAGGAGGAAACAAGTCCTAGGCTTCTTGGTTTCGCGACATCAAACCTTACCTCGAGGAATGGACTACTGCCCCGACAAATATATGGGATGAAGTTCGTGTCTTCGACTGGGACAAGTTCGGGTTGTATCTGAAGTGTTACAGACATAGCACGAGGATCTAATTGGTTCCATCATCTGCTCCGGATAATATCTCAGTTCCTCTCGCCAGCGATCTGTTGCCAACTTCCTCAGTTGTGGGAACCAGACACCACGCGGTATGTCCTTAGTTTTTCTCACATGCTACCTTTTTCCTATACATGAACATGTACAATTGGTTAACTTTCTGTGTACAGGGTGAATTGGGAACTCAGGCGCTAGAGGAGGTTACCGCTTTGGTGGACCGTGTTGACAGAGGAGAAAATATCCCACTGCGAGAGCAAGCAACAAGGTTGAAGAGTCTTCAAGCGAAGATACGCGGGTTCGTCGCAGTTGTTACATGTAGACGATCTTCCGATGTTGTTGACACTCGTGCAGCACATCGTTCGCCATGCCCCTCTCTACAGTGTTCAGAACCTCAACCTTCACAGCCAGGGAGCTCCTCCTAGCAGCAGGAACCTCCTTCACAGCCAGGGAGCTCCTCCTGGCAGCAGGCACCTCCTTCACAGCCAGGGAGCTCCTCCTGGCATCAGACACCTCCTTCATAACCCGGGGGTTATTTCTACCAGTAGCCACCTACTTTACAACCCGGGGGCTATTTCTACCAGCAGCCACCTCCTTCACAACCCGGGGGCTATTTCTACCAGCAGCCACCTCCTTCACAACCCGGAGACTCTTCTTGGCTTCAGCAGATGGACCCAGGTAACTTAACTTTGTACATTCTTTTAAAAAATAGCCTCATAAGTCATTCTTTACATGTTTTAATAATTTACCAGCAGGCGGCAGCCAGTCGCAACCGTTCATGACTTCAGTTCAATCACCTCTGTTTACTGGTCCTGGTTCGTACATACCTGGCGACGACAAGGACGATGACCATGGTGCATGCACCTACAGTATCTCGAAGAAAGTTCTTTCCACTCCACCACCACCATCGACGCAGGAGACACAGACACCGACGGACGAGGTGTTCTATGGTCGTGGTCATCGTGACACTCGTCCACCGCCTCAGCGCTTATCGCCTTCCGGTCCACGTCCGAGGAAGCCCAAGATTCGTCGCCGTCCCCAACAGTGATATGGTCATCTACGTACGAGACATGACTATCTATTTATGTATGAGACATATGTAGCCTCTATGTATCGGACATATGCATGTATGAGACATATTTAGCCTCCATGTATCGGACATATTCATGTATGCGACATATTCATGGTTCAAACTTATTTGGTTTAGAGAGAGGACAATAGTAACGCAAAGCAAATGCATCCAAATGAATTAGATAGTACAACTGAATTAAACGTTACGACTGAATTAAACTTAATTAAATAGCACTACAGAAAACACCACTAAAGAAAATAGTACTACATGAAAACGTACTACATGAATGCATCATCATCCATCGATGCAAATCTCTTCCCCTTTGTCGATGCAGAACTCTTGCCCTCCGTGGATGCAGAACTCTTCACCTTGCTGCTCGACATGAAGAGGTCATCCTCGTCCTCACTTTCTGCTGACCATAAACCTGAATTATTCACAGCAATCCTAAGGTAAGCTTCACCCTTGTGCAGTTGCTTTTGCCATCTAGCATGCAACCTCAGAAGTTCTTTCCGTATCTCCTCAAAAGTCCTAGGAGGCCACCCACTCCTAGCTAATTGGTGAGCCAACTCATTCATTATGAAGTCACTACTAATGAGTTCCTCCCATGGAACTACTCTATCATTCATCTTGAAATTGGCAGCTAGACGAAGAAGACGATCGAACATGCCCTTGTGAAAACTACGATCAAAAGGATAGTGAGGATGAGGAGGATGAGACATCTCCACGAAAGGATGGCGAGAGCGGAAGGATGGCGGAGCGAAAGGGAAAGGAAGGGCCTGCTCACCCTCCTTACTGCGAATGTGGTTATATAGGCGGGAAAGAAATTGGCGGGAGAGAAAGGCGGGAAAGACAATGGCGGGAACGAATGGCGGGAGAGAAAGTGAAGGGAGAGAAAGTGGAGGGAGAGAATGGCGGGAGAGAATGGCGGGAGAGAAAGGCGGGAAAGATAATGGCGGAAGAGAATGGCGGGAAGGAAAGTGGCGGGGGAGAATGGTGGGAAAAAGGTGGCGGCAGCACAAGGCATTCGAATATGCCATAGTCAGATAAACAAGACATAGAATCTTACAACACGTCTTGAACATTGACGATCCAGCACCACAGTAAATACAGAAGCACCGGAATCAACGGCAGCACAAGGGCCACCTAGAGCTCGGCAAAATGGGCAAGCCATTTACCTGCAGACGGACGGTGACCAATAAGAACTAAATCCACTACCGACTTGAGAGTTCTCATTCGATTGAATTGGAAGCCAAAAAAATACCGTAGGCCGGTGGAGAGCGCTCTGATCTATTGTTTAAGCGGGTATAGGATAACAAAATGGGTGATCGAGCGAAGAGATCGGCAAGGCGGTGGAAGCACCGGAGAGCAACGGGAGTGAGAGGTGGAGAGGGGCAGGCTACTGGACGGGAGAGGGTGAAACGAGTGGTCAGAGGAGGACGAAAGAGGCCCTGGGCCTTATCCAGGGGCCCATCGGCCTCCCACAGGCCGACAGGTGGCTCTTCAGCCCCCCTCTGGCCGACCAGCCTGTCCCCGGCTTCTGATTGGCCGACAGGGGGCTCTTCGGCCTGTTGCTGGCCGACGGGCCCCTCTTCGGCCTGGTGCTGGCCGACAGGCCCCTGTTCGGCCCGGTGCTGACCGACAGGGTCCTATTTTTAAATTTTTTTGAACTGGTCATACTGTTTTCAAATTTGATATAATTTCCGTACTAGTTTTGAAAAAAATTCTTGTTTGGGCTAGCCCATTCCTGGGTTTGTCACTGATGTACTAGGATAACCCTCAAATATAGGGTTTGTTTGAGAAAAGTAACAAAAAAAACATACAGATGAAGGAGTTTCGAACCTGACACTTCAAAGTTAACAATAGCCACCGATTTATTTTAAAGAAAACCAAAGTTCATGTTTAGTTGTGACACGTAATTTTTTTTCCATATAAAATACAAAATTATCAATATACAATTATTGTGTACTTTGAAGAGGTAAAATGAACTATTTTTTTAAATGTGGATTTTAAACTTATTGTATAAATTTATATATCTTGATTCCAGACGAGAAGCACGCCCAATTATTGTGTATCTTCATTATATTTCCAAAATACCTAATTAATAAAAAATTGACATGTCTTTATTTGTGAACAATTCAACACGTATTAAAATAATTGTTTAATAATATTAAATTCTAAAATTGTAACAAAACATGCCAATTGTGTTTGTTCAAATGTAAATAAGATTACAGAATGACATTCCCGCAAAAGGAAAAAAGGTTACAGAATGAAATGCTCGCTGTACATTTTTGTTTCATTTCAGCACTTCGATGTTCAGTTTGTCATTGCCAGTGAACAGGGTGGAAGGAGAATTCGGATCAGGGGTTACGACGACAAAGGCTTCAGGGTTACAAAATCACTTACCCTCACAGTTACCAATACAAACAAAAGCCAAAGCTTAACACTGGATGTCATGTTCTTTTTTAGAAAAGAAGGATATAACCCCGGCCTCTGCATGCAGCCATACAGGAACGCCATGTACAATTGAAGATGTCAAATATTGTGAGAGTGTAAGTAATTGACATGAACAATAGCAGACGGTAGCATGATCAGCCTTGTGGATGACATGTAGAACTGCTCTTGTTGAACAAAAGAGCTATGCAAAAGCGCATGACACGGACAGTAGCAGAGAGTGTACTGTTTTTTTTAGCCGAAACCGTAGAACAACAATTCTAGGTATTTTCCATTAATATTAAAAATATTTACATAGGTTAAAGAAAAAACAACAAAAAAGAGTATATCCAATGCCTGCTCGTCGAGACATAGAAACTAATTTAAAGCGAAAACTGCACTAAAGATTGGATGCAATCCAACCCTTTAAAAGCTCAAGATTTGTATTCTTCACCCTGTGTTCCAGTAGGGTTAATTATTTTTTTCATAAGGAATATCCAAGAATCCATATTTTGAGCTTCTCTTCTGAATATCTTGCCATTTGTTTTGGATCCATATGTTCCAACATCCTATGATGATGATGTAAAGAGCAATTGATTTTGGAAAGTTTTCTAAGGCTAGGGTGGTGGTGTCATCAAGGAAAGAGGTTCCTCTCTTTCTGTCCGGAATGATTCTTAGCCAGCAATCTTGGGCATAACTACGGTCCCAGAATAGGTGATAGGTGGTTTCTTCAGCCCTTTCATTACAAAAGACACACTCATAACACTCTAGGCAGACTGTACTGTTCCTCTACACAAAGTGAAACGGCTAGCTCCAACACTTGCTAGTCGCTTTTCTGAATCGTGGCCATGTTCTGTTGTGTGCACATATCGCAAAGTTAACGATACAATGACAACAGTTCTATTGCAGTGGCAGCAAACAATGGCTCCGACATTGTTCAGGCCAAGTGACGGTTGCCCATGGGAATCGGCATCACAACATGTTCTTTCTTTCCCTTCTTATCCCGAGCAAGAATTTAGAGCAATAGATGTCGTGAAGCGGCTATGCGGTTCCCCTGGACGGAGATTGCAGCTCTCCTGTAAATTCAGGTCACCTTTCGTCCCCTGAACCACAGAGGTAGGACGGGTGACACAAGTTGTTGGCTGCATCTCCGAGAGAGAGGCATGTTGGCTAACATGTTGGTATCGTCCAATCTCTCACATAGTTGCACAATGTATGTATACTAGTACTAGTCGAATAATAACATGGTGAAGAATGATTAAGTACAAAGACTGGTTGCTAACTAGCTAGCTCACTGAAATGCACTTAGCTGGGAGATGAAATCGGTCCAAGCCTCCAAGGTATATATAGAAGCTTTCGTCCCACAACAATGAATGACACACATATAAGCATGTGTAACAACTCAAGATACATACGAGCATGATAAAGTCTAAACTGCGTGAGCACATCACACAAAAATTGTTTTCCACAAAATCCATTAAGATTCTATTGAGAAATTAATCCCTTTCTTTTGTTGGACCAAACCCCCAACTTTCCAGCATGTGTGTCACCGAAACTAGTCATCCCAATTTCATAACACGCGTGTCACCCTCTCTTATTTTCCCTTTGCTTTCATTTCTTTCGATTGCAAGAGAAAATTGTTTGTAAGATCAAAAGCGTGGCGAGGACTTGGGACTCGGCCGATGCATCCTTAAAGATTATTATGCCAGGAGAGTATTCTTATCTTCATGAGAAGGCCATCTTGTTTAAATTTTTGAAACACTCTTTAAATAATAAAATGAAACAAATATTTTGCCTCTAACCATTTTCATTCTTATTGGCCTAAACAGTTGAAATTTCTACATGGAAAAGCGGGCTATTTTGCACATGTGCACCTTCAACACACCCGATGAGCTTTGCCTACTTGATCTGGTCAGGGAGAAAATTTAATTAAATTGAATACTTATTTATTACACATTTTGTTTATATGAAGTTTTAACTATTCTATTTTTACACATAGCAAAATTATTCACATCTCCTACTTTTTATGGCTAAATTTATCAATGCATGATCATTAAGTGTATATCATTCTGTTACAAAGCAAGATTAATCATGTAACATATTCTTGAATATTAAGAGAAGACATTTTTCCTTGCACAATTTAGCATCTATCAATATGGTTGCACTCAATCAAAATCAAATTTTGCAAGGACAAGCACATTACTAATTTCATTTCAAAACATCTCCCTTGGATATAAAATATAATTTATGAAAAGAATATGCCTCCACGGATTAATTAATGACCCTTAGTGTTGGAAATATGTCTTAGAGGCAATAATAAATTAGTTATTATCATATTTCCTTGTTCATGATAATCGTTTATTATCCATGTTATAATTGTGTTGATCGGAAACTCAGATACATGTGTGGATACATAGACAACACCATGTCCCTAGTATGCCTCTAATAGACTAGCTCATTGATCAAAGATGGCTATGGTTTCCTAGCCATGGATATGAGATGTCATTTGATAACGGGATCACATCATTAGGAGAATGATGTGATGGACAAGACCCAAACTACAAACGTAGCATATGATCGTGTCAGTTTATTGCTACTATTTTTTGCATGTCAAGTATATGTTCCTATGACCATGAGATCATGCAACTCATTGACATCGGAGGAGTACCTTGTGTGTATCAAACGTCGCAACGTAACTGGGTGACTATAAAGGTGCTCTACAGGTATCTCCGAGGGTGTCTGTTGGGTTGGCATGGATCAAGACAGAGATTTGTTACTCCGTGTGACGGAGAGGTATCTCAGGGCCCACTCGATAATACAACATCACAATAAGCCTTGCAAGCAATGTGACTAAATGTTAGTCACGGGATCTTGTATTACGGAACGAGTAAAGAGACTTGTCGGTAATGAGGTTGAACTAGGTATGGAGATACCGACGATCGAATCTCGGGCAAGTAACATACCGAGGAACAAAGGGAACATCATACGGGATTAACTGAATCCTTGACATAAAGGTTCGACCGATAAAGATCTTCGTAGAATATGTAGAAACCAATATGGGCATCCAGGTCCCGCTATTGGTTATTGACCGTAGAGGTGTCTCGGTCATGTCTACATAGTTCTCGAACCCGTAGGGTCTGCACACTTAAGGTTCGGTGACATTTCGATAGTATAGAGTTATGTATGGTGGTAACCGAAGGTTGTTCGGTGTCCCGGATGAGATCCCGGACATCACGAGGAGCTCCAGAATGGTCCGGAGGTAAAGATTGATATATAGGAAGTCCTATTTTGGTCGCCAGAAAGGTTTCGGCTCATCGGTAGTGTACCGGAAGTGCCGGTAATGTACCGGGAGACCATCGGGAGGGGTATTTCGACCCAAGAGGCTACATGGGCTGTGGGAGAGTAAATACCAGCCCTTAGTGGGCTGATGGAAGTCCCACACAAGGCCCATGCGGCTGGAAAGAAAAGCCCAAAGAGAAAAAAGTGAAAAAAGGCAAAAAAAAAGGCAAAAATAAGGAGGAGTCCTAGTCCTACTAGGATTGAAGGAGGAATCCTCCAATCCTCCTTGGTTCGGCCGACCCAAGGGTTGGCTCCTTGGGAGCTAAGCCTCCTCCTCTCTTCCTTCTATATATACTAGAGGTTTTAGGGGTTTTGGCACCAGATTTTCAGCCATGTGCTACTCGTTCCTCCAATGCATAGTTTCTCCTCTAGATCGGATTTCTGCAATGCTTAGGCGAAGCCCTGCCGGAATAGCTCCACCATCATCGCCGGAGCGCCGTCATGTTGCTAGAGAACTCTTCTACCTCTCCGCTCCCTCTTGCTGGATCAAGAAGGCGGAGATCGTCATCAAGTTGTACGTGTGCTGAACGCGGAGGTGCCGTCCGTTCGGCGCTAGATCGGAAGGACCGTGATCAAGATCGCGAGACGGATCGTGATGAGATCGCGGGACGGATCGTGATGAGTTCACGGGACGGATCGTGATGAGATCGCGGGATGGATCGTGATGAGTTCGCGGGACGGATCGTGATTGGATCGCGAGACGGATCGTGATGAGATTGCGGAATGCTCAGCGATTTGGATCGCGAAGACGTTCGACTACACCAACCGCGTTTCTTAACGCTTCCCGCTTAGTGATCTACAAGGGTATGTAGATCCACTCTCCCTCTCGTAGATGCTCATCACCATGGATAGGTCTTGCGTGAACGTAGAAAATTTTTGTTTCCGCAGCATAGTTTATGTATATTAATATTATATGTTCTCTGGATTCTAAAGTATACTGGCAAAGAAATCAAAATTGTATAGTCCAACAAATATCTTAACAGTGGGTTCTAGATTAGGCAATTGTATATCAGTATATATATATTTTATCATATATGTAAATAAATAGGCCATTGTAGAGATGTCTATAGTGATTTGTTATCAAATCTTCTGTATCAAAATAGCTAGCCCCGCTCCAAGTGTCAAACCATCGCTAGCCATTGTCAAGTCGCATGGGAGGATGAGAGGATGAGCTCCCGCGGAAGCACCGCGTCGGGTGAGCGCCCCCGGCGGCGGCTCCTCGATCTCCCTTCTCTGGCTAGCTGTGCACCTCCCCAGACCAGATCCGGAGTCCCCAGCTCGCCCTCTCTCTGCTGCCAGGCTCGGCTCGGCTCAGCGGCAAGCGCTGGGCAGGGATGGCACTCTCGCGTTCGCGTAAGTGGCAGTTGGGCGCACGCCGCCGCCGCCCGGATCTCCGGCCTCCGTCCTCCATTGCGGCCGCCGTGACCGGATCCGGGTACCCTGCGGAGCCCCTTCCATGCAAGTCTCAGCGGCGCCCCGTCTCTCGATTCGTTCGGCAATGCTGCTCGCGCGAGCCTCCGCGACGGTCGCCACTCCAACGGCATCTCCGGCTGCTGCACCCGTCGTCTTTCCCTCGTCTGCGTCGTGCGCTCAGGCTGCAGGCACCATCTCGGCCGCCAGTGTTCTCCCTCGACTGCGGTCGTTGCCCCCAGCTTCCAGGTTCAGGAGGGAGGACGGGGGTGTGAAGGATGTGTGCACGCCCCGTTCGGGGCCTGTGTCAACAGCTGCTTCGGCCCCGACGCCTGTCGTCCCTGTCTTTGTCGGTGCCGCCTCGGATGTGTTACTGCAGGCCCCTATTGCCCCGACCAATGGGGACGACATAGGATGTGAAGAGGAATTGGCCGTGACGCTGCAACCGCGGACAGTGTTGTGGGCCTCCACTGCTGACAACAACGACGAAAATGACGAAGAGGAGTTGGCTCCCCAAACACCGCCGGCTGCCATCAAGGCCCTCGACTCTGGAGGAATGTGCATGGGGCTTGACATGGACACAAAAGAGGGTTGGCAGGAGGTGTTACCGCGGCGTGGTCCGCCGCGTTCGACTTCGTCACCATTCTCGACGATGGCTCCTCGTCCATCCTCGACGATGGCTCCTCATCCCATCCCCGCTTGGCTTCATGGTAGATGTTTCAGGTGTCTTGCTCATGGTCATAATGCGGCTGTTTGCAAAGAGCTGCTTCGATGCTACCATTGTTTGGAGAACGGTTATCGTGCACGCGGATGTCGCAACCCATGGCATTCTCTAAGCTCATTGCCATGCCTTGATGTGCCGCCCGTGTCCCAGCTTGACATCGTGCATCGTCCTGCTCCTGCTTCATGTGAGGATCCGATGAGATCAACACTCCCCTTCAAGGTGTTTCATCGTGAGTCTTGGGCGTCAGTCGTCTCTGGTACCACTGGCTCACCAACCTCGTCGGAGTTGATGTTGCAGTCCGCTCTGGCTGATCAGACTGCGTTGCTGCAAGGCTGTCTGGCACGTGTTGGGAGCTTTTTGGAGCGAGCGGGGGATGCTTTGTGTAGAATCTCCCTTGTGCCGGCTATGTTACAGACCTCTTTGACGTCGCACTCTCCTTGTGCGGCCGATGTTTGCTCCACACAGGATGGGGGTGGAGTTATATGGCTCTTTCTCCCCTCGTTTTGGAGACAATTCATCGTTGATGCCTACCTCCCCTCCTATGTTGTCCTCCACTAAGGGCGAGTCCATTGCCGTGCTCGTGGCCCCGGTGTTGCAAATCATGCCGGAGCTTAGGGATCTATGTCTAAGTCTGTCAGTGGAGCATATGAAGGTGGACATGCCGACGACCTCGGATCAAGGACAAGATTCTCCTCTATCAAGTGAGGAATTGAAGGGTCCTATGGTTGATGATGCGAAAGGGAAGGCATCTGCGATTTCATGATGGAGTGTGCTCGGTTTCTCGTGTTGTCGGCGTGGCTTTGGTATTCTGAGTCATCGTTGTCGGTTTTTTCGTTGGGGATTCCGTTGCATTGTAGAGGTGTTCACGGTTGTAGTTGTTGTGTGTTGGGAGCATTTGGCGGGCTGTCTACGTGGTCATGGTGCTTCGTGTTGACTGACTTTGTATCGGTTTTTGCTCGATTTTTCGTAAGTTAACTGGGCAATTCTCCTCTTCTTAATTAATCGATGACGCAATACTTTTGCCTCCATTTCGGAAGAAAATAGCTAGCCCCACTGACTATTTCTCTCAACATGTAAAGATGCCACATCATCTCACAACATGCATGATAAAAGGCCCATCCACACTACCATCTTTTAAAGTTTGACCAAGTTTATAAAAAGAATATTAATATTTACAATCAAATTAATATCATTAGGTTTATCTTGAAATATATATTTTATTGTATTTGTTACCTTGATGGTCATCCATGGCACAGTTTGTCCATGGTCCAGGCAGGACCGGTCACAGGAGAAGGAATACCGAGTGAATGCCAAGAAATTGGCAAAAAAAACAGTTACCCAAATCATGATTTTCAAGAGTTTAAGACATCTGGCTGCCAGGTCATTCAGTACAACATGCAATTCAGCAATGTCTTAATTTGAGGCCAACAGAATACACGTAATATATATAAAGTTGGACATTGTGTCTAACAACATAGAAAACTGGAGAGAGAAAATCAGCAACAGCCGCATCCACATGATCGAGTTTGATCTTCCACATGGTACATGTTGATTTACATACATGGTCTTCGACTTTGCCAGCGCCTTTTTGTGTCCGGAATTGATACTTGAGCCCGCCATTAATCGACCCGGTTGCACAAACATATTAGTACCCACTAAGAAACAAAATCCAAAACAAATTGATCATCTCTTTCTACGGTCTTCGCTACTGGATTAGCCCGCATCGCGGCGCTATGAGGCATGCACGGGCTATATTCACAATAGGTGAGATATAGGCTTGTTTGATTACAGGGACTAACTAGAAAAAGTCTCTTTTAGTCCCTATGAACCAAACAGAATGGACTTTTTCTTAAAAGGCTAGAAAAAGACTCTATCAGAGGGTCTTTTTTTTTAGTCCCTGGGACTAAAAAAAAGACTTCCCTTGCAACCAAACACCCCCATAGCCTTTACCCTTTTTTTACCGAATTGTCCAGTTTTCACCGTTTTTATGGTTTTCATTGCTTTTTCATGGAAAATCATTTACCTAATTGAATATATATATGAATTCAAAAAATTGTTCAAGATTTCTACAAAATATTCATGAATCTTAAAACAAATTTACGAATAAAAAATATTCATAAATTATGAAATATTCTTATTTAAAAAAAGTGAATGTGTTTCAAAAAATATTCATACATTTTTAAAATAGAATGGAAAAGGGTCAATAGAGAAAATGGAAAAAGAAATAGAAAAGGAGACACCATAGGAAAGCAGAAGAAAACCAAACAATACTTTGTGCAATTTGGGAATCTATTCTATGCCTCGAGCATTTAACGGAAACACCATGCCTAGAGAGGGATTAAAGAAGTCCAGAGAGAAAAATACTCCAAAAGAATTGAGAGCAAAATATACATTTTCCCTACTAAAAAAGAATTTTCGGTTATTTCAAAATATACCATAAAAATTATCGTTCCAACAAAAGGTCCAAAAAATGACTCTGAATATCTCGCAAAGTAACAAACTATTATTTCATTGTTATCATTAAGACGAACTGATCGGATTTTACATGTACAAATAAAATGTTTAACATTAATAACATCCTCTTGCGCCAAGCAGTTATTCCGGTTTACAACAGCACAAAAAGCTACAAATCTTATGCAGTATATGAAAGTTCAGACTGAATCAAGAAATGGTTTGACAACTGACAAACAACTGATCTCCTTGCCTAGAGCGAGTGTTCACTCCTTGCCATCTGCGGCGCGGAGGGAGCCAAGCTGGACTGGTGCCTGCGTGGTGCAGACCTTGGATGATCCGTATGCCGACACGTCTGCGCCTTCAGATTTTTCCTTCTCCAGCTGCTCCTTGATCCAAAAATACGTGATCCTCAGCCCATCCTGCAGGCAGAATTTGGATTCAGTTTGACGAGTGATGAGCATCGTATATGTGTGACTGAGCAGAACAAAAAGATTTCTGGAAATTTCCGAAGGGTACCTTCAGCCTCATGGTTGGAGCCCAGCCAAGCTTCTCCTTGATGAGTGTGTTGTCAGAGTTACGGCCACGAACACCCTCAGGGCCAGGGATGTGGTGGATGGGCAGCTGCTTGTTCTCGAAGCCCAGGACTATCTCAGCCATCTCGTTCATGCTCACCATTTCGTCACTTCCAATGTTTACAGGCTCACGGAAATCAGACTTCGTGAGCCTGAAGGTCGAAACAACAATTCTTTAGTCAGCCATAAAAATTAAATTGCTCTTAAACAAAGGAGAGAAATTTATAATTTATTTATTTATGGTAGGATGAGAATGGAGATTCACTGGTTTAATATGATACTCATTAGGAACACATGTGTAGTATTTTGATAAGAATAGCCTATACATCACAGAATTTGCAATAGAACTTGTGAGTTTCCTAAAAAGTAAATGAAATCACTGCAGCTTTTGGAATACTTGTGAGATGAAATTGCTTGCTGGGCCATCACAATCAATTAACAAGAAACTAAGAGTGTGTTTGGTTTCATAGCTCGGATGGGCTATAACTGAGCTAGCCCAGCTAGCCTAGGTCAGCTTTGCTAGCCTTGCCCAGTGTATCACGTTTGGATGAGTCGTTTGTGCCATCAGTTACGTTCCGATCTTGTGTGGACCTTTTTTTGGTCGTTTGCTGTCGAGAGCCAGCCGATTGGCTCTCCCTGGTGAGCGAGGTTTTCCTGGCCGAACGAGGCCATGTGGCCCTTAAAAGTAAGGTTATTTAGATGATACCAATCGATGGTCCTTGCCTAGCAAGGCTATAACCGGACGAAGAACCAGACACACCCTAATCTACCAATAGGTGGTTCTCAAATTGCAATTCTGTCAGACTGGAAATCAACATTTCACATGGAACTTTTAAACCTAGAAAGCTAAAACAACTTATGCTTCTCTTGGAAGTCGAACTAAAGCTGCAGTCCATTAATTGTCATCTCAGCACAAATTGTTTTATTATCCACACTAGATAGAGCAATTCATGCAAAATTTATTTGATGCTGATGTAAGGCATATTTCAGCAAAAGCAAAAAAGTTACCAGTACTGGATTTGATAGAAAAAACCCAAGAAATACTGGACTATATAAACATAAGTTGGTAAAAAAATACCTGAGGACACCCTCCACACATTCATCAATAAATGTGAAGGATCTTGTCTGCAGACCATCTCCCCACATCTCAAACCGGTCAGTGGAGGTTAGAGCCTTTCTGCAGAAAGCAGCAGGTGCCTTCTCTCTTCCACCTATATAGCCAAAACAATTGTCAAACTTCAATAGCTAGCAACCAACACATTAAGAATAACACCTAGATACTACTAACTACCAGGTAAAATCTTACCCTTCCATGTCCCATATGGACCATATATATTGTGAAAGCGACCAACCCGACACTCAATGTCAAAGTCCTTTGTGTAGTGCTTGCACAATTCCTCGGTAGCAAGTTTCTCCAAGCCATAAGCATCTTGAGGCTAAAGATAAGGCATTGCAGAAGTTAGTACTATTTTATCACAATAATTAAGGTGTTGGTTCATAAAGAAACATATATGAGTGCAAAAGTTTTGAAACCTCTGCAGGCCAAGCATCTGCCTCCTTCAAGCTAACTACAGTTTCCAGCTGCTTAAATTCAGGGTAGATGCAAGCACTCGAGGCATAAAAGAACCTGCAGGAAGGAAATTGAAGTTCAATAACATTTGGTTTGAGTCAGCTGTTAAGGTTATTGTTTTGCTGGTGTAATATGTTTTCCTTCCTTCCATCTGCATGACTAAACAAAACTACAAGTTTCTGCATTAGGTCAAAATTATTGTAGTTGAACACATATTCTTCTTTCTTGTGATGAGTTCGGGACAATGTTTTGAAGGGTCAGTTTTTTTCAATCGCTTCTAAGCTTACCAAACCATTACATATTTTCTAAATATGATACTAATTATGTAAATGAATATTGCGAGATAAAAGGTAGGGGCAGATAAGATGGTGTCCAAAGATTTTAAAATTTTCTGGTCTTAACACCAATTGTAACAAAGAGTCGCTACATCAACCCATCACCTTGCAAAATGTACACCAATAAAAAATTCCCCTATATGGGCCCATTTGAACGATATCCGTCAGCCAACATAACTATGATGCATAAATACGAATTCTACTACTTTTCCCTAATAATGTACTTAATGTGGAACATTCATTTCTCTGTATCCATGAACTGAACAAAGATGTTGATAAGCCCCCTTTATTATATACAAAGTGGACATACTGCTGCCCAATGCACAGTATATGTGGCAGTTTATGCATTTATAGGATTTTTTTGGACAGACAGACCTAAACCTTTGTCGAAAAAAGACAGACCTAAACAGACACAGTTAGCATCTTATAGCTTCCCCAGGTGAAAAAACAAGAGGTCCATAGAAGCTAGTACTGGATGGATGGATTGTTACCTCTTGACACCATTGATTCTACCAGCCTCGAGCATGTTAAAGCTGATCATAGTGTTGTTGTACATGATGACAGAATGGTTGGACTGGATGAAGCCCATCCCTCCCATATCAGCTGCCAGATTGAAAACATGGTCAACCCCAGTGGTTACCTTGAGGCAGTTGTCCATGACCCTCAGATCAGCAAGGTGAAACTCATGGCAGAACATATCCTCTTCCATGTGCTCGTTCTTCTTCCAGTCAGAGGCGATGATGTAGTGGCCCTCGCCCTTGAGGCGCTTTGCAATGTGGGAGGCTATGAAGCCGCCAGCTCCTGTAATCGAGATCCTCAGCTTCTCGAATGGCCAGTAGGGCTCCTTCTCCAAATCAGCGTACGTGTACTTCTCGTTGAGCGCCATTCTGCACTCACGCAAGTTAAAAGCTGTAAGATGGCAACCAAATAGCACAGGACTCCAACTCCTTACGGCAAGCAATAACATCTTATACCAAACAAGAGACTTCGACAACTAAGGAGTAAAACTTGTTTCAACACGTGTTACAAAATGTAACTAGTAAAATTGTAAGGCCTAGCCTAATCATGTGTATTCTAGATATGTAAAAGTAGTTGACAGGCCACATTAGCAAAACATTTAATCATGGCATAGCGGACGGGTGATACACCACCTGACGACTGACTGACAAAGCCGGGTTCAATCATACCAGGTCAAATGAGCATCCATCACCCAAGGCCACATGATGGCAGCGGACTGCTTAACAACAGCAATAATGGATGAATGACTAGCTAAGCTGACTGCTTAACCAAAGCAATAATAGACCCCACGAGCAGTTTCCATTCCTCCAAGAAGGGACAAAAATTCGGCCACCGACAGCGCTTCATCCCCCCACCGACAGGGAGCGCCGGCCACCCCGTGCCCGGCTCCGCCAGATCTGCCGACCCCGCGCCCATGTTTGCCGCCCCTCGCTGCAGCATGCCCCAGTGGTCGCCTCCCGCTCGCTGGAACGGCGGCTCACCGACGCATCGCCATGGATGGCCATAACTCTCTCTC
Source organism: Hordeum marinum (assembly GCA_022496015.1). Classification (NCBI taxonomy): domain Eukaryota; kingdom Viridiplantae; phylum Streptophyta; class Magnoliopsida; order Poales; family Poaceae; genus Hordeum; species Hordeum marinum. The sequence goes on along the minus strand of CM039676.1, from coordinate 365,432,325 downwards.
ACACTGCCTCTCTCCCGCAGGTCAACCCCTCGATCCGAGAGTGAAAAAATGGCCACGGGGACGAACCTGTGAGAGACGGAGCGGTTGCGTGCCGGCGGGGAGGAGGGAGCGGCGGTCAGCGTCGTCGACGGGCCAGGGGACGAGCTCGGAACCAGGGAGGGAGGCCGAAAACTGATGGAGGGAATCGGAGAGCTGCTGGAGACTGGTTTTTCCATTTTCTCCCCAGAATATTCTGGGTACCGGGGAGGAAAAGAGGATGAGGGGCACCGGATCAGGCTCACTTATAGTCCACCTCTGGGCCGGGCCGGGCCGGGCCGGGCTTTAGATGGATCGGATCGTCGCTTGGAGTTAGGCTAAGCTCCTTTGACTTTGGGCAAGAGTTTTGTCTTTGTTTTTTGCATGGTGACTTTGAGCAAGATTTACTCGATCAAAGTCTCAAACACATATGCACTCAAAAAGGGGGCGCTTCATTCTGCGTCTCTACGGCAGGCTCTACGTATTTTGTACGTTTTTGACCAAATGTTTGTCTAATGGGATAGGTAGGGGCTCACGAGCTTGAGCCTTTCTTAAGGAAAAATAGGGGGCAGCGCCCTCTCATTCATTCACGTAGAAAAACGTTCATCTATATCTATATCCTTTACGGATATAAAAGAAAAGATTCAAAAACCATCAATTCATGTTTCTAAGACATTGGTTTATTATAATAGAAAAATTGGGGAGAAAGCTCTCTATCAAAAAATAAAAAACATGTCAATCCAACGACCTATGTTGCTTCAATGTCGAGCAATCGACATGTTTAGCATGCAATAAATGTTATACAAAATATCAATATCAGCGATAATCATATAATTATAGTGTAACTAATATCTTTCTAATATTAGTGTGCAATTAACATTCTACCAAATATTCCACACACAAAATATTTTACCAAATAGCGTGCAATTAATATTCTACCAAATATTCCTCAAAAATTATATTGAACCAAATATTAATGTGCAAATAATATTCTACCAAATGTTCCACAAAAAATAAATTCTACCAATATTAACACGCATTGCACATATGCATTTACTAGTTACAAATAATGGTCTTGATTTCATCAGATGGTTCATTAGACCAATTAGATGATACTTCGCGTGTTGACGTGGTAATCTTGTTAAAAGAAATACATAATTAGGTGCTAGAGTTCTAAAAGGGAAGTATTACAATGGTAAAGACTTCATGTCGGCTACAAAAAGAAGCAGATGGTCCCATACTTGGTGTACTATACTGTTTGGGAGGGAAGCTCTTCAGCTAGGTCTAAGTAAGGGAGTTGGTGATTGTGAATCAATCAAAATATGGGAGGACCCGTGGATCCCTGCCAACTATTCCCACAAGATCATATAGTAAAACCTCCTAACGCTTATGTTAATAGTGTCATGGGATTCTTGATGCCACTAGCAGAATGTGGGATGAGGAGATTCTCGAAGCTAATTTTGTAGGTATTGGTGTTAAAGCTATCCTACGTGGTACACCGGTTAGCATGTTCATGATTTTGGGGCAAAGCAACCGGAGAAAATGGTCATGTTTTTATAATATCAGCATATAAGTTGCTTATTGAGAACCCAGGGAAAATGTCTCTTACTTCAATCTCTAATGATGGGTATAGTACGGCATGGAAAACCCTATGGCTGATGGAGGTTCCTCCCAAAGTGAGGTGTTTCTGGTGGAGGGTTATCCACGACTTTGTTCCATGTCATGCGGTGCTGCTTCGAGATCGACACATTGAGAAAATCATCGTTCTGTGAGGACTGTGGGACTGAGGAGACTACATACCATGTGTTATTCACATGTCCATTGGCTCGCATGTTTGGGGAACAGATGGAGACACAACCTGAAGTTAAAACTACCAAACTTCATTCAAACTTGTGGCCACTCGATATGATACAAGGAGGTAAGGTGGATTGAAGCTCAACATGTATGATTTTATGTAGTGCATGCTTAGTTGCGTCCGAGTGCAATGCAAGGAGGCATGAGGAACAATGACTCTCGGTTCTTTGCTCAGTGGGCACTTGATATCGCAGTGGACTTCGCTCGGAGTCAGGGCCGTCCCTGAGGAGGGAGAGAGGGGCGGCCGCCTCGGGCCCCCTGAAACGTAGGGGGCCCAGATACATGCGTACTGTGTATTAGGCCTTAACCGATTCTTAGCTAAGTTATGTGCAATGGGCATGTACATGCGTATAGAATAGACGAATGGTAGTACCTAGGGTCCTGGGCTAAAGCGATTTGTTAAATTGATCTTTCCTACTCTCAGGTGGGCCTCTGCACGAGGAAAGGATGCGATCCACGCATCACGCACGACCCCTCCAAAACTTTCGCGATCCCCCAGTCATAGTGGAAGGGAGCAAGAAAAAACTAGCAATCGGTTCCAATCTTGATGGTAGCCGCCAGATAAACTATTCTGAAACTTAATGTGGACGCTCGGTTTGTTGAAAATGTAGGTCATGGAGGTATTGGTTGTGTCATCCTCAATGCATATGGAAACCTTATACGGGCACAAGCCAGATGGTATGATTTTGCTACTTCTACTAGGTTGATGGAGGACGTCGTCCGAGATGCGATCTCACTAGCAAGTGATATGGGTTGGCAGCAGATTGAGATTGAGAGCGATTACGTGGAGGTAGTAAATCCATGGAAATCATAGACTTTTGAACCTGCAGATATTACATGAGCTATGTGGGAATCTTACTAGCTTTAGCTTTATTTACATTAGACGGTGAGCCAATATGGCAGCCCATCTTTATGCTCATCAGGTTAGTGAGATCGTTCGAAGGTGCCTCTGGATCAACTTTGTTCCAAACCTTCTTCATGATTGTATTACCCACAAATGTATTACGTCTGAATAATCAATAAAGATCTAGAATTACAAAAGGACTAAAAGTTATGAAAAAATAAATGTAAGAGTATTCTTAATTTACACTTAAAAACACTTCAAAAATATGAACAATATAATAAAATGGTGTATAGAAAGAGTGTCATTTTTTATAGAAGGTGAAGCATCAACTATATAGGTATGCTCCAAGCACCCAACACATATATCGTGCCCATGAGAGCATAAAACTTAGTGCGAAGAATTACGTGATGGCTTACATGCATGAACTGATGTTGTGACATGCCAACGCTGCATGGATATACTAATGCAAAAATATATAACTTAAACTTACATGCATGACTTGCTGATGTGACGTGGTTGCATGGCTATGAAAAATAGATAGTGAGTTATAGTGCATTTCACAATTAAGTGCAACGTGATTTAAAACCCATTTAGAATCCACCAATGCATGTTGCATGATAGAGGATTCTCATGCTATATCGGATGAATGCTATTGAGCTAGTAAATTTAACGGCTACAACAATTTTTATGATGTGGAAACATACATGTTGAGACAAATTGAAATAGCGGGGATCACTCTTAGGTGTATAGGATACAACCTAACATCATGTTCTTCACATTTGCCACTACAAGAGTTGCCTCGTTACAACAACGTTTGACTTGCGTAAAATCATTGCCTAAGAACTTTGTTGCCCTACTTTTAACATCCTCGATTATGGCACCTGAAGAGGACATATCAAAACTCACATCTCGACCTTGCCCATCGGCAACAATCAATTGGAGGCCACCTAACTCTTATGAAAAACTGCATCTTCAACAAATATGAGGGCTTGCTTGACAACTATAGCTTCAGCCACTTTTGTGTTTTGGATGTGATCAATATAAGAGACTCGATATGCAGCCAAGTGTCCTTAGATGATCTCGCACCATAACTTCGTAGCTAGCCCGTTCTAAGTGGGAGAAAATCACAACATCTACAGTGATCAGCATTCAGCAATCAACCTTCTGATGACAGAGACCATTTTCGGGTTGATCTTGAGGTTTCACGTTTGTTGGAACCTAGTGGGCTAACTTTATCATTGCAAAAGTCGTTCCTGTTGTCCAAAGTTCCAACATAGCCATGACCATGATCACAACTTGGGAGGGCGAGGCTACCACTATCTAGTCAAGCAACCATTTTCCTAATATGAATAAGTTTCTTTAGTTTTAGGAAAATTCCATAGCTCTGTTTTAATCTCCTCCAAATTTCTTCTACATATTGGCATTGTGGAAAACAATATTCATTATTCAATAGTTTACTTCATATTGCAAAAATAGCACTCGTATCCTTGTGGGTATTGATCGCCTCTGGAGTTGGGAGCATGTAGGTAAGAAGTTGTGTGCTATTCTCCATAGCACCACATTCATCTTGTTAGGGCACTGAATGGCCCAAAGTTTCTTCCAAGCCTTTTCTAGACAATATTTTTCATGATGCCTCTACTTGGAATGCTTCAGTAACTCCAAAATCTATGAGGTATCCATAAATTATATGTTATTCTATTAGTGTATACAACATTATTGGAATAAGGCCATGATGCAGAATTATTACATCCCTCTAAGCTAATAGGAATGCTTAAAAAATTCCTGAAATTTCTTCTGAAAAATGGCATGCTTAAAGTTTTCCACCCACATTTGTAACGATGATAATTTATCCCATGATCTCCAATTTATTTTTTTTACATCTTCAATACCCCCCCCCCCCTAGAAGTTAGGAATTGGATGTCTCATCTTCACGCATGTACTTAATGGAATCTGAAAACAAATCATGACACGTTGGGATGGCATGAGACACTGAGTTATGAAGAACCTCCTTTCCATCCCTTGACAGAGCTTGATCACTACACCCGTTAAGGTGTTTCAGATATTCTATATTCAGATATTATTTGCAGAAAAAAGAGTTTAAGGCAATTAGCGATTACAACTATTTTATAGATTAAATTGCATATGCTTATTGGTCGGAAGTTAGAGAGCATATCAGGATTATTAACTTTTGGGATAAGAAAATTACCAAATCGCAGAAGCCTTCTGTAATGTCTCATCCCAAAAGAATGCCTTTAAATTGTTCTACCGGACATAAATCTTCTTCCAGAACATACCAATATATTTAAGCACTTGAGTTTTTGCTCAGAAACACCCTTGCGGTACTTCATTGTCACAACGCTCTTGCTTAGAACCAAAGATAACTTGCAGGCACATCACAATAAACCTCTACAAGAGGCAAGCGGCAAATTTATCAACTCTTCATTGAATCGACACTTAAGTAGCTACACCAGCCATGTGCGCTTGCAAGACCTCAAGCTATTTTCGGATGCCGATGCCAAGGAACTAAACGACTTTGGATTTTGTTTTAAGTTTTGGCGTGCTACTATGTACTAAGTTATTTTACACATTTTAGGCAAAAACATCAATATCAACTCACAGCACAGAAACTCTTCAGACCATAGTTAAAAAATGATTTCACATCTTGGGGAAGGAGGAGGAGCATCAAGGGCGCCATGGACCACAAATCGCCAATTTCGAACCATGGGTCGGTGGCCCGACTAACTTGGGAGAATAAGAGATTGTCGTGTTGGCTTGCAAGCTAGAACCGGGTTGCTTCCCTCTCTCTAAAAAAAGATATATGTATATAACTGAGGGGGTGCCTAGGGATCATGTGAGTGAATTTATAATTTTGGTTTGTCACTTTTTTCATACCTAACATAGCTCTTGTCCTTTTGTTGTTGGATCACACGAATACGTCCCGCTTCTTGACGAGTCACGAATGGAAGCAGTAGAACTACAGAATCCCGTGTCTTAGTGACGACGATGTTCACATGCACACTTGAACTACCACACGGCTATGTAGTGTCAGCCAAGTGCCGGTAGCACGTATCCGCCAAAAAGAACGACACTTAAAATCATTTTGTTACTCAGATTTGCCAACAAAAAAATGAGACCGACTATCAGGCAGTCACCTGAATTTTCAATTTGGGGTGGTCATTTTTTTCGTGTCCAACAATGCTAGTTGCAAGAAAAAATGCTAGCTCAACTATGGAGATATAATATTATAGGACCAAGTGTACCTACAAACTTCTAACTTCTCTATTATTCTCATTCCCCCTATATTAATGTACTAAAATAAAATCAAACAAAAAAAGAAATTTCTCAAGAAGAATGAATCACTAGCACTAATACTACCCTTTAAAAAGAAAGAAAATGAATAAAGCAAAAAAAATGACATAATTTCCGGACAATTTAAAAAATTGTATTTTTCATAATATGCAGGATAAACATATAACGATGAAACTTTTGTGGAAAAACATTCTAAGAAAGAATGAATTATTGGCATTAATATTACCTTTAAAAAGTAATAAAATGAAATAAATTTGAAAAATGCACATAATTTACACAGAAATAACATGTTTAATAATATGCAAGAATAAACATATGGTAGTGAATGTTTTGCAACTACTACTAATCAGGTCACTACACACTTTTGTTCCATTCCTGCATTCTGTTGTTCAGTTTGTTACCGCGCAGTTGATTTTGGAGGATGTTGTTTTTTCTCTCTTTTGGCCAATCAGAGGTTCCAGAGGCACCAAAATACCGGCGCTACAACTACTAGAACCAAAACAAGATGAATTTATCATCTGTTAGTTAGCCATCAAACATTACCGTCAGGTCACATCCGCCTGTGGCAGTTGCAAGCTAAATCACACTGAGATCATACATAAATGATGAAACTGCTTTAGTCTTGTGACAAACCCCATTAGTTTTCGCACCAAAATTATTAGTCACAAGTGCTGCGATGTTTGGCAGCAAGCCCTCTGAATCAGCGCATGCTATCTTTTTTTGAAAGAAGGAAAATGATTTGCCCTATATATTAATTAAGAGAGGAATAGAGAGTATGATACAGGACCCAACACACAAAGTGATTACTCTACTGATAAGATGACACCACAAAGATTAGATGTATAGTGGTAATTGGTAACCATAGCGTGCCTGCAACAAGTTTGGAACCCCACAGAAAAACTGCGATGAAATTGGAAAGTTAGATCTCACCAACACTACTTTCTTTAATTGAGTTTAAATATGTTCAACTCAGGTGTCACAAATTATGCCAGAACATTGTGATTTGAACCAAGATCTTGATGATGGCCATTTTCCTAGAGTCATGGACAAATCTGCTGCACTGACAACATGAAGTACCCCGATTAGTAAATCACCCGGAAATCCCAGCTTAGCTATCAATTTTGTTTCCATGAACCTGTATTTTATTGGCAATGTGTATTGTGATTTTTTGTTTCCATATTCACAATGTATCAAAGCCTACACCCATTAGTCCCCCCTGTTTTCTGATGCGTTGTATGAGTAATTGAGTATAGCATATATTGCTAGCACCAGACACGTGTGTGGTTGAAACGAAGGATACTTTTTTCCTCACATTCTCTCGCCAGCGTTGTCGCCGTTGAGATTTCGTCTTCATCTTCGGCCGTCTTCACTACAATTTCCCGCTCGGGCTAATGAAGAGACAGTCTCTGCACTGCTACTCAGCCTTGTGGATTCATGGCGGGGTGGAAGGAGAGCTCAGATCAGGGGTTAGGGCAACAAAGGCTTCCAGGTCGGAAGACCACTTACCCTCACAGTTACCAATACAAACAAAAGCCAAAGCTTAACACTCGATGTCATGTACTCCCTTCTTTTCAAAATAAGTGACTCAATTTTGTACTAGTTGAGTCACTTATTTTGGGATGGAGGGAGTACAATTGAAGATGTAAAATATTTTGAGAGTGTAAGTACTGCCAACAACTTGTAAAATATTTGCATTCCATAATCACAGATAGCACGGGCGCACGGACGCTTGCTAACCACCCGCTCCCATGCGGCGCCGCCGCGCCACACCGGAGCGGCCCCGCCGACCGTCTCTCGTTTCTCCCACGCACACCCTCTCCCCCCGCCGCCGCCGGAGGTGTCGTAGGCAAAGCCTGTGTGCCGCAACGGCGTCGGCGGCGTTTCTCCTCGCCAAAGACTCAGTCAAGATGGCGGCGGTCCGCGATGGCCGGATCTATAGCAGTGGTGCGGGGCGGCGGTGGCGTTCGGCGACTGGTATTGCGTCGGCGGCTTGGACGCCCGATCTGGGTCCATATGGGCTTCGGGTGGGCTGCACATGCTGATGTCGTATACCGCCCCGTCAACGGAAGGCTACCCCTGGGATCGACCTGCATCACGAGGACGTCGGGGGCTCCGGCCCTGGGCGTGGTGGTGGTGGTCGTCTCCTTCGCCGGAGATAGTTAGCCTGAGGCTAGATGGTCGGATCTCCAGATCCGTCATCTAGTCCTGGTTGTAAGTTGGGGAGACAGAGTTGTCGGTGAAAACTGAGCCAATGGCGGGCGATGGCGGCGTCTCGTGTCATTACCTTGATGAAGGCATCGTCGTGTAACTTCTCTCAACCCACTCGTGCTGCTTCGGGGGAAACCCTAAGATCTGGTCATCCAGACCAGACGATGGCGGTACTGCGGTGTCATTACTCTCTTGGGAGCATCGTTTGTGGAGCAGTGCTGGAAGATAGAGACAGGAGGTGGAGTGGCTGAGTCTTGCACGGAGCTTTGGCGAAGATGTCAAGTCATGCCTGCCGACATGTGCTACGGTGTGTCATGCCTGGTCGGCAGGTGCTACGCACGACAGATATTCCAGAGTCTTCGTGTCTGGATGAATGCGTGCAGGGCGGTGGTACCGTTGGGCGCCGTGGTGGCGTCGACGGTGTTTGGACTGGCAAGGATGATGCGGATCTCTATCCTGAAGATGGGTCAGCGGTCTGAGGATGATGGCGGCTTTTGGCTTCTAAAACGTGTGCATGTGGTGCGCGCTTTAGGTCTGTCGCACCATCTGTTGGTCCTGATACGTTATGTGGATGGATCGGTGACGACACCGGTTTTAAATATGGGGAGTGAGAGCACTCGACATTATCGAGTTTGTAGGTGTGAGTGATAGCTTCGGATGGTTTGATGTATTTTCTTGTCAGACTTTTGTGAAATAATTAATAAAGATGGATGTATGCATCGATTGATGCAGAGGCCGGGGGTTTAACCTCCTTTCAAAAAAACAACTTGTAAAACTGCTCATGTTGGACAAAGAGGTATGCAAAAGCGCAAGACACAAAGTGAAACGGCTAGCTCTAACACTTGCAAGTAATTGGTTTCTCTATCTTAAAATCCCCACACCCCGTATAAAAACCACTTGCTAGTTGCTTTTCTGACTCGTGGCCATGTTCTATTGTGTGCACATATCGCAAAGTTAACGATACAATGCCAGCAGTTCTGTTCTAGTGGGAGAAAACAATGGCTCCGACGTTGTTCAGACCACGTGACCGTTGCCTACCGGAATCTGCACCACAACATGTTCTTTCTTTCTCTTCTTATCCCGCGCAAGAATTTAGAGCAATAGATGTCGTGAAGCGTCTCTGTAGTTCGCCTGGCCGGAGATTGTAGCTCCCCTGTAAATTCAGGTCACCTCTCGTCTCCTGAACCACAGAGGTAGGACGGGTGACACAAGTTGTTGGCTGCATCTCCGGGAGAGAAGCCTGTTGGCAAACATGTTGGTATCCTCCAATTTCTCACATAACTGAACAATGTAAATATACTAGCACTACTGAATAATAACAATGTGAAGAATAATGAAGTACAAAGACTGGTTGCTAACTAGCTAGCTCATTGAAATGCACTCAGTTGGGAGATGAAATCAGTCCAAGGTATATATAGAAGCTTTCGTCCCCTAACAATGAATCACACACATATAAGCATGTGTAACAACTCAAGATGCACACGAGCATGATAATATCTAACCTGCATGAGCACATCACACAAAAATTGTTTCCCACAAAAGCCATTAAGATTCTATTGAGAAATTAATCCCTTTTTTTGCAGGGCGAAACTTCCAACTTTCAAGCATGTGTGTCACCGAAACTAGTCTTCCAAATTTTGCAACATGCGTGTCGCCCTCTCTTATTTCCCCTTTGCTTTCGTTTCCTTCAACTGCAAGAGAAATTGTTTGTAAGATCAATAGAACAGGGAGTGGCAAATCAATATTAGGGAAAGAAAGGGTTTGCGTGAGCTCGCTTGTAGTTGCACTGTACCTACACCCCTTTATCGTGTAATTTTACAACAATTGAAACCCTCAAATAGATCGTTTGACTTTGCGTAGACGAGTGATACACTATGTCTCCTACCGTTACGTCCTTGCGCATATACATGTGCCATGCCGTTTTACTCTGCTATCTTATAAATTGGAGCTGGTGATGGTGACGACGGGTTCACCCCTCCCACTTCATCACGATCCCCTCATCCATCCATGCCCTCCTCCCAATCTCTATGGTCCTAACTTTCAACTTCCAAAATCTGGCCATGGTCCAATGTGCTTCCTTGACTGTTGTTACCCAAGTGTAGTGTTACCGATTTTCTTATACTAATCCAGTACAAGTGTAATCATTTTTGTGGTTCCATATAGCAACACGTGGATTTGCTGCCCTGCCCTGGCCCGAGCAACCTACCCCTTCGCCTCTCCTGCAAACTAACATATGGCTAGAATTTTTGCCTTCCGATGGCGGCGGCATCAATCTGCCTCGTCTCTTGTGGCCTTAGGGCCATGGGGCGCAGTGGATCCCAGTCCTTGCTAGCGGGAGGGCTCCGTTTTTATATTATTATTTTTGAATTTTGCTAGGGTTTACCTCTTGTTCAGAAAGATGAGATGGTGGCGGCTCCCTAAAGATGGAATAAGGATCTCCCTGTCTAGCCCAAGTCCTGATGGTGCGTCTAGCATCCTTGAAGGGTGTGTGGAGGTGTGTCTCCGGCGAATTCTCAAGAATCGCTCGGTGGTTGTCTTTGGTGGATCCGCTCGGATTTTATCTTTGTTCGTCTATGCCAATGTGTCTTCGGGTTGGATCCTTCTGATCTACACTTATCTTCATCGGTGATGGTTCTTGTTCTAGTGCGTTGGTCATATGTGGCCTTAGCACGACGACTTGTCGAATGTCTACTACAACAAGTTTTGCCCAGCTCTGACGAGGAAGGGGTGATGACAGCGATGCACCTTTGGCCACGGATGTTCGTTGTCCTACCATGATTGATGATGAATAGATTGATTTTTTCTGCAAAAAATAGTAACACACGGACATTATGTTAGTATTTACTTTGCATAAGTCAAACTTTCTACACTTTTCTCCGCAAAAAAATATTTTCTCCAGTTTGACCAATTTTATAAAAAGAATAATAATATTGGCAATCAAATGAATATCATTAGGTTGGTCATCGAATTTTATTATTTCTAATGTTCGTTATATATATAGATAGATAGATAGATAGATACATACATACATACATAGACATACACTACATTTCATAGAAAATCTAACATCCACTTCAACCTTTTTTTATAATTCCTTTGTTTTTTTGTAGCATCAAACGATTTTTTGCTAATCCTATGGGATTCAAGTGGATGTGTCACTTCAATCTTATACTTTTCATGTTCCTATGTTTTCAAAATCCTACGAATTAAAGAGGCCCTATATGTTGATGCCCTAAAAAACATGATACATGTTGATTTACATACATGTTCTTCGACTTTGCCAGCGCCTTTTTGTGCCCGGAATGGGTACTTAAACCCGCCATTTACCAATCCGGTTGCACAAGCATATTAGTACCCCAGTAAGAAACCAAATCCAAAACAAATTGATCCCCTCTTTCTGCAGTCTTCGCTACTGGGCCAGCCCGCATACTACATTTCACAATAGGTGAGATATAGCATTTATCCTTTTCATCAAATTATCCGGGTTTTACTGTTCTAAATGGTTTTCATTGCTTTTACAAGGAAAGTTATTTCCCTAATTGAAAATATATATGAATTCAAAAAATGTTCAAGAATTCTATAAAATATTAATGAATCTTAAAAAATCACTAATACAAAATTTATTCATTTTTTTAAATGAATAATTTTAAAATAGAATGGAAAAGGGTCAAAAGAGAAAATGGAAAATAGAAAAGAAAAGGAGACGCCGGAAAAAAGCAGAAGAAAACCAAACAAAGACAAACCGGCCCATTTACTTTCTGCTATTTGGGAATCTATTCTACGCCTCGAGCGTTTATGGAAACGCAATGTCTAGAGAGAGATTAAAAAAGACCAGAGAGAAAAATACTCCAAAAGAATTGAGAGCAAAATATACATATGCGTCTCCCTTCTAAAAAGGCATTTTTGGCTATTTTAAAATATACCCTAAAAATTATCATTCCAAAAGAAGGTCCAAAAAAATGAGTCGCGAATATTTCACAAAGTAACAAACTATTATTTCATTGTTGTCATTAAAACAAACTGACCAGATTTTACATGTACAAAATAAAATGTTTAACATTAATAACATCCTCTTGCGCCAAGCAGTTATTCCCGTTTACAACAGCAAGCTACAAATCTCATGCAGTATATGGAAGTTGAGACTGAAGGAAGAAACGGTGTGACAACTGACAAACAACTAAATGAAGAAATGCAGTTTAAAAAAAAGTTTTCCAAAGAAGAAAGAATCAGTCTCATCTGTATTTGATCTATCGCGTCACTACTTCTCAAAATCAAAACTGTGACTTTTTTAATATTAGTACTTCCCTTTAAGAAAAAAGTAGAGAAAATGATGACAAAATGTGCACCCAATTCACGTAGAAATTGCATTCTTGTATAGTATGATAAAAATAAGCATATAATATGAAAATTTTGCAAAGAAGAAGTTTCCTAAGAAGGAATAAGTTAGTTGCGTTGATATACACTTAATGAACAAATAAAATTGAATAAAAACTAGAAAATCAAAAGAATGGATTACAAAATTGGTATTACCCTTGAAGAAAAATAAAATGAAAATATGACAAATGGACACAATTTAAAAAATTTATAATATGCAAGAATTAGCATATAATGGCGAAAATTCATGAAAAAGAAGTTTACCAAGAAGGGATGAATTAGTGGCATTGGTATTACACCCTTAAAGCAAAAGGAAAAAGAAACTACAACAAAACAAAATAATAATAATGATGTTTTATATTAAAGAATAAATTAGTGCCATTGGCATCACCCCTTAACAGGAAAGGAAATTAAATAAATATTAAAACATAACCAAAATAATGAAGTTTCCTAAGAAAGATTGAATTAGTGACATTAGTATGTAGTCACAGTTTTCCTAAGAAAAAAGGAAATAAAAAATGACAAAATATGGTCACAGTTTTCACCCAAATTGTGTTTTTTATATTATGTAGGAATAATCAAATAACACTTCAATTTCACAAAATGTTTTTCAACAAAAAATGACTTAGTGACATTAGTATTACCCTTAAAGAAATGAACCAATGGCATTGGTATTATCCTTAAAAATTCGTAAGGAATGAATTAGTGGTGTTGTTATTGCCCATAAAAGCAGAGAAAATGAAACAGAAACTAAAAAAATATAAAAATAAAAGCTTTTAAGAAGAATGAATTAGTGGCATTCTTATTAACATTTGAAAACAAAGAAAATGAAATAAAACTTAAAAATTCGGACACAACTTTACACTTAAATTGTACTTTTTAAATATATACAATATAAACATATAATAGTGTAATTTTTGCACTCTAGTATAATTCATACACAAATGATCTTACACCCACTCAACATCCCAAAAATACCCAAAAAATAACCGACTAAAAATAAAATAAAAACAGAAGAAAAAATGCATACAAATAACGAAATCACTGATTAAATGGGTGCCTCTTGCAAAGGTCACTCTCACCTTCTATGTTGCTAACAAGCGGCTACTGAATGCGTGCCACTTGTCCAACATTACAGCTTCCCTTTTTTCTCGTATATTCGTTTTTTCAAACGGCTTGTCTCTTGAACCGTTAATCTAAATTATGAACAATTTTCACCATTTGATTTCTCGCGTTGAGATATTTAAAATTTATCCCATGTTTATAGCTGTGGATAATTTTATTAAAAAAAGGCAATCCAAAAGGACAAAAAAATGAAAAAGAAAAAAGGAAAAGCCGACACAAAATCTGAGACTAGAAAAAAAGATCGAAAACCTAAAAATACGAAACCTGAAAGTGTAGTTGTGCCTTTTCACTTTTTTGTGAAGCACATTTGTGTTTTTTCCTTTTCTGACAGCACAGTTATGCTTCTTTGTGGAAGCAGAGGCTGTGCCTTTTCCATTTTTCGAAAGCACCAGTTGAGCTTCTCGTGGAAACACATATTGTGTTTCCCCCTTTTTTGTGGGAAGCATGGATGTGCTTTTCTTTTTTCGGAGTCACAATTGTGTTTCTCGCAAAAAAACGCTGCTTCCCAAAACAAATCTGCCAAAAACCTAAGGAAAACCAAGAAAAAATCAAAAAGCCAAAGCATCAAAGGATAACAAATAAGAATAAAACACATGCCAAAAGAATCTCAAAGGTGCACCCAAGCGCACATGTGACGACAGTTGGGCGCATCCCTAAGGATCTAAAAGTGACCTTTGCGGGAGCCCCGAAGGCGTACCCATTAATTAGTCACTCCCTACAAACAGCCAAATAAGGAAACACATAACAAATTTCGGCCCAACAAGGAATCAATGACCCAAAACTGTGGCCAGTCAAAAAAATCAGCCTAAAACATGATGGCACACACAACCGAAAAAACCCAAGGAAGGTGCATCTTCGAGCAGGAATCGATGATAGAAAATAATAATCGAGCAACCCAACTTTGGAAATTAGTTAACTTACATAATATGATACCTAGCTAAATCTCGGTCAACTGAGACTTGATTATGTCTCAGTCGATGCTATTTTCCTTAGACCTTTAATTGAGATCCATGCAAAGATATATTCATGTTTTTTCTCTTACATGTTATGTCACTTGACTGAGACTTCGAATGATACCTAGCTAAAGTGATAACTGAGTAGCCGTAGCAGTTAGCCTTTGCAAGGAAGAAACATCCGTTTGGCCGAGATAGGAGGAAGCCTCAAAAATCAACATAATTCTTCATTGGATTGCGTTTTACTCCCTCGGTCCAACAATATAATGGTGTGTTTGATTCCGGTCATAAAGTGAAATGTAATGGGTCTGTCCCGTCCCTGGCCTCGTCCTTGTGTTTGGCAGTAATTGAAAAATGCGCTCGTACTGTCTCTGGAAATAAATGTTCTTTTGAAATTTACATAAAATATTTTGTTCGTTACAGAGCTCAAATATGATCGTGTTCTCTATGGATGGAGGGATCTTACCACCCACCCACCCATTCGGTAGGTGACTCAACGACGATCTAGGATTCTAGCCATTGATTTCTCTCCTTCATCTGATCATCTCCTTGGGCGATCTCTTCTGCGTCTGGGTACACTGATCTCAATGGGTTTTGGTACTGGTCCACTCTCGATCTGGATTTTTCTCATGGTGCGGCTTTTGGGGAAGATGTGTTTCGTCAATCTGGTCTTTCAGCGCATCCTATGGATAATCGGCATTCATTTGTCATGGTGGTCTCTTTTAGTAAACATGACTTTCGTTTGACCGATGATTCTGTTGCGGCTGCTTTAGAGTTGGTGATCGAAGGCTCAGCTATTGATCTTATGGTTGAATGTATTAAATATAAGGTTTTCTTTTTGGGGTTTCGTGCAAGCAGGTTGGTTTTCATATCCTTGATCTACGTTCCTTCAAATGCACTAGTTTCAAGTGCTTTTTTCATCTTGGGGGTAATGGTGGCCCGAATTAGTGGCGTGAGTTCAAGCTTTGGAAAAAACAATGTGACGCTGAATGGCCGTTGGTTAGTCCTTCCAAGCGGCGTTCTTCTTTAGGTCTGATGGAAATGTATTCCGTACCTTTGAAATCTGCCATCAAATCTGGATCTTCGGTTCGTAAAAAATTATCGTTTGCAACTCTATAACAAATATGAAGTCTGCAAAGGGTATTGGTGCCCTGCCTCGCAGGATGAGATCATTGCTCTTCAATATGATGGGTACGATTTGCCACCGCATGAGCGTGTTGTCATCCACCATTCGCCGTCGGCAGACCTTAAGTGGATTGTTTCCTCGCCCCACATTACTTTTGGAATGGTGAATCAATTTTCGTCCGCTTTTTCGAACCGCTCTATTTTGGTTGTTTCGATGAGCGCGAATTCAGGACTTTCAAATGTCAAGGACTCGCAGTCTGATTTACCTACGATTGAGGCGGCCCATCCAAATGGGTTGGCCTCAAACCAATCTCCTCTCTATGGGCCAGGGGAGTTGCATGTCGATCCTGGGCCTCAAATTCCCTTTTCACAGGAGGCCCGGGAAAATTTTGAGGAAATGGTCAATGACATGGTGGCCAGGGTTTTGACCTGTACAGTTTGCTCCCATCTGGGCCATCTTATTGTTAATTTCCCATTTGTGAAGACTCGCCGTTTATCAATGCCTTGAATTTTTTTACACCACACCTGGGGTTTGAAGTGTTTCCCATGCGGCGGCGTCCTCTTGCGTCCTAGCTCCAACGTCGAACTACATCTGAGGCGTCTTTTCACAGCCGAGATCCAACACTATTCGGCATTCAAGGTATCCTCTAGCATCCAAGCTCCAATGTCGGACTGCATCCGAGGTGTCTTTTTGTACCTGAGTTCCAACACTATTCGGCATTTAAGGTGTCATAGATCACATTGGTCTCTCAAAATTTGAAGGAGTCCATCCAAGCTTAAATACCGGAATTAGTCTTTTATGGAGCCAGCCATTCGCATCTGAGCTTTATGTTGGACTGCTTTCGAGGTGTTTTGTGCAGCCGAGCTCCAACACTGGTCGGCATCCTAGGTGTCATAGATTACTTTGGTCTTTGAAAAGATTGAACGTGTTCGGCCGAGCTTAATGTCGGCAATGCCCTCTATTGAGCTAATCACCTGCATCCGAGCTTTACACCAGACTGTTTCGGAAATAGTGCACCACCTCAGGAGTGGGCTGATATTTTGTGGAAATAATTTCTGATCACTACAATTTATTTACTACTGAGATTTATAGCTGGTAGCCCTCAAGGTGTGTGTCGGTTTATAACCCGAGATGCACCTGAAGGAAAAAATAATAATCAAAATAAAACCACAGATCCCAGTAGCCCTTGAGACTTAGGTCGATTTGCAAAAATGGCACGAGGATCAAGTTCTTTCTCGGCGGCATACGTTAGGGATGCAAACATGGTACGTAGTAGTTTTCGAGACTCGGGTTGGGTGCAGCCGACCAACCTAAGGATCGAATATACTCGGAAACCATATTGCACTTTGGATTTTCTGCATTGAATAGGTAATGCAGTAGCCCCCGAGCCTTAATCTAGGCATGGGTGGTCGAATTAGGGATCGATATTTGTTTGACATAAACTTTGTTACGGTCAACACAATTTATGTGTAATGATTCTATGTATCCAAATACTTTACATCATTAATTTTCGGATCCGCATTGTACAAGACTTTGTTGACCGACCATCGGCTTCAACCTCCTCGGCCAGTAGCCGTGGAGTGTTTGTTATACTTTATAAATCCTTTAGAACGACAAAGATTTACGACAAACAAGGCAATCCGATCATACGGTTTTATAAACAAAGGTATGCAGAGAGATATGTTATATTACTATTAACGTAAGAAACATCTTCTGGGAAAAATAGTTCCTTTATAAGTTCCTTTTCCCAGGATGTCTTGTTGACCATGATCGTGAAAACTCAACTCCGATCAATGTGGGAGGAAAATATTGAGGATTTAGTTCGGGGAATGTTTCCGAACTCTATGGTCTTTAATGAACCGAAATTTTTACTTCGTCATTGCCGACCAATTATATTATTAAGATGGCTAGCTTTCGGCTTCACCCAGACTGAGGTACTAACCCGGATGAGCCGGAAGTAACAATCACAGAGGTGCTCCCTTTACCTCCTAGCTAAACAATCGGGAACGTAGGGGGTAAGCACAGGAGCCAGGCAACCTAGCTTGGCTAAAATCTTAAGTCAAATTGATGCATGTTTATGGCTTTGTAACGATGATTACGGAAGGCAACACTCGCATATCTAATATAAATTCTTTAATACTATATGCTATTTTGACTCCTTTGTGACCGTTTATCATTTGAGAGTGGCCCATCGTCGGCTTCTACCCCTTTGTAGATGCTACGCAGGGCGTTTCCGCAATAACAAGACAACCCTTAACCGACGTCCCGGTGCCCGGAGGTGGTTGTGTTAGCGGAAACGAGGCAATTAGATATTTGAGCTTTATAAATTTCACTTAGTCAAGGAGCATATGTTTGGGGGCAACCTAATAGCCCCCGGTATACGTCGACTCCTCGGATTATTCAAGGTCGGACCACCCACGGCTTGGCCTTTTCAAGAAAGAAAGACCCTTTGTTTTACTCGAATAACCTCGATTGACTATATTTGGTTGAACACCGCCTGCGGTTCGTTGACCGATTTACGCTTGTTCTGACAGTCAGCTTTCAGCTTTCTCCAACTGAGGCACTTAACCAGTTAAACCGTAAATGACAATCGCAGTGGTTCTCCCTTTACCCCTTAGCCAAACAAAACGGAAACATAAGGGGTAAGCACAAGAGCCGGGAAATCCAGCTATAGACCAAAGACACAACTCGAAATCAATGCATATAAATGCGAAATACCGATGATTGCACGGAGTACTCGGTCTTTGGTGGGTTCGGTGCTAACCGCAGACCCCCTTTAATATCGCCAATGGGTGAAATGCATCTGGCGTTGTACTGCGAAAGTTATGCTTGAAAAAACCAAAAAACTTATGCAAAAAACTTTATGTTTAGATAAAATAAAATTATGTCAATCCAAAATTGGTCTTAAAACTAATATGTGCTTCGGCCGTGCTTTAACATGATACGTTCGAACTTCAGACTCCGAGCGGGTCAGCCTTCGGTTTCAACCTCCATATCCCGAAGGCGGAATATTTCTCCGAGGCCTGTTTAGCAAACTAAACTCAAGCGGCTTTAAAAAGAAACCAGGCTATCCGGCGATTGACCACACACTAGTGTTGGAAAAAAGGAGTAGTAGAAAAAGACTTTGCAACGACCAAGAAAAAATACATTTATTATAAAATGGCTCATACAAATTTAAGAGCCCCGGGTTAACTCGGGTAAAGAAATTTTTAACAAACAAAGTTTTTAACAGACAATTTTTTCCCAACAAAAAATATAATGTTCGGTTGAACCGAACAAAAAGTAAAAGTTCAAAGAGAGCTGAGCACAAAAATGACTTAGCTGGTTAATGTGCTCGATGCGGTCCGGGATAGTGACGGGACAGAGACGTAGTCCTTGGCCTGGCCGAGGTCCCAGCCCCCAATCCCGAGGTAATCGAGCGAAGAGCTCGGGTCAAGAAGTGGCAACGCAACATGGTTGTTGTGGCGAGGCGAAGCCCCCGGTCCAGCCAAGGAGACAGAGTAGTTCGACAGCATGACGACGAAGCCCCCAATTCTCATGGGAAAATGAAGTGTTTTTAACAAAGAAACTTTTTGTTTAACATAATTATAATGCTGGGTCGAACCAAACAAAAATTGAAAATTGAAAATGGTTGAGCATGAAAGCGAATTACCTCGTTAATGTGCTCAGTATTGATGATGCGGTCCGACCTACGGTGGGACAAGGTCCCAGCCCCCAGGCTGGTCATGAGGTAGCCGACGAATATCTTGGCTTGATGAAGTGACATCACGACACTTCCGAGAGGCTGAGGCGAAACCCCCGGTCCAGCCGAGGAGACAGAGTAGTTCGGCAGCATGACGGCGAAGCCCCACGTCAATTGTCCATGTCGACGACGCAATTTGGTTGGTGGAGGCGGGACAACGATGTCGGCATGTCGAGGTGACTTCATGATGCAGTCGAAGTCAATTTTCTGTGCACACAATATAATGCAAGACAAGAGTAATAACAAATAAAGACAAAAAAATAATCCTTCTATTTAGTTAAATTAAGTGAAGCAATGATGAAGTCTCCTGTGAGGCCGAGATGACGACACAGTTTTTCTGATGTTGGAGGGATGATGACCTCGGATCGTCGAGGTGGCGATGGAGACCGGTTAACACCGATTTAACTGTGCACACAAATAATGCAAACCAATAGTAATAACTCAAAAACAATTGCACAATTAATTTATGCAAAGTGAATAATCAGTTAAATATGACCCGGACGCAATGATAGCTCGTTAAAGCGGCGGCATGAAGACGTCGATGCAGGCCAAAAATCCATGGGATGACGGTCGACCTGACACGACAGGGTCGTGACCAAGGTGGTCATGGCACTCGAAGCAGCGCGTAAGCGACATTGGCCCCAAACGGTAGCGACATGATTAGGTGGTGCACCATATTGATCAATCTATGAAAAAGATATAGATAGCCAAGGTAATAAATTCTAAAAAATAAACCGAACGCGCAACATTAGTACTATGGAAAATATCACCTTGGAGTAGTATTTTTTGCCTTCTACGAAGATCAATCAGGTCTTGTATAAGATGATGATTGATTAGAAGCAAAAAAAGGTGGAGTCCTTCACATGAGACTCCCAGTGGGTTTGTACTCCCAATAGTCCCATGCGTTTTGGATGCCTCACGTGCCCCAGCATGGCTCTGCCTTTACATAGGATGATTTGACCTCCACGTGAAGTAGTAGCCATGGAGTAATTAAACAACCCTATGAACTAGGATCCGACCAGCGGTAATGTCGCTAATTCAATAATAATAAAAAAGGTAAAGAAGAATAGATAATCATCCCTGTGCATGTGCCGTTTGAGGAGGGCCTCATGGTCGCTCAGTACCCAGGATCGAGGAGGCCGGTGCTCAACCGACGAAGACGCTTTCGACCTTGGTTGGGCCGATCTGTTAACTCTTAGCGACTGCGTGATGCGCAAATTCCGTGATCCGATTTATGGTCGATGCCAATACTAGACGAGCCTCGCAAAATAAAATTACGATCCGATAACGATAATTCTGAACAGAATCAATTTGTGTAGAATAGATCTAACTGAAAAAATAGCACTTGATCGTCTCATCGATCCATGACGATTGCCTAGCATGCTCTCAATGAAAACACCAATGTCGGTGTCAAATTCGGCATATCTCGTAGTAGGTGTCTTAAGCTAAGTGTCCTGAAGCGATGATAATATGGACATAGGATTTTACCTAGGTTCAGGCTCTATCAAGGAGAGAGTATCCTACGTCATGCTTTTGATTGTATTGATATGACGATAATACATAGTACAGTTATCTACCACGAGATTGTAGCAATGAGTATGAGATTGTCTATTGTCTAGCCTAGCCCCGGTTTCTATAATATCACACGCCTAGGGTTTAGAGGAGTCTTTGTCTTGTGCGCCAAGTCTTGTGAAATCTTTCTTGTACGCGTTATGGGCTGCCCGAAGTGGCCCATTAGTGAATCATCATGGGGTCCTCGACCCGACCCACTGGTTGGGAGACGATGTGGTGAGTGCCCCCTAGTCCAGGACACTGTTAGCCGTTTCCATGAGCAGCGGCTCACCGCACGCGGGGCGGCGGCGTGGCCACGACCGGGTCGAGGCACTCGCCGCGAGCCGCACGCGCCTAAAAGCGGAGGACGAGGCCGTTTACGTGCAACCGTCTCCATGAGTGCCGGCTCGCCGGAGGCCGGGTGGTAGCGTAGCTACGACCATATCGAGGTGTTCACCGGCGTCCACGCGTCCTTGGAAGCCAAGAATGAGTCCCTCCACGCGCGACCGTCTTGACGGGATTGCCACCAATGCTTCCCACCTCGCTACCGTCGCCGCCCTGCTTCCAGGATCTCCTGCAAGCTCATCATCAGCGACCAAGGTGAGATGCGCCTTGCACCCACATGCGGCTACATGCACCATCCTTATGTACATAGAAGATCTTCTCCCCCGACGGCGACTCAAGTTCTTCCTTGTTAATCTCCGACAAATCGCCAACGGTCAGAAGCAACGGTGGTGCCAGAGTTGAGTCCTGCTAGTAACACTAGCGCTAGTTCCTTCCATGATCCCACACGGCGAGAGGTGGGTCTCTGGTGAAGCTGGAATTGTAGATGCTTTAAACCTGAATTAGCCTGAATGTGTTCGTTCGTCATGTTTGTTCTAAACCAACATATGTTGTAGTCCAGGTAGATACTATCTTTTGTTCAGACATAACCGAAGAAGAAGAGAGGGTTAGTAATTAGAAGAAGTACTCAGTACTTCCTAGAACTTTTTTGTGAAGAAAATGAATCAACAAATATATGTGTGTTGCTTCAGTTCAACTCGTCCACAACACTTTTACTATAGTTCATTACCAAATGAAGTAGTAGTATAGTACAGAGTAGGGTCTTTGCGAGTTTGTTTGCTATGCTGTCATGTGAGCTCACGAGGGCTGGAGATTGTGGGAAATATGCCTGCTACCTCTTGAGCATGCGTTGGTTTTCCCTTGAAGAGGAAAGGATGATGCAGCGAAGTAGGTAAGTATTTTCCTCAGTTGTTGAGAACCAAGGTATCAATCTAGTAGGAGGAACAAGCAAGTCACCAATGGATGCACCTACACAAATAATCAAACTCTCGCACCCAACGCTATAAAGGGGTTGTCAATCCCTTCACGGTTATTTGCAAGGATTAGATCCGATGAAGATAGATGTAACGAGTGTGGAAAGTAAAAGGTAAATAAATTGCAGCAAGTATAGATCTGAAAATATATGATGGAAAATAGACCTGGGGGCCATAGGTTTCACTAGAGGCTTCTCTCTTGAAGGCAATTATCATGATGGGTAAACAAATTACTATCAAGCAATTGATAGAAAAGAGAATAATCATGTAGTTATCCAAGGCAATGATCATACATATAGGAATCATGTCCGTATCAAGTAGATCGAAATGATTTTGCATCTATTAGTATTACTCCACACATCGATCGACTCCTGCCTACATCTAGAGTATTAAGTGCATGAAGAACAGAGTAATGCGTTAAGAAAGATGACATGATGTAGAGGGATAAACTCAAGCAAATATGATGAAAACCCCATCTTGTTACCCTTGATGGCAACAATACAATATGTGACTCGCTACCCCTACTATGTCATTGGGTGAGCAGTGACGACACCATGGTAGGGGCCAGCATGGTCGGCCGCCCCGGGTAGCTGAAATTACGTATACAAAAAATACAGTTCGTTTTCATACATGGGCCAATACATATGGGGATTTGCATCGGAGACACACCAGCCCACTTGCGGTCCACAGCCAAAAACTAGTCAACACGGACACACCCAATCCTTTGACCTCGTAGTACAGGCAACCAGAAAATCCCCCAATCGAGCCGGGCAGCAGCGAGAGAAACCTAGCCGTCACCGGCTCGCCGCCACTTCGTCGGGCCGCCGACTTGTCACCGAAGAGCTCTGCCTTGTCGGGCCACCGGCCGCCGGCACCTGATCCACATCAACTATCCGCTGGTCGGCTGGTCCGCGTATGGGCGAATGGGAAGCAGCGGTGCCGGGCATGGCCTGTGTGGGAGGAGGTAGCGGCGGCAGTGGATCCAGCTCGTGCAAACGTGTAGCTGCTGTTTGCAAAATCAGCAAGCGTAGCCAGCAGGTACACAGATACTCCAAATCTCCAATCCATTCTTTTCTGTTGAATCTCAAGCTCCCGTTCCTTCAGTTTCTAGCCAATACTTAAACATGGTCAGTACTTGACATGGTGATTTTGTAATGTAGGGAATCTTTAAAAAGATGAAGCCAATTGCTGCTTATTTTGGAACTCCACCATCTACTGGATTTCAAGCTCCTATTCATGTTCCTGAAGCTGGTGCAAACATTTTATCCACTGAAGCCTCAGATGCAAACTTTCTAGAAGATTTAGTTTGTTAACCTGAAATGTATAATCAGGGCTCTCATGATAGCACCTTGCAAACTTCTATTCTAGGATTTAGTCCAACTCACATTGAACTTGATACAGGACTACGGAAACAAATTGGGGACTATTCTACTCCAGAAATCAGAGATGCAGTGAGGAGGGAGTATTTGAAGAAAGGTCCATGTCAGCCGTATGGGCATGATTTTCCTCGCAACCCTACAGATAAAAGGGTATTCAGAGAGGAGTGGTTTGACGAGTTTGATTGGCTAGAATACAGTGTAAAAGAAAATAGGGCATATTGTTTTCACTTCTATCTCTTCAAGCAGCCAGTAAGCCATGTAAAGTTTGGAGGCAATGTCTTCAATCAGGATGGGTATAAAATTTGCAAGAAAGCGATGAAATATTTCAGGCTTCATGTAGGTTCAACAAAGAGTGCTCACAACAATGCAAGAAGACATTGTACAGATTTCAAGAACCGGAAACGAAGTGTAAAATATGCAATTACCACTCAAACCGAGAGGTCACATCTTGAATACCAAGATCGTTTGATGGCTATGATGGGTGTTGTGAGGTATCTTCTTAGGAAAGGACTTGCCTTCCGTGGTCACGATGAGTCAAAGACATCAAGAAACAAGGGTAATTTCCGTGAGTTGTTGGATTGGTATGCTAAAAGCTGCAAAGCTGCAGCTGATGTACTCAATGATAATGCTCCTGGGAATCATCAAATGACTTTTCATGATATCCAGAAGCAAATGGTACAAGCTTGCGCTGAAAAGACCACTGAAGTAATCATGAATGAGCTTGGGCATAGTCATTTCTGTCTACTTGTTGATGAGTCTCGTGATGCTTCCATTAGAGAACAAATGGCTATCATTATCAGGTTTTGAACATAAAGGGAGATATTCTGGAAAGGTTACCCAAGGAGTTCTCGCAAAATGGTTAGTTGCTTCCATCACTACAAAGTTGAAATATTCAATGAGGTGCTTGACAGAAACATACCTGAGATGAATAACCGGTTCAATGAAACTTCAGCAAGGTTATTGATATGCATTGCTAGTCTAGATCCTAGAGACTTATTTAGCATATTTAATCATGAGAACCTACTTGATCTTGCATCTATGTACTCGGTCGACTTCGATCGAGAAGAACAATATCATTTGGATGGTCAGCTCAACCTATACATTGATATGATGAAGAGGTCTCATGTTTTTTGCAATTGTGACAGTCTCGCTAATCTTGCTCTCAAGTTGGTTGAAACTAAGGAACATTTACAATTTCCTTTGGTTTACCGACTTATCAAACTTGCTTTGACTTTGCCGGTAGCGATGACATGTGTTGAAAGAGTTTTCTCAGCCATGAATATCATTAAGACAGATTTGAGAAATAAGATATCTGATGGTTGGTTGAATGATATGATGATATGCTATGTAGAGTGGGATATATTTGCTGGAATTGATGACAAGGAGATCATAGAACATTTTCACATCTTGAGAGACCGAAGAGGCCACCTACCAAACCCTCCTCATATACTTACAACTTAGGGTAAATACTTTTGGTATCTATTGTTTCAAACTATTTTCTTACTTGTTCCAAGACATATATTAATATGCAGCTTGTTTACCTGTTGTAGGCATCTATTTGTCATGTAGTAGGACATTTTGGGCCATCGAATGGATGATCCAAGCAGCAGGAGTCCATGTTAGTAGTTCTGTTGTGTGACGTTTATGTTATATTTTGTGATTTTTGGTAGTTACAACCTTGTTCTCGAGAATGTTGAACTGTTCTGAATCATTGGTTATGTAAATTTTTGAGTGCATCTACCTTCATATTTGAATTTTATGAGATTTGGTTCAACGGGCTTGCATTTGTCAATCAATTTTTTTATACTTTAAATGTTTCGCCCCGGCTAAGTTCAATTCCTGGATCCGCCACTGTGGGTGAGTACGCCGCAAGATTGAATCCAAGACCAAGCACTTCTCCCATTGCAAGAATTACCAATCTACTTGGCCAAACCAAACTAATAACTCGAAGAGACTTGCTAGGACATGAAATCATGCATATAAGAAATCAGAGGATATTCAGATAAGATTCATGGATAATCTAAACAGAAACTCACAATTCATCGGATCTTGACAAACACGCCACAAAAGAGGATTACATCGGATAGATCTCCATGAAGATCATGAATAACATGGTATTGAAGATCAAAGAGAGAGAGAGAGAGAGAAGAAGCCATCTAGCTACTAGCTATGGACCCATAGGTCTGTGGTGGACTACTCACGCATCATCGGAGGGGCAATGGAGTTTATGTAGATGCCCTTCATGATCGAAACCCCCTCGAGCAGATTACCGGAAAAGGCTCCAAGATTGGATCTCTCGGGAATGGAGGCTTCCGGCGGCAGTAAAGTATTTGTGTGGCTCTCTCTGATGTTGGTGGAATATTTGTGTATTTATAGGCCAAGAATTAGGGTTAGGAGACCTGCCAGGAGGCAACAAGCCTGCTAGGTGGGTTAGGGGGGGCGCCTAGCAGGCTTGTGGTGCCTGGGCACCTCCCCTGAAGTGCACTCTAAGCTTGGATGACTTGTTTCCTTCCAGAAAAATTCCTTCTGCAGGTTTTCTTCCATTTGGACTCCGTTTAATATTCCATATGTGCAAAACTCAAAAACAAGGAAAAAATTGAAACTGGCACTTGGCTCTATATTAATAGGTTAGTCCCAAAAATAATATAAAATAGGATATTAATGCATATAAAACATCCAAAACAAATAATATAATAGCATGCCATCATAAAAAATTATAGATACGTTGGAGACGTATCAGCATCCTCAAGCTTAATTCCTGCTCATCCTTGAGTAAGTAAATAATCAAAACAGATTTTTTGATTTGGAGTGCTACCTAACATATTTATCCAAGTAATATTATTTATTGTGGCATGAATATTTAGATCCGTAAGACTCAAAACAAAAGCTTAATAGTAATATAGAAACAATAACATTTCAAGCATACTAGCAAAGCAATTGTATCTCTTCAAAATATATTAGCAAAAGAAAGTTAAGCCTACAATATCATATGGTCTGGCTATGCTCCATCTTCCCCACACAAAGTATTTATATAATGCAAAACCCCGATGAAAAGTCAAGCAATTGTTTTCACACCTTTATTTTTCTCAAAAATTTTCAACCCTCGCGCAATACATGAGCGTGAGCCATGGATATAGCACTATAGGTGGAATAGAATATGGTGGAGGTTGTCAAGGAAAGGGATAAGATAGTCTCACATCAACTAGGCGTATCAACGGGCTATGGAGATGCCCATCAATAGATATCAAGGTGAGTGAGTAGGGATTGCCATGAAACGGATGCACTAGAGCTATAAGTGTATGAAAGCTCAAAAGAAACTAAGTGGACGTCCATCATGAAGAAAAATATTCCACTAGCTATATGAAAGTGACAAAATAGGAGACTCTCCATCATGAAGACCATGGTGCTATTTTGAATCACAAGTGTGGAAAAAGGTAGTACCAATGTCCCTTCTCTCTTTT
This sequence comes from Hordeum marinum, assembly GCA_022496015.1. Taxonomy (NCBI): domain Eukaryota; kingdom Viridiplantae; phylum Streptophyta; class Magnoliopsida; order Poales; family Poaceae; genus Hordeum; species Hordeum marinum. The sequence goes on along the minus strand of CM039676.1, from coordinate 365,405,068 downwards.
CTCTCATTTTTTTGGGTGGGCATCTAAGGCCTCTTTTATTCTTTTTTTATTGGGCTTTGTTGTCCTCTTTTTTTCGTAAAGTCCGGAATCTCATCCCCACTTGTGAGGGAATCATAGATTCCATCATCCTTTCCTCACATGGGACATGCTCTATAATGAAAATCATCACACTTTTATTTACTTACAACTCAAAAGAAAATTACAACTCGATACCTCTGACAAAATATGACTCTATATGCAATATGGAAGTGATGGTGCATGTCATAAAAGGAAACGGTGGAAGTTGCATGACAATATATCTCGGAATGACTATGGAAATGCCATAATAGGTAGGTATGGTGTCTGTTTTGAGGAAAAATATATGGTCGCTGTTTTGAGGAAGGTATATGGTGGCTTTTTTGAGGAAAGTGTTTGTTGCACCGATGAAAGTTGCGCGGTACTAGAAAGGCTAGCAAAAGTGGAAGGGTGAGAGTGCGTATAATCCATGGACTCAACATTAGTCATAAAGAACTCACATACTTATTGAAAAAGTCTATTAGTCATTGAAGCAAAGCATTAAATTCATGCTCCTAGGGGGGAGGTTGGTAGGAGTTAACCATCGCACGCCTCCGACCCTCACACAAAGGTCGACAATCTATAAACAAGTCATGCTCCGACTTCCTTACATAGCGGTTGATCATATGTGCATGTTATGGGAATCACAAACCTTTACACAAGTATTTTTACCAAATCACAATTTACTTCCGAACATGTCTCTTAACATTACCATCTTTATATCTTAAAACTTTATGCAAGGAATCAAACTTCTCATAAATACTTAATGTACTTAATATGGAAGTTTTTATTATATCCCTTTTGGATGCCTATCATATTAGGACTAAATTCATAACCTAGACCAATTACCATGATGTTTTTAGAAAATCTCAAAATAATATAAGAGAAGTACAAGAGTTCAAGTATTTCTATAAAACGCAAACACCACCGTCCTCTAAAAGATATAAGTGAAGCATATAGAGCAAAATTGCCCAACTCAAAAGATATAAGTGAAGCACATAGAGTATTTTAATAAATTCACAATTCAGCGTATCTCTCTCAAAATATGTGTGCATCAAGGAATATTGTGGCAAGCTAACAAGCAAAGACTCATATCATACAAGACGCTCCAAGCAAAACACATATCATGTGGTGAATAAAAATATAGCCTCAAGTAAATTTACCGATGGATTGAAGATGAAGAGAGGATGCCTTCCGGGGAATCCCCAAGCTTAGGCCCTTTCGAATCCTTGAATATTACTTGGGGTTCCTTGGTCATCACCAAGCTTATGCTCCTGCCACTCCTTGTTCCATAGTCCATCCAATCTTTACCCAAAACTTGAAAACTTCACAACACAAAACTTAACAGAAAACTCGTGAGATCCGTTAGTATAAGAAAATAAATCAACACTTTAGATACTATTGTGAACTCATTATATATTTATATTGGTGTTATAACTACTGTAATCTAACTTCTCCATGGCTCATACCACATGATACAACCCATAGATTCATCAAAATAGGCAAACAACACAAAGAAAACAGAATATGTCAAAAACAGAACAGTCTGTAGAAAATTGAGAACTTAGTATACTTATGTAACTCAAATAATTCTGAAAATTTATTAAAAATGGGAAATTTAAATATAAATCTTTTTAAAAATTTCATATCAATTAGACACTCTGAAAAAATTATAAAATTCTTGGACTGAGCGCAAAAGTTTCTGTTTTTCAACAAGATCAAATCAACAACTACCATAGATCACCCTAAAGGTTTTACTTGGCTCAAACACTAATTAAAACACCAAAACACAATTAATACATAATTAATAATGTGGGAAACACTCAAAAACAGAAGCAAAAAACGGAACACAATAATAAAATCGGGTTGCCTCCCAACTAGCGCTATTGTTTAACGCCCCAAGCTAGGCAAAACGCAATAGATCTAAGTATTGTCATCTTTGGTATGCAATACAAAAGTAGATCTCATAATAGATTCATAAGGAAATCTTATTTTATTTCTAGTAAATTTTTCCATGCTTTTCGTTAATGGAAATTGAAATCTAATGTTTCCTTCTTTCATGTCAATAATTGTACCAATAGTCCTAAGGAAGGGTCTACCAAGAATAATAGGACATGTAGGATTGCAATATATATGAAAAACAATGAAATCTACGGGCACATAATTCCTATTTGAAAAAATCATAACATCATTAATCCATCCCATAGGTTTCTTAATAGTGGAATCCGCAAGATGCAAATTTAAAGAGCAATCATCAAGATCATGGTAACCTAGCACATCACATAAAGTTTTCGGAATTGTGGAAACACTAGCACCCAAATCACACAAACCATGGCACTCATAATATTTGATTTTAATCTTAATAGTAATTTCCCACTCATCATGAAGCTGTCTAGGAATAGAAACTTCTAACTCAAGTTTTTCTTCAAAAGATTTCATCATAGCGTCAACTATATGTTTAGTAAAAGCCTTATTTCGACTATAAGCATGAGGAGATTTCAACATGGATTGAATCAAGAAAATACAATCAATAAAAGATCCGCTATCATAGTTAAAGTCATTTAAATCCAAAATAGTGGGTTCATTGCTATTTAAAGTTTTGACCTCTTCAATCCCACTTTTATCAATCTTAGCATTAAGATCTATAGACTCCGAATCATTGGGAAGCCTTTTAAATAAAGTTGAATTATATCCAGTCCCATCATTATCAATATTTATATTGGAAAACAAAGATTCAATAGGAGTCACATCAATCACTTTAAGATCTTCATCATTATTATCGCAAGAAAACAACTTTTGAAGCCATTCACGCTTAGCACGAATTCTAGCGGTTCTTTCCCTACTTTCATCAATAGAAATTCTCATAGCTTTTAAAGACTCATTAATATAATGCTTGGGTGAAGTATATCTAGCTTTCAAATAATCAATCTCAAGAGAAATTCTATCAATTTTCCTAGCCAAATCATCAATCTTAAGCACTTTTTCTTCAATAGTAGCATTAAAAACTTTTTGCGAACCAATAAAATCTTTAAAAATATTCTCAAGATAAGAGGGCATCTTATTATAATTTCCATGGGAATTTTTGTAGGAATCACCATAATTATTAGAGGAATTACTAGGGAACGACCTAGGGTTCAAATTACCTCTATATGCATTGTTACCAAAATTGTTCCTACCAACAAAATTCACATACATAGATTCATTATTAATTCCAATCAAAGAAGACAAAGTCATATCATTAGGATCAATAGGAGCACTCTTACTAGAAAACAATTTCATCAATTCATCCATCTTTTCACTCAAAGTATTTGTTTCTTCAATAGCATGCAGCTTTTTACTAGTAGGAGATCTTTCGGTATGCTATTGATAGTAGTTTGTCATGATATCATCTAGGAGTTTAGTAGCTTCTCCTAACATGATTTCCATAAAAGTACCACCCGCGACAGAATCTAAGAGATTTCTAGATGCAAAATTCAATCCCGCATAGAAAATTTGTATAATCATCCATAAACTCAAACCATGCGCGGGACAATTCCTAATCATTAATTTCATCCTCTCCCAAGATTGTGCAACATGCTCACGATCAAGTTGCTTAAATTTCATTATATTGTTCCTAAGGGAGATGATCTTAGCGGGCGGAAAGTACTTGGAAATAAAAGCATCTTTACACTTATTCCATGAATCAATACTATTTTTGGGGCAAAGATGAAAAGCAAGTTTTAGCACGATCTCGTAGCAAGAACGGAAATAGCTTTAATTTAACAATATCATTATACACATCTTTCTTCTTTTTCATATCACACAACTCAATGGAAGTATATAGATGGGATGCGACATCTTCACTAGGAAGGCCAGAAAATTGTTCTTTCATAACAAGATTTAGCAAGGCAGAATTGATTTCATAAGATTCTGCACTAGTGGCGGGAGCAATAGGAGTACTAATAAAATCATTATTATTAGTATTGGAAAATTCAAACAACTTGGTATTCTCACACATCGTGACAAAGCAAGCAATCAAGCACACAAGCAAACGAAAAAGGGCGAATAAAAAGGCAAATCTTTTTGGTATTTTCTGAAAATCATTTTAGAAGTGGGGGAGAGGAAAATGAGAGGCAAATGGAAAATAAAGTAAATGAAAGAGATGAGTTTGTGATGGGTACTTGGTAGGCTTGATGTGTATCCTCCCTAACAACGGGGCCAGAAATCCTTCTTGCTACCTCTTGAGCATGCGTTGGTTTTCCCTTGAAGAGGAAAGGGTGATGCAACGAAGTAGGTAAGTATTTCCCTTAGTTGTTGAGAACCAAGGTATCAATCCAGTAGGAGGAACAAGTAAGTCACCAATGGATGCACCTACACAAATAATCAAACTCTTGCACCCAATGCTACAAAGGGGTTGTCAATCCCTTCACGGTTATTTGCAAGGATTAGATCCGATGAAGATAGATGTAACGAGTGCGGAAAGTAAAAGGTAAATAAATTACAGCAAATATAGATCTGAAAATATATGATGGAAAATAGACCCGGGGGCCATAGATTTCACTAGAGGCTTCTCCCTTGAAGGCAAATATCATGGTGGGTAAACAAACTACTGTCAAGCAATTGATAGAAAAGTGAATAATCATGTAGTTATCCAAGGCAATGATCATGCATATTGGCATCACGTCCGTGACAAGTAGACTGAAACGATTCTACATCTACTACTATTACTCCACACATCGACCGACTCCTGCCTGCATCTAGAGTATTAAGGTCATGAAGAACAGAGTAACGCATTAAGAAAGATGACATGATGTAGAGGGATAAAATCAAGCAATATGATGAAAACCCCATCTTGTTAACCTTGATGGCAACAATACAATACGTGCCTCGCTACCCCTAATATGTCACTGGGTTAAGACACCGCAAGATTGAACCCAAAACCAAGCACTTCTCCCATTGCAAGAATTACCAATCTAGTTGGCCAAACCAAACCAATAACTTGAAGAGACTTGCAAGGATATGAAATCATGCATATAAGGAATGAGAGGATATTCAAATAAGATTCATGGATAATCTGAACATGAACTCACAATTCATCGGATCTTGACAAACACGCCACAAAAGAGGATTACATCGGATAGATCTCCATGAAGATCATGAAGAACATGGTATTGAAGATCAAAGCGAGAGAAGAAGCCATCTAGCTACTAGCTATGGACCCGTAGCTCTATGATGGACTACTCACGCATCATCAGAGGGGCAATGGAGTTGATGTAGATGCCCTCCGTGATCGAAACCCCCTTCGGCAGATTACCGGAAAAGGCTCCAAGATTGGATCTCTCGGGAACGGAGGTTTCCAACGGCGGAAAAGTATTTGCGTGGCTCTCTCTAATGTTGGGCAAATATTTGGGTATTTATAGGCCAAGAATTAGGGTTAGAAGACCTGCCACGAGGCAACAAGCCTGCTAGGCGCGGCGAGGGGCGTGCCTAGCAGGCTTGTGGCACCCTGGCACCTCCCCCGACGTGCACTCCAAGCTTGGATGACTTGTTTCCTTCTAGAAAAATTCCTTCCGCAGGTTTTATTCCGTTTGGACTCCGTTTAATATTCCATATTTGCAAAACTCAAAAACAAGGAAAAAACAAAAACTAACACTTGGCTCTAGATTAATAGGTTAGTCCCAAAAATAATATAAAACAACATATTAATGCATATAAAACATCCAAAAAAATAATATAATAGCATGCCATCATCAAAAATTATAGATACGTTGGAGACGTATCAGTGCCCTAGAGGCAATAATAAATAGTTGTTATTATATTTCCTTGTTCATGATAATCGTTTATTATCCATGCTATAATTGTATTGATCGGAAACACATTGCATGTGTGGATATATAGACAACACTATGTCCCTAGTATGCCTCTAGTAGACTAGCTCATTGATCAAAGATGGTTAAGGTTTCCTGGCCATTGACATGAGATGTCACTTGATAACGGGATCACATCATTGGGAGAATGATGTGATGGACAAGACCCAAACTATAAACATAGCATATGATCGTGTCAGTTTATTGCTATAGTTTTCTACATGTCAAGTATCTGTTCCTATGACCATGAGATCATGCAACTCACTAGCACCGGAGGAGTACCTTATGCGTATCAAACATCGCAACATAACTGGGTGACCATAAAGGTGCTCTACAGGTATCTCCGAGGGTGTCTGTTGAGTGGGCATGGATCAAGACTGGGATTTGTTACTCCGTGTGACGGAGAGGTATCTCAGGGCCCACTCGGTAATAAAACATCACAACAAGCCTTGCAAGCTATGTGACTAAAATGTTAGTCACGGGATCTTGTATTACAAAACAAGTAAAAAACTTGTCGGTAACGAGATTGAACTAGGTATACAGATACCAACGATCGAATCTCGGGCAAGTAACATACCGAAGAACAAAGGGAACATCATACGGGATTAGCTGAATCCTTGACATAGTGGTTCAACCGATAAAGATCTTCGTAGAATATGTAGGAACCAATATGGGCATCCAGGTCCTGCTATTGGTTATTGATCGTAGAGGTGTCTCGGTCATGTCTACTTAGTTCTCGAACCCGCAGGGTGTGCACACTTATGGTTTGGTGACATTTCGGTAGTACCGAGTTATGTATGGTGGTGATCGAAGGTTGTTCAGAGTCCCAGATGAGATCCCGGACGTCACGAGGAGCTCCGGGATGGTCTGGAGGTAAAGATTGATATATAGGAAGTCCCGTTTTGGTCACCGGACAAGTTTTGGACATTCGGTAGTGTATCGGGGGTGCCGAGAGGGTACCGGGGGACCATCGGGAGGGGCCTCTCGCCCCAAGGGGCCGCATGGGCTGTGGGAGGAGTCAGACAAGCCCCTGGTGGGCTGGCCTAAGTCCTCCAAGGGCCCATGCGGCTGGGGTGAAGGAAAAGGGCTAAAGCCCAACGGAGGAAGGGTTTCCAAGTGGGGAAGGAGTCCTACTACGAGTAGGATTGGAGTCCAACTCCCTCTCCTCCCCACTTCGGCCAACCCTAGGGAGGATCCCTAGGGCGCGAGCCCCTCCCCCTCCCTCCTATATATACTAGAGGGAGAGAGAGGGCCATTGAACCCTAACACAATTCCCACAGTGCAACCTCTCTCTCCTGATAGATTAGTTTCACTAGATTTTAGCAGTGCTTAGGCAAAGCCCTGTCGGAATAGTTCCACAACCACCGCCTCCGCGCCATCGCGCTGCCGGATAACTCATCTACCTCTCCACTCCCTCTTCCTGGATCAAGAAAGCGGAGAACGTCATCGAGTTGTACGTGTGCTGAACGCGGAGGTGCCGTCCGTTCGGTGCTAGATCGGGACGGATCGTGATTGGATCGCGGGACGCTCGACGATTTGGATTGCGAAGACGTTCAACTATATCAACCACATTTCTTAACGCTTCCCGCTTAGAGATCTACAAGGGTATGTAGATCCACTCTCCCTCTCGTAGATGCTCATCACCATGGATAGATCTTGCGTGTGCGTAGGAAATTTTTTGTTTCCCATGCAATGTTCGCCTACAATGGCATCATGAGCTAGGTCTATGTGTAGATGAGATCACGAGTAGAACACAAAGGATTTTGTGGGCGTTGATGCTTCCTCCCTTGGTCGTGTTTTGATTCAGTGGTATTGTGGGATGAAGCGGCCCGGACCAACCTTACTCGTACGCTTACGAGAGACCGGTTACATCGACTGGCATGTAACTTTGTTGCACAAAGATGGCTGGCAGGTGTTTGTCTCTCCTACTATAGTTGGATTGTATTCGACAAAGGCGGTCCTTGAGAAGGTTGAATAGCAATTTGTGTATCACCGTTTTGGTTTTTGCGTAGGTGAGAATTGTTCTTGCTAGATACCCGTAGCAACCATGTAAAACATGCAACAACAATTAGAGGACTTCTAACTTGTTTTTGCCAGGTATGCAGTGATGTGATATGGCCAATTACATGATGAGATATATGTGATGTATGAGATGATCATGTTTTTTTATAGAATATCACGACTTGCATGTCGATGAGTACGACAACCGGCAGGAGCCATAGGGTTGTCTTTAATTATTTTCGGCGTTTTTGCTTTACTTTATCGCTATGAGGTAGCAATAGTCATGGAAGCAACACTCGGTGCGATAAGCCCGGTGAAAAAACGTTGATGGAGATCAAGATGATGGAGATCATGGTGTCATGCCGGTGACGATGGAGATCATGTTGGTGCTTTGAAGATGGAGATCAAAAGCACAAGTTCATGGCCGTATCATGTCACTTATGATTTGCATGTGATGTTAATCCTTTTATGCATCTTATTTTGCTTAGGACGACGGTAGAATTATAAGGTGATCCCTCACTTAAATTTCAAGATAAATTGTGTTCTCCCCAAGTGTGCTCCGTTGCGAAAGTTCGTCGTGTCGAGACACCACGTGATGATCGGGTGTGATAGACTCTACGTTCACATACAACGGGTGCAAGCCACTGTTGCACGTGCAGAACACTCGGGTTAAACTTGACGATCCTAGCATGTACACACATGGCCTCGGAACGCAAGAGACAAAAAGGTCGAACATGAGTCATGTACTAGATATGATCAACATGATGATGTTCACCATTGAAACCACCTCAACTCACATGATGATCGGACTTGAGTTGGTAAATTTGGATCATGTATCACTCAGATGACCAGTGGGATGTCAATTTGAATGGGTGCTTTAGTAATTTGGTTAACTAAACTCATTATCTTGAACAATAGTCTTTGTAACCTTTGCATATTTATGTTGTAGATCAATGGCTCGCGCAGTAGTTCCGCTGAATTTTAATGTGTTCCTAGAGAAAGCCAAGTTGAAAGATGATGGAAGTAACTTTGTGGACTGGGCCCGTAATCTAAGGATTATCCTCACTGCTACCCAGAAGGCTTATGTTCTTGATGCACCGCTTGGTGACCCACCCGCTCTCGTGTCGTCCGAAGACGTTAAGAACGCCTAGGAGGCACGTTCTGGAGATTACTCAATAGTTCAATGCGCAATGTTGTATGTCTTAGAACCAGGAATTCAAAGACTTTTTGAACGTCATGGAGCATATGAGATGCTCCAGGAGTTGAAGTTTGTCTTTGAGAAGAATGCCCGGATTGAGAGGTATGAGACCTCCGATAAGTTCTATGCTTGCAAGATGGAGGAGAACAGGTTTGTCAGTGAACATATACTCAGAATGTTTGGGTACTCGAACCGTTTGGCTGAGTTAGGGATGCCCCTTCCGCTCGAGGCGATCACTGACAGAGTTCTTCAATCATTTCCTCCTAGCTACAAGAGCTTCGTGATAAACTATAACATGCATGGGATAAACAAGTCAGTCGTCGAGCTATTGGTGATGTCGAAAATCGCTGAGTCTAAAATCCAGAAAGAGCATCAAGTGTTGATGGTCAATAAAACCACTAGTTTCAAGAATAATGGCAAGGGCAAGAAGGGTAACTCCAAGAAGAGTGGCAAAGCAGTTGCCCCTCCCGTGAAGAAACCCAATGCTAGGCCCAAGTCAGAAACTGGGTGCTTTCATTGCAAGGGAACTAGTCACTTGAAGCAGAACTGCCCCAAGTATCTGGCCGACAAGAAGGCGGCCAACACCAAACAAGGTATATATGATATACATGTTATTTATGTGTACCTTACCAACTCTCATTGTAGTGCATGGGTATTTGATATCGATTCGGTTGCTCACATTTGCAAGTCAAAACAGGAGCTACGACACAGACGAGGGCTGGCTAAGGACGAAGTGACTATGTGCATGGGAAATGGTTACAACGTTGATGTGATCGATGTCGGCACGCTCACTCTTCGATTACCATCGGGACTAGTTATGAACCTAAATAATTGTTATTTGGTGTCTGCGTTAAGCATGAACATTATATCTGGATCTTGTTTATTGCAAGACGGTTACTCATTTAAATCGGAGAATAATGGTTGTTCTATTTATATGAGTAATATCTTTTATGGTCATGCACCCAATGTGAGGGGTTTATTCATATTGAATCTCGATAGTGATGATACACATGTTTATAACATTGATGCCAAAATATGTAGAGTTGATAATGATAGTACCACTTTCTTGTGGTGTAAAATGCATAAAAAAGCTCCATGCTGATGGACTTTTGAAGTCACTTGATTTTGAATCACTTGACACAGGTGAACCATGCCTCATGGGCAAGATGACTAAAACCCCGTTCTCTAGAACAATGGAACGGGCAAGTGACTTTTTGGAAATCATACATACCGATGAGGTTGATGAACCTTTGTTTATGTTTATAGTTTGGGTCCTAGCCATTGCCATGAGATCCCGGACATCACGAGGAGCTCTGGGATGGTCCGGAGGTAAAGATTGATATATAGGAAGTCCCGTTTTGGTCACCGGAAAAGTTTTGGACATTTCGGTAGTGTACCAGGGGTGCCGGGAGGGTACCGGGGGTGCATCTGGAGGGGCCTCTCGCCCCAAGGGGCCTCATGGGTTGTGGGAGGAGTCAGACCAGCCCCTGGTGGGCTGGTCGAAGTCCCCCAAGGGCCCATGTGACTGGGGTGAAGGAAAAGGGCTAAAACCCAAAGGAGGAAGGGTTTCCAAGTGGGGGAGGAGTACTACTAGGAGTAGGGTTGGAGTTCAACTCCCTCTCCTCCCCACTTCGGCCGACCGTAGAGAGGATCCCTAGGGCACCAGCCCCTCCCCCTCCCTCCTATATATACTAGAGGGAGAGAGGGCCATTGAACCCTAACACAATTGCCACGGCGCAGCCTCTCTCTCCCGATAGATTAGTTCCTCTAGTTTTCAGTAGTGCTTAGGTGAAGCCCTGCCGGAATAGTTCCACCACCGCCGCCGCTGTGTCGTCGTGCTGCTGGAGAACTCATCTACCTCTCCTCTCCCTCTTGATGGATCACAAAGGTTGAGATCGTCATTGATCTGTACGTGTGTTGAACACGGAGGTGTCATCCGTTCGGCGCTAGATCGGGACGAATCGTGATTGGATCGCGGGACGCTCGGTGATTTGGATCGTGAAGACGTTCGACTACATCAACCGCGTTTCTTAACGCTTCCCGTTTAGTGATCTACAAGGGTATGTAGATCCTCTCCCTCTCGTAGATGCTCATCACCATGGATAGATCTTGCGTGTGCGTAGTAATTTTTTTGTTTCCCATGTAACGTTCCCCTACAGAGATTTGGTGGTTGTCATGCTTTGCGATGATGCTAGCATAATTTGGATACTGGCGCCCGTTGATCAGATGCCACTAAAATTTGCCATGTCACCTGGACATTTTTGTACTCGGTTTTGTTTCATTTTTTAGTTGAATCTTCTCAATTTTGTCATGCAATGTCCCAACGATATACATGACCAATAATTGGTATGGGTAGTTGACATGAAAACATTATGGAGTAGTTGCCATGGCAAATTTCTATAGTAGTTGCCATGGGCATAATTGCTACGATTAGTTGCCATGGCAAATTTCTATATTAGTTACCATGGAAAAAATAGTTAATTGACATAGATCTCGCCATAATACGTGGCAATTTTTTTCCTGGCCATGGCAATTCTATTTTTATGAAGTTTGGCAAATTTAGTAAAATGGAATAGATTTGCCATACTACATGGCAATTTTTTTACCATCCACCATGGCAAGTTTATTTCTCTAAGAACCATGGAAAATTTAGTTAATTGAAAAAGATTTTCCATATGACATGGCATGTTTCCCCCTGACCATGGCAATTCTAATTTTTTACGAGTCATGCCAATTTAGTAAAATGGAGTAGATTTGCCATACTTGATGGCATTTTTTTCCCAAACCCATGGCAAAAAAATTACAAACCATGTGAAATTTATTTAAGTGGATCATGGCAAATTTTTCTGTAGTAGTTACCATGGGTAGAATCCCTACAAGTAGTTGCCATGGCAAATTTGTTTGGGACAATTGCATACTTTTTTATAATGGCAAAAATGGTTAGCGAATTTGCTATGGCAAATTCGCTTGATGTCTCACGACAAATTCACTTTATTGCCCGTGGCAAGTCTCTTTTTCTAAGATCATGTTTAAAAAATACAACTCATGGCAAAAAATTATTTTATAAAACCATGGCAAATCTAGTTAAATGGAATAGATTTGCCATACTATATGGCACCTTTTCCCCTAGAACATGGCAATTCTATTGCTCCAAGCATGGCAAACGTAGTTAGATGGATTTTTTCTACTATTGAGTTCAAAATTGTCATATCACATGCATTTGATTTGCCATACTACATGGAAATCCCCCCCCCTCCACAATGGCAAGTTTATTTTACGAACCATGGAAAAATTAGTTAATTGAAATTGTTGTTCCCATTTTACATGGCAATTCCGCCCCCCCCCCCCGACCATGGCAATTTTTTTATGAAGTATGACAAATTTAGTAAAACGGAATAGATTTGCCATACTACATGGCAATCCCCCCCCCCCCCTAAAACTGTTTATTCTAAGAACGATGGAAAATTTGGTTAACTGAAATAGATTTGCCATACTACATGGCAAAAAAAAATCCCTACACCATGGCAATCTATTTTTACGAACATGGCAAATTTAGTAAAATAGAATAGATTTGACATACTTCATGGCATTTTTCTTTTTGTTTTTTACACACAAGGCAAATCTGTTTCTGCCATGGCAATTTATGATATGAATCTGCCATGGCAATTTTCTTGTTCATACTTGATTTCATTTTTTTGTGTTTTTTCACCCACGGTAAATCATACTACAAAACACGGAAATTCTTGATGTGGATCTGCCATGGTAAGTTTCTTGTTCATACTTAAATTTCCAACTTTTGTATTTTTTTTCACACACGATAAATTCATCATACCAAAACACAGCAATTTTTTATACGAATCTGCGATGGCAAATCTCTTTGTTCATACTTGATTTTCAACTTTTAGTATTTTTTCTCACACACAACAAATTTCCCATTCAAAACATGACCATTTTAATTAAAAGTTTATGGAAATTTAATTAAAAATGCCATTGCATTTTTATCTTTTATTGTCCTAGAAATTTTTGTTTTTTTCACATGAATTTTTCAACTATTTTTGTTTTTTCACATTGCAATATTGATTTTTTTTTTGTCATGGCAGATTTGCCATATTTCATCGGGGAATTAAATATGTGGTTATAAACCTTGCCATTGTTAAAAAACAATATAATAGCAAATAGTTTGGTCTCGAATGGTAATTTTTCTGATTTTTAAAAGCTGATGGCATTTTTAGTAGCTGAGCAAAATCTGGACTTTTATTTGTTACAGAAAAAAATCTGGGCCTTTTCATTTAATTCGTTGTCAGTGGGTTTTCTTTTTTTATCTTCACACGGGAAAGGGTCGGGTGTGGCTACGACTATGTGAATTCGTGCAGGGGATCGATCCCTCGTACCAACGTTTCGTGTGACAGGGTGCTTCTCTTACCATACGTATGGCAGTTATAATGCTCGTCCACACAGGGTCATATGAGTTGCTTCCTGAATATGCCACACAGGACATGTGGTCGGATGTCTAAGATGCCACATGTGTGATAAATATTATGACCCTATTATTAAGAACGTTTGCTAACTGAGTAGAAAAATTGAATGTGGTGTAAATTAAACCGACCGAGCTAGGCAATGTTGCAAGGCGCCGGATCTAATGACAAGAGGTTGTTGGCGATGTCGTTTAGCATGTGCAGGTAAGCAGGTTCTGCTGCTGGTAGTTGCCGATGATGGTGCCGTCGCCGGACGGCGCCATAGCTAGGCACAGGAACCCCGTGGCACTGTTGGGATGTGTTCGGTTCCAGAATTTGCTGGAACGAAATGTCACGGTTTCATTTCTGAAGGCCATTCTCGCGTTCGGTTATTGGATAGGATGGAATTCAGTGGTTCCACGAAAACGAATATTCGCCAGAGATGCGGAACGCACCCATCCGCCCAAATCGACAGGACAAGGTGGAACCGAGCGCGATGGAAAAGAAAAAAAAGCCTCCACCCACGCTCGTCTCACCCCTTCACCCCGTTTCTCCCCCCACGCTCGGTCCCCGCACGGGCGCCGCCACCTCCACCTGTGCCGGCGCCGCCACTCGCACCCGCGCCGGCGCCACCACCGTCGCCCACGCACGCACAGTCGGGAGAGGGCGGGAGCAGGCTGGACAAGGCGGGAGCAGGCACGGCAGCGGCGAAGGAGTCGGCGGCGAGGAAGGGCGGGAGCTACCACGGCGGCGACGGACGGAGCAGATCCAGAGCAGGCGCGGTGACGGCCGAATCGGGGCAGCACTTCCCAACGACGGTCTCGACAACCACACAGGATCGAGGTGAGCATGGGATTCGAATATGCTGATCTATATGCTGAACACAAATCACATGTATCCTGTCAGATCCATAAATCACATGTATCCTGTCAGATCCATGTATTTCATGGCAATATATGCTGATCTATATGCTGCTCGAATTTTTGATACGAAATCCATGAAATTTCTTGAAAATATACATGTCTCTTCTTTATTAGCAGTGTGTAAATTGTTTGTATGCATTGTAGATGGTCAAGAGAATGGATAAAAGGCAAAGGCTGATTAGGGGAGCTGCTGTTTTTGTTGTTTGGGCTGCGATTGTTGTGGCTGTTCGGGTCTTAAAAAGAAAGAGAAGACCACGTATTTCCTATGGGCCAATGCATGAAAGAGATCGGATGAGAATTGAATATCTCACTAGTAAAATATGGCCAAGAGAGTGAGCTGAACACATCGCCACACGTGGGCGAGTCCGCTGGCAAAGCAGCACCGAAGAAGAAGGCCAAGCTTGTGCACAAGGAAGATGATCCATTAGTCACCACTCTCCAAGATGGGTTCAAGATGATGGCTGAAGCTCTTAAATCGGGTGGAGATAGTGATGATCTACCTGATGGCCTGTGGGATGCTTTGGATGATCTCAAAGGATTTGATGATGAGCACATGGCTCATTATTATGCTCATCTTGTTGAGAGGCCAAATATTGCAAAGGCATTCATGACTCTTAGCAAGGCAAACAAGTTGGTCTGGGTGGGTAGGTACATGGAGAAGGAATTTGGAATGGTCTATAATCTGAATTGAAGTGATGATATGAACTTCAATTACCTTTAGGCTTTAGGCTACCTATTATGCTATATGGACTGTAATGATGTAATGACGTTGAACTATGTGCTTTTGGATGACTACCACGCCATGAACTAGACATGGTTGAAATCTGTGGCATGAACTTGTATGTCATTCTTTTGGATGAATGTTGGACTATTTGGACTACTTTGCGATGAAGTTGGACTATTAACATGATTATATGTTATGTGATTTGAAATCTATGGTGTGTTGTTGGAATATACTCGTTTTCATTGTGAATATATATTTGTTACTGTTTATTGCTGAAAATATAGGCGAAATGCTGCCAAAATTTAGATTAACATTGTGATATAAAAAATCACACAACAGTGGTAAGATCACCATTCCTGTTTGAAGAGGTGACCACATGCCCACTTGTAGTCATTCCATTCCCATCCCATTCCATAACCGAACACAGGGATGGAATGGTTCCGTGACAATTTTTAGTCCAAACTGAACACAGAAATGGAATGGTTCCGTGGCAGTAGAATGGAATGGTTCCATTCCATCCCCTCACATGCTAGAACCGAACACACCCTTGATCAGCATGTTGTTCTCCGGTGGCACCATCATGTTGGCGCGGTCGAAGTGGAGCACGAGTTCGGCATGGTCACCGTCATGCTTCGCGGGGGCGGCCACGGGAAGCAGGTGTCGAGGCCGATGGCCGTGTCGTTCACCGACCGCAGCGCGACGACGGACACCATGTCACGACGGAGGGCCTCGTACGCGTCCTGGTACAGGTACGTGATGAACGTGCCGGAGTCGACCATGCAGCCACCCGTGCCGTCGTCATTGATGGCGAACGCGAGCGGGTCGACTCCCCAAGCTGATGCCCTGAAGGGATATGAAGTACATGTATTGGGACAGACGCGATACCAGCTATCTTTCTCTTACTCATACAAACGGAAATGAAAGATGGAACACATGATTTTTCCATCACACAAACGCCTTGACCGTATGAACGGACTCACTTTACTGGACACATATCTGTACGCGGTAACACACCACAGCCTATCCAGAAAAACTCTCTCTCATAGATAACCAGTCACACATCATGATCCCGACGAAAACTACGCTCGTCCCTGGCTTCTAGACTCGACTCATAGCGACGCACCGTTACATCAGGACACTGGGGGACTTTATACCTGAAGCGCACACACAGGCCAGCGGCCACACACCCACTAACTCACGCACACACGCACGCACTACCTGCACGACTCACACGGCGCCAGGACTCAGCCGCTCCACACGCCATGGCCGGATGACATGCATGCACGACATGCACTAACAGCCCACACCGCAAGCACCCGATCAGCCCAGCGACGTTCCGCGCTTGAGTCAAGATTAAGGCTGACATGGACGGCGGCGCCGGGTTGAGGACGAACGGCGTGGATTGCACCGGCGCGCCGACGCTGGTGTTGATGCTGTCGAGGGTGGCCAAGGCGCCGAAGGACAGCCGGCTGGGCGCTGGTGTGAGGAAGGAGGTGAGGCAGTACGAGAACCTGGAATTGCCGAGCTGGCTGGCCAACGAGAGCGGCTCGCGGCCGAGGCCGACCATGCCGAAGCTGTTGGCGAGGTAGCCCGCGTTAACGTTGCCGCACCCGAAGGCGACGCCGGGCACCCTGACCTTGGTCGAGTTGGCGGCGCCGAACGTGAATGCCTCTTGAGCCAGGACGCCGGCGTGGAGCCTGGAGGCGTAGTCGCCGTAGTAGTACTGGTAGGCGCAGACCCCGTCGAAGCACGACGGGTAGGGGAGCGCGGCGACCCGCACGACACGAGGCGGTACGTGGCGGACCGGTTGGGCTGGAAGAAGGGTGTGGGTTGGTCGGAGCACAGCATGCACGGCGCGCACTGCGTCCAGATAAGGTCGCTGCCGGTCGCCAGTGTCCACGATGGCCGTGTACTCCACCGGCGGCGTGCCCACCGCAAGGTCCACCAGGTACTCGCCCTGGCTGGCCCTCACCAGGATCCGCGCGGTCGTGACCGGGTCCGCAACCGCTTAGCGAGGCCACGCGGGCCCTGCTCCGCCGACGGCGCGCGTGAGGAGTTGCAGCTTGGTGTACGCAGCGTGCCCGTCGACGTGGGTGAGCTTGAGCTGGAAACCGACGTCGCGGTCGGTAGTGCAACGAGTGACCGGCGATAGGGCGGCCGCGAGTACGATGAGCAAGAGCACGAGGCTGCCCATGGTCATGCATGGAGTGCCCCTGCTTGCCGTAGACTGTGCGAGCTGGCAAGAAGAGATTCGTTGCGCGCATCCTATAAGTAACAATACTTCTTCGACAGGCGCGCTTTGCTCGGCGCCTAAAAACAGATTTACAGCACGTGGTTTGTGTTTTTTAGCCGGCTCCAACGGTTTAAAATTATGCGTGACCGTGGCACTTCAACAGACGTGCTATAAACGCGCGTGCAAAATACAAATGGTATTAAAATTTTGCTAAAAGATATAGTTTATCAACGATACATAAATAAAAACATGCATAGATAAAGGGAAAAGATAACATCCACACGTGTGGCAGATTGCAACTCCCCACACGTACTGATCTACGTTCGTTCAGTTTTGCACATCCTAAAGGAATCTGTTAGAATTTTAGTGCCACGTAGGCATCATCGTGTGTGTTGGAGAGTTCGTCCACACGATACACAACGCGCTGTTGCCAGTTGCATCGTGTGGGCGAACCAGTTTCTACCTATACGACCACCACCAAGTCAACGCGCGTGTGGACGAACTGTTCTTCGCCCACACGACGCTCGTATATTACTACATGACAATTGCAGTTGCGCCTAGATAGCAACTATATAAACAAACATGGCAGCTATGATTTGTTGTTGATGGCAACTGCACTTACGCGTACATAACAACCAGATAAACACATATGTCGACTACAACCATACATGACGACTACGGTTAGACCACACATGACAACTATCCCGGGTTAAATAGAGAGGTAAATACACCAATGGTGCTTGAACTTGTCATGGATGTTCAGCTTAATGCATAAACTTGAGAAATACGCCAAACTAGTTCTAAAACTTGGGCACGAATATGCAAATACGGTGTTAATTCCATTTGTATACGTAAAGTGCGCCCACATGCCATTGTATATATTTGAGTTGTCGGTGACATGGCATGCATCCCACTTGTAGAAAACGAAACAAGATTCTTTGAATACTATATGTCTACATGATTAGTGGGGCCCACCTGACAGGAAATTAAAATGAAAAACAGTGCAAACAGAATTCTAAATTCGATCCCACAACCCACTTTCAAAGTGAAGCATGGGCTGACACCACGCCCACTTTCCATAGCTCCCGACAGTTGATGTAGTGTACAATGCGATTTCTTTTAAAAAAGAAAAACGTGTGCAAATAATAATCATAATAATAAAAGTTAGATACGAATATTTATGTGTTATTAAGAATTACCTCGTGGTCAAAAAATATTTGTGCCCACATATTATTTTAAATATTATACATGAGTGTTAAAAATGTTTACTAAATACAAAAGTTTCAAATATATGAGCTATAATACAAGTATTCATATAAACCTTTTAAATTACAAGTATTTTTAGTTATAAAAATATATTATTTAACAACATAATTATGAGTTGTAAAAATATGTGTATCATTATTCAAACGTTTGGATGATTGAAATAATATTTACTATTAATTTTAAAATATATTTATTATTTATATTGTGCATACATGGTTATAAGTCACATTTTTTTTACCATTATATGTATGTTTTTGAAAAAAATACGTCAATATTTTTAGAACTACATGAACACTTTTAAAATTTAGTTTTCTTGAGAGCCCTTTTAAAAAATGTTCATGTATTACTAAAAATATTCATGTATTTTTTGAAAATCATACATATATTTGAAATATTTGTATATATTAAACATTTTTGAACACTCGTGTATTATATTTATAGTATTTCATAAATAACTTGGGAATAATTTAAAAAAATTACAGGAAATTTTTAGTAAGATATTTTATTGCAAACTATTATATAATTATTTTGTGTGCACATGAATATTTACGTATCGTGAGGTTATTGTTTATGTACCACAAATATCCGTAACCGACAACATGGCATAGAGCCCTGTTTATGATATTTTTTCAAATAATATTGTGTGCGGATATTTTGTGACCACGAGGTAAATATTAATAACACATGAATATTCAAATCTAACTTTTATTATTATGGTTATTACTTACATACGTTTTTTTAATAGAAATCACACTGTATACACTACATTAAACATCTGGAGCTATAGTTGACAGAAATACAAGGTGGCCGTGGTGGCTGGCCGATGCTGCACGTTCACTCCATGTTGTGGCTTCGAATTCTTACTACACCAATTTTCTTTTCAATTTGCCTGACACGCAGGGCCCATTAGTCATGTAGACATACAATATTTAAATAATCATGTTTCATTGCTACAAGTAGGCCCTATGCTATGTCATTGTCAAGTCAGCCATATACAGTGCCCCGTCGGCGCACTCTACGTATACAAATGAAATTAGCACCGATTTGTACGTTTCGTGTCAAGTTTTAAAACCAGATCGACGTATTTTTCAAGTTCAGGCACTGAACTAAACATCAGTGGCAAGTTCAAGCACCACTGGTGTATGTCCCTCTTAAATAAAACGTCATCCCGCGGATAACTATAATTAGTTAAAACAGAGAGGGTTGACATGCTTTTACAACTATATTTGTCATTTTCTTAATAACTAGAGTTGCCATTCGCGTGGATAACTTAAGTTTCATCCCGTGGATAACTAACTTAGCTACACTAGGAAGTGTGGGCAGATTTATTTTGTGCCACACATACGGGTCAGGATGAGTAGTACTTTTTGGGCGTGTGGACACAAAATAGTTGCGCCCACACATGTGGGCAATTCTATTGTTCGCCCACACACAAACCGTGTGGGTTGCCTCCTGCGTACACCATACACGGTGTGTGGACGCATGCCTAACATGCCGTAGATATTGCGACCCTAAATAAAACATAGCTAGTAGATAAAATAAAAACATGCATAGATAAAACATAGCTAGTAGATAAAATAAAAAAATACATAGGCAAGCTAAAAAACTACTCGTCGTCCTCCGAATCCAATGGAAAAATGTCATCAATAGAACTGTCCGTAGACGAAATCTCGAGGAAGGCTTCAAGAAAGCGTTTGTCGTTGGAGTCCCGGGGCGACGCTTCTCCAAGGGCGACGTTGAATTCCGCGGCCGCCTTCCGCGTACGCTTGTCATCGCGATAGGAGGCTCGCTCCGCCCTCCTCACCTCCCTCCTCTGCGCCATCCTCTCCGCAAAGAACGCGTGCTCGTTGATGATGTCCTGCGGGAACCGTTCGCGCCATGCTGCCATGGCCACCTCGTCCATCTTGGCGATGCCGAGGTGGCGCTCCAACCTCCGGTTCTTGCGACGGTCCTCGTCGGTGACAAGCCACGGGGGAGGCGCTAGTTCTTCCGCCCGTTCCCGCATCATCACTTCGGGGAAGTTCATTTCCCCTCATGGGCGGTGTCGAAGGTGGCGAGGCCGAGGCGCATGTCGTCGGACCATATCTCCGCCGAGAAGGCGTCGGACGGGCGCTCTCGGACGCCGCAGAATCCCGACGATCCCCGACGGCGCAGCGGCATGGTGGTTCAGTGACGACGGGGCGCATGGCGGGGTGGGAATAGCGGCGGCTGAGCGACGAAAGAGCGGCAAGCGGGAGTGTGACGGGATGGAAAGTCTTGGAAAGCGCTCCGCGGGCGGCGGATTTTATAGAACGCTCCGGACGCGACGCGCCAAAACTAACGTGCGGGAGCTATTATTTCGCGCGCGCGAACTTTTCTTGCACGTGCAACTTTTCCGCGTTAGCTGGAGTGCGCGAAACCGCTCGGCGCGCGCTAAAAAACGTTTTTACCTTGCGCCGACGTTTTTTACAATCGCTGTTAAAGATGCTCTAAAGGCCTGTTCTGATTCTCTCCCGCTCTCAACTCCACGGACTCTACTAGTGTTCTGATTCTCTCCCGCTCTCAACTCCACGGACTCTACTAGTGAAGTAGACCCGAACGCCTGAGCTCCGCGGTGTGAACTTCTCAAAGCTGAGGACCCACGTAGTGTAAAAAGGAGGAGTTAGGTCAGCCCAGCTTCACAAAACCGAAACAATAATACTAAACTTACAGGGGATTGATACAAAACTTTACAGGAAGAGAACGTCGCCTCATCTAATCCCCCCCCCCCCCCCCCCCCATTTTCACTGGTGGGCCCACATTCCTAATTAAATCTCTACCAATCACACCCCATCAGCCCCGTAAAACCCTTCTAAACTCCCCGTACGTCTAGATTGCTCAAATCGAAAAGCTGGAGTTTTTCCTATTTACACCCAGACAGCCACTGCCAAAGAAAATGCTTCGGCGCTACAACCCCGACTGATGGTTACCTGCATGTCTTCCGCCAGTCCGTACGCTATGATCCAACTGCTGGCCTCCAAATGGGCTTGTTTTTTATGGCCAAAGTCTTGCCGAACAGGCCCTAAGCCTTCTTTCGTTCATACGATTAAAATATCATAAGACATAGAAAGTGAGATGACATAGAAAGTGAGATGAGATGACATATGTCTTAATTCCTATAGAGAAAGACGAGTCATTTGATGCATAAGGTATAAATTTTTTTCATTGAGTCTAGACTAATGCATTTTTTCTTTTGAAATGTAAAGGATTGGTTTCTATCCTATTAGGAATAGGAATATATTCCTATAAACCATAGGGCATCATAGGAATTTTTTCCTTTAACAGTCATATCCTATAAAATTCTTACAACATTCCTACAAACCAAAAGAGGACTAAAGCGGGAGCAGTTTGATTTTTCGTGTTTTTTCTGTCTTTTTTTACTGTCCCTGGTATTTACCGCTTAACACTACAAATATCAACTGCGGGGTCCATCACCCTCAGAACCCCACATGACTTTTCCTTCTTCGTGCTTTCAGAGAGAGAGAGGGGGAAGGACAAGAGGGAAGGGTTGCAGCTGCCGCTACCTTCACCCCTCGCTGGTGTTGGGGAACGTTGCATGGGAAACAAAAAAATTCCTACGCACACGCAGATCTATCCATGGTGATGAGCATCTACGAGAGGGAGAGTGGATCTACATACCCTTGTAGATCGCTAAGCGGGGATCGTTAAGAAACGCGGTTGGTGTAGTCGAACGTCTTCGCGATCCAAATCGCCATGCGTCCCGCGATCCAATCACGATCCGTCCCGCGATCCAATCACGATTCGTCCCGCGATCCGATCACGATCCGTCCCACGAACTTGATCACGATCCGTCCCACGAACTTGATCACAATCCTTCCGATCTAATACCGAACGGACGGCACCTCCGCGTTTAGCACACGTACAACTTGATGACGATCTCCACCGTCTTGATCCAGCAAAAGGGAGTGGAGAGAAAGAAGAGTTCTTCGGTAGCCTGACGGCGCTCCGGCGATGGTGGTGGAGCAATTCTGGCAGGGCTTCGCCTAAGCACTGCAGAAATCCGATCTAGAGGAGAAACTATGCACTGGAGGAACGGGTAGCACGTGGCTGAAATTCTAGTGCAAAAACCCTCAATACCACCAGTATATATAGGAGGAGAGGAGAGGAGGCTGGCGCAAGGGCCAAGGCTCCTATAGGAGTCGGCCGAACCAACTAGGGAGGAGTCCACCTCCTCCACTCCTAGTAGGATTAGGACTCCTTCCCTAATTTGCCTAAACACTGCGGAAATCCGATCTAGAGGAGCGCCGGTGGAACGGGTAGCACGTGGCCATAAAATCAGGTGCAAAACACCCAATCCCACCAGTATATATAGGAGGGAGGGAGAGGGAGGGCTTGCGCAAGGGCCAAGGCCCCATAGGGTCGGCCGAATCCACTAGGATTGGAGGACTCTCCTCCAATCCTAGTAGGACTAGGATTCGTCCTTTTTTTCCTTTTTCCACTTTTTCTCTTTGGCCTTTTTTCCTCCAGCCGCATGGGCCTCTTGTGGTTGTTCCACCAGCCCACTAAGGGCTGGTTTCCACTCTCCCATAGCCCATGTAGCCTCTTGGGTCGAAATACCCCTCCCGGAGGTCTCCCGGTACACTACCGGCACTCCCGGTACACTACCGATGAGCCCGAAACTTTTCCGGCGACCAAAATGGGACTTCCTATATATGAATCTTTACCTCTGGACCATTCCGGAGCTCCTCATGACGTCCGAGATCTCACCCGGGACTCCGAACAAACTTCAGTCACCACCATACATAACTCCATACTACCGAAACGTCACCAAACCTTAAGTGTGCAGACCCTGCGGGTTCGAGAACTATGTAGACATGACCGAGACACCTCTACGGTCAATAACCAATGGCGGGACCTGGATGTCCACATTGGTTCCTACATATTCTACGAAGATCTTTATTGGTCGAACCTCTATGTCAAGGATTCAGTTAATCCCGTATGATGTTCCCTTTGTTCTTCAGTATGTTACTTGCCCGAGATTCGATCGTCGGTATCTCCATACCTAGTTCAACCTCGTTACTGGCAAGTCTCTTTACTCGTTCCGTAATACAAAATCCCGTGACCAACACTTAGTCACATTGCTTGCAAGGCTCATTGTGATGTTGTATTACCGAGTGGGCCCTGAGATACCTCTCCGTCACACGGAGTAACAAATCCCAGTCTTGATTCATGCCAACTCAACAGACACCATCGGAGATACCTATAGAGCACCTTTATAGTCACCCAGTTATGTTGCGACGTTTGATACACACAAGGCACTCCTCCGATGTTCGTGAGTTTCATGATCTCATGGTCATAGGAACACATACTTGACATGGAGAAAACAGTAGCAATAAACTGACACGATCATATGCTACGTTCGTAGTTTGGGTCTTGTCCATCACATCATTCTCCTAATTATGTGATCCCGTTACCAAATGACATCTCATGTCCATGGCTAGGAAACCTTAACCATCTTTCGATCAACGAGCTAGTTCACTAGAGGCATACTAGGGACATTGTGTTTGTCTATGTATCCACACATGTATCCATGTTTCCAATCAATACAATTCTAGCATGGTAATAAAAAATTATCATGAACAAGGAAATATAATAATAAACACTTTATTTATTGCCTCTAGGGCATATTTCCAACAGTCTCCCACTTGCACTAGAGTCAATAATCTAGCTCACATCACTATGTGATTTACATTGTAATGAATCGAACACCCATGCAGTTCTGGTGTTGATCATGTTTAGCTCTTGGAAGAGGTTTAGTCAACGGGTCTGCAATATTCAGATCCGTGTGCACTTTGCAAATATTTATGTCCTTCTCCTCGATGTAATATCGTATGGAGTTGAAGCGTCGCTTTATATGTCTGGTCCTCTTGTGAAACCTTGGTTCCTTGGCCAGAGCAATGGCACCAGTGTTGTCACAGAATAGGTTCATTGGATTCAGTGCACCGGGCACTACTCCAAGATCTGTCATCAACTGCTTCATTCAGACACCTTCCTTCGCCGCCTCCGAGGCTACGATGTATTCCGCTTCGCACGTAGAATCAACTACCACGCTTTGCTTGGAATTGCACCAGCTTACCGCTCCCCCGTTAAGAATAAATACGTATCCGGTTTGCGACTTAGAGTCGTCCGGACCAGTGTCAAAGCTTGCATCGACGTAACCCTTTACGATGAGCTCTTCATTACCTCCATAAACGAGAAACATTTCCTTAGTCCTTTTTAGGTACTTCAGGATATTCTTGACCGCTTGCCAGTGCTCCATTCCAGGATCACTTTGAAACCTTCCTTACATACTTATGGCAAGGCTGACATCGGGTCTTGTGCACAGCATTGCATACATGATAGAGCCTATGGCTGAAGCATAGGGGATGACACTCATCTTTTCTCTATCTTCTACAGTTACTGGGCATTGAGTCTTACTCAACTTCACACCTTGTAACACAGGCAAGAACCCCTTCTTGGACTGTTCCATTTTGAACTTCTTCAAAACTTTATCAAGGTATGTGCTCTGTGAAAGTGCTATTAAGCGTCTCGATCTATCTCTATAGATCTTAATGCCTAATATGAAAGCAGCTTCTCCTAGGTTCTTCATTGAAAAACTCTTGTTCAAATATTCCTTCACGCTTTCCAGCATTTCTATATTGTTTCCAATCAGCAATATGTCATCCACATATAATACTAGAAACGCTATAGAGCTCCCACTCACTTTCTTGTAAATACAAGCTTCTCCGTAAACTTGTATAAACTCAAATGCTTTGATCACCTCATCAAAGCGCTTATTCCAACTCCGAGATGCTTGCACCAGTCCATAAATGGATCGCTGGAGTTTGCAAACTTTGTCAGCATTCTCTGGATCGACAAAACCTTCGGGTTGCATCATATACAACTCTTCCTCAAGGAAACCATTGAGGAACGCTGTTTTGACATCCATCTGCCAAATTTCATAGTCGAAATAAGCAGCTATTGCTAACATGATTCTGACAGACTTAAGCATCGCTACGGGTGAGAAAGTCTCATCGTAGTCAACTCCTTGAACTTGTGAAAAACCTTTTGCCACAAGTCGAGCTTTATAGACGGTGACATTACCGTCCGCGTCTGTCTTCTTCTTAAAGATCCATTTGTTCTGAATGGCCTTTCGCCCTTTAGGTAATACTTCCAAAGTCCATACTTTGTTTTCATACATGGATCCCATCTTGGATTTCATGGCCTCTAACCATTTCTCGGAATCCGGGCCCATCATTGCTCGTCCATAGCTCGTAGCTTCATTGTTTTCCAACAACATAACCTCCAAGACAGGGTTGCTGTACCACTCAGGGGTAGTATGCGGCCTTGTCGACCTACGAGGTTCAATAGCAACTTTATCCGAAGCTTCATGATCATCATCATTAACTTCCTCTTCTACCGTCGTAGGTTCCATAGAAACATCTTTCTGCGTTGCGCTACTTTCTGGTTGAAGTAAAGATTCAATAACCTCATCAAGCTCTATTTTCCTCCCACTCAATTCTTTCAAGAGAAACTCTTTCTCAAGAAATGTTCCGTTCTTAGCGACAAACACTTTGCCTTCGGATCTGAGATAGAAGGTATATCCGACTATCTCTTTCGGGTATCCTATGAAGACGCATTTCTCCGCTTTGGGTTCCAGCTTTTCAGGCTGAAGCTTTTTGACATAAGAATCACATCCCCAAACTTTAAGAAACGACAACTTTGGCTTCTTGCCAAACCACAGTTCATATGGCGTCATCTCAACAGATTTTGATGGTGCCCTATTTAAAGTGAATGCAGTTGTCTCTAATGCATAACCCCAAAAAGATAGTAGCAAATCAGCAAGAGACATCATATAACGCACCATACCTAATAAGGTTCGATTACGACGTTTGGACACACCATTACGCTGTGGTGTTCCGGGCGGTGTCAACTATGAAACAATTCCACATTGTCTTAAGTGACTGCCAAACTCATAACTCAGATATTCACCTCCTCGATCAGATCGCAGGAATTTAATCAGAGGACAGAACTATGTCAACCTACTGGTTAATACTTTCAGACGATGCAAACAACTATGTGGGTTGCAAATATCTCGCTTTTGGGGCCAAATCTTAGCTTTCATGGGTTGTACCATTGGTTTTTAGAGAGCAAGGTTAGTAGTGCATAATGTTCAGGTTAACCCAACTTTGCTTGGGTTGTACGGTTGGTTCCTAGAGCGCAAGGTATACGAGCTCGGAGTAACAATACTAAAGCGGGAGCAGTATGATTTTTCATGATTTTTTGACTTTTTTAACTATCCCTGATATTTACCGCTTAACACCACAAATATCTACGACGGGCCCATCACCCTCAGAACCCACATGACTTTTCCTTCTTCGTGCTTCTAGAGAGAGAGAGAGGCATAGAGAGGGAGAGAGATGAGAGGGAAGGGTTGCAGCTGCCGCTGCCTCACCCCTCGCTGGCCTAGCCCTCCATTGTTCATCGCTGTAATCCGTCGTCGGTCGTCGCTGATGTACCTTCTATTGGAAAATGCCCTAGAGGCAATAATAAAATGGTTATTATTTTATTTCCTTGATCATGATAATCCTTTATTATCCATGCTATAATTGTATTGATTTGAAACACATTGCATGTGTGGATACATAGACAACACTGTTTCCCTAGTATGCCTCTAGTAAACTAGCTCGTTGATGACCCACAAGTATAGGGGATCTATCGTAGTCCTTTCGATAAGTAAGAGTGTCGAACCCAACGAGGAGCAGAAGGAAATGACAAGCGGTTTTCAGTAAGCTATTCTCTGCAAGCACTGAAATTATCGGTAACACATAGTTTTATGATAAGATAATTCATAACGGGTAGGAAGTAATAAATGTAGCAAAGGTGCAGAAAGGTGGCCCAATCCATTTTTTAGCAAAGGACAAGCCTAGACAAACTCTTATATAAAGCAAAGCGCTCCCGAGGACACATGGGAATTTCTGTCAAGCTAGTTTTCATCATGCTCATATGATTCACGTTCGTTACTTTGATAATTTGATATGTGGGTGGACCGGTGCTTGGGTGCTACCCTTAATTGGTCAAGCCTCCCACTTATGATTAACCTCTCTCTCAAGCATCCGCAACTACGAAAGAAGAATTAAGATAAATCTAACCATAGCATGAAACATATGGATCCAAATCAGCCCCTTACGAAGCAACGCATAAACTAGGGTTTAAGCTTCTGTCACTCTAGCAACGCATCATCTACTTATTACTTCCCAATGCCTTCCCCTAGGCCCAAATAATGGTGAAGTGTCATGTAGTCGACATTCACATAACACCACTAGAGGAGAGACAACATACATCTCATCAAAATATCGAACGAATACCAAATTCACATGATTACTTATAACAAGACTTATCCCATGTCCTCAGGAACAAATGTAACTACTCACAAAGCATATTCATGTTCATAATCAGATGAGTATTAATTATCATTAAGGATCTGAACATATGATCTTCCACCAAGTAAACCAACTAGCATCAACTACAAGGAGTAATCAACACTACTAGCAACCCACAGGTACCAATCTGAGGTTTTGAGACAAAGATCGGATACAAGAGATGAACTAGGGTTTGGAGAAGAGATGGTGCTGGTGAAGATGTTGATGGATATTGACCCCCTCTCGATGATAGGAACGTTGGTGATGACGATGGCTTCGATTTCCCCCTCTGGGAGGGAAGTTTCCTCGGCAGAATAGCTCCGCCAGAGCTCTAGATTGGTTCTGCCCAAGTTCTGCCTCGAGACAGCAGTGCTTCGTCCCGAAAGCTCTCTTATGATTTTTTTTCCAGGTCAAAACCCTCCATATAGCAGAAGATGGGCATCGGAGGGCTGCGAGGGGGCCCACAAGCCACAGGGGGGCGCCCTGGGGGGTAGGGCGCACCCCCAGGCTTGTGACCTCCTGGTGGGTCCCCTCTGGTATTTATTTCGCCCAATATTTTTTATATATTCCAAAAAAAATCTCCGTGACTTTTCAGGACTTTTGTATTTGTGCATAATAGGTCTCGCATATTTGCTCCTTTTCTAGTCCAGAATTCCATCTATCGGCATTCTCCCTCTTCATGTAAACCTTGTAAAATAAGAGAGAAAAGGCATAAGTATTGTGCCATAATGTGTAATAACACCCCATAATGCAATAAATATCGATACAAAAACATGATGCAAAATGGACATATCAACTCCCCCAAGCTTAGACCTCGCTTGTCCTCAAGCGAAAGCCGAGATCGATAAATATGTCCACAAGTTTAGAGATAGAGGTGTCAATAAAATAAAATACGGACATGAGAGCATCATGATCATCTTAAGAACAACAATACTTATTGATATATAATTTCTTATACTAGAGTAACAATCCATTCACAAGGTGAAGTATGAACCAATAAGTCTATTGAGAACCAACAAACTATGCACTCAGTCATTGAAGCAATTGCAATTTATCATAACATCGGATAGAGTCAACATAAGAGCTTGTAAAGAAAATCCACATACTCAATCATCTTTTAGTCTTTCATAATTTCTAACACTCACGCGGTACTCATGAGGTCAAAGCTTCAATTAGACACAGAGAAACATAGGGGCTTATAGTTTTGCCTCCCAACTATTTACCTTAAGGGTAATGTCAACAGAAATAACTCATGATCACCCACATCCGAGTGGATATATGTGTCTAGATCATTCCCCAACACATGACACTTGCCAAGATTGAAAGGCGAAATATAGGAAGTGGTGAAGATCACCATGACTCTTGCATAAAGGTAAGTACTAGAAAGTAAAAGTAACAGATAGGCCCTTCGCAGAGGGAAGCAGAGGTTGTCATGTGCTTTTTGTTTTTGGATGTGCAAACCCTTAATTCAAAAGAACATCGTGTTGTATTGCCCTTTGTGATAGCAACCTTTATTATGCAGTCCGTCGCTTTTATTTCTTTACCATCACAAGTTCGTACAACGCTTATTTTCGCTTACAATAAAAGATCATACATATTTAGGAGCAATTTTTATTGCTTTTTGCACCGATGACAACTTACTTGAAGGATCTTACTCAATCCATAGGTAGGTATGGTGGACTCTCATGGCAAAACTTGGTTGAGGGTATTTAGATGCACAAGTAGTATCTCTACTTGGTCTGAAAGTTTTGGCTCATATGGGGTGGAAGAAAGCATCACATGTTAAAGGACCTATAACCATATAACTTCTATTCGAAAATAAGCAAACATAACCCATTATGTTGTCTTCCTTGCCCAACATCAACTTCTTAGCATATAATATTTTAATGAGTGCTTACAATCATAAAAGATGTCCCAGATAATATATTTATATGTGAACCTCTCTTTCTTTATTACTTCCTTTCAATTGCAACAATGACCAATCTATATTTGTTAACTGACAACAAAGTTCAATCGACATACTTCTTATATGTGAAGTCATCACTCCCCATAAGATCATCATATATACTCTTTGTTTTTATTATATACTTCTTTTAGTTCTTTTTCTCAAGATCATAGCAGCAAGCAAAGCCCTCAACTCAAAACTACTTTTTGTCATATAACTCCCGAAGTTGCTTAAATATGGGGAACATAAAGCAAAACTCAAAGCTAGATCATACTAAAAACTTTATTCTACTAGATCAAGATATAACCAAAAGGATCAAACTAGGAAAAATGATAAAAGTAAAAGATGTGATGGTGATAAAATACTGGGGCACCTCCCCCAAGATTGGCACAAGCCAAGGGGAGTGCCCATACCCCTTTGTTTAGTTGTCTTTCTTCTGAGGTGGTGATGTTGGAGTTGTTGATGAGGTTGGAGGCTTGTCCTCCGTCTTCCAAGGCATAGGTTCACCATCGTAAAAAGATGAACAAGTCTCCGGGATCCTCAAATCTGCAGTCAAACTCAGTTCTTAAATCTATACTCATACTCACAGTTTTGGTTTTGCAGGTCATAGATCTGGGCTTGGAGATGCTCGATTTTCTCATGAAGCTTGAAGATGTCCTCCCCGATGTCCTTGGCGTCCAGCTTGTGCTTATGGGTAAACTCTGTGATCATCATGTCATTGGCATAGTGTCCACGTTCCTGTTGGAAATATGCCCTAGAGGCAATAATAAATTGGTTATTATCATATTTCCTCGTTCATGATAATCGTTTATTATCCATGCTATAATTGTATTGATCGGAGACTTAGATGCATGTGTGGATACATAGACAAAACTATGTCCCTAGTAAGCCTCTAATAGACTAGCTCATTGATCAAATATGGTTAAGGTTTCCTAGCCATGGACATGAGTTGTCATTTGATAAACGGGATCACATCATTAGGAGAATGGTGTGATGGACAAGACCCAAACCAACTCACTGACACCGGAGGAGTACCTTGTGTGTATCAAACGTCGCAACGTAACTGGGTGATTATAAAGGTGCTCTACAGGTATCTCCGAGGGTGTCTGTTGGGTTGGCATGGATCAAGACTGGGATTTGTTATTCCGTGTGATGGAGAGGTATGTCAGGGCCCACTCGGTAATACAACATCACAATAAGCCTTGCGAGCAATGTGACTAAGTGTTGGTCACGGGATCTTGTATTACGGAATGAGTAAAGAGACTTGCCGGTAACGAGGTTGAACTAGGTATGAAGATACCGACGATCGAATCTCGGGCAAGTAACATACCGAAGAACAAAGGGAACATCATACGGGATTAACTGAATCCTTGACATAGAGGTTCGACCGATAAAGATCTTCATAGAATATGTAGGAACCAATATTGGCATCCAGGTCCCGCTATTGGTTATTGACCGTAGAGGTGTCTCGGTCATGTCTACATAGTTCTCAAACCCGCAGGGTCTGCACACTTAAGGTTCGATGACGTTTCGGTAGTATAGAGTTATGCATGGTGGTGACCGAAGGTTGTTCGGAGTCCCAGATGAGATCCCGGATGTCATGACGAGCTCCGGAATGGTCCGGAGGTAAAGATTCATATATAGGAAGTCCTGTTTTGGTCGCCAGAAAAGTTTCGGGCTCATCGATAGTGTACCGGGAGTGCCGGTAGTGTACCGGGAGACCATCGGGAGGGGTATTTCGACCCAATAGGCTACATGGGCTGTGGAAGAGTAAATACCAGCCCTTAGTGGGCTGGTGGAAGTCCCACACAAGGCCCATGCGGTTGGGAGAGAAAGCCCAAAGAGGAAAAGGTGGAAAAAGGCAAAAAAGGCAAAAATAAGGAGGAGTCCTAGTCCTACTAGGACTGGAGGAGGAATCCTCCAATCCCACTAGGTTCAGCCGACCCAAGGGCTGACTTTTTTGGCAGCCAAGCCTCCTCCTCCTCTACTCCTATATATACTAGAGGATTTTAGGGTTTTGGCATAGAATTTTCAGCCACGTGCTACCCGTTCCTCTAGTGCATAGTTTTTCCTCTAGATCAGATTTCTACAGTGCTTAGGTGAAGCCCTGCCAGAATAGCTCCACCACCATCTCCGGAGCGCCGTCATGCTGCCGGATTACTCTTCAACCTCTCCGCTCCCTCTTGCTGGATCAAGAAGGCGGAGATCGTCATTGAGCTATACGTGTGCTGAACGCGAAGGTGCCGTCCGTTCGGCGCTAGATCGGAAGGACCGTGATCAAGATCGCGAGACAGATCGTGATGTGTTCGCGTGACGGATCGTGATGATTTCGCGGGACGGATCGTGACGATATTGCGGGAGCGTGATGAGTTCGCGGGACGGATCGTGATTGGATCACGGGACGGATCGTGATGAGATCGCGGGACGCTCGGCAATTTGGATCGCGAAGACGTTCAACTACACCAATCGCGTTTCTTAACGCTTCCCGCTTAGCGATCTACAAGGGTATGTAGATCCACTCTCCCTCTCGTAGATGCTCATCACCATGGATAGATATGCGTGTGCGTAGGAAATTTTTTGTTTCCCATGCAACGTTCCCTAACAGTGGTATCAGAGCTAGGTCTATGTGTAGATGAGATCTCGAGTAGAACACAAAAGGTTTGTGGGCATTGATGCTTAGATTTCTTCCTCCCTTGGTCGGATTTGGGTTCAGCAGTATTGTGAGATGAAGCGGCCCGGACCAACATTACTCGTACGCTTACGAGAGACCGGTTCCCTCGACCGCAACTTGTTGCATAGATGGCTTGCGGGTGCCAGTTTCTCTCACTTTAGTTGGATCGGATTCGACAAAGGCGGTCCATGAGAAGGTTGAAAAGCAACTAGTGTATCACCGTTGTGGTTTTTGCGTAGATGAGAATTTTTCTTGCTAGATACCCGTAGCAGCCACGTAAAACATGCAATAACAATTAGAGGACGTCTAACTAGTTTTTGCAGGGTATGTTGTGATGTGATATGGCCAATTACATGATGTGATATATGTGATGTATGAGATGATCATGTGATGTATAGATTATCACGACTTGCATGTCAATGAGTACGGCAACCGGCAGGAGCCATAGGGTTGTCTTTAATTATTGTATGACCTGCGTGTCAATCATTAAGCACTATGTAATGCTTTACTTTATCGCTAAACGGTAGCAATAGTAGTAGAAGCATGTTGGGTGCGACAACCCCGATGGCGACACGTTGATGGAGATCAAGATGATGAAGATCATGGTGTCATGCCGGTGACGATGGAGATCATGCCGATGCTTTCTAGATGGAGATCAAAAGCACAAGTTCATGGCCATATCATGTCACTTATGATTTGCATGTGATGTTAATTCTTTTATGCACCTTGTTTTGCTTAGGACGACGATAGCATTATAAGGTGATCCCTCACTTAATTTCAAGATAAATTGTGTTCTCCCCGAGTGTGCACCGTTGCGAAAGTTCGTCGTGTTGAGACACCACGTGATGATCGGGTGTGATAGACACTACGTTCACATACAACGGGTGCAAGCCAGTGTTGCACATGCAGAACACTCGGGTTAAACTTGACGAGCCTAGCATGTACAGACATGGCCTCGGAACACAAGAGACCGAAAGGTCGAACATGAGTCATATAGTAGATATGATCAACATGATGATGTTCACCATTGAAACCACCTCAACTCACGTGATGATCGGACTTGAGTTGGTGAATTTGGATCATGTATCACTCGAATGACCGGAGGGATGTCAATTTGAGTGGGAGTTCTTCAGTAATATGATTAATTGAATTCATTATCATGAACATAGTCAGTAGTGTCTTTGCAAATTATGTTGTAGATTACTTGCTCGCGCTGTAGCTCCCTTGAATTTTTATATGTTCCTAGAGAAATAGAGTTGAAAGATGATGGTAGCAATGTTGCGGACTGGGTCCATGATCTGAGGATTGTCCTCATTGCTACACAGAAAGCTTATGTCCTTAATGCACCGCTCGGTGCACCAACCCCTCTAGCGTCGTCTGTAGATGTTGTGAACATCTGACAGGCACATTCTGATGACTACTTGATAGTTTAGTGTGTCATGCATTACGACTTGGAATTGAGGCTCCGAAACATTTTGAACGTCACGAAACATATGAGATGTTCTAAGAGCTGAAATTAGGATCTCAGGTTCATGCCCGTGTTGCGAGATATGAGATCTCCAACAAGATTCTTTGTCTGCAAGATGAAGGAGAATAGCTCAATTGTTGAGCATGTGCTCAGATTGTCTGGGTGCTACAATCGCATGAATCGAGTGGGAGTTAATCTACCAGATAAGATCATGATTGATACAGTTCTCCAAGTCACTGTCACGAAGCTACTAGAACTTGGTGATGAACTATAAAATACCAGGGATAGAAATAATGATCCCTGAGTTATTCGCGATGTTTGACGCCGCGAAGGTAGAAATCAAGAAGGAGCGTCAAGTGTTGATGGTTAGTAAAAACCACTAGTTTCGAAAAGGGCAAGGGCAAGGAGGCAAACTTCATGGATGGCAAGTCAGTTGCTGCTCTAGTGAAGCAACCCAAAGTTGAACCCAAGCCCGATACTAAGTGCTTCGGTTATGAGGAGAGCGGTCGCTAAAGCGGAACAACCCTAGATACTTGGTAGATAAGAAGGCTGGCAACGTCGACATAAGTATATTT
This sequence comes from Hordeum marinum, assembly GCA_022496015.1. Lineage (NCBI taxonomy): Eukaryota > Viridiplantae > Streptophyta > Magnoliopsida > Poales > Poaceae > Hordeum > Hordeum marinum. The sequence goes on along the minus strand of CM039676.1, from coordinate 365,370,270 downwards.
GATATATGTGTTATTGATGTGTACCTTGCTAGTACTCCTAGTAGCACCTGGGTATTGGATACCGGTTCGGTTGCTAAATGTTAGTAACTCGAAATAAAAGCTACGGAATAAACGGAGAACTAGCTAAGGGTGAGGTGACGATGTGTGTTGGAAATGTTTCCAAGGTTGATGTGATCAACATCGCACGCTCTCTCTACCTTCGGGATTAGTGACAAACCTAAATAAATCTTATTTGGTGTTTTGCGTTGAGCATGAACGTGATTAGATTGTGTTTATTGCAACACGATTATTCATTTAAGTTAGAGAATAATGGTTATTCTGTTTACATGAATGACACCTTCAATGGTCATGCACCCAGTGAGAATGGTTTGTTGAATCTTGATCGTAGTAATACACATGTTCATAACATTGATGCCAAAAGATACAAAGTTAATAATAATAGTACCACATGCTTGTGGCACTGCCGCTAAATGTCATATTGGTATAAAATGCATGAAGAAACTCCATGCTGATGGATCTTTCGACTCATTCGATTTCGAATCGGTTGAGACATGTGGACCGTGCCTCTTGGTCAAGATGACTAAGGACCCCATTTTCTGGTTTGATGGAGCGGGTAAGTGACTTATTGGAAATGATGCATGTTGATGTATGCAATCCAATGAGTCTTATAGCGTGCGGTGGATATCATTGTTTTCTTACCTTCACCGATGATTTGAGTAGATATAGTGTATATTTGCTTAATGAAACACAAGTCTGAATCGTTTGAAAGGTTCAAGCAAATTTAGAATGAAGTTTAAGATCATCGTGACAGGAAGATAAAAATGTCTACGATATGATCGTTGAGATGAATATCTGAGTTGCGAGTTTGGCATACAACTTTAGACATTGTGAAAATTGTTTCACAACTCACGCCACCTGGAACACCATAGTGTGATGGTGTGTCCGAACGTCATAGACGTGCTCTATTGGATATGGTGCATGCTATGATGTCTCTTATCGTTTTGTTACTATAATTTTGGGGTTATGCATTAGAGACAACTACATTCACTTTAAATAGGGCACCATCTAAATCCGTTGAGATGACACCGTGTGAATTATGGTTTGATAGAAACCTAAGCTGTCATTTCTTAATGTTTGGGGCTGCGACGCTTGGGTGGAAAAAGTTTTCACCTAATGAGCTTGAACCCAAAGCGGACAAATATGTCTTCATAGAATACCCTAAGAACAGTTGGGTGAACCTTCTATCTTAGATCCAAGCATAAAATATTTGTTGCTAAAACTGGGTCCTTTCTCGAGAAAAAGTTTCTCTTGAAAGAATTGAGTGGGAGGAGGATAGAACTTGATGAGGTTATTGAACCTCTATTTCAACCAGAGAGTAGCGCAACGCAGGAAGTTGTTTCTGTGAAGCCTACGTTATTTGAAGAGGAAGTTAATGATGATGATCATGATGCTTCGGATCAAGTTACTATCAAACCTCGTAGATCAACAAGGACGTGTACTGCTCCTGAGTGGTGCGGCAACCCTGTCTTAGAGGTCAAGTTGTTGGACAACGATGAACCTACAAACTATGGAGAAGCGATGATGGGCCTGGAAACCAACAAATGGTTAGAGGCCATGAAATCTGAGAAAGGATCCATGTATGAAAACCAAGTATGGACTTTGGTGGACTTGCTCGGTAGACGGTAGGTCGTTAAGTACAAATGGATCTTTGAAATGAAGATATACACTGATGGTAAATGTCACCATTTGTAAAGCTCGACTTGTTGCAAAGAAGTTTACGACGAGTTCAAGGAGTTGACTGCGATGAGACTTTCTCACTCATAGCGATGCTAAAGTCTATTGAAATTATGTTAGCAGTTGCTGCGTTTTCAATTATGAAATCTGGCAGATGGATGTCAAAACATCGTTTCCTTAACGGTTTACTTGAGGAAAGGTTGTATGTGATACAACCAGAAGGTTTTATCAGTCCTAAGGATGCTAAAAGGTGTGCAAGCTTCAGTGATCATTTTATAGACTGAAGCAAGCATCTCGGAGTTGGAATGTACACTTTGATGAGGTCATCAAAGTTTTTGAGTCTATACAAAGTTCATGAGAAACTTGTATTTGCAATAAAGTGAGTGGGAGCACTATAGAGCTTCTGGTAAGCATATGTGGTTGACATATTGTTGATCGGAAATGATGTAGAATTTCTGGAAAGCATAAACGGTTGTTTGAAAAAGATTTTTCAAAGGAAGACCTGGATAAAGCTACCTAATTGTTGAGCATCAAGATCTATAGAGATAGATCAAGAAGCTTGATGAGACTTTTCAATAAGTACATACCTTGACAAAGTTTTGAAAGAATTCAAAATGGATCAATCAGAGAAAGAGTTCTTGCTGATTTGTAAGGTGTGAAGTTGAGTAAAACTCAATGCCCAGTGACTGCAGAAGATAGAGAAAAGATGAAATGTCATCCCCTATGCTTCAGCCATAGGCTCTATCATGTATGCAATGTTGTGCACAAGACCCGATGTCAGCCTTGCCATAAGTATGGCCGGAAGGTTTCAAAGTGATCCTGGAATGGAGCACTGGACAGCGGTCAAGATTATCCTTAGTAACTAAAAGACCAAGGATATGTTTAACGATTATGGAGGTGATAAAGAGTTCTCCGTAAAGAGTTATGTCGATGCAAGCTTTAACACCGATCCAGATGACTCGTAGTAGCAATCTGGATACGTATAGTGGAGCAGCCATTTGGAATAGTACCAGGTGGAGTGTGGTAGCAGTGTTTACGGTTTGACATAGAAATTTGCAAAGTACACACGGATCTGAATGTCGCACACCCGTTGACTATAAGACCTCTCTCACATGCAAAGCATGATCAAGCCCTAGAACTCATTGGGTGTTGGATTCATAACAATGCGAATCGCATGGTGATGTGAACTAGATTATTGAGTCTAGTGCAAGTGGGAGACTGTTGGAAATATGCCCCAGAGGCAATATTAAATTGGTTATTATCATATTTCCTTGTTCATGATAATCGTTTATTATCCATGCTATAATTGTATTGATCGGAGACTTAGATGCATGTGTGGATACATAGACAAAACCATGTCCCTAGTAAGCCTCTAATAGACTAGCTCGTTGATCAAAGATGGTTAAGGTTTCCTAGCCATGGACATGAGATGTCATTTGATAAACGGGATCACATCATTAGGAGAATGGTGTGATGGACAAGACCCAAACTACGAACGTAGCATATGATCGTGTCAGTTTATTGCTACTGTTTTCTGCATGTCAAGTATATGTTCCTATGACCATGAGATCATGCAACTCACTGACACCGGAGGAGTACCTTGTGTGTATCAAACGGTACAATGTAACTGGGTGACTATAAAGGTGCTCTACAGGTATATCCGGGGGTGTCTGTTGGGTTGGCATGGATCAAGACTGGGATTTGTTACTCCGTGTGACGGAGAGGTATCTTAGGGCCCACTCGGTAATACAACATCACAATAAGCCTTGCAAGCAATGTGACTAAGTGTTGGTCATGGGATCTTGTATTACGGAATGAGTAAAGAGACTTGCCGGTAACGAGGTTGAACTAGGTATGGAGATACCGACGATCGAATCTCGGGCAAGTAACGTACCGAAGAACAAAGGGAACATCATACGTGATTAACTGAATCCTTGACATAGAGGTTCGACCGATAAAGATCTTCATAGAATATGTAGGAACCAATATGGGCATCCAGGTCCCGCTATTGGTTATTGACCGTAGAGGTGTCTCGGTCATGTCTACATAGTTCTCGAACCCGCAGGGTCTGCAAACTTAAGGTTCGGTGACGTTTCGGTAGTATAGAGTTATGCATGGTGGTGACCGAAGGTTGTTTGGAGTCCCAGATGAGATCCCGGATGTCACGAGGAGATCCGGAATGGTCCGTAGGTAAAGATTCATATATACAAAGTCCTGTTTTGGTCAGCGGAAAAGTTTTGGGCTCATCGGTAGTGTACCGGGAGTGTCGGTAGTGTATCGGGAGACCATCGGGAGGGGTATTTCGACCCAATAGGCTACATGGGCTGTGGGAGAGTAAATACCAGCCCTTAGTGGGCTGGTGGAAGTCCTACACAAGGCCCATGCGGTTCGGAGAGAAAGACCAAAGAGAAAAAGGTGGAAAAAGGCAAAAAAGGCAAAAATAAGGAGGAGTCCTAGTCCTACTAGGATTGGAGGAGGAATCCTCCAAGCCCACTAGGTTCAGCCGACCCAAGGGCTGCCTCTTTGGCATTCAAGCCTGCTCCTCCTCTACTCCTATATATACTAGAGGATTTTAGGGTTTTGGCATAGAATTTTCAGCCACGTGCTACCCGTTCCTCTAGTGCATAGTTTCTCCTCTAGATCAGATTTCTACAGTGCTTAGGCGAAGCCCTGCCGGAATAGCTCTACCACCATCTCCGGAGAGCCGTCATGCTGCCAGAGAACTCTTCTACCTCTCCGCTCCCTCTTGCTGGATCAAGAAGGCGGAGATCGTCATCGAGCTGTACGTGTGCTGAACGCGGAGGTGCCGTCCGTTCGGCGCTAGATCGGAAGGACCGTGATCAAGATCGCGAGACGGATCGTGATGTGTCCGTGGGACGGATCGTGATGAGTTCGCAGGACGGATCGTGACGAGATCACGGGATGGATCGTGATGAGTTCGCGGGATGGATCGTGATTGGATCACGGGACGGATCGTGATGAGATCGCGGGATGCACGGCGATTTGGATCGCGAAGACGTTCGACTATACCAACCGCGTTTCTTAACGCTTCCCGCTTAGCGATCTACAAGGGTACATAGATCCACTCTCCCTCTCGTAGATGCTCATCACCATGGATAGATCTACGTGTGCGTAGGAAATTTTTTGTTTCCCATGCAACGTTCCCCAATAGTTCCACCATCCCTTGGCACTTGAAGACTTGTTGCTCCATTGCTTTGAGCCTTGTCTCCATGCTTCTGGTATTGTTTGGCCCCTCAACATCATGGATGTGCAGCACCCCCTCTCGCATCTCAATGGTTTGAGGGTGTCACAACACCTCCGCAAGATAGGGGTTGATGACCTTCTCGAAGAACTTGTCCTTCGAAGCACTTGGGGACGTCATGGCGATCTAAATCTGTCCGGAAAACAACTTGAAACAGAAACAGGAGATATTGTTGTGATACGAAGTTCAAAACCTTTGGGAGATTATATAATGAATTTTTACTGACCTAAAGGAGTGTACCACAAGAAAATGGAGTCCAGAGGGTACACGGGGTGGCCACAAGCCACATCGGGCGCCCAGGGGGTTAGGGCACGCCCCCTGGCTTGTCGCCTCTTCGTGCACTTTTTAGACTACTTTAAATTTTCCTAATTTATTAAATATTCCAAAATGGAGAAAAATTGCTATTGGAAATTTTTTGGAGTCGGTTTGCTTACCATACCACATACCTATTCCTTTTTGGAGTCTGAAACATTCTGGTGGGTCTCCCTAATGTACTCCTCCGGAGTTATGGTATTGATAGTATTGGTTTCAACATTTATGGGAGTACCTGAGATATAATGTTTGATTCTTTTCCCATTTACCACCTTCGGGTTAGTGTCTTCGGCGTTGTTGATCTTGATGGCACCGGAACGATGTACTTCCTTGACAATGTAAGGACCTTCCCATTTAGAGAGAAGTTTTTCTGCAAAAAATCTTAAATGAGAATTTATAGCAAGACATGGTCACCTACATTGAATTCACGCTTCTGTATCCTTTTATCATGCCATCTCTTAAACTTTTATTTAAACAACTTGGCATTCTCATAGGCCTGGGGTTCTCCATCATCAAGTGAGCTACTGTCAAATAACCTCTTCTCACCAACAAGTTTGAAATCATAGTTGAGCTCTTTAATTGCCCAGTAAGCTTTATGTTCTAGTTCAAGAGGTAAGTGACATGCTTTACCATAAACCATTTTATACGGAGACATGCCCATAGGGTTTTTGTAAGCAGTTCTATAAGCCCATAATGCATCATCAAGTTTCTTAGACCGATTCTTTCTAGATCTATTAATAGTCTTTTGCAAGATCAATTTAATTTCTCTATTGCTTAATTCTACTTGACCACTAGACTAAGTATGATATGGAGATGCAATTCTATGATTAACATCATACTTAGCAAGTAATTTACAGAAAGCACCATGAATAAAGTGTGAACCACCATCCGTCATTAAATATCTAGGGACTCCAAATCTAGGGAAAATAACTTCTTTAAGCATTTTAATAGAAGTGTTATGATCAGCACTACTAGTTGGAATAGCTTCTACCCACTTAGTAACATAATCAACAGCAACTAGAATATGAGTACACCCGTTGGACTTTAGAAAAGGTCCCATATAATCAAAACCCCAAACATCAAAAGGTTCAATAACAAGTGAGTAATTCATAGGCATTTCCTGACGTCTACTAATGTTACCAATTCTTTGACATTCATGAAAATACAAACTTATGAGCATCCTTGAAGAGAATAGGCCAATAAAAACTAGATTGTAATACCTTGTGTGCAGTTCTATCTCCAGCGTGGTGTCCTCCGTAGTCCTCGGAATGACACTTGTGTAGGATTTGTTCATGTTCATGCTCAGGTACACAACGTCTAATAACACCATCTACCCCTTCTTTATAAAGGTGTGGATCATCCAAAAAGTAATGTCTTAAATCATACAATAACTTTTTCTTTTGTTGGTATGTGAAACTAGGCGGTGTAAATTTAGCAATAATGTAATTAGCATAATCAGCATACCATGGACCATTACGTGAAGCATTTATGACAGCTAATTTTTCATTAGGAAAGCTATCATCAATAGGTAGTGGGTCATCAAGAACATTCTCTAACCTAGACATGTTGTCTCCCACGGGGTTCTCAGAACCCTTTCTATCAATAATATGTAAATCAAATTCTTGTAGCAGAAGAACCCATCTAATAAGTCTTGGTTTAGCATCTTTCTTTTCCATAAGATATTTAATAGCGGCATGATCAGTGTGGACAGTTACTTTGGAATCAACAATATAAGGTCTGAACTTATCACAAGCAAACACAACTGCTAAATATTCCTTTTCAGTGGTATCATAGTTTCTTTGAGCACTGTCTAGAGTTTTACTAGCATAATGGATACCATTTAATTTCGTATCAACTCTTTGTGCTAGAACAGCACCAATGGCATAATCACTAGCATCGCACATAATTTCAAAGGGTAGGTTCTAATCAGGTGGTTGAACAACACGTGCAGAAATCAAGGCTTTCTTAAGGATTTCAAATGCGTGTACACAATCATCATAAAAAACAAAAGGAACATATTTTTGCAAGATATTAGTGAGAGGCCGAGAAATTTTAGAGAAGTCTTTAATAAATCTCCTATAGAAACCAGCATGACCAAGGAAACTTCTTATACCTTTGATATCCATGGGACACGACATTTTTTCAATAGCATGTACTTTAGCTTTATCCACCTCACTCATTAACCATAAAGTGGCACTTCTCCCAATTCAAGACAAGATTAGTTTCTTCACATCTCTAAAAAATTCGATCAAGGTTGCTCAATCAATCATCAAAAGAAGTTCCGTAAACGGAGAAATCATCCATGAAAACCTCAACAATATTTTCACAAAAGTTAGAGAATATAACAGTCATACATCTTTGAAAGGTAGCAGGTGCATTGCATAAACCAAAAGGCATACGTCTATAAGCAAAGGTACCGAAAGGGGAAGTAAAAGTTGTCTTTTCTTGATCCTCTTTTGACACAGGTATTTGAGAGAAACCAGAGTAACCATCTAGAAAGCAGAAGTGTGTGTGTTTAGATAGTCTTTCTAGCATTTGATCAATAAAAGGTAGAGGGTAATGATCTTTCCTAGTAGCTTTATTGAATTTCCTAAAATCAATTACCATTCTATATCCTGTAAAGATTCTTTGCGGGATCAATTCATTTTTATCATTAGGAACAACAGTAATACCTCCCTTCTTAGGGATACAATGTACATGACTAACCTATCTACTATCAGCAATAGGATAAATTATACTCCCTATATTTTATTTCTTACCACATCTTTCATTTTAGGATTTAACGTCATTGGTGATCAACAACTAGTTTAGCATCAGGTTCCATATTAATTTTATGCTGACATATAGTGGGACTAATGCCCTTAAGATCATCAAGAGTATATCCAATAGCAGCATGGTGCTTCTTCAGAGTTTTCAATAATCTCTTTTCTTCATGCTCTGAAAGGTTAGCACTAATAATAACAGGATATATCTTCTTTTCATCAAGATAAGCATATTTCAGGGTATCATGTAATTGTTTAACCTCAAACACGGGATCACCCTTGGGTGGAGGAGGATCCCCAAGTATTTCAACAGGCAAGTCGTGTTTCAAAATAGGGTGTTGATCAAAGAAAATCTTATCTATTTCATTCCTTTCATTCATATGCATATTGTTTTCATGGTCTAGCAGATATTGTTCTAAGGGATCAGTACGAGGCACAACAATAGAAGCAAGACCAATAATTTCATCCTTACTAGGCAATCCTTTATCATGGGGTTGTCTACGAAATTTAGACAAATTAAACTCATGGGACACATCCACAAAACTCACAATAATAGTTTCTTTCTCACAATCTATCTTAGCATTAACAGTATTCAAGAAAGGCCTACCAAATATAATGGGACAAAAATCATCTTGCGGGAAACCTAGAACAAGAAAATCAATAGGATATTTTATTTTCCCACACAAAACTTCAACATCTCTAACAATCCCAACGGGTGCTATAAAATCTCTATTAGCAAGCTTAATGGTAACATCAATATCTTATAATTCAACTGGTGCAATATCATTCATAATTTCTTGATATAAGGTAAAGGGAATTGCACTCACACTAGCACCCACATAACATAGTTCATGATAACAATGATCTCCTATTTTAACAGAAACAACAGGCACACCAACTATAGGTCTATGTTTATCTTTAGTATCAGGTCTAGCAATTCTAGCAGCTTCATCACAGAAATGAATACATGCCCATCAATATTATCAACCAAGAGATCTTTAACCATAGCAAACTAGGTTCAACTTTAATTTTTCTAGGGGTGTAGGTGTTGTAACATAGCTCTTACGAACCACGGGTGAAGCTTTAGCATGTTCCTTTGTTCTAACAGGGAAAGGTGGTTTCTCAATATAAGCAGGAGGAATAACAGGATCAACATTATAAATAATAGTTTCTTCTTCAACTTTAATAGGTTCAACTACTTTCACTTCAATGGGAGGATGGTATTTAAACCACTTATCCTTAGGGAGATCAACATGAGTAGAAAATGATTCACAAAAAGAAGCTACTATCTCATAGTAAAGTCCATACTTAGTGCTAAATTCATGAAAAGCATCGGTGTCTATAAAGGATTTAACACAATCAAACTTGAGGTTTATACCTGACTCCTTACCTTCGTCGAGTTCCCAATCTTCAGAGTTGCGTTTAATTCTTTCCAATAAATCCCATCTAAATTCAATACTTTCTTCATAAAGGAACCAATATAAGAAGTGTCGAGCATGGATTGATCATTACGAGAAAGCCGAGCATAAAAGTTTTGAATAATAATTTCTCTTGAGAGCTCATGATTGGGGTATGAATATAACATTGACTTAAGCCTCCCCCAAGCTTGAGAGATACTTTATCCTTCACGAGGCCAAAAATTATAAATATAATTCCGATCACGATGAACCAGATGCATAGGATAAAACTTCTGATGAAATTCCAATTTCAATCGGTTGTAGTTCCATGATCCAATATAATCACATAGCCTATACCATGTCAATGCCTTCTCCTTCAAAGATAAAGGAAATACCTTCTTCTTGACATCATCCTCGGGCAAACCTGCAAGCCTAAATAATCCACAAACTTCATCCACATAGATTAGATGCAAATTAGGATGTAGTGTTCCATCTCCTGCATAAGGATTAGCTAGCAGTTTCCCTATCATACCTGAAGGAATTTCATAATAAATATTTTCAGTAGGTTCAGTAGGTTGAGGAGCAACTCTTTTTTCTTCCAGTCGAGGTGAAGATACCCCGAACATGCCCCTCAAAGCATTATTTTCCATAGTAATAAGTGACAGTAAACTTCAGCACACTATATAAATTTTTCCTTACCAAATTCCACTCACCAAAGGCGCTTCACTCCCCAGCAACGGCGCCAGAAAAGAGTCTTGATGACCCACAAGTATGGGGTATCTATCATAGTCCTTGTGATAAGTAAGAGTGTCAAACCCAACGAGGAATAGAACGAAATGACAAGCGGTTTTCAGTAAGGTATTCTCTGCAAGCACTGAAATTATCGGTAACACATAGTTTTGTGATAAGATAATTCATAACGGGTAGCAAGTAATAAATGTAGCAAAGGTGCAGCAAGGTGGCCCAATCCTTTTTGTATCAAAGGACAAGCCTTGACAAACTCTTATATAAAGCAAAGCGCTCTTGAGGACACATGGGAATTTCTGTCAAGCTAGTTTTCATCATGCTCATATGATTCGCGTTCGTTACTTTGATAATTTGATATGTGGGTGGACCGATGATTGGGTGCTTACCTTACTTGGACAACCCTCCCACTTATGATTAACCTCTCTTGCAAGCATCCGCAACTACGAAAGAAGAATTAAGATAAATCTAACCATAGCATGAAATGTATGGATCCAAATCAGCCCCTTCTGAAGCAACGCATAAACTAGGGTTTAAGCTTCTGTCACTCTAGCAACCCATAATCTATTTATTACTTCCCAATGCCTTCCCCTAGGCCAAAATATTGGTGAAGTGTCATGTAGTCGACGTTCACATAACACCACTAGAGGAGAGAGAACATACATCTCATCAAAATATCGAACGGATACCAAATTCAAATGATTACTTATAACAAGACTTATCACATGTCCTCAGGAACAAACGTAACTACTCACAAAGCATATTCATGTTAATAATTAGAGGAGTATTAATTATCATTAAGTATCTGAACATATGATCTTCCACCAAGTAAACCAACTAGCATCAACTACAAGGAGTAATCAACACTACTAGCAACCCACAGGTACCAATCTGAGGTTTTTGAGACAAAGATCGGATACAAGAGATGAACTAGGGTTTGGAGAGGAGATGGTGCTAGTGAAGATGTTGATGGAGATTAACCCTCTCTCGATGAGAGGGTTTTTTGTGATGACGATGGCTTTGATTTCCCCCTCCGGGAAGGAAGTTTCCCTAGCAGAATAGCTCCGCGGGAGCCCTAGATTGGTTCTGCCCAAGTTCCACCTCGAGACGGTGGCGCTTCGTCCCTAAAGCTCTCTTATTGTTTTTTCCAGGTCAAAACCCTCCATATAGAAGAATATGGGCACCGGAGGGCTGCCAGGGGGCCCATAAGCCATAGGGGCATGCCCTGGGGGTAGGGCGCGCCCCCTAGGCTTGCGACCTCCTAGTGGGTCTCCTCTGGTATTTCTTTCGCCCAATATTTTTAATATATTCCAAAATAATTGTCTGTGACTTTTCAGCACTTTTGGAGTTGTGCATAATAGGTCTCTCATATTAGCTCCTTTTCTAGTCCGGAATTGCAGCTGCCGACATTCTCTCTCTTCATGTAAACCCTATAAGATAAGAGAGAAAAGGCATAAGTATTGTACCATCATGTGTAATAACAGCCCATAATGCAATACATATCAATACAAAAACATGATGCAAAATGGACGACGGTAGCATTATAAGGTGATCCCTCACTAAAATTTCAAGATAAAATTGTGTTCTCCCCGAGTGTGCACCGTTGCGAAAGTTCATCGTTTTGAGACACCACGTGATGACCAGGTTGTTGGAAATTTGCTCTAGAGGTAATAATAAAATGGTTATTATTATATTTACTTGTTTATGATAATAGTTTATTATACATGCTATAATTGTATTGATTGGAAACACATTGCATGAGTGGATACATAGACAGCACTATGTCCATAGTATGCCTCTAGTAAACTAGCTCGTTGATGAAAGATGGTCAAGGTTTCCTAGCCATGGACATAAGATGTCATTTGATAACGGGATCACATCATTGGGAGAATGATGTGATGGACAAGACCCAAACTATGAACATAGCATATGATCGTGTCAGTTTATTGATCTAGTTTTCTGCATGTCAAGTATCTGTTCATATGACCATGAGATCACGCAACTCACTGACACCGGAGGAATACCTTGTGTGTATCAAACATCGCAATGTAACTGGGTGACTATAAATATGCTCTAAAGGTATCTCCAAGGGTGTCTGTTGAGTGGGCATGGATCAAGACTGGGATTTGTTACTCTGTGTCACGGAGAGGTATCTCAGGGCCCACTCGGTAATACAATATCACAACAAGCCTTGCAAGCAATGTTACTAAAATGTTATCCACGGGATCTTGTATTACGGAACGAGTAAATAGACTTGCCAGCAACGAGATTGAACTAGGTATAGAGATACCGACGATTGAATCTCGGCCAATTAACATACTAAGGAACAAAGGGAACAACATATGGGATTAACTGAATCCTTGACGTAGAGGTTCAACCAATAAAGATCTTCAAGGAATATGTAGGGACAAATATGGGCATCCAGGTCCCGCTATTGGTTACTGACCATAGAGGTGTCTCGGTCTTGTCTACATAGTTCTCAAACCCGCATGGTCTGCACACTTAACGTTCGATGACGTTTCGATATTATAGAGTTATGTATGGTGGTGACCGAAGGTTGTTTGGAGTCCCATATGAGATCCTGGACGTCACGAGGAGCTCCAGAATGGTTCAGAGGTAAAGATTGATATATAGGAAGTCCCGTCTTGGTCATCGGAAAAGTTTCGGGCACTTCTGTAGTGTATCGGGAGTGCTGGGAGGGTACCGGGGGACCATAGGGAGGGGCCTCATGGGCTGTGGGAGGAGGAAAACCAGCCCTTGGTGGGCTGGACGAAGCCCCCACTAAGGCCCGTGCGGCTGGGGTGGAGAAACCCAAAGGTGGAAAAGGTTTCCAAGTGGGGGAAGGAATCCTACTCCTAGCAGGATTGGAGTAGGACTCCCCCTCCTCCACTTCGGCCGAATCCCAAGGGCAACCCTAGGGTGAAGGCCTCCCTCCCCTTCCTCCTATATATACTAGAGGGGAGAGAGGGCAGACGCACCAGAAAACCCTAAGCCATGGTGCAACCCTCTCTCCCCGATAGATCGTTCCTTCTAGTTTCGGCAGTGCTTAGGCGAAGCCTTGCCGAAATAGTTCCACCACCACCGCCGCCGCGCCCTCACGCTGCTGGAGAACACATCTACCCCTCCGTCCCCTCTTGATGGATTAAGAAGACCGAGATCGTCATCAAGCTGTACGTGTGCTGAACGTGGAGGAGTCATTTGTTCGGCGCTAGATCGGGACGGATCTTGATTGGTTCGCGGGACGCTCGACAATTTGGATCGCGAAGACGTTCGACTACATCAACCGGGTTTCTTAACACTTACCGCTTAGCAATCTACAAGGGTATGTAGATCCACTCTCCTCTCGTAGATGCTCATCACCATGGATAGATCTTGTGTGTGCGTAGGAAAAAATTTCTTTCCCATGCAACGTTCCCCAAGACGGGTGTGATAGACTCTACGTTCACATAAAATGGGTGCAAGCTAGTGTTGCACATGCAGAACACTCGGGTTAAACTTTACAAGCCTAGCATGTACAGATATGGCCTTGATGTCTACTACACAACCTTCTTCTTGTAGACTTGTGTTGGGCCTCCAAGCGCAGAGTTTTGTAGGACAGCGGCAATTTTCCCTCAAGTGGATGACCTAAGGTTTATCAATCCGTGGGAGGTGTAGGATGAAGACGCTCTCTCTCAAACAACCCTGCAACCAAATAACAAAGAGTCTCTTGTGTCCCCAACACACCCAATGCAATGGTAGATTGTATAGGTGCACTAATTCGGGGAAGAGATGGTGATACAAGTGTAATATGGATGGTAGATATAGGTTTTTGTAATGTGAAAAAATAAAAGCAGCAAGGTAACAAATAGTAAAAAGCGAGCAAAACGTTGTATAAATGCTTGGAAACAAGGCCTAGGGTCCATACTTTCACTAGTGCAATTTCACTCAACAATATTGACATAGTTGAATCATATGCAAGTCTCACTCGTCCGACAAATAGTTCACTCCAAAGTCACAAAAGCGGAGAACTAACGAAGAAATTATTGTAGGGTACGAAACCACATGAAAGTTACCTTTTCTGATCAATCTTATGAGCTATCCTATAAGTGTCACGGACAGCCCTAGAGTTCGCACTAAAATAACACCTTAAGATACACATCAACCAAAACCCTAATGTCACCTAGATACTCCAATGTCACCACAAGTACCCATGGGCTTGATTATATGATATGCATCACATAATTTCAGATTCATCATGTTCAATCCAACACGAAGAACTTCAAAGAGTGCCCCAGAATTTCTAGCGGAAAGTCAAGACAAAAATGTGTGCCAATCCCTATGCATAGATTCCCATGTTCACGGAACCTGCAAGTTGATCACCAAAACATACATCAAGTGGATCAATAGAACATCCCATTGTCACCACGGATATCCCATCGCAAGACATACATCAAGTGTTCTCAAATCCTTAAAGACTCAATCCAATAAGAAAACTTCAAAGGGAAAACTCAATTCATCACAACAAGATAGAGAGGGGAAACCTCCATATCATTCATGTATATCAATAAAGCTTGCGGTACATCAAGATCGTGGCATCTCAAGAACTTGAGAGAGAGAGAGAGATCAAACACATAACTACTGGTACATACCCTTAGCCCAGAGGGTGAACTACTCCCTCCTCGTCATGGAGACCGCCTAGATGATGAAGATGGCCTCCGATGATGGTTTCCCCCTCCGGCAGGTTGTCGGAACAGGCTCCCGATTGTTTTTTCGTGGTTCTGGAGGCTTGCGGCGGCGGAACTCCCGATCTAGGTTTCTTTTCGGAGGTTTCTATATTTATAGGAATTTTTTGCGTTGATCTCACGTCAAGAGGTGTCACGAGGCGGTGACAAGCCTGTTAGGCGCGACCAGGGGGTGGGCGCGCCTAGCAGGCTTGTGACCTCCTCGTGGCTCTTCTGGCCCAACTCCAATGCCTCGGGGGTCTCTTTTGGTCCAAAAAAATCGTACAAAATTTTCAGCCCATTCCGAGAACTTTTATTTCTGCACAAAAAACGACATCATGGTAGTTCTGCTGAAAACAACGTCAGTCCGGGTTAGTTCTGATAAAATCATACCAAAATCATATAGAATTATTGTAAACATGGCATGAATACTTCATAAATTATAGATACGTTGGAGACGTATCAGCATCCCCAAGCTTAATTCTGCTCGTCCTCGAGTAGGTAAATGATAAAAGAAATAATTTATGAAGTGTGAATGCTAGCATAGTGCATAAATTTGATCAATGATAATTCCAAACACTTTTTCTAGCACGTTACAAATCATAAACAGTAGGTCATCTCATAAAACTTCTCATGATGAAATAACAAGCTATCCACATGTTAAAGTATAGACTAACAAACTATGCTTTTAGTCACCAAACAATTGCAATTCATCTTATTTTTGGGAAGGGTCTATGTAAGAGCTTTGATTTAGCATATTCCACGTACTCAACTATCATATAGTCTTCCATGATTTCTAACACTCAAAGCATATTTTTAGAACTAGCATTCATCGAACACAGAGAAACATAGGGGCTTAATGTTTCGTTTCCCAACTTATTTATCATATAGATAATTGTCAACAATAATAATTCATGATCAAATATATTTGAATGTCCATATATGCTTGGATCTTTCCCCGCCACATGATGCTTGCCAACTAAAGAATAATTGAGCTTGAACTAAAAAGGAATACTAACTCTTGCATAAAAGTAATACATGAAAGTAAAAGATAGGCCCTTCGCAGAGGGAAGCATTGATTTGCAGAGGTGCTAGAGCTCGACCTTTTAAAATAGAGATGAATAATAATTTTGGGCGGTATGCTTTTCATTGTCAACATACAACCGAGAGATATCGGTATCTTCCATGCTAGATACATTATAGGTGGTTCCGAAACAGAATGGTAAAGTTTTTACTCCCCATCCACGAATCAATCACACTCCACGGCGAGCCGAATCCACAGGTACCGTTCATACCAACAACATTCCTGGGGGAGTTTTGTTTAATTATTTTCATCTTTTTCTTTGATTTCGGGATTGGGAATCCCTATTACCATCCACTTTCTCATGAATGATTGTGAATCAACACATATCGTGAAAATAACCCACCTAGCATGGAAGATACTAACAGCCCCTAGTTACTATATGAGCGATTTGGGCATACAAAACAGAATATTATTTGAAGGTTTAGAGTTTGACACGTGCAAATTTACTTGGAACGACAGGTAAATACCGCATATAGGTAGGTATGGTGGACTCATATGGAACAACTTTGGGTTTAAGGGTATTTGTATGCACAAGTAGTATTTCTACTTGGTGCGGAAGTTTTGGCTAATATGAGGTGGAAGTAAGCACCACATGTTGGAGGATCCATAACAATATAACTTCTATACAAATATACCCAAGCATAACTCATTATGTTGTCTTCCTTGTCCAACTTCAAATAATTTGCTCAAGTTTGAAAATAATTAATGGCTATTCATAATCATGGAAGATGTCCAAGATAGTATATTTATATGTGAAAAATCTCTTCCATCAATATTCTTTCATGAATTGTTCAAGTGACCAATGTGGTGTTTGCTAACTTTCAATGAATTTTACCACCTATACTTCCTATACGTGAAGTCATTACTCCCCATGGTATAAGCATATAAAACATATATAATTTCAGATTTATGATATTCAATTCATTCAACCATTTACTCATAGGATATAAGTGAAGCACGCGAGTAAATGACAAAACTACTCCAAAACATATAAGTGAAGATCAATGAGTAGTCAAACAATTAAGTAGCTATGTGAGGACTTTCTCTCTATATATATCTATCTATTAATAAAGATTTTCAGATCTGAGTATTTTATTCAACAACAATCAAAAGAAAATATCACTCCAAGAATAGCATGCATCATGTGAACGAATTAAAATTTAGGCTCAACATAGGCTAACCGATAATTGTTGATGAAGAGAGATGGGATGCGTTGCATCCCCAAGCTTAGATGCTTGAGACTTCTTGAAATATTTACTTGGGTGACTTAGGAATCCCCAAGATTGATCTTTTGTATCTTTTTCAATCCTTTCATATCCCGGTTTCACCTATTCTCAAAAACTTCATCCACACTAACTCAAAAAGAACTCGTGAGATAGGTTAGTACACATAAGAACAAATCAACACTTAATGTACTTCCAAGACAAGCTGCATAATAATTTTCAAACATTAGTAATGTATACTATCATTTACACAATTTATATCTACCAATATAGGCTATGGAAACTATGGGATAAGTAGATAACAAAACTATGACAGCAATCTGTCCAAACAGAACAGTCTGTAGCAATTTATGAAAACAGTGTACTTATGTAACTCACAAATTTATTAAAATTTATTAAATGCTATACAATTTATATGAAAACACTTTGTAAAATTTTTAGAAACTTTCCACGTTCTAGTAAAATATGAAAATTCAAACACAACAACAGAAGTATCTGTTTTTACACAACACACATTAAACATGCAATTCAAGCATCCTAAAGGCAATTATTGGAAATTTTTATTGACAAACAAGATTATAAATAACACCTAACAGGAAAAAACAAAATAAAATGATGCTCCAAGCAAAACTCATATTATGTGATGAATAAAAATATAGCTCCAAGTAAGATATACCGATAGTGTTGAAGACGAAAGAGGGGATGCCTTACGGGGCACCCCCAAGCTTAGACGCTTGAGTATTACTTGAATATTACCTTGGGGGTTCCTTGGTCATCCCCAATCTTAGGTTCTTTTCACTCCTTATTCTCCTCATATCGGTGTCTCACCCAAAACTTGAAAACTTCAATCACACAAAACTTAATGGAACTTCGTGAGAAGGGTTAGTGTAGTAAAGATAAATCATTCACTTAGGTACTGGAGAGACAAGATTCATAATTTTTATCACATAATACCTAATGTATTACATAATTCCCACAATTTATATTACTCAATATAAGCTATAGGAACACTTGAAACAAGCAAACTATGCATGCAAAACAGAATCTGTCAAAAACAGAACACTTTGTAAAGATCTGAATTATCACCATACTTACCTGACTCCAAAAATTCTGAAAACTTAGGAAAGCTCAAGTAATTTTCATATAAACCTTGTGTAAAAATTTCAGAATTTTTTGAATCTCCAGTAAAATCATACAATTCATATACTCGACGCAAAACTATCTGTTTTTGCACAAAATCAAACAAGCAAGTATCCACACTATCCCAAAGGCTTTACTTGTCACTTTATTGAAATAAAAGACAAAAAAACATGATTAATACAGTATATTAATCATGTGTACACACAAAAACAGAATGTAAAAGTGTTGGGTTGTCTCCTAACAAGCGCTTTTCTTTAATGCCTTTTAGCTAGGCATGATGATTTCAATGATGCTCGTATAGGAATAATATTTGAAACATGAAAAAGAGCATCATGAAAAGCACATTTAAGTATAACCCACTTCCTCTTCATAGGTATTTTGTGAGAAAAAAATTATGGGAGCAAGAATCAACTAGCATAGGAAGGCAAAACAAGCATAACTTCAAAACTTTGAACACATAGAGAGGAAACTTGATATTATTGCAATGCCTACAAGCATATGTTCCTCCCTCAAAATGATTTTAAATAGCATCATGAAGGAATTACACAATATAACCAAAACACAAAGCATTATCTTCATGATCTACAAGCATAGAAATTCTACTACTCTCCACACAACAAAATTTCTTCTCATGCAAAGTAGTGGGAGCAAACTCAACAAAATAACTATCATGTGACACTTGATTGACATAACCACATTGAATATTAGAATAATGATAATAGGTTTCATGGTTGTCATTAATCTTTATAGCATACGTGTCATCACAATAATCATCATATATAGGATGCATGCTATCATCATAATAGTTTTGTTCATCAAAACTTGGGGGACAAAAAATATCATCTTCATCAAACATAGCATCCCCAAGCTTGTGGCTTTGCATATCATTAGCATCATGAATATTTAGAGAATTCATACTAAAAATATTGAAATCATGCTCATCATTCAAGTATTTAGTGCCAAATATTTTAATAACTTCTTCTTCTAGCACTTGAGCACAATTTTCCTTTCCATCATTTTCACGAAAGACATTAAAAAGATGAAGCATACGAGGCAACCTCAATTCCATTTTTTTGTAGTTTTATTTTATAAAACCAAACTAGTGAAAAACAAGAAACTAAAAGATTTAATTTTAAGATCTAAAGATATACCTTCAAGCACTCACCTCCCCGGCAACGGCGCCAGAAAAGAGCTTGATGTCTACTACACAACCTTCTTCTTGTAGACTTGTGTTGGGCCTCCAAGCGCAGAGTTTTGTAGGAAAGCGGCAATTTTCCCTCAAGTGGATGAACTAAGGTTTATCAATCTGTGGGAGGTGTAGGATGAATATGGTCTCTATCAAACAACCCTGCAACCAAATAACAAAGAGTCTCTTGTGTCCCCAACACACCCAATACAATGGTAAATTGTATAGGTGCACTAGTTCGAAGAAGAGATGGTGATACAAGTGTAATATTGATGGTAGATATAGGTTTTTGTAATCTGAAAATATAAAAACAGCAAGGTAACAAATAGTAAACATCAAGCAAATGTTGTATAAATGCTTGGAAGCAAGGCCTAGGGTCCATACTTTCACTAGTGCAATTTCTCTCAACAATATTGACATAGTTGAATCATATGCAAGTCCCTCTCGTGCGATAAATAGTTCACTCCAAAGTCACAAATAGAGGATAACTAAGAAGAAATTATTGTAGGGTATGAAACCACCTCAAAGTTATCTTTTCTGATCAATCTTATGAGTTATCCCTATGAGTGTCACGGACAGCCCTAGAGTTTGTACTAAAATAACACCTTAAGATACACATCAACCAAAACCCTAATGTCACCTAGATACTCCAATGTCACCACAAGTACCCATGGGCTTGATTATATGATATGCATAACATAATGGTAGTTCTACACAAAAAACGACACCATGGTAGTTCTTCTGAAAACAGCGTCAGTCCGGGTTAGTTCTAATAAAATCATACGAAAATCACATAGAATTATTGTAAACATGGCATGAATACTTCATAAATTATAGATACATTGGAGATGTACTTCATAAATTATAGATACGTTGGAGACGTATCAGGCCTCGGAACACAAGAGACCAAAGGTCGAACATGAGCCATATAGTAGATATGATCAACATGATGATGTTCACCATTGAAACCACCTCATATCACGTGATGATCGAACATGGGTTGGTGAATTTGGATCATGTATCACTCATAGGACCAGAGGGGATGCCAATTTGAGTGGGATTTTTTAGTAATTTGATTAACTAAACTCATTATCATGAACCATAGTCTTAGTAACCTTTGCAATTTGATGTTGTAGATCAATGGCTCGCGCAGTAGTTCCCCTGAATTTTAATGCATTCCTAGATAAAGCCAAGTTGAAATATGATGGAAGTAACTTTGTAGACTGGGCCCCTAATCTAAGGATTATCCCATGGCTTCCCAGAAAGATTATGTCCTTGATGCACCGCTTGGTGATCCACCCGCTCCCGTGTCCTCTGAAGATATTAAGAACGCTTGGGAGGCACGTTCTGTAGATTACTCAATAGTTCAATGTGCAATGTTGTATGGATTAGAACCAGGACTTCAAAGATGTTTTGAACGTCATGGAGCATATGAGAAGTTCCAAGAGTTGGAGTTTATCTTTGAGAAGAATGCCCGGATCGAGAGGTATGAGACCTCCTATAAGTTCAATGCTTGCAAGATGGAGGAGAACGGGTCTGTCAGTGAACATATACTCATAATGTCTGGGTATTCGAACCCTCTGGCTGTGTTAGGGATGCTGCTTCCGCCAGAGGCGATCACTGACAGAGTTCTTCAATCATTGACACCTAGATATAAGAGCTTCTTGATGAACTATAACATGAACGGGATGAACTAGTCAGCCACCGAGCTGTTTGCGATGCTGCAAATCGCTGAGTCTGAAATCAAAAGAGCATCAAGTGTTGATGGTCAATAAAACCACTAGTTTCAAGAAGAATGGCAAGGGCAAGAAGGGTAACTCCAAAAAGAGTGGAAAGCAGTTGCCCCTCCCGTGAAGAAACCCAAGGCTAGACCCAAACCAGAAATTGAGTGCTTTTATTGCAAGGGAACTGGTCACTCGAAACAGAACTACCCCAAGTATCTGGCCGACAAGAAGGCAGCCAACACCAAACAAGGTATATATGATATACATGTTATTGATGTGTACCTTACCAACTCTCGTTGTAGTGCATGGGTATTTGATACCGGTTCGGTTGCTCACATTTGCAACTCAAAACAGCAGCTACGGAATAGACAAAGGCTGGCTAAGGACAAAGTGACGATGCGCGTGGGAAATGGTTCCAAGGTTGATGTGATCGTCATTGACACACTCGCTCGTCGATTACCATTGGGGTTAGTAATGAACCTGAATAATTGTTATTTAGTGCCTGAGTTAAGCATGAACATTATATCTGGATCTTGTTTATTGCGAGATGGTTACTCATTTAAATCAAAGAATAATTGTTGTTTTATTTATATGAGTAATATGTTTTATGGTCATGCACCCAATGTGAGTGGTTTATTCTTATTGAATCTCGATAGTGACGATAGACATGTTCATAACATTGATGCCAAAAGATGTAGGGTTGATAATGATAGTACCACTTTCTTATGGCACTGCTACTTAGGTCATATTGGTGTAAAAATCATGAAGAAGCTCCATGCAGATGGACTTTTGCAGTCACTTGATTTTGAATCACTTGACACATGTGAACCATGCCTCATGGGCAAGACGACTAAAACCCCGTTCTCTGGAACAATGGAACGGGCAAGTGACTTGTTGGAAATCATACATACTAATGTGTGCGGTCCATTGAGCATTGAGGTGCATGGTGGATATCGTTATTTTCTTACCTTCACTAATGACTTAAGTAGATATGAGTATATTTACTTAATGAAACACAAGTCTGAAATGTTTGAAAAGTTCAAGCAATTTCAGAGTGAAGTTGGGAATCATGGTAACAACAAGATTAAATTCCCACGATCTGATCGAGGAGGAGAATATTTGAGTTATGAGTTTGGCAGTCACTTAAGACAGTGTGGAATTGTTTCACAATTGACACCGCCTGGAACACCACATCGTAATGGTGTGTCTGAATGTCGTAATCGAACCTTATTAGATATGGTACGTTCTATGATGTCTCTTGCCGATTTACCACTATTTTCTAGGGTTATTCATTAGAGATAGGTGCATTCACTTTAAATAGGGCACCATCGAAATCCGTTGAGACGACGCCATATGAATCGTGGTTTGGCAAGAAGCCAAAGTTGTCGTTTCTTAAAGTTTGGGGATGTGATGCTTATGTCAAAAAGCTTCAGCTTGAAAAGTTAGAACCCAAAGCGGAGAAATGCGTCTTCATAGGATACCTAAAACAGATAGTTGGGTATACCTTCTATCTCAGATCCGAAGGCAAAGTGTTTGTCGCTAAAAATGGAACATTTCTCAAGAATGAGTTTCTCTCGAAAGAATTGAGTGGGAGGAAAATAGAACTTGATGAGGTTATTGAACCTTTACTTCAACCAGAGAGTAGAGCAGCACAAAAAGATGTTTCTATAGAGCCTACATTGGTTGAAGAGGAATTTAATGATGATGATTGTGAAGCTTCAGATCAAGTTACTATCGAACCTCGTAGGTCGACAAGGATATGTACTACTCTTGAGTGGTACGGCAACCCTGTCTTAGAGGTCATGTTGTTGGACAACAATGAACCTACGAGCTATGGAGAAGCGATGATGGGCCCGGATTCCGATAAATGGTTAGAGGCCATGAACTCCAAGATGGGATCCATGTATCAAAACAAAGTATGGACTTTGGAAGTATTACCTAAAGGGCGAAAGGCCATTCAGAGCAAATGGATCTTTAAGAGGAAGGCGGACGCGGACGGTAATGTCACCATATATAAAGCTCGACTCGTGGCAAAGGGTATTTCACAAGTTCAAGGAGTTGACTACGATGAGACCTTCTCACCCGTAGTGATGCTTAAGTCCATCAAAATCATGTTAGCAATAGTTGTAGTTTTCGATTATGAGATTTGGTAGAGGGATGTCAAAACAGTGTTCCTTAACGGTTTCCTTAAGGAAGAGTTGTATATGATGCAACCATAAGGTTTTTTAGATCCAAAGAATGCCAACAAAGTTTGCAAACTTCAGCGATCCATTTATGGACTGGTGCAAGCATCTCGTAGTTGGAATCTGTGCTTTGATGAGGTGATCAAAGCGTTCGGGTTTATAAAAGTTTACGGAGAAGCTTGTATTTACAAGAAAGTGAGTGGGAGCTCTATAGCGTTTCTAATATTATATGTGGATGACAATTGTTGATTGGAAACAATATAGAAATGTTGGAAAGTGATAACCCACAAGTATTGGGGATCACAACAGTTTTCGAGGGTAGCGTATACAGCCCAAATTTATTGATTCGACACAAGGGGAGCCAAAGAATATTCTCGAGTATTAGCAGCTGAGTTGTCAATTCAACCACACCTGAAAGACTTAATATCTGCAACAAAGTATTTAGTAGCAAAGTAGTATAGAAGTAACGGTAACGATGGCAAAAGTGTCAGTAGCAATTTTGTAGTGATTGTAACAGTAGCAACGGAAAAGTAACTTAGCAAGATCAATATGTGAAAAGCTCATAGGCAATGGATTAGTGATGGATAATTATGTCGGATGGCATTCGTCATGCAACAGTTATAACATAGTGTGACACAGAACTAGCTCCAATTCATCAATGTAATGTAGGCATGTATTCCATATATAGTCATGTGTGCTTATGGAAAAGAACTTGCATGACATCTTTTGTCCTACCCTCCCGTGGCAGCGGGGTCCTAATGGAAACTAAGGGATATTAAGGCCTCCTTTTAATAGAGAACCAGAGCAAAGCATTAGCGGTGAATACATGAACTCCTCAAACTATAGTAATCACCGAAAGGAATCCCAGTTATTGTCACCCTGGGGGTGCGGATCATAACTCGTAATAGGTGTCTATAACTTGCAAGATAGGATCAAGAACACATATATATTAATGAAAACATAATAGGTTTAGATCTGAAATCATGGCACTCGGGACCTAGTGACAAGCATTAAGCATAGCAAAGTCATAGCAACATCAATCTCAAAACATAGTGGATACTAGGGATCAAACCCTAACAAAACTAACTCGATTACATGATAAATCTCATCCAACCCATCACCGTCCAACAAGCCTATGATGGGATTACTCACATACGATGGAGAGCATCATGGAATTGGTGATGAAGGATGGTTGGTGATGACGATTGCATCGATTTCCCCTCTCCGGAGCCCAAAACGGACTCCAGATCTGGCCCCCCAAGGAAGAACAGGAGGTGGCGGCGGCTCCGTATCGTGAAACGCGATGAACTCTTCTCTCTGTTTTTTTTCTCCATGAATAGGAATATATAGGGTTGTAATTGAGGTCGAAGGAGCCATAGGGGGTCCACAAGCTTGCTAGGTGTGGCCAGGGAGTGGCTGCACCTGGTGGGCTTGTCACCTGTGGGTGGCCCCCCTCCGGTTGACTCTTTTGCCAGTATTTTTTATTAATTCCCAAAATAATCTTCATAAATTTTCAGGTCAATCCGGGAACTTTTATTTCTGCACAAAAATAACACGAAGGCAATTCTGCTGAAAACAACATCAGTCCGGGTTAGTCCACTCAAATCATGCAAATTAGAGTCCAAAACAAGGGCAAAATAGTTTGGAAAAGTGGATACGATGGAGACGTATCAACTCCCCCAAGCTTAACCCATTGCTTTTCCTCAAGCAATTCAGTTGATAAACTGAAAGTGATAAAGAAAAACTTTTACAAACTCTGTTTGATCTTGTTGTTGTAAATATGTCTAACTCATGTTTAGATTTTCAGCAAAGATTATAGACTAACCACGTTCACAATAACATTTAGGTCTCACATTTACTCATATCAATGGCATAACCAACTAGCGAGCAATAATAATAACTCTCGGATGACAACACTTTTATCAAGACAATCATGATACAATATGAGATAATGGTATCTCGCTAGCTCTTTTTGATACCACAAAACATAAATGCAGAGCACCCCTAAAGAACAAGGACTGACTAGACATTGTAATTCATGAAAAAAGAGATCCAGTCATACTCATACTCAATATCAATTAATAGCAAAGCATACAAATGATGGTGGTGCTCTCTAACTAGTGCTTTTTATAAGAGGATGATGACTCAGCAATAAAATAAATAGGTAGGCCCTTCGCAGAGGGAAGCATTGATTTGCAGAGGTGCCAGAGCTCGAGCTTTTAAAACATGAATGAATAACAATTTTGAGCGGTATGCTTTCATTTCATAATAACGACCAAGAGATTTCAGCATCTTCCATTCTAGATACATTATAGCTGGTTCCCAAATAGAATGATAAAGTTTTTAGTCCCCCTCCACCAATCAATCACACTCCACATCTTATTGAATCCACGAGCACCGTCCATACAAACACAATCCTGGGGGAGTTTTGTTTCATTATATTTTGATTTGATTTTGATCATGGAACCGGGCATCCTGAATACCAGCCACTTTCTCGTGAATGATAGTGAATAAACACATATCGTAAGAATAACTCACCTAGCATGGAAGATATTCACAGCCCCCAGTCGCTACATGAGCGATTCAGGCATACAAAACAGAGTAATTATTTGAAGGTTTAGAGTTTGGCACATGCAAATTTACTTGGAACGGCACGTGAATACCGCATATAGGTAGGTATGGCGGACTCAGATGGAACAACTTTGGGTTTGAGGAATTGGATGCACAAGCAGTATTCCCGCTTAGTACAAGTGAAGGCTAGCAAAAGACTAGGGAGCGACCAACTAGAGAGCGACAACAGTCATCAACATGCTTTGAGATTAACCAACATTAAATGCAAGCATGCGTAGGATATAAATCACCGTGAACATAAATATCGTAGAGGCTATGTTGATTTTGTTTCAACTACATGCATGAACATGTGCCAAGTCAAGCCACTTGAATCATTCAAAGGAGGATACCATCCTATCATATTACATCACAACCATTTTAATATGCATGTTGGCACTCAAGACAAACCATTATCCGCTCTTAGCTAATTAAGCATGGCATGAGTAACTATAATCTATAATTTTCATTGCAAATATGTTTCACCCATAATGAACTGAATTCGGAACGATGAGCCAGTCATATTTACAAAAGCAAAATAGGTCGAGTTCATACCAGCTTTTCTTCATCTCAATCTTTTCATCATATAGCATCATTATTGCCTTTCACTTGCACGATCGAGTGTGAATAATAATAAGAGTGCACGTGCATTGGACTAAGCTGGAATCTGCAAACAGTAATTCAAAGGAGAAGGCAATGTAATATGGGCTCTCTGATAGGTAAACAATAATGCATATGAGAGCCACTCAACATTTTCATCGTGGTCTTCTCCTTACGACCCAAAGAAAAAAAAATCAAAACAAGAACGATAAAAACTATTTACACGGGAAAGCTCCCAACAAGCAAAAGGAGAACGAAAAATCTTTTTGGGTTTTCTTTTAAGTGCTACAACTAATCAAACTAGAAGGTAAAGCTATAACTAATTTTTTTTGAATTTTCTCAAAGTTAATTTAACACACAAGAAGAAAGTGGAAAGAAGAAGTAAACTACCATGGATGGTACAATGAAAAAGTATGAACACCGACTACTAAGGTGAGTGTGTGAACATGAACGTAAAGTCGGTGAGAGATATGTACTCCCCCAAGCTTAGGATTTTGGCCTAAGTTGGATGACGGCCATGGCTGGAAATAACCCTCTCCTGGATAATCCTGAGGGTCATGAGGGTTCCACCGGTTGGCTAGCTCCTGTGGTTCCCATTGAAAAGCCGGATCCGGATACAGATCAAGGGTTGGTGCCGGTTCAGGTGTTGGGGGTTGCATCAGACCCCAATATCTGTAAATGTCCTCGGGCATAATAGTGTACCTGTCGGAATGAATATCGAACAAGGAAGAAGTAGGCAGGACAATAATCTCACAAGTACCTTGACTGAAAACTAAGTTATAAAGCAACCTCCTATCATCATTCTTCCTAATAACATCATGTGTTACCATAATATCATAGTCTAAATATTTCGCGGGTAGCAGTATTTCCTCTTCCTCGTCAACCCTAATGGGTATCTTAAAGTGTTTGGCTAGGCGAAATGCATAGATACCTCCAAATATGGGCCCCCTCGAACAGTTTAAGTTCAACCGCTGGGCCACCATAGCGTCCAGGCTAAAAGTTCTATCCGCAAATAAAGTGTGACGAAGAATGGCGAGTTTGGGGGTGCTACCTCTTGAGCATGCGTTAGTTTTCCCTTAAAGAGAAAAGGGTGATGCAGCGAAGTAGATAAGTATTTCCCTCAATTGATGAGAACCAAGGTATCGATCCAGTAGGAGGAACAAGCAAGTCACCAATGGATGCACCTACACAAACAATCAAACTCTTGCACCCAACGCTATAAAGGGGTTGTCAATCCCTTCACGGTTATTTGCAGGGATTAGATCCGATAGAAATAAATGTAAATGAGTAAAAGAAAAATAAATTGTAGCAAGGTATTTTTGGTATTTTTGGTTTATAGATCTGAGAATATATTATGGAAAGTAGACCCGAGGCCATAGATTTCACTAGAGGCTTCTCTCTTGAAGGAAAGTATCGCGGTGGTTAAACAAATTACTGTCAAGCAATTGATAGAAAAGCGAATAATCATGTAGATATCCAAGGCAATGATTATGCATATAGGCCTCACGTCCGTGTCAAGTAGACCGAAACGATTATGCATCTACTACTATTACTCCACACATCGATCGACTCCTACCTGCATCTAGAGTATTAAGTTCATGAAGAACAGAGTAATGCATTAGGTAAGATGACATGATGTAGAGGGATAAACTAAATCAATATGACGAAACCCCCATCTTTTTACCCTTGATGGCAACAATACAATGCGTGCCTCGTGACCCCTACTTTGTCACTGCGTGAGGACACCGCAAGATTGAACCCAAAACTAAGTTGATGACATGATGTAGAGGGATAAACTCAAGCAATATGATGAAACCCCCATCTTTTTACCCTTGATGGCAATAATAAAATATGTGCCTCGCGACCCCTACTTTGTCACTTGGTGAGGACACCGCAAGATTGAACCCAAAACTAAGCACTTCTCCTATTGCAAGAATTACCAATCTATTTGGCCAAACCAAACCAATAACTCGAAGATACTTGCAAAGATATGAAATCATGCATATAAGGATTCAAAAAAAGACTCAAATAAGATTCATGGATAATCTGAACATAAACCCACAATTCATCGAATCTTGACAAACACACCACAAAAGAGTATTACATTGGATAGATCTCCATGAAGATCATGAAGAACATGGTATTGAAGATCAAAGAGCGATAAGAAGCCATCTAGATACTAGCTATGGACCCGTAGGTCTATGGTGGACTACTCATGCATCATCGGAGGGGTAATGAAGTTCATGTAGATGCCCTCCGTGATTGGATCCCCCTCCGACAGATTACCGAAAAAGGCTCCAAGATTGGATCTCTTGGGAGCGGAGGCTTATGTCGGTGGAAAAGTATTTGTGTGGATCTTTTTGGTGTTGTGGGAATATTTGGGTATTTATTGGACGGCGAATAGGGTTAGGAGACCTGCTAGGAGACAGCAAGCCTGCCAACCGCGGCTAGGGGGGTGGCCACGCCTAGCTAGCTTGTGATCTCCTAGCAGATGCCCTGTCGTGCACTCCAAGTCTGGTAGATCTCTTTACTTCAAAAAAATCATTCCGAAGATTTTATTCCGTTTGGACTCTGTTTAATATTCCATATCTACAATACTCAAAAACAAACAAAAAACAAAAACTGGCACTAGGCTCTAGATTAATAGGTTAGTCCCAAAATTAATATAAAATAGCATATTAATGCATATAAAACATCCAAAACAGATAATATAATAGCATGCCATCATCAAAAATTATAGATACGTTGGAGACGTAGCAGCACCCCAAGCTTAATTCCTGCTCGTCCTCGAGTAGGTAAATGATAAAAACAGAATTTTTGATGTGGAGTGCTACCTAACATATGTAATATTCTCTATTGTGGCATGAATATTCATATCCATAAGACTCAAAACAAAAGTTCAATATTGACATAAAAACAATAACATTTCAAGCATACTAGCAAAGCAATTGTATCTCTTCAAAATATAATGGCAAAAGAAAGTTATCCCTACAATATCATATGGTTTGGCTATGCTCCATCTTCCCCACGCAAAGTATTTATATCATGCATAACCTCGATGACAAGTCAAGCAATTGTTTCACACTTATTATGTTCTCAAACCTTTTCAACTCTCATGCAATAAATGAGCGTGAGCCATGGATATAGCACTATAGGTGGAATAGAATATGGTGGAGGTTGTCAAGGAAAAGGAGAAGATAGTCTCACATCAACTAGGCGTATAAACGGGCTATGGAGATGCCCATTAATAGATATCAATGTGAGTGAGTAGGGATTGCCATGCAATGGATGCCCTAGAGCTATAAATGTATGAAATCTCAAAAAGTAACTAAGTGGACGTGCATCATGAAGAAAAACTCCACTAGTTATATGAAAGTGACAAAATAGGAGACTCTCTATCATGAAGATCATGGTGCTACTTTGAAGCACAAGTGTGGAAAAGATAGTAGCAATGTCCCTTCTCTCTTTTATCTCATTTTTTGGTGGGCATCTAAGGCCTCTTTTATTTATTTATTTATTATTTGGGCTTCGCTGGCCTCTTTGATTTTTCATAAAGTCCGGAATCTCATCCCCACTTGTGAGGGAATCATAGCTTCCATCATCCCTTCCTCACGTGGGACATGCTCTAATAAGGATAGTCATCACACTTATATTTACTTACAAATAAAAAGAGAATTACAACTCGATACCTACAACAAAATATGACTCTATACGCAATATGAAAGTGATGGTGCATGTCATGATAAAAGGAAACGGTCGAAGTTACATGGCAATATATCTCGGAATGGCTATGGAAATGCCATAATAGGTAGCTTTGGTGGCTGTTTTGAGAAAAGATATTTGGTGGCTGTTTTGAGGAAGGTGTTTGGTGGCTGTTTTGAGGAAGGTGTTTGGTGGCTGTTTTGAGGAAGGTGTTTGGTGTACCGGCAAAAGTTGGGCGGTACTAGAGAGGCTAGCAAAGGTGGAAGGGTGAGAGTGTGTATAATCCATGGACTCACATTTCTCATAAAGAACTCATAATCTTATTGCAAAAGTCTATTAGTTATTGAAGCAAAGTATTAGACGCATGCTCCTAGGGGAAAGGTTGGTATGAGTTAACCATCGCACGCTCCCGACCCTCACACAAAGGTTGACAATCTATAAAAAAAATCATGCTCCGACATCCTTACATAACGGTTCACCATACGTGCATGCTACGGGAATCATAAACCTTTACACAAGTATTTTTACCAAATCAAAATTACTTCCTAACATGTATCTTAACATTACCATCTTTCTGTCTCAAAACATTATGCAAGGAATCAAACTTCTCAAAAATACTCAATGCACTTGATATGGAAGTTATTATTATATCCCTCTTGGATGCCTATCATATTAGGACTAAATTCATAACATAGACCAATTACCATGTTGCTGAAAGACTCTCAAAATAATATAAGTGAGGTACGGTAGTTCAATTTTTTGTATAAAACACAAACACCACCGTGCTCTACAAAATATAAGTGAAGCATATAGCGCAAATTTGCCCATCTCAAAAGATATAAGTGAAGCACATAGAGTATTCTAATAAATTCACGATTCAGCGTGTCTCTCTCAAAAAAATGTGTGCAGCAAGGATAATTGTGGCAAACTAAAAGGCAAAGACTCATATCATACAAGACGCTCCAAGCAAAACACATATCACATGGTGAATAAAAATATAGCCTCAAGTAAATTTACCGATGGATTGAAGACGAAAGAGGGGATGACTTCCGGGACATCCCCAAGCTTAGGCTCTTTGGCATCCTTGAATATGACTCAGGGTGCCTTGGGAATCCCCAACCTTAGGATTTTTCCACTCTTTATTCCTTAGTCCATCAAATCCTTACCCAAAACTTGAAAACTTCACAACACAAAACTCAACGGAAAACTCGTGAGATCCATTAGTATAAGAAAATAAATCACCACTTTACTACTATTGTGAAATCATTCTTTATTTATATTGGTGTAATACCTACTGTATTCTAACTTCTCCATGGTTCATACCTCATGATTCAACCCATTGATTCATCAAAATAGGTAAACAACTCAAAGAAAACAAAATCTGTCAAAAACAGAACAATCTGTACCAATCTAAAAACTTCCTATACTTCTGTAACTCAAAAACTTATGAAAAATTAGGACAACATGGGAAATGTATATATCAATCTTGTGTAAACATTTCAGACTCAGTCGACACTCTGAAAATTTTATAAAATTCCTGGACTGAGTGCAAAAGTTTCTGTTTTTCAGCAAGATCAAATCAACAACCACCATAGATCACCCCAAAGGTTTTACTTGGCTCAAACACTAATTAAAACACCAAAACACAATTACTACATAAGTAATAATGTGGGAAACACTCAAAATAGAAGCAAAAAAACTAGAACACAAAAATAAAATTGGGTTGCCTCCCAACAAGCGCTATTGTTTAACGCACCTAGCTAGGCAAAACACAATAGATCTAAGTATTGTCATCTTTGGTATGCAATCCATACTTGGTCAACCCATCAAAAGCTTTACTAAATAGATCTATATTTTCCTTTATTTCTTTCCTAGCAGATGAACTTAGATCATGAAAAGATCTTTAACTAGTAATTTTAACATTCATAAACCCGTAATCTAGATCATCACCATAGATATCATCGTATAAAAAACATATCTTGTTTCAAACGGGTTACTTAGCCATGTTTTCTAGCCAATCATCCTTATACCCTACGAAAATTCCCCTTGTTATCCAATAAAATTCCTCATAAGTTTCAAGATACAAGGCTTGAGTGACTTCCGTGTAGGGAACTCTCCTCCTAAGATTCTAACTATAAGATTGATAGTCTCTAGATTCTAGACTACGCAAAGTTTCTTTATCCTGGAGAATTTCTACAATTGGAAGGGTATTCATCTTTATTATAGAAAGAAAAAAATCTCCCTAGATATTGGGAAGTTCATAAAACAATTTCTGCAAAGCGGGATGAACGTGCACAGATTTTCTTTTGAATTTTTCAATGAGCATGACAATAGCATCCACATAACTATTTGTGCTAAGAAGAATAGATCTCTTACTCATAGGCATTGTTCTCGTACAATCAAAGAAATCTTGAATAACACTCTTCCCAATAATATTTCCATCACCCACTTGAAAAGTTGTAGCTTTATAATTAGGAGGAGATTCAGTTTCATGATCTAAAGAGCAAGATTCAAACCCTTCCTCAAGATTTGTACTAGCAATACTCCTCAAATTTTCAGTGATAACTCCCCTGCTTCAGACATGGTGGCAAAGCAAGCGATCAAGCACACAAGTGAGCAAAGGGCAAACGAAAAGACGAAAGGAAGAAGGGTGAATAAAAAGGCAAATCTTTTTGGTATTTTCTAAAAATCGTTTCAGAAGTGGGGGAGAGGAAAACGAGAGCCAAATGGCAAATAATGTAAATGCAAGAGATGAGTTTGTGATGGGTACTTGGTAGGCTTGATGTGTATCCTCCCCGACAACGGCGCTAGAAATCCTTCTTGCTACCTCTTGAGCAAGCGTTGGTTTTCCCTTGAAGAGGAAAGGGTGATGCAGCGAAGTAGATAAGTATTTCCCTCAATTGATGAGAACCAAGGTAACAATCCAGTAGGAGGAACAAGCAAGTTACCAATGGATTCACCTACACAAACAATCAAACTCTTGCACCAAACACTATAAAGGGGTTGTCAATTCCTTTCCGGTTATTTGCAAGGATTAGATCTGATAGATATAGATGTAAACGAGTAAAATATAAATAAATTGCAGCAAGGTATTTTTGGTTTATATATCTAAAAATATATTATGGAAAATAGACCCGAGGGCCATAGATTTCACTAGAGGCTTCTCTCTTGAAGGAAAGTATCACAGTGGGTAAGCAATTGATAGAAAAACGAATAATCATGTAGATATCCAAGGCAATGATTATGCACATAGGCATCATGTCCGTGTCAAATAGACTGAAACGATTCTGCATCTACTACTATTACTCCACACATCGACCGACTCCTGCCTGCATCTAGAGTATTAAGTTCATGAAGAACAGAGTAATGCATTAGGTAAGATGACATGGTGTAGAGGGATAAACTCAAGCAATATGATGAAAAATCCATCTTTTTACCCTTGATGGCAACAATACAATAGGTGCCTCGCTACCCCTACTTTGTCACTGGGTGAGGACCCCGCAAGATTGAACCCAAAACTAAGCACTTCTCCCATTGCAAGAATTACCAATTTAGTTGGCCAAACCAAACCAATAACTCGAAGAGACTTGCAAAGATATGAAACCATGCATATAAGAATTCAGAAAAGACTCAAATAAGGTTCATGGATAATCTGAACATAAACCCACAATTCATCGGATCTTGACAAACACACCACAAAAGAGTATTACATCTGATAGATCTCCATGAAGAACATAAAGAACATGGTATTGAAGATCAAAGAGAGAGAATAAGCCATCTAGCTACTTGCTATGGACCCGTAGGTCTGTGGTGGACTACTCACGCATCATCGGAGGGGCAATGGAGTTGATGTAGATGCCCTCCGTGATCGGATCCCACTCCGACAGATTACCGGAAATGGCTCCAAGATTGGATCTCTCAGGAACGGAGACTTCTGTCAGCGGAAAAGTATTTGCGTGGCTCTTTTTGGTGTTGGGGGATATTTGGGTATTTATAGGACGAAGAATAGGGTTAGGAGACCTGCTAGGAGATGGTAAGCCTGCCAGGCATGGCCAGGGGGTGGCTGCGCCTAGCTGGCTTGTGATCTCCTGCCAGATGCCCTGTCATGCACTCCAAGTCTGGTAGATCTCTTTACTTCCAAAAAAAGCATTCCTAAGATTTTATTCCGTTTGGACTCCGTTTAATATTCCATATCTGCAATACTCAAAAACAAGGAAAAAACAAAAACTGGCACTAGGCTCTAGATTAATAGATTAGTCCCAAAAATAATATAAAATAGCATATTAATGCATATAGAACATCCAAAACAGATAATATAATAGCATGCCATCATAAAAAATTATAGATACATTGGAGACGTATCAGGGGGCACTAAGGCCTCCACTCTCCCCACGACCAACTAAACATCTTAACGCAAATAATGAATACTAACGTAGAACAGGAAAATGTAAACTAGTTTCTCTTGCCTTTGACACCCCTCTCTATTCTCCCACCGTGACTGCGGCAAAAAATCTTCCATGTCTCTAGGACATGGTTCCCTGATGCTGCCCTCATAGGGTATTTTGCAAACATTGCAAAAATCGTAAAGGTTCATTTTCTTAGGCACATCATACAAATGAAATTCTACCGTAGGAGGGTCTTCCCTATAATGAAAGTGAAAATTTTGCACAAAGGTATTGATGACCAAGAGGTACTGGTCACACTTATCATTGAGGAAGTCGGCGATGCCTGCATTCTTGGCCAAATGATAGAAATCTCATAAATTCCGGTCGCCCTCAGGAATGCATTACTTGGCCATTCACATGGTCGAACTTCTGTGACGCGAGGAAGATTGTACTTGGACTTCTTCTTCATCTCATTTTCATCTTCTTTAGAACCCCGGCTTGAAAAGCCCCTTAACAATCTCCTCAACATTTCTCTTTCTGAAAAATTCTGAAATTTTTAGTGACTCAAAATAAAGGTGAACAAAACTCAACAAAACTTATAGCAACTACTCCCATAAGTGCCTAGAGCCTATATCATGCATCAAAAATACTTGGGACCATACAAATTTGACATGCAAGCTCAAGAACAAGGTCACCACAACAGCAAAAAAATGCAATATATATAGCACTATAACAAAAACTAATTGGACCATTGGAGGAGTCACACACCAAAGAACAATCTCCTAAACTGGTTTTGTGAAAGGAGCTTTGCACAAGGAGATTGAAAATGGCAACAAAATGAGCTGAAAACACGGGTTTGAGCAATGGTGGAATTTTTCTGGAGGAAGACAAAGTGGATGGAAACTGGAATAAGTGAAGGGGGCCTACATGGGACCCACAAGCCACCTAGGCGTGGCTAGGGGTGGCCGTGCCCTATGGGCTTGTGACCCACTGGTGCTGCCCCCTGATGTGTGCTCGGTGCCAGATATTTTAAATATTCTAGAAAAAATCATACTACATTTTCAGGGCATTTGAAGAACTTTTATTTTCAGGTCATTTTTCTAATGCACGGAAAATTCAGAAAACAAAAAAATGATAGCATTTTTACTTTATTTTCTCTAACTAACATAAAGTAAAAGTTGGGTATAGAAAGTTGTGCTTTCTAAATTCATACATCTCATGCTCATCAAAAGGAATCCATCAATAAGGTTGATCAAGTCTTATTAACAAACTTCTTTCGAGTAACATGAAACTGGAGAATTTTCAAATAACACTAAGTTACCTCGATGGGGATATGCATATCCCCAACAATAAGTATATCATATTTCTTCTTGACAGTTGGAAGAGGGAACTCAAAGTCTCCAATAATAATCACTGAATTTTTTTTCAATGGAGTTGATACTATGAACTTGGGGTTGTTTCTTCTGAAAGAGTACCATATGCTCATTACCATTAATATGAAAAGTGACATTGCCTTTGTTGCAATCTATAACAGCCCCTGCGGTATTCAAAAAGGGTCTACCAAGGATGATCGACATACTATCGTCCTCGGGAATATCAAGAATAACAAAGTCTGTTAGGATAGTAGCATTTGCAGCTACGACAGGCACATCCTCACAAATACCGATGGGTAAAGCAGTTGATTTATCAGTCATTTGCAAAGAGATTTCAGTAGGTGTCAACTTATTCAAATTAAGTCTACGATATAAAGAGACATGCATAACACTAACACTAGCTCCAAAATCACATAAAGCAGTTTTAACATAATTCCTTTTGATAGAGCATGGTATAGTTGGTACTCCTGGATCTCCCAATTTCTTTGGTACTCCACCCTTAAAATTATAATTAGCAAGCATGGTGGAAATCTCAACTTCCAGTATCTTTCTTTTATTAGTCACAATATCTTTCATATACTTAGCATAAGGAGACATTTTCAAAATATCAGTCAAGGGCATTCGCAAAAAGACAGGTCTAAGCATTTTAACAAAGCGCTCAAAATACTCATCATCCTTTTTTCTTGGATGGTTTAGGAGGAAAGGGCATGGGGTTTTGAACCTATGGTTCTCTTTCTTTACCATGCGTCCTAGCAAAGAAATATCTTTTGTCATATCTTTTATTCTTAGGTTGTGGGTTATCAAGATCAACAGCAGAATTCAATCTCCACTTCATTATCATTACTAGGTTGAGCATCAACATGAATATCATCATTAATATTATCACTAGGCTCATGTTCATCACCATATTGTGTCTCAGCATCAGAAACAGAAATATAATTTGGGTTTTCAGGTGTATCTATAATAGGTTCACTGGCAGCATGCAAAGTTCTATCATCATCCTTTTTCCTCTTATTATTGGAACGACTAGGTGCATCAGTATTAATTCCCTGAGAATCTTGCTCAATTCTATTAGGATGGCCCTCGGGATACAAAGGTTTCTGAGTCATCTTACCACCTCTAGTCACAACTCTAACAGAATGATCATTGTTCTTACTATTCATCTCATTAAGCAAATCATTTTGTGCCTTAAGCACTTGTTCTACTTGAGTGGTTTCCATGGAAGCATGTTTACTAATAATCTTAAGATCATTGATAGTTCTACTTATATAATCACCTAAGTGATCAAGCATGTAAGCATTATGTTTCAATTGTCTACTAACATAAGCACTGAAATTTTCTTGCTTAACAACAAAATTATCAAACTCATCCAAGCATTAGCTAGCAGACTTATTATAAGGAATATCGCTTTCATCAAATCTACGGAGAGAATTTACCTCTACTACCTATGTCAGGTTATCAAGACCATGTATTTCTTCAATAGGTGGTAGATTCTTGACATCTTCAGCTTTAATACCTTTTTCTTTCATAGATTTGTTTGCCTCTTGCATATCTTCAGGATTGAAAAATAGAATACCTCTTTTCTTTGGAGTTGGCTTCAGAGGTGGTTCAGAAATAGTCCAATCATTATCATTTCTAAATATATTATTCAATAGTAGTTCAGCTTGTTCAACATTTCGTTCCCTGAAAACACAACCAACACAACTATCTAGGTGGTCCATAGAAGCATCGATTAGTCCATTATAAAAGATATCAAGTATTTTGTTTTTCTTGAGAGGGTGATTAGGCAAAGCATTAAGTAATTGGAGAAGCCTCCCCCAAGCTTGTGGGAGACTCTCTTCTTCAATCGGCACAAAGTTTAATATTTCTTGCAAGGCAGCTTATTTCTTATGGGCAAGAAAATATTTTTCAAAGAAGTAATATATCATATCCTGGGGACTACGCACACAACCAGGAGCAAGAGAATTAAACCATATCTTAGCATCACCCTTTAATGAGAAAGGAAACAACTTAAGAATATAGTAATAACAAAAAAAATCTCATGAGTAAATAGGGTGTCTATATCATTCAATTTAGTAAGATGTGCCACAACAGTTTTAGATTCATAACCATGGAAAGGATCAGATTCAACTAAGGTAATTAACTTAGGATCGACAAAGAATTCATAATCCTTATTACTAACAAAGATAGGTGAAGTAGCAAACTTAGGATCGACAAAGAATTCATAATCCTTATTACTAACAAAGATAGGTGAAGTAGCAAACTTAGGATCATATTTCATTCTAGCATTCAAAGATTTTTCTTTCCACTTGCATAGCAATTTCTTAAGATCATCTCTATCCTTACAAGCAAGAAAGTCCCTAGCTACCTCTGCTTCCATAACATAACTCGGGTATATAAGGCAATTCATATATAGGAGAGCTAGGTCTAGCAGGTCTATCATAGTGTTGAGTTTCAATAATTTCATCAGTTTCAGAAGTATCATCGGTTTCAACATTGACTCTAGCATTTTGTTCATCGAGAAATTCACCCAGTGGCACAGTATTATCAAGCAAAGTATCATCATGAGCATCATGCATAGAAGAAGTGGCATCATCAATTACTTGCGACATATCAGAATTACTAGCTGGTGGTGGTGTCGCGAAATTACTCATAACAGAGGGTGAATCAACTACAGAGCTAGATGGCAGTTCCTTACCTCCCCTCGTAGTAGAGGGATAGATCTTGGTTTTTCAATCTTTCAAATTCTTCATAGTGATCAACAGATATAAATCCCAAGTGACTCAGAGAATAGAGCTATGCTCCCCGGTAACGGCGCCAGAAAAAGGTCTTGATTACCCACAAGTATAGGGAATCGCAATAGTTTTCGAGGGTAGAGTATTCAACCCAAATTTATTGATTCGACACAAGGGGAGCGAAAGAATATTCTCAAGTATTAGCAGCTAAGTTGTCAATTCAACCACACCAGAAATACTTAATATTTGCAGCAAAGTATTTAGTAGCAAAGTAGTATGGAAGTAACGATAACGATGGCAAAAGTGACAGTAGCAGTTTTGTAGTGATTGTAACAGTAGCAATGGAAAATTAACTTAGCAAAGATTAATATATGAAAAGCTCATAGGCAATGGATCAGTGATGGATAATTATGTCGGATGATATTCATCATGCAATAGTTATAACATCGGGTGACACAGAACTAGCTCCAATTCATCAATGTAATGTAAGCATGTATTCCATATATAGTCATATGTGCTTATGGAAAAGAACTTGCATGACATCTTTTGTCCTACCCTCCCATGGCAGCGGGGTCCTAATGGAAACTAAGGGATATTAAGGCCTCCTTTTAATAGAGAACCGGACCAAAGCATTAGCACTTAGTGAATACATGAACTCCTCAAACTACGGTAATCACCGGAAAGAATCCCAATTATTGTCACCCTGGGGGATGCGGATCATAACTCGTAATAGGTGTCTACAACTTGCAAGATAGTATCAAGACCACATATATATTCATGAAATCATAATAGGTTCAGATCTGAAATCATGGCACCCGGTCTCTAGTGACAAGCATTAAGCATAGCAAAGTCATAGCAACATCAATCTCAGAACATAGTGGATACTAGGGATCAAACCTTAACAAAACTAACTCGATTACATGATAAATCTCATCCAACCCATCACCGTCCATTAAGCCTATGATGGGATTACTCACGAACGGTGGAGCGCATCATGGAATTGGTGATGAAGGATGGTTTGTGATGACGATAGCGTCGATTTCCCCTCTCTGGAGCCCAAAACAGACTCCAGATCTGGCCTCCCGAGGAAGAACAGGAGGTGGCGGCGGCTCCGTATCGTGAAACATGATGAACTCTTCTCTATGATTTTCTTCTCCATGAATAGGAATATATAGGGTTGGAACTGAGGTCGGAGGAGCCACAGGGGGCCCACAAGCTTGCCAGGCCCGGCCAAGGGGGTGGCCGCGCCTCGTGGGCTTGACATCTATGGGTGGCCCCCTCCGGTTGATTCTTTTGCCAATATTTTTTATTAATTCCAAAAATAATCTCCGTAAATTTTCAGGTCAATCCGTGAACTTTTATTTCTGCACAAAAATAACACCAAGCCAATTCTGCTGAAAACAGAGTTAGTCCGGGTTAGTTCCATTCAACTCATGCAAATTAGAGTCCAAACCAAGGGCAAAAGAGTTTGGAAAAGTGGATACGATGGATACGTATCAGAAAGCGTGAAGGAATATTTGAACAAGAGTTTTTCAATGAAGGACCTAGGAGAAGCTGCTTTCATATTAGGCATCAAGATCTATAGAGATAGATCGAGACGCTTAATAGGACTTTCACAGAGCACATACCTTGACGAATTTTTGAAGAAGTTTAAAATGGATCAGCCCAATAAGGGGTTCTTTCCTGAGTTGCAAGGTGTGAAGTTGAGTAAGACTCAATGCCCAATGACTGCAGAAGATATAGAAAAGATGAGTGTCATCCCCTATGCTTCAGCCATAGGCTCTACCATTTATGCAATATTGTGCAGAAGACCCGATGTCAGCCTTGCCATAAGTATGGCCAGAAGGTTTCAAAGTGTTCCAAGAATGGAGCACTGGACGACGGTAAGGAATATCCTTAAGTACCTGAAAATGACTAAGGAAATGATTCTCGTTTATGGAGGTGATCAAGAGCTCGTCGTAAAGGGTTACATCGATGCAAGCTTTGACAATGATCCAGATGACTGTAAGTCTCAAACCGGATAGGTATTTATTCTCAATTGAGGAGCGGTAAGCTGGTTCAGTTCCAAGCAAAGCATGGTAGCCGATTCTACATGCGAAGCGGAGTACATCGCGGCCTCGTAGGCGGAGAAGGAAGGTGTCTAGATGAAGGAGTTCATGACAGATCTTGGAGTAGTGCCCGGTGCACTAAATCCAATGGTTCTGTTCTGTGACAACATTGGTGCCATTGCTCTGGCCAAGGAATCAAGGTTTCACAAAAGGACCAGACACATAAAGCGACGCTTCAATTCCATCAGAGATTACATCAAGGAGGAGGACATAAATATTTGCAAAGTGCACATGGATCTGAATAGTGCAAACCCGTTGACTAAACCTCTTCCAAGGGCTAAACATGATCAACACCGAATTGTATGGGTGTTAGATTCATTACGATGTAAATCACATAGTGATGTGAG
The DNA here is from genome assembly GCA_022496015.1 of Hordeum marinum. Classification (NCBI taxonomy): domain Eukaryota; kingdom Viridiplantae; phylum Streptophyta; class Magnoliopsida; order Poales; family Poaceae; genus Hordeum; species Hordeum marinum. Next base: position 365,328,962 of record CM039676.1, on the reverse strand, counting down.
CTAGATTATTGACTCTAGTGCAAGTGGGAGACTGTTGGAAATATGCCCTAGAGGCAATAATAAAATGGTTATTATTATATTTCCTTGTTCATGGTAATCATTTATTATCCATGTTATAATTGTATTGATTGGAAACACATTGCATGTGTGTATCCATAGACAACACTGTGTCCCTAGTATGCCTCTAGTAAACTAGATCGTTGATCAAAGATGGTCAAGGTTTCCTAGCCATAAACATAAGATGTCATTTGATAACAGGATCACAACATTGGGAGAATGGTGTGATGGACAAGACCCAAACTATAAACATAGCATATGATCGTGTCAATTTATTTCTATAGTTTTCTGCATGTCAAGTATATGTTCCTATGACCATGAGATCATGCAACTCACTGACACCGGACGAATGCCTTGTGTGTATCAAACGTCGCAATGTAACTGGTTGACTATAAAGATGCTCTACAGGTATCTCCGAGGGTGTCTGTTGAGTGGGCATGGATCAAGACTGGGATTTGTTACTCCGTGTGACGGAGAGGTATCTCGGGGCCCACTCGGTAATACAACATCACAACAAGCCTTGCAAGCAAAGTGACTAAAGTGTTAGCCACGGGATCTTGTATTACGGAACGAGTAAAGAGACTTGCTGATAACGAGATTGAACTAGGTATAGAGATACCGACAATCGAATCTCAGGCAAGTAACATACCGAAGAACAAAGGGAACCGCATACGGGATTAATTGAATCCTTGACATAGAGGTTCAATCGATAAAGATCTTCGTAGAATATGTAGGAACCAATATGGGCATGTAGGTCCCGCTATTGGTTATTGACCATAGAGGTGTCTCGGTCATGTCTACATAGTTCTCGAACTCGTAGGGTCTGCACACTTAACTTTTGGTGATGTTTCGTAAGTATTGAGTTATGTAAAAAGGATGGTGGTGACCAAAGGTTGTTCAAAGTCCCGGATGAGATCCAGGACGTCACGAGGAGCTCCAGAATGGTCCGGAGGTAAATATTGATATATAGTAAGTCCCATTTGGACCACCGGAAAACTTTCAGGTATTTTCGGTAGTGTACCGGGAGTGTCGGAGGGCCATCAGGAGGGTCCACCCATGTTGGGAGGCCACATGGGCCTGAGGGGTGGCGCACTAGCCCTTAGTGGGCTGGGTAAGTCAGCCCCACAAGGTCCATGCGGTTAGAAAGGTGGAAAAGTAAAAAACAAGTGGGGGAAGGATTCCAAGTAGGATTGGAATCCTACTTGGAGTACGATTGGAGGTGGACTCCTCCACCTCCTCCTTCGGCTGAAGCACCTAGGGGGAACCCTAGGGCTGCCTTCTCCTCCCTCCCTCCTATATATACTAGAGGAATAGATCCCCAAACACACAAGTCCACGTGCTAGTTCTCTATTCCCCAGTTCCTCCACCAAATAGTTTTTCGGCGGTGCTTAGGCGAAGCCCTGTCGGAATAGTTCCACCGCCGCCGCCGCCGCGCCATCGCGCTGCTGGAGAACTCATATACCTCTCCACTCCCTCTTGCTGGATCAAGAAGGCGGAGATTGTCATCGTGTTGTACGTGTGCTGAATGCGGAGGTGCCGTCCGTTCGACGCTAGATCGGGATGGATCGTGATCGGATCGCGGGACGACTAGCGATTTGGATCGCGAAGACGTTCGACTACATCAATCACGTTTCTTAACGCTTCCCGCTTAGCTATCTACAAGGGTATGTAGATATACTCTCCCTCTCGTAGATGCTCATCACCATGGATAGATCTTGCGTGTGCGTAGGAAAAAAATTGTTTCCCATGCAACATTCTCAACACCTTCCCCACTACGCTTTGACCCTCCACCCACCTCGCCATCTTCACTACTGTCAAAAAAAACTCATGATGGATCTCCCATCTCTCTAGCGACAGTTGACAAGCGTGGCGGCGGCATAGCAACGACATCGGCCAACGGCGGAGGACCATGGCTACCACTCCCAACTTTTTTCTAGGGGAGATGAACATCGGTGATAGAGGAAAATGGATCTTGGGGCATAGAGCTCAATGTTAGCGGTGGTTCTCGCAAAGAAGACGCAATGGGGGCAGAGTTTTTGGAGCTCGCGGTAAAGGGGTCACCTTCTACCGGAGGATCGGTAATGGGAGCCACAAATCTGGTTAGCCTCTCATCTCACATTGCCCACACTGTCACTCAAATCCCATCTCCACCTAAAATCTCGTTGTGATTAATTTTCATTATCTTTTATGTGCTCTAATGTTAATCAAGGGATTAATTAATGAGCTAATACCTTGGATTGGACACTGAACTTTACTGAAATATTGGTGTCATATATAGGTTTAGATGTTGCCAGATTACCCATGGCGTTCCACTGGACGCTATTTTGGCGCATGTCCATACAGTGTTTTTTGCCATGTGACCATGTCCGGTCCGTTTGCGCACCTTCTTGCTTGCTGCCTTATATTCCTTTGGCATCATGCCCATTTCCAGCGAGCTCCACCATCGTTGTGGTTGTGGCATTCGTGCTTTTTAGATATGTGTTGATTTGCTTGAGCACTCCCATGTAAAAACAATAGGGGAGCATGAAACTATGTCAACCTACTGCTTAATACATTTAGACGATGCAAACAGCTATGTGGGCTACAAATATCTTGCTTTGGGGGCCAAATGTTAGTTTTTTGCGGTTGTACCACTGGTTCTTAGAGAGCAAGGTTATTAGTGCATGATGTTCAGGTTAACCCAACTTTGTTTGGGTTGTATGGCTGGTTCATGGAGAGCAAGGTATACAAGCTCAGATTTGGGAAGCCGGTGCACTCAAAGTTTTTGGGTGATATGTGGCTAGGTTTCTAAAACTCGATGAACATTCAACAGGTGCAAGATCAGTATAGAAATCTTGGCATGGTCTATTAGTCAATAAATTATTTAGCTAAGCAAACTTTCCAATTCGGCTACTATAATTTCCTCATCAATTTCTTATATCCTTTTGTTGTCAATCTAGACATTATTTCTAGGATGGGTGCAAGTAATTATTCTCTCTGATATGCTTTTCCTCAAGTCTTATGTGAATGAAGTTATTGTTGTGTTCGAAATAACTTTGCAGGTTAGTTGTTTCCCCCTTTGTTGTTCTTTTATTTGAAGCTTAGTTTCTTCCTTGCTTCTTTTGTTTACAACTATTATGAAAACATAATGTTCTTTCTTTCAGGTAGTTTTGTTTGTAGGTTTGCACTTCACTCCCATATTTTTAAGTGGGTCTTTTATATTGCAGTTACATGTTACAGGTAATTGGGTGCTATGTATGAACCATATGGTATGTCCTTCGAGATCCCATAATTTTGTTGCTCCATGTGCAATGGAAATAAAAACATACCATCACTGTGGAGCAGTTTCTAGGCTAAATTTTAGAAGGGTTGTAGATTGATTCTATGTGAGGGATGCTGACGATTAAAGATCATGCCCTTCTTTGGAACTTGGTTTAAAATGGTATTGATGTACAAAGAAGATGAATTATATTCTTCACTTTCTGTAGATTTGAAGGTGAATTTAGAGGTTCCACCACTGAGTGCAAACTATAATCTTGCTATATTTGGATGTAGTGTAAAGAATTTTGCTTTTTGTAGAGAATATATGTATTGAATGGAGAGTGTGCATAACATCATTCGGTGTGCTAACACCTTGTGCAAGATTATATTTTTTATTCTTCTCTATTGTCATGAATGGTGGTTGTACATAGAGCCAGTTTTTGTCTTTTTTCCATAACTCGGATGAAATAATGTTCTTTGTTGTATGATTTATTTCAGACCACCTCAATGAACAAAATTTGGATCCGCCATAGGATATTATGAAAAGCTTCTAAAATAAATCATGACATGATTTGACTCTTTTGATCTTGACTTGTTCGATCCATTCCATACAATCTGCTCTACCCATCCCCAAAGAGAATCTGGAGCCTCTCGCTTAAGATCCAAGGAGCTGGAAGCACTGACAATGCCCTCATCGGAGCTGCTCAATTTGAACTGAACTCGAGAATGACACCGACAAAAGCTACGGAACTTCCTTTAGAACTACAACCTTTAATTCCTCCTACTAGATTAGGCATATATTACTATTATGCACTAGGCAGAAATATTTTCAAGGAACAACGAGACGATTAGTTATACGCTTCCTCTGTCATGTTATGCTATTATTATTTGCACATTTTCATCCCCTTCCCTCATAATTTGACTTATGAGGATTCTTACTGTGCCAACCATGTTTCATCCACAAGAATAGGTGTTAGGTCTGCTAGATTAAGTAAATTTGAACTTATGTTCTGCTAAAACTTCTAAAGAGATTCTGAATTGAACTCATGAATAGGATGATCTTCGTAGTTGACGATCAAAGTAGAAAATAGAGGTTCACGTCTTAAGATGATTGCTACTAGAACTGAACAGAAAAAAAGGAAAATTTACTTTTTAGCATCGAATTGTTATTAAACTCAATGCTCCATGTGAGTATAACGAGTAGTTGTCATGCGTATTTAATCTTCTACGATCTACATCGACGGCAACAACATTTACATTTATTGACCATTCCACACATGCGGGTTCAGAATACAAGTGCAGACTGTAGAAACCAAAATTTAAATGGGCATTAGAACGGGCGCGGCGTGCGGTTAGTTCATAGAAAAATCATTTCGGGCACGATGTACATTATATGGATTTTGGCCGAGGAGAAGAGGGCGACCATGGTGCTCGGAGTACCAGCGTATTTTTGTTGATGCTCCAGTGTGTCGGCCGATCGACGCAGGCCCTAGTGATTTGGGGGTATGCGATTGAATGTTGCCCCCAGTGGTATATCTTCCATTGAACTGAATGCACTAGTAAGTTCATTCGAAAATTTGTAGGGGCACGTACATGCAGAAACGTATGTAGCCATCCATCTGCATTGTGATGCGGAAACTTATTGCCATTTATACTGGACGTGTCCTTCTGTTTTTTATATCATTTTTTTCCATTTACCTTCTTCTTCATTCGTTAATGTGATCTACTATTGGATGCAATCTTGTCTTTCCTGTCACATGGTTCCTTCCTTCTCCTTGTTTCATCGTCTTTTGTTCCTTTTACATTTCTCGAACTATTATCTCATTCCTTTTTTGTCTGTCTTTCGCCTTTGTTTACAGTCGGTCCTTCTGTTTGCCAAGTCCAGGTGATAGTTGGAAGAACTTCTTGAATTCCAAACAAAGGTTTGTACATGTGCGAGACTGGAAAGCTAGAAGCTAAAAAAACAATGACATTTCCAAATGTCAAGGTCACTTGAAGGAGTATGATTGATGATTAGTTGATCAAGTAGGGCCAAATATGAAAAGGCTTCTTTAGATAGAGACAATTGGAACATATTTTGAGTATATTTTGTGAAGACAATCTGTTGGAAGGTTGTATTTTCATTGAGGACATATGAGAAGAGATGTGGGCAAGCCTCCTATAAAGTGCTTGTGCTGCCATTTGTATTTACATAAGTGAATAGATGCCCCATTATGAACATTGCATGAAGCAAATTCCTTGAACTTGGGCATTAATTTCAGACAATCTCTCCACAAAAATGAGTAGTCTGCAAAAGGGCGAGGTGCCATGACATTTTGATAGTAAGATTCCCAAAGTAAATGAGTCCATTGAATGCCATTGTTGAGGAATTTAAATATGGTTTTCATAAGCATAGTGTCATTTTGAGATTCTATGGATGATTCCAAGTCCACCTTGATCCTTAGGTCTGCAAATTAAATCCCATGCAGCAAGAGGTGGCTTATTTTCTCCAAATCTTTTCATATAATGCATCATTGTCCATTTATTGAGCAATTCCTTTTTAAAGCTCCAAATGACTCACAATGAAAGTGGGAAGTGAAGACATGACTGAATTGACCATTTGCAATCTACCACCGTAACCAAGAAAAATCCATGCATACATGCATACTCGAGGGTTTCTCCCTCTCCTTGACATAATCTCTTTTGCTCCATCATTCCCGATTTATGCAAGCATAACAACTTGAAGTGTGCCTATTTATAGGAGAGGATACTATGTTGTGTAGTATTTTCGATATTTTTGTATGGTCACTTTGTGTCTCTCGCATTTAGATGACTAAGATGAGCATTGACATAAATTAAATAAACACGATTCACAATAAAATCACAAGCCCATATTGCATGGTGCAAGTTCATCTGGATTCACAATAAACACAAGTGTAAAATCGTGTATGGCTCAATGCTCCTATAATGTTTTGGTGGAAAATTTTCTCGGCGTTAGTATGTATCTTCCATGGTGTGTGTTAATCTATGAACAACCGATGATTCTTCCATTTTCTTTTGGGTGAACTTCTACCAGATTCCATTACCATTGTGACAGGGAACAAACATATTTGAGGCATCTTGGTGCAACAAAGTAAAATATAAAACTTGGTTAGGTTACTTATGGTGAAGCCAACCCACCCAAGTTAAAGTCCTTGACTTGGTATGGGTGGTCACATTTTCCTGGATTAATTACAGTGCTACTTTCAACGGTATGGTGTGTTCATCAACTACGAGGCTTCTGTGGTGACATCGTCAATCATCAAATATGTCGGCCTAGTCTCTCATATGTGCTCATAGGGGTATAGTGTGCATGCGTTCATAGGAAAGAGTGTGCATTCGTGTATGTGTTATGTATAAAACTAGCGGGTGATTCTTTTGTCGGTGACAAACAAATTGTGCTATCTAATCCTATATTGGAGAAAGGAGCTAGTTACTTGGCCATTTGGTAGTCCTTTCAGTTTCCTTGTTTGCTCGATTTTATTTGAGAATATGTGCATAATGGGTCTGTTTGCAGCACAACCACACTAATCCCACTAAAACTACTTTCACCATTTTTTGTGAAAGATTTCACCGCCCTTGGCTCGCCAATGGGCGGGTCTAATATCATCTCCAATAGATCCATAATCTGTTGGAAATATGCAATAGAGGCAATAAATAAAGTGTTTATTATTATATTTCCTTGTTCATGATAATTTTTTATTGTCCATGCTATAATTGTATTGATTCGAAACACATTACATGTGTGGATAAATAGACAACACTTTGTCCCTAGTATGCCTCTAGTGAACTAGCTCGTTGATCAAAGATGGTCAAGGTTTCCTAGCCATTGACATGTGATGTCATTTGATAACGGGATGACATCATTAGCAGAATGATGTGATGGACAAGACCCAAACTACAAACGTAGCATATGATCGTGTCAGTTTATTGCTACTGTTTTCTGCATGTCAAGTATATGTTCCTATGATCATGAGATCATGCAACTCACGAACACCGAAGGAGTGCCATGTGTGTATCAAACTTCGCAACGTAACTGGGTGACTATAAAGGTGCTCTAAAGGTATCTCTGAGGGTGTCAATTGGGTTGGCATGGATCAAGATTGGGATTTGTTACTCCGTGTGACGGAGAGGTAACTCAGGGCCCACTTGGTAATACAACATCACAATAAGCCTTGCAAGCAATGTGACTAAGTGTAGTCACGGGATCTTATATTACATAACGAGTAAAGAGACTTGACGATAACGAGGTTGAACTAGGTATGGAGATACCGACGATCGAATCTCGGGCAAGTAACATACCGAAGAAGAAAGGGAACATCATACGGGATTAACTGAATCCTTGACATAGAGGTTCGACCGATAAAGATCTTCGTAGACTATGTAGGAACCAATATGGGCATCTAAGTCCCGCTATTGGTTATTGACCGTAGAGGTGTCTCGGTCATGTCTACATAGTTCTCGAACCCGCAGGGTCTGCACACTTAAGGTTTGGTGACGTTTCGGTACTATAGAGTTATGCATGGTGGTGACCGAAGGTTGTTCGGAGTCCTGGATGAGATCTCGGACGTCACGAGGAGCTCCGGAATGGTCCATAGGTCATGTGTTGTATAGAATATCACGACTTGCATGTCGATGAGTACGGCAACCGGCAGGATCCATAGGGTTGTCTTTAATTATTGTATGACCTGTGTGTCAATCATTAAGCGCTATGTAATGCTTTACATTATCACTAAACGGTAGCAATAGTAGTAGAAGCATGATGGGAGCAACAACCCCGATGACGACACGTTGATGGAGATCAAGATGATGGAGATCATGGTGTTGTGCTGGTGACGATGGAGATCATGCCGGTGCTTTCAAGATGGAGATCAAAAGCACAAGTTCATGGCCATATCATGTCACTTATGATTTGCATGTGATGTTAATCCTTTTATGCACCTTGTTTTGCTTAGGACGACGGTAGCATTATAAGGTGATCTCTCACTTAAATTTCAAGATGAATTGTGTTCTCCCCGAGTGTGCATCGTTGTGAAAGTTCGTCGTGTCGAGACACCACGTGATGATCGGGTGTGGTAGACTCTACGTTCACATACAACGAGTGCAAGCCAGTGTTGCACATGCAGAACACTCGGGTTAAACTTGATGAGCCTAGCATTTACAAACATGGCCTCGGAACACAAGAGACCGAAAGGTCGAATATGAGTCATATAGTAGATATGATCAACATGATGATGTTCACCATTGAAACCACCTCAACTCACATGATGATCGGACTTGAGTTGGTGAATTTGGATCATGTGACACTCAGATGACCCGAGGGATGTCAATTTGAGTGGGAGCTTTAGTAATTTGATTAACTAAACTCATTATTGAACAATAGTCTAAGTAACCTTTGCATATTTATGTTGTAGATCAATGGCTCACGCAGTAGCACCCTTGAATCTTAATGCATTCCTAGAGAAAGCTATGTTGAAAGATGATGGAAGTAACTTTGTTGACTGGGCCCGTAATCTGAGGATTATCCTCACGGCTTCCCAGAAATCATATGTCCTTGATGCACCGCTTGGTGACCAACCAGAAGACATGTCATCTGAAGACGTTAAGAATGCTTGGGAGGCATGTTCTAACGATTACTCAATAGTTCAGTGTGCAATATTGTATGGCTTAGAACCAGGACTTCAAAGACGTTTTGAACGTCATGGAGCATATGAGATGTTCCAGGAGTAGACGTTTATTTGTCAGAAGAATGCCCGGATCGATAGGTATGAGACCTCCGATAAGTTCTATGCTTGCAAAATGGAGGAGAACGGGTCTATCAGTGAGCATATACTCAGAACGTCTGGGTATTCGAATCGTCTAGCGGAGTTAGGAATTGCCCTTCCGCCAGAGGAGATCACTGACAGAGTTCTTCAATCACTGCCACCTAGTAACCAGAGCTTTGTGATGAACTATAACATGCACGGGATGAACAAGTCAGTCGTCGAGCTGTTTGTGATGCTAAAAGTTGTTGAGTCTAAAATCCGGAAAGAACATCAAGTGTTGATGGTCAATAAAACCACTAGTTTCAAGAAGAATGGCAAGGGCAAGGGAAAGAAGGGTAAAACCAAGAAGGATGGCAAAGCAGTTGCTACTCCTGTAAAGAAGCCCAAGCATGGACCCAAGGCAGAAACTGAGTGCTTTCATTGCAAGGGAATTGGTCACTGGAAGCGGAACTGCCACAAGTACCATGGCTGACAAGAAGGCAGCCAACGACAAACAAGTTATATATGATATACATGTTATTGATGTGTACCTTACTAGCTCTTGTTGTAGTGCCTGGGTATTTGATAGCGGTTTGGTTGCTCACATTTGCAACTCAAAACAGGAACTACAGAATAGACGAAGGTTGGCAAAGGATGAAGTGATGATGCGCGTGGGAAATGGTTCCAAGGTTCATGTGATCGCCGTCAGCATGCTCTCTCTTCGATTACCATCGGGATTAGTGATGAACCTGAATAATTGTTATTTAGTGCTTGCGTTAAGCATGAACATTATATCTCGATCTTGTTTATTGCGAGACGATTACTCATTTAAATCAGAGAATAATGGTTGTTCTATTTATATGAGTAATATCTTTTATGGTCATGCACCCAATGTGAGGGATTTATTCATATTGAATCTTGATAGTGATGACACACATGTTCATAACATTGATGCCAAAAGATGTAGAGTTGATAATGATAGTACCACTTTCTTGTGGCACTGCCGTTTAGGTCATATTGGTGTAAAACGCATGAGGAAGCTCCATGCTGATGGACTTTTGGAGTCGCTTGATTTTGAATCACTTGACACATGTGAACCATGCCTCATGGGCAAAATGACTAAAACGTCGTTCTCTAGAACAATGGAACAGGCAAGTGACTTATTGGAAATCATACATACTGATGTGTGCGGTCCAATGAATGTTACAACGCGTGGTGGATATCGTTATTTTCTCACCTTCACTGATGACTTAAGTAGATATGGGTATATTTACTTAATGAAACACAAGTCTGAAATGTTTCAAAAGTTCAAGCAATTTTAGAGTGAAGTTGAGAATCATCGTAACAAAAAGATTAAATTCCCGCGATCTGATCGAGGAGGTGAATATCTGAGTTATGAGTTTGGCAGTCACTTAAGACAGTGTGGAATTGTTTCACAGTTGACACCGCCTGGAACACCACAGCGTAATGGTGTGTCCGAACGTCGTAATCGAACCTTATTAGATATGGTGCGTTCTATGATGTCTCTTGTTGATTTGTCACTATCGTTTTGGGGTTATATATTAGAGACAACTGCATTCACTTTAAACAGGGCACCATCGAAATCCGTTGAGATGACGCCATATGAACTATGGTTTGGCAAGAGGCCAAAGTTATCGTTTCTTAAAGTTTGGGGATGTGATGCTTATGTCAAAAAGCTTCAGCCTGAAAAGCTGGAACCCAAGGCGGAGAAATGCGTCTTCATAGGATACCCGAAAGAGATAGTCGGGTATACCTTCTATCTCATATCCGAAGGCAAAGTGTTTCTCGCTAAGAACAGAAGATTTCTTGAGAAAGAGTTTCTCTCGAAAGAATTGAGTGGGAGGAAAATAGAGCTTGATGAGGTTATTGAACCTTTACTTCAACCAGAGAGTAGCGCAGCGCAGAAAGATGTTTCTGTGGAGCCTACGACAGTTGAAGAAGTTAATGATGATGATCATGAAGCTTCGGATCAAGTTACTATTGAACCTCGTAGGTCGACAAGGGCGCGTACTGCTCCTGAGTGGTACGACAACCCTGTCTTGGGGGTCATGTTGTTGGATAACAATGAACCTATGAGCTATGGAGGAGCGATGATGGGCCCAGATTCCAAGAAATGGTTAGAGACCATGAAATCCGAGATGGGATCCATGTATGAAAACAAAGTATGGACTTTGGAAGTATTACCTGAAGGGCGAAAGGTCATTCAGAACAAATGGATCTTTAAGAAGACAGACGCGGACGGTAATGTCACCGTCTATAAAGCTCGACTTGTGGTAAAGGGTTTTTCACAAGTTCAAGGAGTTGACTACGATGAGACCTTCTCACCCGTAGCGATGCTTAAGTCTGTTAGAATCATGTTGGCAATAGCTGCTTATTTCGACTATGAAATTTGGCAGATGGATGTCGAAACAACGTTCCTCAACGGTTTCCTCGAGGAAGAGTTGTATATGATACAACCAAAAGGTTTTGTCAATCCATAGAATGCTGACAAAGTTTGCAAACTCCAGCGATCCATTTATGGGATGGTGCAAGCATCTCGGAGTTGGAATAAGCGCTTTGATGAAGTGATCAAAGCGTTTGGGTTTATACAAGTTTATGGAGAAGCTTGTATTTACAAGAAAGTGAGTGGGAGCTCTATAGCGTTTCTAATATTATATGTGGATGACATATTGCTGATTGGAAACAATATAGAAATGCTGGAAAACATGAAGGAATATTTGAACAAGAGTTTTTCAATGAAGGACCTAGGAGAAGTTGCTTTCATATTAGGCATTAAGATCTATAGAGATAGATCGAGACGCTTAATAGCACTTTCACAGAGCACATACCTTGATAAAGTTTTGAAGAAGTTCAAAATGGATCAGTCCAAGAAGGGGTTCTCGCCTGTGTCACAAGTGTGAAGTTGAGTAAGACTCAATGCCCAGTGACTGCAGAAGATAGAGAAAAGATGAGTGTCATCCCCTATGCTTCAGCCATAGGCTCAATCATGTATGCAATGTTGTGCACAAGACCCGATGCCATCCTTGCCATAAGTATGGCCGGAAGGTTTCAAAGTGATCCTGGAATGGAGCACTGGGCGGCGGTCAAGAATATCCTTAAGTACCTGAAAAGGACTAAGGAAATGTTTCTTGTTTATGGAGGTGATGAAGAGCTTGTCGTAAAGGGTTACGTCGATGCAAGCTTTGACACTGATCCGAATGACTCTGAGTCACAAACCGGATACGTATTTATTCTCAACGGGGGAGCGGTAAGCTGGTGCAGTTCCAAGCAAAGCGTGGTAGCCGATTCTACATGCGAAGCGAAGTACATCGTAGCCTCGGAGGCAGCGAAGGAAGGTATCTAGATGAAGCAGTTCATGATAGATCTTGGAGTCGTGCCCAGTGCACTGAATCCAATGACTCTGTTCTGTGACAACACTAGTGCCATTGCTCTGGCCAAGGAACCAAGGTTTCACAAGAGGATCAGACACATAAAGCGACGCTTCAACTCCATCCGTGATTACATCGAGGAGAAGGACATAAATATTTGCAAAGTGCACACAGATCTGAATGTTGTAGACCCGTTAACTAAACCTCTTCCAAGGGCTAAACATGATCAACACTAGAATTGCATGGGTGTTCGATTCATTACAATGTAAATCACATAGTGATGTGAACTAGATTATTGACTCTAGTGCAAGTGTGAGACTACTGGAAATGTGCCCTAGAGGCAATAAATAAAGTGTTTATTATTATATTTCCTTGTTCATGATAATTTTTTATTGTCCATGCTATAATTGTATTGATTGGAAACACATTACATGTGTGGATAAATAGACAACACTTTGTCCCTAGTATGCCTCTAGTGAACTAGCTCGTTGATCAAAGATGGTCAAGGTTTCCTAGCCATTGACATGTGATGTCATTTGATAACGGGATCACATCATTAGGATAATGATGTGATGGACAAGAGCCAAACTACAAACGTAGCATATGATCGTGTCAGTTTATTGCTACTGTTTTCTGCATGTCAAGTATATGTTCCTATGACCATGAGATCATGCAACTCACGGACACCGGAGGAGTGCCTTGTGTGTATCAAACGTTGCAATGTAACTGGGTGACTATAAAGGTGCTCTACAGGTATCTCCGAGGGTGTCTATTGGGTTGGCACGGATCAAGACTGGGATTTGTTACTCCGTGTGACGGAGAGGTAACTCAGGGCCCACTCGGTAATACAACATCACAATAAGCCTTGCAAGCAATGTGACTAAGTGTTAGTCATGGGATCTTGTATTACAGAACAAGTAAAGAGACTTTCCGATAACGAGGTTGAACTAGGTATGGAGATACCGACGATCGAATCTTGGGCAAGTAACATACCGAAGAACAAAGGGAACATCATACGGGATTAACTGAATCCTTGACATAGAGGTTCGGCCGATAAAGATCTTCGTAGAATATGTAGGAACCAATATGGGCATCCAGGTCCCGCTCTTGGTTATTGACCGTAGAGGTGTCTCGGACATGTCTACATAGTTCTCGAACCCGCAGGATCTGCACACTTAAGGTTTGGTGACGTTTCGGTAGTATAGAGTTATTCATGGTGGTGACCGAAGGTTTTGGAGTCCCAGATGAGATCCAGGACATCATGAGGAGCTCTAGAATGGTCCGGAGGTAAAGATTGATATATAGGAAGTCCTGTTTTGGTCACCAGAAAAGTTTCGGGCTCATCGGTAGTGTACCGGGAGTGCCGGTAGTGTACCGGGAGACCATCGGGAGGGGTATTTCGACCCAAGAGGCTACATGGGCTGTGGGAGGGTTAATACCATCCCTTAGTTGGCTGGTGGAAGTCCGACATAAGGCCCATGCGGCTGGGAAGAAAAGCCCAAAGAGATAAAGGTGGAAAAGGGCAAAAAGACCAAAATAAGGAGGAGTCCTAGTCCTACTAGGATTGGAGGAGGATTCTTCCTCTCCTCCCACTTTTGCCGAAGCCTAGAGGGCTTGGCCCTTGCGCCAAGCCTCCTCCTCTCTTCCTCTTATATATACTAGAGGTTTTAGGGGTTTTGCACTTGATTTTCAGCCACGTGCTACCCTCTCCTCTAGTGCATAGTTTCTCCTCTAGATCGGTTTTCTGTAGTGCTTAGGCAAAGCCCTGCCAGAATTGCTCCACCACCATCACTGCGGCGTCGTCACGCTACCGAAAAACTCTTCTTCATCTCTGCTACCTCTTGATGGATCAAGAAGGCGGAGATCATCATTAAGCTGCACGTGTGCTGAACGCGAAAGTGCCGTCCGTTCGGTGCTTGATCGTGACGGATCGTGATTGGATCGCAGGACACTCGGCGATTTGGATCGCGAAGATGTTCGACTACACCAACCGCGTTTCTTAACGCTTCCCACTTAGCGATCTATAAGGGTATGTAGATCCACTCTCCCTCTCGTAGATGCTCATCACCATGGATAGATCTGCGTGTGCATAGGGAAATTTTTGTTTCCCATGCAACGTTCCCCAACATAATCACCAATAAATTTTGAGTATTAGAGAAGTTAGATCTAAACCTGTGTTACAACAGAGCCCTAATAAATTATTGGACGTCACAATGAAATATTTCATCTCCCCAAATATGTAGGGAGATTTGGTATTGTCATGATACCTCTTAAATACATCCCACATCACTGCATAGCCGATGAACCGCCCGCAAAACCATCGAGCGCCATCATCGTCGCCCACAATCAACCTCCTATGTCCCCGCCCACTAATGTTTTTCGTTGTGGTATCTTGAGAGACATCTCATTGATAAGTGGAACTCATATGTTAGATTTAGTATCGGGGGATGGATGGTTAGGGTCTAAGAAAGCATCGTCCCTACAAAGCATAATAAATTTATCAGGAGAACTTCAATAACAACTTATGACATGAGCCATGGAGGCATCACCATGCTACTGCCCCATTCAAAAAACATAATTTGAGGCAGCTCTGCTACCTAGTGGGCCTTAGTAAAATATAGAATGCAAATACTTCATACACATGCATTGCCATGAACCTCTATGTTCTTGTCCTCCACTCCATCTTTTTCCAGCGTGTGTCAAAGGACCACACCAAGCATTGTCAAACAACCACACCAAGCACCTCGCAACCTATGGAAGAGACTCTAACACACTATAAGGCATCACCTACTGATATTTGAACCTACATGGCATATGGAGCACCACATTGAGGCTATTCGTTGGCTATGCCCTTAGAGCATCTCCAACAGCTCACAACAAAACACATCCCCAGTAACTACTTATTGGGTCACCAATAACATGTTTTCTGGTCTTAGGGATGAACGCTCTAGCAAATCTCAATAACCAACCTAACATACGGAACTCACTTGTCAACTTGGCATACGAGGATACACTATGTTTGCGGCGATGGCGCCATAGTGGCGTGTGGCGATTGACAACACAATGTTTCAGTGGTGACGACGGATGATGCAGCGGTTTGATGAACTGTACGCTCATGTGGTAGTATTGGGGATTGGATTGCGAGATCCTCCCCATCTAAATAGAGGAGCATGGACTAATTTATTGATGAGTTTCAGGTATATTTTGATACATTTCTGCCATTTTGCTGCCAATTATCCGTTAAACCTGTCTGTCTCTATGGTCGCGTGGGTCTACCTGTGAGGGAGCCTGAGAAATTAATTGAAAACTAAAAATCTTGTGCTTGGCAATCGAACCCTGACCTTAGGGAAACTCCAATACATGGACCCATTTTGTCCGGATGTGTCTGTTTTGGTCCATACGACAAAAACCAGCACCCAACATGGCGACCCAAATGGACACTATGTCTGGTTTGTGTCTGTTTTTACCTATTTCCATCCTAAGTTTAGGTTTAGATTTGGGTTGAGATGAAAACAGGGCGTCCGTCTTGTCCCCCATGTATGTGCTTGGCCCATATGGCGGCCAAAAAACCACCTACCCCACTTTTCTCTCTTTCCTCTCTCTCTCTCTCTCGTGAGGTTGCCATCGTCGAGCCCTCGTGTTGCCGCCCCAACCGAGCTCCTTCAACCTCGCCACGACGTGCATCATGCCTCCTCGCTAGAGCAGGCATCCACCATGACCAAGAAACCTGGCACCATAGCGTCATCATTCTCTTTGTGCCCTCACAGCCTCTGCAGAGTTGCCCCGCCATGGCTGCCCTGGAGCTTCGCGGCCACGTCAAGCAACACGCCAAGGAATTGGGGAGGAGGAGTGGACGGAAAGTCCTATGCACATGCCTTGTCCAGCCCGACTGATTCGGTCGTTGGCAGTGCTCCCCGCCGCTAGCACGAGCCTCCACGAGCTCCCATCACTCCACCATCTCTTCTATGACGAGGACTACCCTCCTCGTCGACGGATCCTACGGGTCGAGGTACGTGAGGCAGCAGTTGGCTAGGCCCGCGGGTTGGATCCAGGCTGTGGGTGTGTTGTCGAGTCATGGCCTCTCAATGGCGCTTCAACACGGCCCCCGATGTGACAAGCAAGGACAAGGCACCACCGCACTCCCCTCTCGAGACCTCTCCTACTCCCTTGCAGTTCCTGGCGGTGCTTGGTGTCTCCAACCACACCTTCTCCTCCTCCGGCAACGACAGGGCCAGGACGTGTCCATTCCAAATGGGGTAGCGCCGTTGGGTGCACCGCTCATGTCCATTTGGCGACCCAAATGAAGAAAAAAAGGGATAAATTTTGTGTGTGTTCGGTTCTCCGATTGGAGTTGCCCCTAAGTCATGCCGCCGTCAGCACACCAAAAAAGGTGAAGGCGGTGCACCTCTCCGATGACGAAAGAACGTGCACATGCCAGACCCTCTGTGAGACACACTGTCATTAAGAGAAACCACTGCTGACAGCAGGGCCCTTCTCATATCATATCATATCATATCATGAATTCATGATACTATATTATCATAATAAATTTTATAATCCTAGTAATCTAAAACACTATACTACTGCCCGGCCAGGTGCATATGACGTTTAAGGAGAAACAACAACCTAGACGCGGGGAGAAGATTGGTCGAGAAAAAAAGTCAAACCTGGAACCGGGGAGATGCTCAGTTTTTAGGGAGACAAATCAGAAACAAAATGCGTGGAAGTGGATAAACTGAGGCAGGGAGGGGAACCATCCTGAAATAACCGTTGCACAACCTATGCATTTGAAATACTCCATCCATTCCATAATATAAGACATTTTTTGACACTAGTGTAGTGTTAAGACTAGTGTCAAAAAAGTCTTATATTATGAAACGGAGGGAGTACTTGATTATTATTAAACATTTTATGTATTTAAACCGATGGGATATGATACTATGCACTATGAGGTTAATACAATACAATACAACATACCACTAGAGTAACCTTTTTTTTAACAGTTGAGGGGTCACGAAGGACCTCAAACATTTATTCATTAAGCAACAGTACAACACAAACTACAGAGGACCTCAAAGAAACTAAACTTATGCAAGAAGGACCCTAAACTGAAATGAAAAACGCGATCAGATCCACCACCTCCACACCGGATTCACCTTTCCGTCGCCGGGGAACAAGCCACTTGGGGTGACACAGCGCAACGCCATGGCTTCCGGCGAGAAGCAGTACCGCCTCTCACATGGCATCCCAACCGGGAGGAAGAAGAAACAGCCGCCCTTCGGCTAGAGGATGTAGTAGCATGGCGACATCAGTCGGCCTTCGACCGCGAGAGCATGTGCCAACACCTTCGTCACGATGACCACCACGATAAGCTCGAACCCAACCTGCCAGATGCAGCCTTCTGCATCTCCAACAACCACGAACCATCACCACGATGGCCTCAGCAGTAGAGAAGAAACAGGTAGCCTTCTTGCAGATCAGGGACTCGACGAACCTCGAGCTTATTACTAAGGACTCCAACTCCAACCCATCCAGCAGCAGCGGACCAACCACCACCACCATAAGGAGCAGCACCGAAAGCCACCGCACACGCTCGGGCACGTCGACGGCTAGGTCCCCATTGACATCTCGCCAAACTCCCGCATAAAGCCAAACTCCTTAAAGGAAACACTAGAACTACATCTACTATCTACAGCAGAGCACCGCACACCTCCCCCATCTCCTATCTGATCGGCATCGCCGCGGTGATGGTCCCGGATCGGACCGGGCCCAGGTCGCCCTGGGTGCCGCCTCCTCTCTTGAGCAGTGGATAAGGGAGGAGAGAAAGAGTCCGCTACGAGCAACATTAGGAAGATATATATTGAGAAGTCAATGAATGAAGATGACGTGGAAATTGAATCGAGTGATCCAAAAATTGACGTGGACAGCGAAACTCTGGCTCCGATGCAAACGTGTGCCGATGCTAGCGGGCCACACCAAAAAAATTGACAGGGCAGCACCGAAACAAACCCAACGTGTCGACTACTCGAGTGTTAAATGCCAGACTTGGGTTTTACGTCGCAGTTTGGAAAGCGGTGCTCGGTCATCAATCAATCATGGTGGATGAGTGCGGTGCGATGCACCACCGAAAGAGAAAGCATCGGCGCGAGCGTGATGGGAAAGCGCCAAGGCGGATCGTTGTGGCGTGCACGTTCGTATGGGCGACCGCGATGAAGAAGAGTTTTTTTTTCCCATGGAGTTTCAGTGGAACTTTCGAGAGAGAAAGAGAAGGAGAGGCGGCGCATTTCATACGTACCACGCGCACGCGAGTTTGAGAAGAAGAAGAAGAATAATCCTGAAAACGGATCGAGATTAACCGCAGCAGGAGTCGAAACCGCGGCCGAAATTCACTCCCAGAAATAACAGCGGAGAAAAAGGGAAGAAGACGGGGGAAACAGAAACAAAAACAAAAACAAAACAAAACCCCTCGTCCCCTTTCCTTTGCCTTGTCCCCTCGCTCGCTCGCTCGCTCGCGTGCTCCGCCCCACCATTCCCCCCGCTCCCCCTCCCCACCCCGCCCCGATGGCGACCGCGGAGCCTGGCCCGGCGAGCCCGTCGTCGCTGGCCCCGCTCAGGCCCGCCTGCGCCGTCACCTTCGGCCGCTCCACGCTCCTCGGCCGCCACCTCGCGGCCGCGCTCGCCGCCTCCCGCCGCTGGTCCACCGTCGCCGTGCTCGACCCCTCCCCGTGCGCCGCCTCGCCGGCCGCGCCCCCACTCTCCCACGTCACCGTTGACCTCTCCGACCCCGCGGCGGCGCTCGGCCCCGCCCTCGCTGGCGTCGCGGCCGTCTTCCACGTGGACCCCACCTCCGCCGCAGGCGACGGGTCCTTCCTCTCGCTACACCGCGTCGCGGCCGAGGGCACCAGGCGCCTCCTCGCCGCCTGCCGCGCCAGCGGCGTGTGCAGGGTCGTCTACACCGGCTCCGCCGCCGCCGTCGCCGCCGCCGCGCTCGATGTCGTCGACGCCGACGAGGACTCGGTCCCGTACCCCGACAAGGTGCGTACTACGGCCTCTCCCCGTCGTGATCTGATCTCGGTGCCGCGCCGCCCGCTGTCTGCTTATGCTCTGGCATTTTATTTTATTTTTTGTTTCGGTGGTGGAGTGATCGCTGCTCTGCTTTTGGCTGTGGATGCAGTTCGGGAGCGCCGTCAGCGAGCTCAGGGCGCAGGTCGAGATGATGGTTCTGAGCGCGGATGGGAGTGACGGGATGCGGACGTGCGTGCTGCGCCCCAGCAATCTGTTCGGGCCAGGCGATTCGAGTTTGGTGAGGTTCGTTGCTGGATATGCAAGGTCTCCTTTGGGCAAGGTATTCGAAGCTGCCTTTTACTCGTTCCTGTTTTACTTCCTATAGAAGAGCTTACAGACTTAAGAGTGTATTTTCATGTTGATGTGACTAGTAAGTGTATTTAGCGGTGCGTAGATGCAATGCTGGTAATGTGGTGAATTATGGAAGCCTTTGCTGTAGACTAGCCTTATTTTGACATGTAGAATTACAGTGGCACTTCTGTGGTTAAACAGAAGTTGTTAAGAGAACATAACATCGCTGATGCTCTGCTATTACATCTCTGATTTGGTGGTCAGTAGTTTCTCCAGATCTGTAAGTCATGCTTGGAATATGAAATAATGTAGCTGCAATCCAGTCCGTTCTAACCCTACCCTATAGAGTTATACTCCATTCCATAGCAAATCAGATGACATGTACAGTAAATAATTCGTCGTTGGAAATGGAACCTAGTTTTTCATGCACTTTCTTTTTGACTGAAGCAATATGGATGTATGTTCATTCAAGTATTCATCTCCTTTCAGTTTACAAAGTCTTGCTTCTTCATTTTCTGAATGGTGTTGAGAAGCCTTCACAGGCTATGAAGTATTACCTTTCTTACACAGTGATGTTCAGTTTGTAATAGGTAGTGGAGGCAACAAGTCTGACTTTACTTATGTGGAAAATGTGGTACATGCCAACATTTGCGCCGAACAAGCTTTATGTTCAAATGCTGCTTCTGTTGCTGGAAAGGTACACTTCCAGTGATTTAAATGCTAGATTTGGATCATTTACTTCGCTGTGGGATCTAATCATTTGAATTTTGCAGCCTTTTTTTGTTACTAATGGTGAACCTATTGGGACATGGGAGTTTGTGTCCTGCATGATGGAAGCCATGGGTTGCCAAAGGTCTCTTTCTTACACGGATAAACAGATACACTGAAGGCTATTCATCAATAGACTAACATGTGCAGCCCCTGTGATTCCATTTTTAGGCCCAGAGTTAATCTTCCTGCCAAGATGTTATTGTTTGCTGCCCAGTTCTCCAATATGATTCATCACGGATTGGGTTTGCAAATGTCATCCACTCCACCTCTCTATCCTGATGCAGTATACTTCTTGTCACACACAAGAACTTTTAACATTTCCAAAGCTAGAAGGCAACTTGGGTATGCCCCAATAGTATCATTGGAGGTGAGCTTGCTTCCAAACCCCGTAATCTTGTCAATTATGTATATTCTTGTTTCTTAATTATGTATTTTCCTTCTTCAGAAGTATTGCTGCAACACTTCTTTTCTCTGACAACTCAAGTGTGAACATCCAGTGCGATGTTTAGTATGTTTAATGGTTCATATGTTTGCAGGATGGAATCATGAGAACTGCTGCGTCAGTTTCGGAACTACAAGATAATTTGGGTATATCTAGGAAACAAGGTTCTTGTGGATCGAAAGCAGATAAGCTGCTTGGGAGTGGAGTAGGTGAGATAGACTCTTTTTCAGTTATCAATCTTGTTCTGCCTTTTACTGAATGGAATGAAGCATATCTCTGGAAACCTAAAAAGAACAGATAAAGATATTTGTTTTCTCTAAATGCTTTTTTTGCTGTTTACTCATCAGTTAATCAATGATAAATCCATCTTTTTGTGTTTGTTGACTTGCTACCATTCTACTGCAGCTGCTGATATTCTCCTTTGGAGGGATGAAAAGAAAACCTTCTCATATATCACACTACTGTTTCTGCTGTTCTACTGGTTCTTTCTTTCAGACAGAACTTTTGTCTCTTCGTCTGCCAAAATTCTTCTAGTCATCTCCCTGGCTCTTTACATCCATGGTGTCCTACCTTCAAAAGTGTATGTATATTGGTTTATATTCTGTGATTCAGTTATTTTTGGTAACTTACGATTTGATGAATTTCTGAAACTGTTTATGTGGATATGCTTGAGGAATAGAGTAATAGATTAATCTGCATGTGGGTTTTCCATACATTTATACATCACACGTTTTAATATATTACACTCAAGTATTTTGAACTCCTATTGCAGGTATGGTTTTACAGTAGAGAAGGTAACTCCTGATTGTTTTGAAGTATCAGACTCAACATTGAGGAATCCAATCATGTGCATGGCTTCTGTATGGAATGGAGGTATTCATAAATTGAGGGTTCTAGCGGAAGGTGATGACTGGTGTACCTTCTTAAAGGTTTGTATGCAGCCAGTTGAGAACACTATCCTAGAAGATTTTTTTTATTAATGTGCCCAATGTGCTAGTATCTTATTTCCCAGTAGTTTGTACAATTATCTTGTTTCTGGAAGCTCTGGGTGGTAAGTTTGGGCTCCTTGACACGCCTGGCATTTGAATTTGGTATGGCTATGTGATTGTTAACAGTGGTCGGTGAAAATTCCTGAAACTTCTTTTCTTTTCTATTAGCAGTAGGCTTATCTTTAGTTGTTTTATGAATTTTATTATCCTGGATTGTTTTCCTACAGTCACGTTAAGCCGTTACGCTCTATGGTTTACTTAATACACCTTGTATATGTCGCACAGTATGTTATTCCTTGAGAAAATCGCAAATATGCCACTAAATAACTATGTCTTTCCTCATTGTGAGATTGGCATAGTCCCAAATGTCATCATGATCTTTTAAAGAGTGCATGAAGTTGTTCTGTGGCATATAAATAATTGGCCCCTTATTTCTTCCATCATGTTTACTTGGTTAACTGAGTGGCAGAAGTAATCATTTGTTCCATCTCAAATGGAGAATAATTCACCCCGACACATGGACAAAATCTGCTTGATTTAACAATGCTTCAGGTGGTACATGAATAACTGAATCCACCTAGCCTTTACTCGAAAAACTCAAGCATGGTTGCAAGAGCGGTACAATTGCGGGCACTTCGTTTTACAGACGATTGATCCAAAGTTTCTTTCTTATATTACAGGCTGTTGCTTCCTTGTTCTGTGTCAAAGTAATGTTGCACTTCCAGTTTAGAACGCTGATTGGTCTTGGTAAGGTTTATCTTTTGCCACTTCTTAGATTGTTCTATTTTATTGTCATGCTATCAGCTTAATCCCTGCTGAATGCAGCACTGGCATCCTTGTTCATTGTCTTCATTGTCTACGAACAATGTGAGGAGGAGATTGACGCTTTAGTAGCTATGTCATCTGTCAAAATCAAATCCCTAGTGGACAGAGTGGTCAGAGAATTGCCGGCAGTGCGAAATGCGCTGGTCTCTTCGAAGGTGTCCTATATTGTACAGATAATGTTGGCCATGGCTCTTTGACGCTTTGTGGGCTGCAGCTTGCTCAGTTCACACACTTTCTCGATTTCTGCTGCAGTTGTCCAAGGTACGAATGTCACTGTGTTCTTGTCTGTAAAAGTGCCTGTAGTTCTTTTCAGCGGCCATTTCCTAAATGTACATGCATATATTGGTTTGTTCTTCTCAGATTCTCGCTCCAACAAGTTTGGGTGAAGTGTGAAGTCCAGCTGACTGGAATTGAGGAATGCCTGTTCATACATTGGAACATTTTGTCAATGTGTGTAGCGTGTATCTAACGTTTTCATTCAAGAACTCCCATCTCCCTGCTTAGTTGTAGCTTCTTACTCGGTACTTAAGTTTTCATCTCGAAAAGATGTCTCGTTGATCACTGACAAAATTACAATGCGTCCTTGAAGCGTGTCGCTGTACTGGAAAACGGGGGGCCTCTTTGATTCACAGGATTCTCAAGAGTGCCATGTCTCTTGCACGCTACAATTTTTTTTATTTTTTTTTATTTTTTTGCATCGAGCGCCTTGCAAGATTTGAAAGGGTGTTTGATAGCACATGAGGAACAAAGGAATCTAACAAAGAGGTTAGAGTGGATTAAAATTTTCCTCCAAAACATAGTACAAATGAATCCGATGAAAAAAATCAAACGACCACGGTAGGAAAAAATTCCTATGATTCTTTTTTTCTAAGGATTCAAATCCCCTCAAATGGGCCACCCAAAATTAATTCCACAACTTAACCAAGTTAACTTGTGGTGTAAGTTGAAGAAGTTTGGTTTTGTCGTGAGCCAACCAAACAAATTATACCATTTCCAAAAAAATAATATATAATCATAAGCAAAGATCGAGTCGGTGATTCGAGCACGACACCTTGGGAGAGAGGATCTGGGTCCTTGCCACCCGGTGGCACTACTTGTATTCCCTCGGGAATCTTTACTTTTGAACTCATTCATTGACACATGCTCTCTTGACTGAATGGCAACTTTCCGACCAAAGGAAGCCTATTCATTCCACGTAAGAGACAAAGCTACAAATGAAACAAGGTCCTCCTACTCGGGCAGATTTGGTTGCATCGAGGAAGCTCGGTTACGTGGCGCCTGGATTGACCAGCTAGTTAGGGTTGTTTAAACAAGAAAATGTAACTAACCCTCAGTAACTACTGTAATCATTAACCAGCTTTACTACTAGGGTGAAGCATTCATTAACCAGCTTTACTACTAGGGTGAAGCATTCAAGAGAGTTTAATTGGAAAGTGAGCCTAGCTTCACTGGATGGGAGGAGTGAATGCATAAATCCAACACCTAGGTTTAAATCCTCACAGAGGCGAATTTAGGTTTTTATTTATTTTTGAAACCAAACAAATTATACCGTTTCCAAAAAAATAATACATAATCATAAGCAAAGATCAAGTCGGTGATTCGAGCACGACACCTTGGGAGAGAGGATCTGGGTCCTTGCCACCCGGTGGCACTACTTGTATTCCCTCGGGAATCTTTACTTTTGAACTCATTCATTGACACAGGCTCTCTTGACTGAATGGCAACTTTCCGGCCAAAGGAAGCCTATTCATTCCACGTAAGAGACAAAGCTACAAATGAAACAAGGTCCTCCTACTCGGGCGGATTTGGCTGCATCGAGGAAGCTCGGTTACGTGGCGCCTGGATTGACTAGCTAGTTAGGGTTGTTTAAACAAGAAAATGTAACTAACCCTCAATAACTACTGTAATCATTAACCAGCTTTACTACTAGGGTGAAGCATTCATTAACGAGCTTTACTACCAGGGTGAAGCATTCAAGAGAGTTTAATTGGAAAGTGAGCCTAGCTTCACTGGATGGGAGGAGTGAATGCATAAATCCAACACCTGGGTTTAAATCCTCACAGAGGCGAATTTAGGTTTTTATTTATTTTTGAGGACCAGACTTCCCTGGTACTCACACATTTATTGAGGACTAGGCTTGGTGCGTAACCGAGACTAAAAATCCTAGTAAAGCCTGGGTGGTGCTTGTGGGTGGTGGGCGACGACGGTGGTGTGGCCCTATCCTAGCATGGATCTGCGTCCGCTGCTTGGAGATGGACTCGCGTAGGTGGAGGTCGTCGTTTGGCGTCATGGTGGCGTCGATGACGGAGGCACCTGCCAAGGCTGGCACCTCAATCTGCTCTGATGAACAAGTGGAAGATGATGGCGACGACACATGAGAATGCGTCAGACCGGTTTGTGCCCTGGACCTGGTATGTGGCTCGGTTGGGGCTTCCGGCTTTAGATGTTAGGCTTAGGTGAGAGGTTTGGGTATTTGGCCCAGCTTGCACCCCTTCATCATATGGATAGGATTAGCGGCAGATGTTGCCAAGATGGCAGATTCAGGCATATTGGTGTACTACTTTGTAAGGTCCTCGAACATAATCAATAAAATGACCGCATGCATCTCCCAGATGCAGAACCGGGGTCATCCTCCTTTTCTAAAAGAAAACACGAGAGTTCATCAACTAAGTAAAGTTTTTCCCCAAGATGACTCGAGAAGGTTGCCACTCATATTGCTTATTGTTCATGTTGTCAAAATAATTACTGGTCAAGAGCCAATGTTAAAGCCTCTACTCCAACAACACCTAACTATGGTGCCCTCTATAGGGACTTACATGCTACCTCAACCATACCATCACAACAAAGTTAGCATAAGCAAAGTCAAGTAGAATAACATTGAAAGAAAAATGCGGGAAAGAAAGCAAGTTGAATCCTCGGCCTTGCAATGCCATCAAGCAAATGGAGGTGGTCGCTTGCCTTGCTCAAATGGAATATCAAGATACTCCAGGTCTTCACCTCCTGGTTCCATCTGGAAATATTTTAAAAAGCAAATTCAAATAAAGCAAAAAAGTCAAATTCTGTCCAGCAACATCTAGACAAGTCAACACCTCCTGGTTCCTTCTGGAAATATTTTAAAAAGCAAATTCAAATAAAGCAAAAAAGTCAAATTTTGTCCAGCAACATCTAGACAAATCAAATAAATCTCAATCCGTTCCCACGGAAGGAGAATAATATAAGAAAAATAATGCAAAAAAGAATAAGCTCATTGGGACTTATGGTTTAGGAGATATTACTAGTCGAAGTTCGGTCAACAGAATAAAAAATAGAAAATAACCTAATTTGGAATATCCACTAAGGGGACACGTCAAAGGCGTATTTCAGAAATACACCTCCACTTACATACCGGTTCGGCAACGACCGAGTCACTGACGGGTGGGACCACCCTATCAGGTTCTTATTTCAAATCCCTGGTCGAAGCGCGGTGGTCCTCTGGCGATGGCTCACGAGCGAGATCAGAGCACTAGGGCTCGAGCAAGTGGGCTCACCTGAACGAGGGCTCTCCGGCAATCCTTATTGTACCCGCAACGTTTCCAGAGATGGATGGACCCTGGACGACGTCGCTTCCTTCCTCACGGGCGGCGGCTGTCTTCGAGCGTTGGGGAACTACGACGAGGAGGGAGAAGAAGTGGTCAGAGCAGAAATGGAGGTCAGGCTCTCCTTTTATAGATCGGGGGGTGGCTGGGAGTCCTAGCTCCGTCGTGATCGGCGCTGACGGCCAGCTGGACTGCACCAACCTACGACATAGCTTGCCGAGGGCTCGGACGAACTGCAGCAAACGGCCAAAGGCCTCTGCACCAGCCTAGCGCGTCGGGACGCCACTACAGTCACGGGGGCACAATGGTCGGAGCCACGCCCGTGCTCGGCAGAGGGGGCCAGACTGGGGTGGGAAGAGGTTTGGGGGTGCAAGGGAGGGGCTGTGCGTGGCAACGGAGCTAGGGACACACAGTTGGGCTGCGACCCCGTGGGATGGGCATGGGCGCTATAGAGAACGTGCGCTCTGTACATGCCGACGGTCACCACCCCTTGCTGGCACCTGGGTGGTTTTGGCAAGGGCATGGCTATGTCCAGTAGCTATAGGGGAGTGAGCTAGGGGTGTGTATGGCTACAGTTCAGGCTGGGTGAAGTGCGCTGAGCACAGGGTCTTCTAGAAGGTACTGTGCAAAAGGTGTTTGATGCTTGTAAAATGTACATAGCTCAGAGCCTGGTTGTGAGGTTTGGTTTAGTTGGTTTGCTTAGTAAGGTGAGTGTGTATGCAAAGTTTCAGAGCGGATGGGTCCTTCTAGATATTACTGAAATGGGAGTATATTTGACCAAAGAATTTATGATAATTATCTAGGAACTTTCTTAAGTACTGAAATGGGAGTTGCTTTTATAACCTAGGTGGCTATGAGCATATATTATTTTGGGGAAAAAGAATGTATTCTAGGGTTTAGGTTATGAGCAAATGCGAGGCTGTCCTAGAGAGATATGTAGAGTTAGTGAGAGAGGTTTTTAGTTGGTTCATGTTTGTTATGTCCAAATGAGTTGACCGAGGAAAACCAAAGCAAATAACCAGCATGCACAACTGAAGCAAAAGAAAGAAAAGACAGGGGGCAAAAACCAATGTGTTACACCCCAGGAGTCTGACAATTATCACAATGCCACTAAGACATCCAATGGTTTCGTTTGGACTTGTCAACTTGGGGATGGCATGGACCGAGTCACCCAATGGCATTGTAAGGTCTTGCCAACTTTGGGATGGCATGGTTCAGAATTGTCACTATTTCTAAATGGTTGTACAAGTCGAGCTTCAACAATGTCTATAGTACCTTGTGCTCACAAGACATTTTTTTTGGTGTTGATTCAGTGTCGTGTATTTTACGAGATAATTATGCGTATTGACACACTGGTCTATCATTTTAGTTTTGTTTCGTCGTGCTAGTAGACCATTCTCTTGGTAGAGCATTTCTTTCTTTTTGTTCTGGTTGAAATACTAAAGGATGTTTATGTGTGAAAAAGGAAAGACACTTTAAGTTTTGTATGTAGGAGTAGGACTTCGGTTTATATTTCAATTTTCCTAGGAGCTTTTCATATGCATATTTAGACTTCATATTGTTTTATTCTTCTCATAATTAACGGAACACCAAATGAAATTACTTTCCATGTTGTGTTTTGAAGGAAACCTGTGTGATGGACATCAATAATTTTGAAGAGGTACGTGTGATAATTTGAATGTAAGTAGTGTTGTTCTCTGCGCATGTGTGCTTATGCGTAATTCCAACTTTATTCTATGTCTATCGAATGATTATGTTAGCTTTGTAGTCTATGTTTTTTTCCATTTGTATCTTGATGCACCGAAAATAACAACAATTTTACTAATGGGCCTTTTTGTGTTTACTTTGAGAAGAACCCCCATCATGTTTCTCCAACGTGCACTACTCCTTCAGTTTCATGGCGTGTCATTTGAGCCACAATTCTTCTTTAGATTGGCCATACATAAATAATAACACTTTCAACTTGCTATAATATGTAATATGGTATGTTCTGACTATCATGTCTCTTAGTATCCAATATATTTCCAACAAATGATGTTGCTTTCTAATATTTAGTAGTGACCTAAAATGTCTTATATTAGTTTTCAGATGGAGTACCATTGTGACAGTCCAAGACCGACGTTTCAGAAGATTCCCCTTTTATTTCCGTTCTCGTCATGTGTTCATCTGCTTGTCGCATTCATCATCGCATCATTCGCATCATCTGCATTGCATCATCCCGTTTTTGAAAGCTTGCATCCGTTCGTAGTTGCCGGTTCTCTCCGTTCTGCCGTTGCCCGTCTCGAGTCCAGCCACACACGCACGCGCCCGCGGCACCGTTAAATAAAACCGTTTTTAAGTGCACGCAAATATTCTCAGATCGAGTTGAAACTTGGCGTGCGGTCTTGTTATATTGTAGGTAGACTGCCTGTCGATTTTCGTCGCGTTCTGAGTTTGTTTGATGACCCGTCGGTCGTCCGTAACAGTGCGGTCATCGGTTATCGTCGAACGTTTCTCGGTGCTTTGAAACCTCTGTGCCACGGGTCACCATTCTCTCTCGCTTCCCCCTAGCCCCTCTGCACAGTCACCGTAACCCCCGAGCCTCCACTTCCGGACGTCGGATCGTCATCCGGCAGTCCGAAAATGGACAGAGCCATAAACCTAGCCCGGAACCTATATATAGCCCCCTAGCTCCACCTCGTTCCGCGTGCAAACCCTAGCAGCCTCCTCCCTCCTCCAGCCAGGGCCCGCGAAAACCCAGATCTGAGCCCGCCCGAGCCCATATGGGCCCGGGTCAACCTCCTCCCATGGAGCTCCCGAGCTCCTCCATGGCAACCCCGTGCCGCAGCTCCACCACCGGCTCGCCGGAGAGCTCCTCCGCCGCCGTCCCTCTCCCCCCTTCCTCTCCTCCTTCCCCTCCTTCCTCTCCTCACCTAACCCTCCTCTCTCTCCCTCTGTTGCAGCGTCATGGCAGCCCGAGCCGCCGCCCTGCCCCTCGCCGCCGGGATTGGGACCCCCGCGACCGAATCCACCGCTGCCCCGCCTGGCTCCGCCCATCCCCGCCCCTCCGCTCGTCGCCGCCCAGCCGTCGCAAGCCATCGCAACAGCCGCCGCTGCTCTGTGCGAGGACGAGCGCTCGAGCGCGCGTTGACCCCGCCAGCCTCCGCGCATGGGCCGGCCCAGCCGGTGCCCTAGGCCCAGCTCCCCTGCCTGCCTGCTTCGATTGGGCCCACGTCAAGCCCAATGGTGAGCCAGCCCCCCTGTTGTTTATTTATTTATTTTAATTTTGCGTATTTAAAAAACGTGATAGAAATTAAACCGTAAGTCGGATCGAAATGTTTTATATATGAAAAGTGGTTAGAAAAATATATAGATTAATATTATGCCATTTGTATCCCTGTTTAAAATAATTAACATGCCATTTCCTGCATTTTTACATATATGTCATAATATTGCATTTTCATAATTAATAAACCGTGCATCGAAATTAATAAAATCATATATTAAAAATGTCCATCTCTTTTGCATCGCATTTTCATGCATGAGATAATTGTCACTATCATGTTTGCCTATTGTTTGCATTATCGAATTGCTTTTCCATGAATAGACCTAATACCCGCATATTTAATTGTGATTAATTTCCTACATGAACCTATGCATATTATATATGTTTTCGGGGTAGAAAAACCCATAGGATTTATCGGTACATTTAGTTTTGCCATTTGAGCATGTTGGTGTGCATGTCATTTATGCCGTGATCCCTTTTTGTCTTTTTCGTAGGAATTACTCCGGACATGATATGAATTAATTTTCAACATGAAAGTTACTCTTTGGTACGTGTCCTAGCACATGGACATTTTGCTTGTCATAAAAATGCATGTTTAGGTGTTGTTTTGGTGTTGTAAACTTGCTATAAAAATCTGATATTTTGAGGGTCCAAAATATTTCTAAGTCTGGAATCTGTTATATTTTGTTTCTGTCTTGCCATGTGATTTGCTAGTGATCTAGAACTCTTTTGTGGTAGGTGTAATGGAGTTATTTGTAGTGGATATTTCCCTATAGCATTCTGTTAAGTTTCATGCCATAATATAATTTGTAGCATATAGTTTTACTGCTGTCAATATGCCTCCGTGATAAAAACCGCACTGCCAAAACTGCTATTTTCACCAAGTCTGAAACTGTTTTCAAGTAGCCTTCTTGTGAGCTTCCCACCAAGTGATCCATGCATGTTCTGATGATGGTTTGTGAAGATGAAATGAAGTGGATGTTGTATGCTATTTCCCCATGCTTAGTTTGTGCATTTTGGAATATTGCAACTTGTTGTTTTCATATGTTCAAAATGCTATCTTGCTGTTTTTGGCAGATTTCAACTAAAACTTTTTTCGTTGATTGTGGTTGAACCGTAGCTCCGTTTTGGACATTCCATATATGAAACTTGCTTAGAATCTCTTATAGTTTCTTAATAATTTGTTGCATTCATGATTTGAAGTGTTTGTGATTGTTTTCCCCATGCATTTGCATTCATGTCATGTGCGTCTTGTGTTGCTCGTATCTTTTAGACCGTAGCTCCGTTTGAAATGTTCTATATATGTAGATCGACTAGAATGACGTGTAGAATAATATGGTATGCTTTATTCCGTTATTTAACGAATATAAAATATGAATACTTCAGATCTGGACCAATTTCGAAATTAACATATGGGGTCATTTCGAAAATGGTATAAGTTGTTTCTGGCCTCATTTATAATGCCTAGATAGTATAGTTTACTTATGCTTCACCTCTTGCCATGTTTAACAACATTTAATATTGTCATGTACCTAACGGGAGTGAACTAAATATTTCGAACGTGGAGTTTCGTCAATATGCGACTCGTTGCATATTGAGCTTCACTTGATGTGTAGTATTTGGTTGTTGTGAATTGCCATGCATTGCATATTAAACCGGACATGCATCATATTGGTGGTGCATCATGTTTTGCATATGTTGTGGTGTATCTTGTGCTGATTGTTGTTTCGGATTGCTTCTTCTCAATAGAGTTCCGAAAGCGTTCGGAGTGTGAGGATTCGTTCGACTACGTTGGTTCATCTTCTTCATGGACTTGATCTTCTTTCGAGCGGGACCTCAGGCAAGATGACACATTTCCCTGGATACCATTACTATCATTGCCATGCTAGATATCTCGTTTTCCTTTCGTTATGTCTCGCTACCTACCACTTGTTTGACAAGCCTCCCAACATTGCCATGAAAAGCCTCTAACCCCTCCACATCCCAGCAAACCTTTGTTTGGCTATGTTACCGCTTGCTCAACCCTTCTTATAGCGTTTCTAGTTGCAGGTGCAATTGCTTCCATGTGTCAACATGGACATTCTTTTGTTATATCACAATACTGCTGCTATTTAATTTAATGCACATATACACTTGGTAAAGGGTGGAAGGTTTGGCCTTTTGCTTGGTGTTTTGTTCCACTCTTGCCGCCTCTAGTTACTTGTGAGCCGGTGTTATGTTCCATAAATGAGCGCTCCTAACATGATCGGGGTTGTTATGGGGACCCCCTTGATTTTCGGGTTAGAATAAAACTTGTCTGGCAAGGCCCAACATTGGTACTACATTTGCCTAATAATTAATGAACTTGCATAGGGACCCGCCGGCACCCGTGGATAATTTAATCAACCCCCGGGCCAGTGCTCCTCATGAGTGTTGGTCCAAACTAGAGCACTGTGCGGGGTCAACCCAGGGCAACTTGGGAGATTTCTATCAGGCCACTGTACGCGTAGCTCATCTGCCGTGCTCTGAGAACGAGATACGCGGCTCCTATCGGGATTGTCGGCACGTCGGGCGGCCTTGCTGGATTTATTTTACCTTTCTCGAACCTCTTGAGCGAGGAATTCCGATAATTCTTCTGGCTATCTCGAGGTGTTGGATTTCCTTTGGAATTGCCTAGGAAGATCACGAGATCCGTGGTTGAGGTTATTCCCACTGTGTGTGGTTAATTTGTGATGGATGAGTTGGAGCACCCCTGCAGGGTTAAATCTTTTCGAGAAGCCGTGCCCGCGGTTATGTGGCAAACTTGGATACTTTGTTTAACACCCGGTCATAGCAAACTTGAAGTAAATTCAAATAAAATACACCAACTATGTGCGTAACCGTGACTGTCTCTTCTCGCGAGTCCTTATCCGAAAGAGAACACGGTGGGGTTATGATTGACGTAAGTAGGTGTTCAGGATCAGTTAGTGATCATTTCTAGTTCACGTCTATTATGCATAGACCACATACTTTACTTTCTGTACTCGTAAGTTAGACACTCAAATAAATGCTTAGTCGCTTGCTGCAGCCTCATCACTTAACCATGCCTCACCTATTAAGTTTTAATAGTCTTGATACCCTTGGAAATGAGATTGCCGAGTCCCTATGGCTCACAGATTACTACAACAACAGTTGCAGGTACATATAATGCGATGAATTGACGTGAGCGCGTTGCTTGATTTGATTTGGAGTCCTTCTTCTTCTTCTTCATCAATCTTGTATGGGTTCCAGGCGACAGCCTGGGATAGCAAGGGTGGATGTCATTTTATCGTTTGATTTCGTCTGTAGTCGGACCCTGCTCTTATGTATGATGTTTGAGATGTTATTGTATTGATGTGACTCTGATGTAGCTTGTGGCGAGTGTAAGCCAATTTCATATACTCATCTCTTCTGTACATGTACTTGTAATGATATTCATTCTTGCGAATGCATCGAGATGCGCTTCTATCCCTGTTGAGGCCCTCGTGCCGAATAAGGATATGACCGCATCTTGGGGGTGACAACCATATAGCTTGATAAACATTCATATCTTTCTCATAGTGTTTGGTTTGGTTTTCAATTGAGTTGTATTCAAGATTATGTTTTACAACATGTATCTACATGATGTTTTTCCCATTGATTACATATGTGAAAGGCGGGTGACGCATGTCAAGCTACGATTAGCTAGCTACATAAATGCATCTTTAAGTCTCCTTAGAATTTGTATTCAACTTAAAATACAAAATATCAAGTGTATGTTCTTCAAACAAGAATTTGATGAAAGCTGAAATGCCCACTGCAATCCGATCGTATTACGAATCAAGAAGTTCAAGGAAGAGCTCGGGAAAGCATGGACCAGAGATGTGTACCCTTTGCTTGGTATGGGGCCCGAGGAGTTCGAGCACTTGGCTCTTGCTACAAACAAGGACACACAATTCATCTACAACGAGAAGTTGATGCTTGTGCCGATCGTAGAAGACATCGGGACGTAAGCTGATGCAATTGGAGTCATCATCCCCTTTGAAAGATAGTAGTTTGAGACAAGTAAATTAGTAGTTCAGAGACAAGTGAATTGATCCGTTTCTATACATATTTTATTCTTTTGTTGTGTTTTGGTATAATCGTAGGCTTACCATTTTTGTTTTTACTGGTCGCTCTGACTAGCATGATGACCAAAGTTACGTCTCTTGATAAATAAGATATCGACTAATTATGTATGTTCCTATTTATTTGTGTTTATTTTGCTAGATTGAGGCCATACAAACTTGAATGTGAAAAATGAGCTATTTGTCCTTAACTATTATGGCGTAATGAAAACGTTTTTTTTTTTTGAAATTCGTAATGAAAACTTTAAACTATGTGCTCTTGCTTATTTTGAGAAGGTCACGCTTTTTTTTGGAAAAGTCATACTCATTAGTATCATTTTTTTTTGCATTGACGGGGATAGGTCATTTTTTTTACGGGACTTTTTTTTTCCAGGGCTGGCTGGATGAGATTGGAGCAGGATAGAAACGGTGTCGCCCACGGACTCGGGGCAGACGTCGCCGCCCAGCCCGCAGTATATATAGTCCGGCCCGCGGGCCGGTTCCGCTCACCCCGTCCGTTCCCCGTCTCAGACACCCGAAATCCCCACATCCTAACCCTAGCTCCTTGCGATCTCTCCCTGACCTGATCCCCACGGCCGCCGATGTCGTCGGAGCCGCCGCCCGCGGTGCCCTCCGAGGCCGTGGAGGCCGCCAGGACGTCTGCCTCCCCGCCGAAGGAATCGGAGCCCTCCGGCGCAGGGGGCGCCGCCGCCGCGCCAGGGCCCGCCCACGAGACGAACACGCTGTGGGTCGGCAACCTGCCCACGCACGCGGGCGAGGACGACGTCATGGCGGCCTTCGCCCCGCACCGAGCGCTCGACTGCGTCGTCATGCGCGCCGGCTCCCGCAGCTACGCCTTCGTCCTGTTCCGCTCCGTCGCCGAGTCCAGGGCCGCCCTCGAGGCTCTCCGCGGGTCCAAGGTCAAGGGCTTCCTCATCCGGGTCGAGTTCGGCCGGCCGGTAATTTCTCCCCCCCCCCCCCCCCGGATCCGCTCCCACCTTGGATCCCCCGGGATCTGGCTGCAGTAAGCAATGTGAATTTTCCTGTAATTAGGACTTCGGTGCTTGTGATTTGCGGTTTATTTAGGCGGTGTGGGCTGGGGCATCCAGCACCCCTGATATATCTAGTTATTAGAGCGTCTGCACACGGGATGAGCGGCGATGGGGTGGTCCGGCAGAGGCCCCCAGGTGGCTGGGGGCGGTGGCGGCGCTCAGGGTCCAGGGGAGCGCGGCGGGCGAGGCCCTTGAGATGGTGGATGGACACGCGGGGAGCCGGTGATGACGGGAAACCTTGTCGCCGGGGAATGGCCTAGCAGGAAGCGGTGGTAGTGGGTTCATGGGCGGCGGTGGTAGTGGGTTCCTGGGTGGCGGCGGCCGCCGCGAGGAGGTTGACGCGGTGGGAGACGGCGGCGGTGGCCGCTGTCGCTAGAAGGTTGACTTGGTGGGAGACGGCGGTGGCCGCCGTCGCGAGGAGGTTGACCCGGTGGGAAACGGCGGTGGTCCGCGAGGAGGTCGGGCCGTCTGTATTTTCTTTCCGGATCGTCTGGGTTGGGGGAAGAATGGTTGGGGGCAGTTTAATTTTCTGGATCTTTAGCAAATCATTTTTCGGATCTTTGCAAATCATTTTCTGGATTGGGGAACAAGGATCGGGTTTGGCAGCTCTTTTTTTTCCGGATCTTTAGCGAATTATTTTCTACCATCTATGCCGGGTAATTCTTTTTTCCGGATCTTTAGCAAATCGTTTTCTGGATTGGTGAACAAGGGTCGTGTCGGGCAGTTTTTTTATCTGGATCTTTAGCGAATCGTTTTCTACAACTTATGGTGGGTAATTCTTTTTTTCCGGATCTTAGCAAATCGTTTTCTGGATTGGGGAACAAAGGTTGGGTCGTGAAGCTCTTTTTATTTCCGGATCTTTAGCGAATCGTTTTCTACCACTTATGGTTGGTAATTCCTTTTTCCGGATCAGCAAATCGTTTTCTGGATTGGGGAACAAGGGTCGGGTCGGGCAGCTCTTTTTATTTCTGGATCTTTAGCGAATCATTTTCTACCACTTATGGTGGGCAATTCTTTTTTCCGGATCTTTAGCAAATCATTTTTCGGATTGGGGAACAGGGGTTGGGTCAGGCAGCTCTTTTTATTTCCGAATCTTTAGCGAATTGTTTTTTACCACTTACAGTGGGTAATTCTTTTTTCTGGATCTTCAGCAAATCGTTTTCCGGATTGGGGAACAAGGGTCGGGTCGGGTCGGGCAGCTCTTTTTATTTCCGGATCTTTAGTGAATTGTTGTATACCGCTTAGGGATGGCAGTGGTGGGTAATTGTTTGCAACTTCAGGACGGACGGGCAGAAGCACGAATCCCTTTGTCAGTGTTCAAGAAAGTGTTTTTAAGCAACGCTTAAGCGCTGAGTGATGACAAAATGCTTCGCTTTGTCCCT
Organism: Hordeum marinum; assembly: GCA_022496015.1. Lineage (NCBI taxonomy): Eukaryota > Viridiplantae > Streptophyta > Magnoliopsida > Poales > Poaceae > Hordeum > Hordeum marinum. The sequence goes on along the minus strand of CM039676.1, from coordinate 365,292,775 downwards.
AAGCGGTAGATTAAGCCATTTTTTTAATTTGGCCAGAATTTGGCTGTTTTTATACTGCTTCTGCGTAGCTGCTTGCGCAAGACAATATGTCATTTATCTTATTATTAGGGTTTGTACGGGAACTGTTTCCTTTAGATTCTGGCCAAATCATGGCCACATGATCTGCATTTGGCTATGTCTATTTGAACTGAACTGAATCTTAGTTGTTATTTTGCTTGCTATGTGAACCTGATGTGTATTTGCTATGTTGTGAAGTGCATTTTAGATGCTATTTCAGCTACCCATGTGCTATGTTCCCTATTTTCCTGTGCATATTATTCAGAACAGTCAAATTGTGGCCAAGTTTGAAAAGACGCTCAAGCGTGCTTAAGCGCCCATTGCTCTAAGCTGTGGCCTTCCGCTTTTTTGAACATTATCCTTCATTAATAGGTATAAAACTACTCCTAGATTGGTTACTGTTCCTTGTTCTAGGGTGAAATTGCTATGCTGGTGTCGTGTACAGATTTATGCCCTCATGATGCTTACTGGTGTTATTCCAGCTTTTAATTTGCTATGGAAAAGGTCAATATCTTGTCTGTTTTGTTTAAGTTTGAATGGTGTAACTGATAATGAATGATCCTTGGTTAATGGTAGTTGTTTATGTTTATTTCTCGAGTGAAATTGCTCCATTCAGTGCTCCATTGTCTAATGATTTGTGCACAAACGATGCAGTTTGATGTAATTCAGGCTGTGATTTGATTTAACTGGGCAGTGCATGTTATTTTATCTGTTTCACTGTAAGTTAGACCGAGTAAATTCATAGCTATCTCATAGTTTTTGTTGCTAGGACTGCTTGGATGAAGATTTTATTCTTCTAGTATTTAATGACAGAAACAGTATGCCTTCTGATGGCTTGTGTTTGTCACTTTGTTGATTGGTTTCTACAGGCTAGAGCTGTTAGGAACCTATGGGTTGGAGGAATTAGTCCGTCTATCTCAAAGCAAGAGGTAGAGGAGGAGTTTCAAAAGTTTGGGAAGATTGAAGGTGTTGCATTCTCCCACGATCAAACTTCTGCATACATCGATTTTGAGAAGCTGGAGGATGCCATTTCTGCCCATAGAACCTTGAATGGGACAGACTTGGGGGGCAAGGAATTGTGTGTTGATTTCCAGAGGTCCAGAGGCAGAGCGGTATGCATCTATTATTGTTGACTGAGTTTGTGAATAATACTTCTAGGCTGCAGTTTTTGAAGGGACGCTGTCTTATTGCTAGTTATTTGTACTGATTTGGATAGGAACGGTCGGAAGCAGGCAACTTCAACAGTAGAGGATCATTGCCACCCGGTGAAATGGGAGTTGGACATGCAAAGGTACTGCTGTTTACTTGTCTTGGTTCTTGCTGTTGTACTGTCCTCTTTGATCTGCGGGTTGCTTACTGTCATATCATGTTCTGTTTGTCAGGGTTCTGCTGGAGTACGAATGCGAGAGGCAAAAAATCCTACCAATGTTCTCTGGGTAGGTTTACCCAATACACATAAAGTTAACGAGGAGGCACTAAGGCAGGCTATGGCAGCACATGGTGTGGTTACAAACATCAAAGTTTTTCCAGAAAGGCAGTATGCTTTTGTGGAGTTTGCAACTATTGAAGGAGCTTCTAATGCTAAGAATCTTCTAGATGGACGTCTTTTCAATGATACCAGGATTCATGTTCTTTTCTCCAGCAGTGGGCTTACGCCCAGTAAACTTGATAACCTAACACCGCCTGCTGGGTTCCCTAGATCAGAGATGTACAATGATAGTCCATATGCTGCACCTGATTATTTTGGTACTGGTCGCAGTAGTCATGGCACATCACAAGGGTATGATCCGCGACGTGGAAGATCAAGATACTTGGACTATGGTGCAATGCCAATCACTGGTGGTATCCTTCCAGCACCTGAAGCTGGCTCATCTTTGTTGACTGGACATTCTGCTCATAATGCGCTTGATCCGAGAGAAGCCAAAAGGGTGAGGCTGGATGCTGGCATGGACCCTTACCATGTAAGGGCAGGCAGTGAGGGCCTTCAGCCGGTTGCTGACGAGAGCTTAAGCTCTGTTATTCGGATCCAGGGCATGGTACACCAAACATCATGCCTTGGGCACTTCTGGCGTGGCAGTATTGCCAAAGGCGGATCTCCTGTTTGTCGTGCTCGCTGCTTGCCTATAAGGAGGGGCATTGAGATACCTTTGTGAGTACAAACCACTTCAACTTTTTTTCTAAAGTTCCTTGTATAGTTTATTGACCTTGCATATATTCCACTTCACTTTGCAGACCGGACGTTGTTAATATCTCTGCTAGAACAGGATTAGATATGCTGGCAAAACACTATGGAGATGCTTCGGGTTTTGAAATTGTATTCTTCTTACCAGACAGTGAAGATGATTTTGTGTCTTACACTGAATTCCTGCGGTACTTGGGCTCGAAAAGTCGCGCAGGTGTTGTTAAGGTTGATGCAGGAACCACTTTGTTTTTGGTCCCGCCATCGGATTTCCTGACGAATGTTCTGCAAGTTGATGGTCCAGAGCGCCTTTATGGCGTGGTACTGCACATTCCACAGATGTCCAATGCTGCTCTCCAGAGACCGGTACTAACTGGCCCAGAGTCACAAGCTTATTATGATGGTGGTGATACCATGCTAGCGATGCAAAGAAATTACAACATGGGCTCTGCTAATAACAACCATCATCAGGATGCTGATTATCGGAGATCTGTACGTGAGGAAGCAGTTCAGTCAGGTGTATCAAGCTTTCCCATGAGCCAAATAGCAGGACAGCAAGGACAGCCACTCAATTCTGATATTATGGCCACATTAGCTAAACTTATGCCAAATGCGCAGTCAACAGTTCCAGCAAATAGTCAGGTAACCCCAAGCTCCACATGTAAATCTGTGGCATCACTGTTGCATGATGCATCTACTTTTCCTATCGCATGGAAAGATGAAAATCCAACACTGACCTCTTATTTATCCTTTGAGCAGGTGGGTAATCTTCAGCAATCCGGCCAGCAGTTTGGCAGGCAAGCTCCAGCAAGCTACGGGGGCATGGTCGGTGCTCAGGAGCAGCACCCAACACATACTGCTTACAACCCTGAGGTTACCTTAAGCTTGCCTCCACCACCTCCTCGACCTACACAATCACCCATGCCTGCTCTCCCTACACAGCAGCAGTATCAACCAGAACACTATTACGCTCCTCAAAACAATTACGGTACCTTAGGAACAGTTGGCCAGTCTAACCTCCAGACCAGCAATGCTAACCTGCCTGGCCCTCCCCTGCCCCAATTGAACAATGGGCCTTTGGCAGCAAATAATCAGACTGGAAATTTGGCGCAGCTCCATCAGTCAATGTCATTCCCCACTGATAGGGTACAACAGCAACAAAATGTTGCCTCTGGTTCTGCCCAAGCTCCTGACGAGGCGGATAAGAACAAGAAGTACCAGGCGACCCTCCAATTTGCGCACAATTTATTGCTTCAGCTACAACGTGGATCTGGAAATCAATCTTGATGATGAGTACTGCTTCAGGTAAGCTCACCTCTGCTCTTTGCGTGTTATTTTGCTTGCTTTATCTTTTCTGCTAAAATTATGGATGTAGTGAAATAGATTTAGCTAACTTCAGAGGTTCCTAGCCAATTTTGCGAGGGGAATTCCAGGAACATAAGTTTGTAGGGAAATGGTTTGAAGTAATAATAATTGGCAAAAGTTACAATTTTGTCTTCCACTTGAAATACTGATAACTGCTAATCATCTTTGATAGTGCTAACATAACCATAAAGCTTAGAATGTTAGACAGAAGTCACACCTTGTAAATTCTTAATCGTGCTAATAGGCTGAAACAAAACCTTGCAGCTATCCTGTAATTAATGATTCATGGTAATATATTAGGGCAGGTGCCGCTGATGAATGTTACATTGTTTCTGGGGTGGGTGTGGGGTGCATTTCGTGTACAATCAAGCTGATCAGAACCAGTGGCTTAGATACTAAAGTTTATCTAACAAATTCACACATATATCCTCTGATTAGCTAGATCTTTTATGTGCATTATCTGTTGATATTTTTTGCTTGCATGATAAATTGATATCTTCGTATTCTATCTTGATTGAGTTCTGGACCTCTGATCTACATAGGTTACTTGCAGTAGCTAAAGGCATGGTAGAATGTTGCATAGCTTTGCTAGAGGCACTATTTAGTTTTTAATTGATATATCTGTGTATGAACATCTTTCATGTAATGGCCTTATAACTGGTGATTTGAAACAAAGCGAAAACCATTCTTCACTTGCATGTAAGTTGCAAGACTGCAGTTCTCGTGGTACATCGAGACTACGTTTCTCATGCTACAACGAGACGATTTCAGCGTGGCGCTTTGCTTTCCTTCGCGGACACTGCTTGTGCCTCGTGGAACTTTGTGTAGCATACGTTGCCACCTAGCGGTCTATCAGGATCGTCTTAACCTGAGAAACAAACAACATTTGCGATGCGAAAGGGCTGTGCGAAGCCCTAGCTCCTGCAGCACACGCAAACGTTTTTGATGAGATGTTCTTACCTAGATGTTTGAACAAAGGGCTCTGTTTCGATTACCACAAACGCCATCAAATAGTCTGTCTAGAAGTCAGAAAGTTCATGATATGAACTCCCCGACTCGCCTTATTTTCTTGGAACGCTGGTTTCATTCTCGTCACACATATGTAGTTGCGACGATTAGATCGGAGCACACGTCCGCTCATGTTTGCTTTCAACTCTGAGCGTTCTTTTCCCAAACTGTAAATGACACTGCGCCTGACGGTCCATCCAGTTGGTTTAGATTTCCTCCAGCTCAGCTTTACCCGAGTGTTGGAATGGTTTGCTGCCTGGCGATGGCCATCGGCGTTTAAGGCACGCATCCTCTTCCCCTTCCGTTGAACTTCGTTCGCAGCAATGGCATTTGCCTCCTTGCTGGCTAATGATTCTAAATTATCGGGCGACTTAATAAAACTCATTTCGGATCAGAATTGAATTTTCGGACATATTCTAGATGCTCAAAATACCGTTTGATAGACGGCGCTGACTGCCCATAGCAACGTTTTCCTGGAAAACTTTTCCGGACACTTTGCACCGAATTCGAACAAGGAATAACTTTGGTTCTTTGGGGTAGCACGTGGTGCAGTGCGACGGCCATTCGCAAAGTATTGAGCTAGGTAACATGGCTCCCCTGGTTGATTTGGTGCGCTCTTCCTCATTTGATTATTCAAATGTCCGGCCAAACGACGCAACAAACGTACTAACAAGGCTCTTTCATTATATGCAAAGTATATAATATCTCATCCTGTCACTCTTCCTGTCTGTTTCTTATATGCGTGTCCTATTTCACGTGCCGTGTGGTCCATAATTATTACACGCATGTGGTGGTTGCAACGGCACTTCGACTCCACTAATATCCCTAGTAGCCTCGCAAATTCTTTCTGGGTGGACAGAACCGTCACGAGACGCCGTGATAAATTACTGTTCCAGGGTAACACCATCTATCCAGCGCCCCAGTTTTCTGTTTTCTTACCCAACTTCTCCTAGAAAAATACGCAGTAATTTGTCGTCTGTACAGTAACTTATCGTCTGTCAGTCAGCTTTGTCCTTTACATCGTCGCTTGCTGTCAGTCAAACTGGTTTCACCTCCCAGATTGATGGTTTACCTCCATTTTCCCCTCAACGCATCTGTTACACAAAAGGCAGAGTCAGATGCCGACTTCTCTTTGCCAAAAAAAAAAATGCAGACTTTTGTCCACCTCGCTGCTACGTAGGCACGAAGAATTATTTTATGATGAGTTCAGTCAGCGAGTACATGCATGTTGGTACGACGAAGCGGCCGGCGACACGGTTTGTGCTTCTTCTCGTACGAAAGACTGACACACGAGAGAATATCCCGACACTACTACTAGTCGAAACCGTGTACTCCTTACCATATGCCATTTGTGTGATCCATCTACGCCTTTCGCTGCGCACTAATTATTCCTGAACAAAAGATACGTCCTTCTTTCTGGTTTATAAGGCCTGCCCGTATTTCTAGATCTATAATTTGACCAACATAAAATGAGTTGTATAGTTTAAAAACTATACCATTTGAAAGTAGACGATTAGAAGTTTCTAATTATATTTTTTTATAAATAATGTGTATTACGTTGGTCTATTTATTAACCTAAATATACGTGCAAGTCTTATAAACCGAAAAGAAGGTAGTATAATGATTCCACTCGCTGACTTGGTACCTGACACAGAAGCGTGTGCTGTGTAGGTACCTCCCTCGACGCCTTCTCTACTGCAACGCAACGGAAACGGCCCATGGTGGCGCTGGCGGTTATCTTCTCCAGACGCGCAATCGGTTGCTACCTGCCGGACGGGAACAAACAATCAGGCGTCAACTGCACCAGTAGCTTCCCTGCCTTAGACTTTCCGGAAAGGGAAAACTTAAATATCTTCTTTTACATCCGTGTACTTCTTTTTAGGCATCGGATATTTTAGCTTTTTGAATTGTATAATTGTTTGTCTTGTCTATGCGGCCTTCTTGGCATGACATGTAGTACTTGTTGGATTTTTGGTTTTGACATGGATAAAACTTGTTTTTATTCCGAGTTCATACGTGCTTTAGTTTTTATTTTATTTTATTTTTGCTTCTTTTGTTTTTTTGGGGGGGGGGGGGGGAGGGCTTATCACAATCTTGAAATTTACACTAATACCTTCGCTTCCCCGGACTTCTAGAAAGGACGAACTCAAATATCTTCTTTTGCATTCATGCACCTCTTTTGTATATGCATTAGATATTTTAACTTTGAACCATATAGTCGGTTGTCTTGCCTATATGGCCTTCTTGGCATGACATGTGCTAATTGTTTGGGTATCTGATTTTGTTATGGATAAAACTTATTTATGTTATGGTTCTTTTGGGGGTTGGAGGGGGGGGGGGGGGGGGGAGGGGGACAGAGCATATACAATCTTGAAATTTACACTAGTGTTTTCCCTGCCTCAGACTTTTCAGAAAGGGAGAACTCAAATATCTTTTGCATTCATGTACCTCTTTATATAAGCACCAGACATTTCAACTTTGAACTGTATAATTGGTTGTCTTGTCTATATGGCCTCCTTGGCATGACATGTACTAATTGTTTGGGTCTTTGATTTTGTCATGGATAAAACTTATTTATGTTCTGTTTCTTTTTGGGGTTGGAGGGGGGGGGGGGGGGCGATAGAGCTTATACAATCCTGAAATTTACACTAGTGTTTCCTTGCCTCACACTTGAAAGGGAGAACTCAAATATCTTCTTTTGCATTCATGTACCTCTTTATATAAGCACTAGATATTTCAACTTTGAACTGTATAATCGGTTGTCTTGTCTATATGGCCTCCTTGGCATGACATGTACTACTTGTTTGGGTTTCTGATTTTGTCATGGATAAAACTTATCTATGTTCTGCTTCTTTTGTGGGTTGGTGGTGGTGGTGATGGTGGTGGTGGGGGGGACGATAGAGCTTATACAATCCTGAAATTTACACTAGTGTTTTCCCTGCCCCTGACTTTCCAGAAAGGAAGAACTCGATTATCTTCTTTTGCATTCATGTAACTCTTTATACAATCCTGAAATTTACACTAGTGTTTCCTTGCCTCACACTTTCTAGAAAGGGAGAACTCAAATATCTTCTTTTGCATTCATGTACCTCTTTATATAAGCACTAGATATTTCAACTTTGAACTGTATAATCGGTTGTCTTGTCTATATGGCCTCCTTGGCATGACATGTACTACTTGTTTGGGTTTCTGATTTTGTCATGGATAAAACTTATCTATGTTCTGCTTCTTTTGTGGGTTGGTGGTGGTGGTGATGGTGGTGGTGGTGGGGACGATAGAGCTTATACAATCCTGAAATTTACACTAATGTTTTCCCTGCCCCTGACTTTCCAGAAAGGAAGAACTCGATTATCTTCTTTTGCATTCATGTAACTCTTTATACAATCCTGAAATTTACACTAGTGTTTCCTTGCCTCACACTTTCTAGAAAGGGAGAACTCAAATATCTTCTTTTGCATTCATGTACCTCTTTATATAAGCACTAGATATTTCAACTTTGAACTGTATAATCGGTTGTCTTGTCTATATGGCCTCCTTGGCATGACATGTACTACTTGTTTGGGTTTCTGATTTTGTCATGTATAAAACTTATCTATGTTCTGCTTCTTTTGTGGGTTGGTGGTGGTGGTGGTGGTGTGTGTGTGGGGGGGGGGGGACGATAGAGCTTATACAATCCTAAAATTTACACTAGTGTTTTCCCTGCCCCAGACTTTCCAGAAAGGGAGAACTCGATTATCTTCTTTTGCATTCATGTAACTCTTTATATAAGCACCAGATATTTCAACTTTGAACTGTATAATCGGTTGTCTTGTCTATATGGCCTCCTTGGCATGACATGTACAACTTGTTTGGGTTTCTGATTTGTCATGGATAAAACTTATTTATGTTCTGCTTCTTTTGGGGGTTGGAGAGGGGGGGGGGGGGCGATAGAGCTTATACAATCCTGAAATTTACACTAGTGTTTTCCCTGCATCGGACTTTCTAGAAAGGGAGAACTCAAATATCTTCTTTTGCATTCATGTACCTCTTTATATAAGCACCGGGTATTTTAACTTTGAACTGTATAATAGGTTGTCTTGTCTATATGGCCTCCTTGGCATGACATGTACTAATTGCTTGGGTTTCTGATTCTGTCATGGATAAAACTTATTTATGTTCTGGTTCTTTTGGGGATTGGAGGGAGGGGGGGGGGGCGATAGAGCTTATACAACCCTAGAATTTACACTGGTCTTTTCCCTGCCTCAGACTTTTGAGAAAGGGAGAACTCAAATATCTTCTTTTGCATTCATATTTTATATAAGCACCAGATATTTCAACTTTGAACTATATAATCGGTGGTCTTGTCTATATGGCCTCCTTGGCATGACATGTACTACTTATTTGAGTTTATCATTTTGTCATGGATAAAACTTATTTATGTTCTGGTTCTTTTGGGGGTTGAGGGGGGGGGAACGATAGAGCTTATACAATCCTGAAATTTACACTAGTGTTTTCCCTGCCACAGACTTTCCAAAAAGGGAGAACTCAAATATCTTGCATTCATGTACCTCTTTATATAAGCACCAGATATTTCAACTTTGAACTATATAATCAGTTGTCTTGTCTATATGGCCTCCTTGGCATGGCATGTACTAATTGTTTGGGTTTCTGATTTTGTCATGGATAAAACTTATTTATGTTCTGGTTCTTTTGGGGGTTGGAGGGGGGGTGATAGAGCTTATACAATCCTGAAATTTACACTAGTGCTAAAATTAGAATATCTCCTTCTGCATTCTTGTACCACTTTTTATAGGCACGAAATAGTTTAGCTTTGAATGATATTATCATTTGTCTTGTCTTTGCGGCCTCCTTGGACTAACATGTACTACTTTTTTTGGGTTTTGTCATGGATAAAACTTGTTCTTGTTCTGACTTATGTGTGCTTTTTTGGGGGGGGGGGAGGTGGCAATGTTTGTCCTATGTATGCGGCCTCCTTGGTATGACATGGATAAAACTTGTTCTTGTTCTGAGTTCATGTGTGCCTTAGTTTTTTTGCTTCTTTTGTTTAGGGTTGGGGGGAGTGGACTAGAGAGCTTATCACAATCCAATTATACTAGTAGCTTCACTGCCTCATACTTTCTAGAAAGGGAAAACTCAAATATCTACTTTTGCATTTTTGTACCTTTTTTATAGGCACAAGATATTTCACCTTTGAACTATATAATCATTTGCCTTGTCTATGCGGCCTCGTTCGCATAACAAGCACTAATTGTTTGGTTTTGACATGCATACGACTTGTTCTTGTTCTGAGTTCATGTGCATCTTAGTTTTTTTTGCTTCTTTTGTTTGGTGGTAGCGGGGAGGGGAGGGAAGCTTACTACAATAATAAAAGTTGCACTAGTAACGACCCTACCCTAGACTTACGAGAAATGGAAAACTCAAATATCTCTTTCTGCATTCTGGTACCTCTTTTTGTAGACACCAATATTTTCACTTGGAACTATATAATTGGTTGTCTTGTCCATGTTGCCTCACTTGCAACTGTAATACTTGTTTCGTTTCTGGTTTTGATACGGAATAAATCTGATTATTGTTCTAAGTTCATGTGTGCTTTAGTTTTTTGCTTGTTTTTTTTGGGGGGGGGGAGCTTATCACAATCCTGAAATTTATGCTGCTAGCTTCCCCGCCTTAGACTTTCTAGAAAGGAAAAACTCAAATATCTCCTTTTACGTTCATGTACTTTTTTTATAGGCACCAGGTATTTCAGCTTCGAACCGGATAATAGTTTGTCTTGTCTATGCGGCCTCCTTGGCATGACATGTCCTACCTGTTTGGTTTTCTGGTTTTCACATGGATAAAACATGTTCTTGTTCCGAGTTCATGTGTGCCTTAGTTTTTTTTGCTTGTTTTTTTGGGGTTGGGGGGAGGGGACGAGATAGCTTATCTCAATCCTGAAATTTATACTAGTAGCTTTCATGCATCAGACTTTGCAAAAATTAACATATCTTCTTTTGCATTTATGTACCTCTATTTATAGGCACCAAATATTTCAGTTGTGAACTGTAAAATCATTTGTCTTGTCTACGCGACCTCCTTGGCATGACATGCACTGTTTGTTTGTTTTTTTGGTTTTCACATGGCTAAAATATTTTCTTGTTCTGAGTTCATGTGTGTCTCATTTTTTTTGCTTCTTTTGTTTGGCGGCGGGGGGGGGGGGGGGGCTTATACAATCCTGAAAGGTACACTAGTAGCAACCGCGCCTCAGACTTACCAGACATGGAAAACTCAAATATCTTTCTTTTGCATTCGTGTGCCTCTGTTTATAGGCACTAGACATTTCAGCTTTGAACTGTGTAATCGGTTGTCTTGTCCATTTAGCCTCCTTGGCAATTACATGGACGGAGAGCTTATCACAATACTTAAATTTATATTACTAGCTTCACTGCCTCAGAATTTCTAGAAAAGGAAAACTCAAATATCCCCTTTTACATTTCAACTTTGAACCGTATAATCGTTTGTCTTGTCTGTGCGGCCTCATTGGCTTGATATGCATTACTTGTTTGGTTTTCTGGTTTTGACATGGATAAAACTTGTTCTCCTTTTGAGTTCATGCGTGCCTTAGTGTTTTTTTTCTTCTTTTGGTTCAGGTGGGCTGGTGAGTAGGGGGACGAGAGAGCTTATTACAATCCTGAAAGTTACACAAGTAGCTTCCCTTCCTCAAACTTACCAGAATTGGAAAACTCAAATGTCTCCTTTTGCATTCTTATACCTCTTTTTATAGGCACAAGACATTTCAGCTTTGAACTGTATATAATTGGTTGTCTTCTCTATGTGGCCTCCTTTGCCATTATGTGCAGTATTTGTTTGCTTTCTAGTTTTGACATTGATAACTCTTGTTCTTGTTGTGAGTTAATGTGTGCTTTAGTTTTTTTGCTTCTTTTGTTTGGGGTTTGGGGGGGGGGCGGGGGGGGGGGGGGGGGGCGAGAGAGCTAATCACAATCCTAAAATTTATACTACTAGCTTCCCTGCCTCAAACTTTCTAGAAAGGGAAAACTCAAATATGTCCTGTTACATTCATGTACCTCCTTTCATAGGCACCATATTTTAAGCTTTGGAGTGTATAATCATTTGTCTTGTCTACTATGCGGCCTTCTTGGCATGCCATGTACTACTTGTTTGGTTTTATGGGCTTGACATGGATAAACTTGTTCTTGTTCTTAGTTTATGAGTGCCTTAGTTTTCTTTGCTTGTTTTGTTTGGGGTTGGGAGTAGGGGCGAGAGAGTTTATCACAATGCTGGAATTTGTAGTTGTAGCTTCCCTGCTTTGGAATTTTCAGAAAGGGAAAACTCAAGTATCTCTTTTTTTCATTTCTGTACCTCTTTTTATCGGCACCAAATATTTCAGCTTTGAACTGTATAATTGTTTGTCTTGTCTATAGTGATCCTTGTCATCGATATGTAGTACTTGTTTGATTTTGGGTTTTGATATGGATAAAACTTGTTCTTCTGAGTTCATGTGTGCCTTACTTTTTCTTCTTCTTTTGTTTGGTGCTCGGGGAGGGGAGATAGCTTATTAAAACCTTAAAAATTTAAACTAGTAGATTCCCTCCCTCAGACTTTCTAGAAAGGGAAACTCAAATATCTCCTTTTGCATTCTTGTACCACTTATAAGCACTAGATACTTCAGCTTTGAACACAATATTTTGTTTTATTTATGCGGCCTTCTTGTCATGACATGTAGTACTTTTTTGGTTTTCTAGTTTTGACATGGATAAAACTTGTTCTTATGAGTTCTCGTGTGCCTTTGTATTTCTTCTTCTTTTGTTTGGGTTGGGGGCGACAAGATAAGTTATTACAATCCTGAATTTACACAAGTAGCTTCCTTGCCTCACACTTTCCAGATTGGGAACAAATGTCACTTTTTGAGTTCATGTACCTCTTTTTATAGGCACCAAATATTTCTTTGAACTTTATAATTGTTTTGTCTTGTCTATGCGACCTCCTTGGCATGACATGCACTACTTGTTTGGTTTGCTGGTATTGTCATGGATAAAACTTTTTCCTGTTATCAGTTCATGCGTGTCTTCAAAAAATTGCTTCTTTTGTTTGGGGTTGGGGCTGACAAGAGAGCTTATTACAATCCTGAAACTTACAATAGTAGCTTATGTGCCTTGTAGTTTCTAGAAAGGGAAAACTCAAATATCTGCTTTTGCATTATTGTACCTCTTTTTATAGGCACCATATATTTCAACTTTGAACAACATAATTGTTTGTCTTTTCTATGTTGACTCATTGACATGAAAGGTAGTTTGGTTTCCTGGTTTTGGCATGGATAAAAATTGATCTTGTTATGAGTTCAAGTGTGCCTTAGTTAATTTTTCTTTGCTTCTTTTGTTTGGTATTGGGGAGGGGGTGAGAGAGCTTATTTAAATACTTCAATTCACACTAGTAGCTTCCCTGCCTCGGACTTTCCAGAAAGGAGAAAAACTCAAATATCTCCTTTTGCATTCATGTACCTGTTTTTATAGGCACCAGATATTTCAGCTTTAAAGTGTATGATTGGTTGTCTTTGATATGTGGCCTCCTTGGCATGACATGCAATACTTGCTAATTTTTCTGGTTTGATATGGACACACTGTTCTTATTCCGAGTTCATGTGTGACTTAGTTTTTTTTAACTTCTTTTGTTCCGGGGTGGGCAGGGGGAGACGAGAGATTTTATCACAGTCCTGAAATTTACACTAGTAGTTTCCCTGTTTGAGATTTTCCAGAAAGTGAAAACTCAAATAACTCATTTTTTCATCCTTGTACCTCTTTTTGTAGGCACAAAATATTTTAGTTTTGAACTCTAAATTGTTTGTCTTATCTATGTGACCTCCTTGGCATACTACAATCTCACCATAGTCTCGATAGATACATATCAACTTCCATTGTAACCCCTGATACGAGGCGACACACACATCAATCAAATCCAATCGGGGATAGGGTATCACCTCCACGATGAGGGCCCGAACCTGAGTAAACGCTTTGTTTGTGGTCTCTTTTGGTACTTCCGGTCTCGCGCACCACCCTATTGGTACTACTAACGGTTTGTTGTATCGCCGACAAGCATCCACAACTACTAAGAATAATTAATGAAGTTTAATCATATCTCTAAGATCTAGGTCCCTATTTAACCCTCATGCTATAACTCGTAAACTTAGGGAACAATAGCATATGACTTCGGCCTCCCCTTGTACACTTATTTTAAGACAATGGCATCATATAAGACCATAAAAGGTGAAAAGTGGCATCCAATCGACGTTCACACATCACTACTAGAGAATCAATCTTTATTGCAAATTCATATGCTAGTTAACAATGGCCTTTCTCCCATGTCCTCAAGAATGTTATGGAACTATTCACAAGACATCACAATGAACATGATTAGTAGGAGATGAATGTATGGCAATCTAAAAGTATAAGACTTTCACCAATAAAACACAAAGCATTAACTACTAAGGAGCAACCCTGGGAAATCATCATGGTGATCGATATAGACCAATTTGTCATAGGGTCATGGAGATGGGGATGAGTGTTGGTGCCGTGGATGGAGATGGTGATGATGTTGTGCATGGAGATGCTCTCAATGATGTGTTGGTGTTAGTGACAACGATTACTTTGAATTCTGCTAGTGAGAGGTGGCAAATCTGGCAGGATCAATCCTCTAAGGAATAAAAGCAGGGTTCCGTGTTCACCCTAGTGGCACAAAATTAAAATGAAAATTCAATGATGTTTTTGTGGCAAGTGATGCACATATCTAACGGAGAGGATGCTATGAGATCCTTGTGGGGCCCACAGATCCTGGTGGGATGTCTTGGGCATAGGGCATGTGGCCAAGGTGTGTGTTACCCATAGGCCACCCCTGGTCCATCTTCTCGATTCAATGCTATTTTCCTTTAAAACATAATTGTTTTTTTGCTTTACTTCCACTTCCACAAAAGTGTTTTTCCTTATGAAACCTTTGTTTCTGGATTTGGTAACTTTTTAGCCCCTTTCTCAACAAAACTTGCAACGAGGGAAAGAATAGAGATAAAATAGTTTAATGATAGTTTAATAAATTTTTTCAAAATGATTGTTGAATAAACATGATAAATGTGCACTTTATATTATGATATTTGTGATGGAAAATACACGTATCCACGAAGAGAGGTGCATGGGGAGCGAGGGCGCACACACAAACCCAACGAGAGATGGTCTTATGATGTTAGGTCCCAACTTCCAATTTGGTTTGTGAAACTATCTTAAGCACTAATAGTACAATATACCAAAATAGTAATATTGTTAATGAAGATAAGGAAACAATGAAGCATGTGAATGGAGCCTTACATACGAACAATCCATGTATCCAACTTTATGCCAATTAAGGACACTAATGACCCACATGTATAGGGTATCTATCGTAGCCTTTTCGGTAAGTTAGAGTGTCGAACCCAACGAGGAGTAGAAAGAAATGACAAGTAATTTTCAACATGGTTTCATTGTAGATGTTGTAAAAAATGTAATAGAGTGTAGCAAGTTTCCCAATACTTACGTATGCTAAGGACAAGCTAGTGATGTTTCTTATAATACCTAAAAGGCTCTAGAGGACACACTGGAATTTCGTCAAGTTACTTTCACCATTATTCATTAATTTACCGTTAGTTGATTTGATAAGTTTTATGTTGATTTGATAAGTTTATAGTTGGTGGATTGAAGCTGAAGTAGATAAGTAATTAAGATAAATCTAACCATAACATTGAACAATAGGATCCAAAACAGCTCCTCACGTAACAATTGATAAACTGGGGTTTGGCTTTCTATCACTCTTGCAGCCCATCATCTCCAAACTAATTCCACAATATCTTCCCCGAGGCCTAGATGGTTAAGTGTCATGTAGTCGACGTCCACATAATACCACCAGAGGAAAAACACAACATATCCTCAAAACATTAAACGGTAATCAACTTCACATGACCACAACCAACGCAACTTATCCCATGGTCTCAAGAACTAATGTATCTACTCACAAGACATCATATGGATCATGATCAATGTGTAAAAATATAATACAAATAATTTAAACATAATAATAATCAACTAGAAGGTGTAATCAACAGATAAAAGTACTCCCAGTTACAAATATGAGGTTCGATACAAAGATTGAACAAAAAGGGATGAACTAGGGTTTCGAGATGAGATGGTGTTGGTGAATATGTTCATGAAGATGATGACCCCGATGATGAAAGGAGTGTTGATGATGACAATGGCTTTGATTCCTCCCTACGGGAGGGAAATTTCCCTGGTAGAATCGCTCCTCCAAAGAGCAAAAGTGCTTCGCCTAGGTTTCGCCTCGCTGACGACGATGGAAAGTCCCGAGGATCTTTTTGTTATTTTTAATAGGGTAAATGGGATTCTATTGCCAAAGGGCATCGGGGAAGGATCCACTAGGGGCCACACAGCCAGATTAGAATTGATAATAACAAAATATATTTGTTTTTCATCTAGATAAGCATATTTTAGTGTGAAAAGGTGTTTTATGTTCAAACACACGATCACCCTTAGTATTTGCACACTTGATGACCCACAAGTGTCGGGGGTCAATCGTCGTCCTTTCTATAAGTAAGAGTGTCGAACCCAACGAGGAGCAGAAGGAAATGACAAGCAGTTTTCAGCAAGGTAGTTTCTGCAAGCACTGAAATTTTAGGTAATATGTAGTTTGATAGCAAGATAATTGGTAATGAGCAAGTAACGGTAACGGTAAATAAAGTGCAAAAAGGTAGCCCAATCCTTTTGTGGAAAAGGATAGGCCAAAATGATAACTTATAATAAGCAAAGTGTTCTTGAGGGTACACGGGAATTTCATCTAGTCACTTTCATCATGTTGGTTTGATTCGTGTTCGCTACTTTGATAATTTGATATGTGGCTGGACCGGTGCTTGGGTGCTGTTCTTACTTGAACAAACCTCCCACTTATGATTAACCCCCTCGCAAGCATCCACAACTATGAGAAAAGTATTAAGATAAAATCTAACCATAGCATTAAACACGTGGATCCAAATCAGCCCCTTACGAAGTAGCACATAAACTAGGGTTTAAGCTTCTGTCACTCTAGCAACTCATCATCTAATAACTACTACACAATGCATTCCCTTAGTCCCAAGGATGGTGAAGTGTCATGTAGTCGACGTTCACATGACACCACTAAGGAAATCATAACATACATAATCAAAATATCAAACACATATCAAATTCACATGATTACTTGCAACATGGCTTCTCCTATGACCTCAAAAACAAAGGTAAATACTCACAAATAATATGCATGCTCAAGATCAGAGGGGTATTGAATAGCATAATGGATTTGAACATATAATCTTCCACCAAATAAACCATATAGTAATTAACTACACAAGGTAATCAACACTACTAGTCATCCACATGTACCAATCTGAGGTTCCGGTACAAAGATTGAACACAAGAGATGAACTAGGGTTTGAGAGGAGATGGTCATGTTGAAGATGTTGATGAAGAATGGCCTCCGAAAGATGAGAGGGTTGTTGGTGATGACGTTGGCTTCGATTTCCTCCTTCGGGAGGGAAGTTCACCCGACGGAATCGCTCCATCGGAGGACAAAAGTGCTCCTATCCAAGTTTCGCCTCGAGACGATGAAATTCCGTCCTGATAGTCCCCTCTTGATTTTTCTAGGTCAAAACACCTTATATACCAGAAGATGGGCTTCGGAGGTGGGCCGTGTTGAGCACAACCCACCAGGGCGCACCTAGGGGGCCTAGCACGTCCTGGTGTCTTGTGCTCACCAGGTGCCCCCCTCCGGTAGTTATTTGCTCCAATATTTATTATATATTCCAAAATAAATCTTCGTGAAGTTTTAGCTCATTTGAAGATGTGCAGAATATGTATCTCTGATATGCTTTTTCAGGTCCAGAATTCCAGCTGTCAGTCTCCCTCTTTGTGCGAACCTTGCATACGATGAGAGAAAAGGCATTAGAATTACTCCATAAAGCATTATTATGCATAAAAACATTATAAATAACACTAGGAAATCATGATGCAAAATTGACGTATCAACGCTCTCCCAACGTTTCAACAGACAGATTATGTTTCAGAATAGGTTCTTTCCTAAATAATATACCTTCTATTTATTTTATTTCACATATATTAATTTCATTTTTGTGTTCTAATAAATATTGCTCCAGTGGATCTGTAGGATGCACAACTATGGAAGCAAGACTAACAATTAAATCCTCACGAGGTAAATCTTTAGCATGATGTTGTTTGGTGAACTTACTAAAATTAAACTCATGAGATCGTTCACCAAACTTAACATAAACATTTTCTTTTTCACAATCGATAACAACACAAGTACTATTTAAGAAGGGTTTACCAAAACAATATAGGACAAAACTAATCTTGAGGAGTTCCAAGTACTAAGAAAAAAGTAGGATACTTAATCTTACCACATAGAACTTCAGTATCCCTTACAATGCCTATATGTGAAATAATAGTCCTATTTTCAAGCTTAATAGTAGCAACAATCTCATCTATCTTCTTTTTGAGGGAACAATCTCTTCTATCTCACAAGGTGAAATATCATGCATGCCTTCTTGATAGAGATAAAAGGAATGACACTTATACTATGACCCCTGTCACATAAACCATGACAGAAATGGTCACCAATATGAACAAAAATAACAAGCATGCCCACAACCTTTGTGGATACATCGTCTCTAATGATGTTAGAAGCTCGATCACAAAACTGAATGACATGCCCACCAACATCCTTAACTAAAACATTCTTAATCATGTTTATTTGAGGCTATACTTTAATTTAGAATGTTTAGGTGCTTTAATATAACTCCTATTAACCACTATTTTCCATAGGACGTTCCTTAAATCTAACATGACAAGGGGGTTTCTCAATGTAAGCAGTAGGCAAAACAGAATTAACAATGTGGACTTGCAATTACCTATTAGAAATGATATTTTCCTTATAAGCATATTTAATGGGTTCATGATATTTAAAGCATTTCGTCTCAGGGAGATCAACATGTGCAGCAAAAGCTTTGCTTTCATAATGAAGTCCATGATATTTTGCATTAAGTTCTCGAAAAACATCTGTTTCAACAAAAGACTTAACACGATCATATTCAATATTCGTATATGATTCTTTACCTTTGTTGACCTCCCAATCTTCAACATTGTATTTAATTTTTCAATATGATCCCATTTATGATCAATTGTTTACTTGTAAAGGAACAAGTAGAAAAAGCATCAAGCATTTATTTATCGCGTAGATGAGGTCTTGCATAAAAATTATTAACAATAATATCTTTAGAGAGCTCATGATTGGGGCATTTGAGCATCAATGCCTTAAGCCTCCGCCAATCCTGAGCGATACTTTCTCCATCATGAGGCTGAAATTTATAGATATAATTCCGATCACGATAAAGCAAGTGCATAGGATATTTTGTTTGAATGAAAAAAATATTTTAGCCGCTTCTAGTCCCATTAGTGCACAATATCCAATAACCTAAACCATGCCAATGCATTTCCCTCCAAAGATAAAGGGAATGACTTATTCTTAACTCTTTCTTTGGAAAATCTGATAACCCAAATAAACCACACAATTGTTTTATAACGAGCAAGTGCATATCATGATGAACAATTTCATCTCTTACATAATACTTAGCTCTTACTTGATCAAGGATGTCAATAGGTATTTGAAAATAAATATTTTCCATAGGTTGAGTGTTGGGAAACGAACTAGAAAACAAAAAATATGCCTTAGAATTAACCGGGAACACTATGAAGAAACAATAGCGGTTGGGATCATGATTGTTACCATCATGGAGTTGTAGTGGAAGAAGAACGTGGCAATGCAGATCATACTTGCAGTCCCTCGAACCATAAATGAATGATCCCTTGAACTGAAGACCGAAAGCACGACCTCTCTACTTGGTTGCAAGCGTACAGTCTTCACGATCCGACAATGCTTCACTGTATAGAGCCAATCATTGCCACAGAATTAGAGGGAGGAGATTAGAACAACACTGGCCTTCTAATTATTAGGATTCGAGGAACTAGACCTAGCTCTAATTAGTCAACTAGGACCAACTAGAACTAAAACTAGAAGAACTAGAGGAGGCTCCAAAACTTGTGTATCAAATGGGCCAAACTCCACAAGTATATATACGCTAGAGGGAGGGGAAGAGGGGGCGCCACAAAGGAGAAAAATCCCTCCCTTTGTCCGGCCTAGGAGTAGGAGTTGGACCCCCCTCTTCAATTTGGCCTCCTTCCTTAGGGAAGGGAGGCGCCTCCCACCTGGGCCCTTATGGCCCAAGTTACCTTCCACCTCTTGGCCTTTTAAGGCCCGTTGATATTAAATTAAATATAAGATTGTTCTAAATACTCTTAGACCATTTTATATATAATTTAACATCCTCGAAAACATTTCCACCTATATATTATTTATCGGTAATACCCGGTATTACTCGATACTCTGTGAAACCCTTCGGGTGACCCGAGAATGCTCTTTAGTCTTCTCGAAACCATTTCGAATATTAATGAAGAAATTACACAAATGTGTTCTCATCACTCCTATCCTACTAACACTCAACAGATCATGATTACCTTAATATTGTGACCCCATAGGTTCGGTAACTCATAGGAACGAAACTCCTTCTTTCATTGACCAATAGGGGAAGCGTGCACGAACATACCAATCCCTATGAGCACACGAATGATATTCGAGTGAACCTTTGGTTACCCTGTGACATTACCTTTGCTTCGATATACTTTACAAAACCTGGATGCATCAGTATCCTCCTTAGTCATCATATGCTCATTGTATTGCCATCCTCGTTACCGGTTTTGTTCTTCTTTCTTGTTTTCGTGTTCCAGCATCCTCGTGACATAGTCACATGTGTTTGGGAAGACGATGATGGATGTTGTCACACTAAGAGGGCCCTAATAATATATGTCCATTGTCGGAGGAGAAAATCCCACCCCGAGCTATCCAGTAACTTGTTAAACTTTCTGATGATCCTGTAAGTTGTCGTTACGATCACCTAGTTACATATGACGTTTGAGAAACCTCAAAGCACGTCGTACAGTAAGAATACTATGATACTCTCATGGTATAAGGAACATAATACACATGTGTAAGAGCATATTTTTTCCTAAGTGGTTTTGGTGGTTGATGACTATGCGCTTGTGAACTAACCACGTGGATTGAGCTTTCAGAGATTATCAGGCGACACAAGACGGGTTTCATCCCCTCGGTCGTTAAAAGAGAAGACAGAGTCTTTCTTTCGATTTAGTGTTGGTGGACTTGAGTCGTAGGAAAATCCGTACTATCAAGAGGGGATCCGTATTTGGAAAGGTTGGGAGGAATTATCACGTACATGTTGCACCCCCTTCCATTCCAGGCGCAATGGTGTGCTTCGTCCCCCAAAGGCACCCGAGTCTCATATAAGCAGAAGTACCTCTCCTTAGAGCGGTAGTACTGCTCCAACGGTACTGCCGCCCTGAGGTTCCGTGGCTACTACCGCTTATATTTTGCTTCTGGTGTCTACGGGTGTCTCTGTTCGTTTTAAGCGGAAGTACCACTCCTCAGAGCGGTAGTACCGCTCCAGCGGTACTGCCGCCCCGAGGATATGTGGCCACTTCCACTTGAGTTTTTGCTTCTATTTTTTGGAATTATTGAGCGGAAGTACTGCTTCCCCGAGAGCGGTACTACAGCTCAGTTATTCCAGTACGTGTATAAGCGGAAGTACCTCTCCCCTGGGTGGTACTACTGCTTATGCACGAAATGCAGGCAGAAAAACTGTCAGTTTTCCCCTACCTATATAAGTGAGTCTTCTCCCCCATAGAGTCTTACCTCTTCCCCCCAAAACTCCATTGTTTCTCCTAAGCTTATTCTTGATCCTTCTCCCTCCCTAGCCTTCAAACCTTGTTGGTGCTCTAGGATTTGGAGGAGAGGGCATTGATCTACACTTCCACCAAGAGATATTTGATTCCACCCATTAATCCCTTGCGGATCTTGTTACTCTTGGGTGTTTGTGCACCGTAGACGAAAGAGGTCACTTCAAAGCCATACTCCATTATGGTTAAGATTTGTGGTGTCATTGGGAGCCTCCAATTAAGTTGTGGAGATTGCCCCAACCTTGTTTGTAAAGGTCTGGTTGCTGTCTTCAAGGGCACCACTGGTGGAATCATGTCATCTCGCATTGTGTGAGAGTGTGAGGAGAATACGGTGGCCCTAGTGGCTTCTTGGGGAGCATTGTGCCTCCACACCGCTCCAACGGAGACGTACTTCCCCTCAAAGGGAAGAAACTTCGGGAACACATCCTCTTATCCATCGGTTTCATTCGTGGTTACTTCTTACCTTTACTTTGAGCAAGCTTTACCTATTGTCCACTATTTGCTTGCTTGAGTAGTTATTGTTGTTAGCATCATATAGGTTACTCACCTAGTTGCATATCTAGACAACCTATTTGATGTTATACCTAATTTGATAAAGATTAAGTAAAAATTGGTAGTTTCCTATTCACCCCCCTCTAGTCAACCATATCGATCCTTTCAATTGGTATCATGGCCTCGTTCTATTTATTAAGGGTTTCACCACCCGAAGAGCATGGTTGACGATGGGGAGCGGTCGGGAGAACTTCCCAAGGCCATGGGTGTGAACTCGGTGTTGGGGAACGTTGCATGGGAAACAAAAAATTTCCTATGCGCACGCAGATCTATCCATGGTGATGAGCATCTACGAGAGGGAGAGTGGATCTACGTACCCTTGTAGATCGCTAAGCGGGAAGCGTTAAGAAACGCGGTTGGTGTAGTCGAACGTCTTTGCGATCCAAATCGCCGAGCGTCCCGCGATCTCATCACGATCCGTCTCGCGATTCAATCATGATCCGTCCCGTGAACTCATCACGATCCGTCCCGCGATCTCATCACGATCCGTCCCGCGAACTCATCACGATCCGTCCCGAGATCTCATCACGATCCGGCCCGCGATCTCGTCACGATCCGGCCCGCGATCTCGTCACGATCCATCTCGCCATCTTGATCACGGTCCTTCCGATCTAGCGCCGAACGGACGGCACCTCCGCGTTCAGCACACGTACAACTTGATGACGATCTCCGCCTTCTTGATCCAGCAAGAGGGAGCGGAGAGGTAGAAGAGTTCTCCGGTAGCATGACGGCCCTACAGCGATGGTGGTGGAGCTATTCCAGCAGGGCTTCGCCTAAGCACTACAGAAAACCGATCTAGAGGAGAAACCATGCACTAGAGGAACGGGTAGCACGTGGCTGAAAATTCTGTGCCAAAACCCTAAAATCCTCTAGTATATATAGGAGGAGAGGAGGAGGAGACTTGGCTGCCAAAAATCCAGCCCTTGGGTCGTCCAAAGTGGGGAGGAGAGGAGGACTCCTCCTCCAATCCTAGTAGGACTAGGATTCCTCCTTTTTTGGCCTTTTTCCACCTTTTTCCCTTTGGGATTTTTCTCCCAGCCGCATGGGCCTTGTTTGGGACTTCCACCAGCCCAAAAAAGGATGGTATTTACTCTCCCACAGCCCATGAAGCCTCTTGGGTCGAAATACCCCTCCCGGTGGTCTCCCGGTACACTACCGGCACTCCCGGTACACTACCGATGAGCCCAAAACTTTTCCGGCGACCAAAATAGGACTTCCTATATATGAATATTTACCTCCGGACCATTCCAGAGCTCCTCGTGATGTCCGGGATCTCATCTGGGACTCCGAACAACCTTCGTTCACCACCATACATAACTCTATACTATCGAAACGTCACCAAACCTTAAGTGTGCAGACCCTGCGGGTTTGAGAACTATGTAGACATGACCGAGACACCTCTACGGTCAATAACCAATAGCAGGACCTGGATGCCCATATTGCTTCCTACATATTCTACGAAGATCTTTATCGGTCGAACCTCTATGTCAAGGATTCAGTTAATCCCGTATGATGTTCCCTTTGTTCTTCGGTATGTTACTTGCGCGAGATTCGATCGTCGGTATCTCCATACCTAGTTCAACCTCGTTACCGGCAAGTCTCTTTACTCGTTCTGTAATACAAGATCCCGTGACTAACACTTAGTCACATTGCTTGCAAGGCTTTATTGTGATGTTGTATTACCAAGTTGGCCCTGAGATACCTCTTCATCACACGGAGTAACAAATCCCAGTCTTGATCCATGCCAACTCAACAGACACCCCCGGAGATACCTGTAGATCACCTTTATAGTCACCCAGTTACGTTGCGACGTTTGATACACACAAGGCACTCCTCCGATGTCCGTGAGTTGCATGATCTCATGGTCATAGGAACATATACTTGACATGCAGAAAACAATAGCAATAAACTGACACGGTCATATGCTACGTTTGTAGTTTGGGTCTTGTCAATCACACCATTCTCCTAATGATGTGATCCCGTTTATCAAATGACATCTCATGTTCATGGCTAGGAAACCTTAACCATCTTTGATCAACGAGCTAGTCCATTAGAGGCATACTAGGGACATGGTTTTGTCTATGTATCCACACATGCATCTAAGTCTCCGATCAATACAATTATAGCATGGATAATAAACGATTATCATGAACAAGGAAATATGATAATAACTAATTTATTATCGCCTCTAGGGCATATTTCCAACAGTCTCCCACTTGCACTAGAGTCAATAATCTAGTTCACATCACCATGTGATTTGCATTGTTATGAATCTAACACCCAATGAGCTCTGGGGCTCGATCATGCTTTGCATGTGAGAGAGGTCATATAGTCAACGGGTCTGCGACATTCAGATCCGTGTGTACTTTGCAAATTTCTATGTCAAATCGTAAACACTGCTACCACACTCCACTTGGTACTATTCCAAATGGATGCTCCACTATACGTATCCAGATTGCTACTACGAGTCATCCGGATTGGTGTTAAAGCTTGCATCGATGTGACTCTTTACGACAAACTCTTTATCACCTCCATAATCGAGAAACATCTCCTTAGTCTTTTAGTTACTAAGGATAATCTTGACCGCTGTCCAGTGCTCCATTCCAGGATCACTTTGAAACCTTCTGTCCATACTTATGGCAAGGCTGACATCGAGTCTTGTGCACAGCATTGCATACATGATAGAGCCTATGGCTGAAGCATAGGGGATGCCACTCATATTTTCTCTATCTTTTCCAGTCACTGGGAATTGAGTCTTACTCAACTTTATACCTTACAAATCAGGCGAGAACTCTTTCTCTGACTGATCCATTTTGAACTCTTTCAAAATCTTGTCAAGGTATGTACTCATTGAAAGTCTCATCAAGTATCTTGATCTATCTCTATAGATCTTGATGCTCAACAATTAGGTAGCTTTATCCAGGTCTTCCTTTGAAAAACTCTTTTCAATCAACCCTTTATGCTTTCCAGAAATTCTATATCATTTCCGATCAACAATATGTCAACCACATATGCTTATCAGAAACTCTACAGTGCTCCCACTCACTTTATTGTAAATACAAGTTTCTCGTAAACTTTGTATAGACTCAAAAACTTTAATCACCTCATCAAAGTGTATATTCCAACTCCGAGATGCTTGCTTCAGTTCATAGAAGGATCACTGAAGCTTGCACACCTTTTAGCATCCTTGGGACTGACAAAACCTTCTGGTTGTATCACATACAACCTTTCCTCAAGAAAGGAAACGATGTTTTGGCATCCATCTGCCAGATTTCATAATTGAAAAATGCAGCAACTGCTAACATAATTCTGACAGACTTTAGCATCGCTACGAGTGAGAAAGTCTCATCGTAGTCAACTCCTTGAACTTGCCAGAAACTTCTTTGCGACAAGTCGAGCTTTATAAATGGTGACATTCACCATCAGCGTCTGTCTTCATTTTAAAGATCCATTTGTACTCAACGACCTGCCGTCCAACGAGCAAGTCTACTAAAGTCTATACTTGGTTTTCATATATGGATCCTTTCTCGGATTTCATGGCCTCTAACTATTGGTCGGAATCCGGGCCCATCATCGCTTCTCCACAGCTCGTAGGTTCATTGTTGTCCAACAACATGACCTCCAAGACAGGGTTGTCGTACCGCTCAGGAGCAGTACACATCCTTGTCGACCTACGAGGTTCGATAGTAACTTGATCCGAAGCTTCATGATCATCATCATTTACTTCCTCTTCAACTGACGTAGGTTCCATAGAAACATCTTTCTATGCTGTGCTTCTCTCTGGTTGAAACAAAGGTTCAACAACCTCATCAAATTCGATCTTCCTCCCACTCAATTCTTTCGAGAGGAACTTTTTCTCGGGAAAGGACCCATTTTAGCAACAAACACTTTATGCTTGGATCTAAGATAGAAGGTTCACCCAACTGTTCTTAGGGTATTCTACGAAGATGCATTTGTCCGCTTTGGGTTCGAGCTCATTAGGTGAAAACATTTTCCACACAAGCATCGCAACCCCAAACATCAAGAAATGACAGCTTAGGTTTCTATCAAACCATAATTCACACGGTGTCATCTCCATGGATTTAGATGGTGCCCTATTTAAAGTGAATGTAGTTGTCTCTAATGCACAACCCCAAAATTATAGTAGCAAAACGATAAGAGACATCATAACATGCACCATATCCAATAGAGAACGACTATGACGTTCAGACATACCATCACACTATGGTGTTCCAGGTGGTGTGTGTTGTGAAACAACTTTCACATTGTCTAAAGTTGTATGCCAAACTCGTAACTCAGATATTCAACTCCACGATCATATCGTAGATATTTTTATCTTCTTGTCACGATGATCTTAAACTTCACTCCAAATTTGCTTGAACTTTTCAAATGATTCAGACTTGTGTTTCATTAACTAAACATACACTATATCTACCCAAATCATCAGTGAAGGTAAGAAAATAACGGTATCCACCGTACGCTACAAGACTCATTGGATTGCATACATCAACATGTATCATTTCCAATAAATCACTTGCTCGCTCCGTCAAACCAGAAAATGGGGTCCTTAGTCATCTTTGACCAAGAGGCATGGTTCGCATGTCTCAACCGATTCGAAATCGAAAGAGTCCAAAGATCCATCAACATGGAGTTTCTTCATGCGTTTTATACCAATATGACATTTAGCGGCAGTGCCACAAGTATGTGGTACTATCATTATTAACTTTGCATCTTTTGGCATCAATGTTATGAACATGTGTATTACTACGATCAAGATTCAACAAACCATTCTCACTGGGTGCATGACCATTGAAGGTATTATTCATGTAAACAGAATAACCATTATTCTCTAACTTAAATGAATAATCGTGTTGCAATAAACATGATCTAATCACGTTCATGCTCAACGCAAAACACCAAATAACACTTATTTAGGTTTGTTACTAATCCCGAAGGTAGAGAGAGCGTGCGATGTCGATCACATCAACCTTGGAAACACTTCCAACACACATCGTCACCTCACCCTTAGCTAGTTCTCCGTTTATTCTGTAGCTTTTATTTCGAGTTACTAACATTTAGCTACCGAACTGGTATCCAATACCCAGGTGCTACTAGGAGTACTATCAAGGTACACATCAATAACACGTATATCAAATATACTTCTGTTGACGTTGCCAGCCTTCTTATCTACCAAGTATCTAGGGTTGTTCCGCTTCAGCGACCGCTCTCCTCATAACCGAAGCACTTAGTCTCGGGTTTGAGTTCAACTTTGGGTTGCTTCACTAGAGCAGCAACTGACTTGCTATCCATGAAGTTTCCCTCCTTGCTCTTGCCCTTCTCGAAACTAGTGGTTTGACTAACCATCAACACTTGACGCTCCTTCTTGATTTCTACCTTCGCGGTGTCAAACATCGCGAACAGCTCAGGGATCATTATTTCTATCCCTGGAGTTTTATAGTTCATCACCAAGTTCTAGTAGCTTAGTGACAGTGACTTGGAGAAGTATATCAATCACTATCTTATCTGGAAGATCAACTCCCACTCGATTCAAGCGATTGTAGCACCTAGACAATCTGAGCACATGCTCAACGATTGAGCTATTCTCCTTCATCTTGCAGGCAAAGAATCTTGTTAGAGATCTCATATCTCGCAACATGGGCACGAGCCTGAGATCCTAATTTCAGGTCATAGAACATCTCTTATGTTCTGTGACGTTCAAAACATTTCGGAGCCTCAATTCTAAGCCGTAATGCATGATGCACTAATCTATCAAATAGTCATCAGAACGTGCCTGTCAGATGTTCCAAACATCTACAAACCACGCTAGAGGGGTTGGTGCACCCGAGCGGTGCATTAAGGACATAAGCCTTCTGTGTAGCAATGAGGACAATCCTCAGATCACGGACCCAGTCTGCAATATTGCTACCAACATCTTTCAACTCTATTTCTCTAGGAACATATAAAAATTCAAGGGAGCTACAGCGCGAGCAAGTGATCTACAACATAATTTGCATAGACACTATTGACTATGTTCATGATAATGAGTTCAATTAATCATATTACTTAAGGACTCCCACTCAAATTGACATCCCTCCAGTCATTCGAGTGATACATGATCCAAATTCACCAACTCAAGTCCGATCATCACGTGAGTTGAGGTGGTTTCAATGGTGAACATCATCATGTTGATCATATCTACTATATGACTCATGTTCGACCTTTCGGTCTCTTGTGTTCCGAGGCCATGTCTGTACATGCTAGGCTCGTCAAGTTTAACCCGAGTGTTCTGCATGTGCAACACTGGCTTGCACCCATTGTATGTGAATGTAGAGTCTATCACACCCGATCATCACGTGGTGTCTCGACACGAAGAACTTTCACAACGGTGCACACTCGGGGAGAACACAATTTATCTTGAAATTAAGTGAGGGATCACCTATATGCTACCGTCGTCCTAAGCAAAACAAGGTGCATAAAAGGATTAACATCACATGCAAATCATAAGTGACATGATATGGCCATGAACATGTGCTTTTGATCTCCATCATTAAAGCACCGGCATGATCTCCATCGTCACTGGCATGACACCATGATCTCCATCATCTTGATCTCCATCAACGTTTCACCATCGGGGTTGTCACGCCCACCATGCTTCTACTACTATTGCTACCGTTTAGCGATAAAGTAAAGCATTACATTGTGCTTAATGATTGACACGCAGGTCATACAATAATTAAAGACAACCCTATGGCTCCTGCCGGTTGCCGTACTCATCGACATGGAAGTTGTGATATTCTATACAACACATGATCATCTCATATATCACATCATGTAATTGGCCATATCACATCACAACATACCCTGCAAAAACAAGTTAGATGTCCTCTAATTGTTGTTGCATGTTTTACGTGGCTGCTACGGGTATCTAGTAAGAACAATTCTCACCTACGCATAAACCACAAAGGTGATACACTAGTTGCTTTTCAACCTTCTCAAGGACCGCCTTTGTCGAATCCGATCCAACTAAAGTGAGAGAAACTGGCACCTAGAGGAACGGGTAGCACATGGCTGAAAATTCTATGCCAAAACCCTAAAATCCTCTAGTATATATAGGAGGAGAGGAGGAGGAGACTTGGCTGCCAAAAATCCAGCCCTTGGGTCGGCCAAAGTGGGGAGGAGAGGAGGACTCCTCCAATCCTAGTAGGACTAGGATTCCTCCTTTTTTGGCCTTTTTCCACCTTTTTCCCTTTGGGCTTTTTCTCCCAGCCACATGGGCCTTGTGTGGGACTTCCACCAGCCCACAAAAGGCTGGTATTTACTCTCCCACAGCCCATGAAGCCTCTTGGGTCGAAATACCCCTCCCGGTGGTCTCCCGGTACACTCCCGGCACTCCCGGTACACTACCGATGAGCCCGAAACTTTTCCGGCGACCAAAATAGGACTTCCTATATATGAATCTTTACCTCCGGACCATTCCGGAGCTCCTCGTGATGTCCGGGATCTCATCCGGGACTCCGAACAACCTTCGATCACCACCATACATAACTCTATACTATCGAAACGTCACCAAACCTTAAGTGTGCAGACCCCGCGGGTTCGAGAACTATGTAGACATGACCGAGACACCTTTACGGGTAATAACCAATAGCGGGATCTGGATGCCCATATTGCTTCCTACATATTCTACGAAGATCTTTATCGGTCGAACCTCTATGTCAAGGATTCAGTTAATCCCGTATGATGTTCCCTTTGTTCTTCGGTATGTTACTTGCCCGAGATTCGATCGTCGGTATCTCCATACCTAGTTCAACCTCGTTACCGGCAAGTCTCTTTACTCATTCTTTAATACAAGATCCCATGACTAACACTTAGTCACATTTCTTGCAAGGCTTTATTGTGATGTTGTATTATCGAGTGGGCCCTGAGATACCTATCCGTCACACGGAGTAACAAATCCCAGTCTTGATCCATGCCAACTCAACAGACACCCCGGAGATACCTGTAGAGCACCTTTATAGTCACCTAGTTACGTTGCAACGTTTGATACACACAAGGCACTCCTCCGATGTCCGTGAGTTGCATGATCTCATGGTCATAGGAACATATACTTGACATGCAGAAAACAGTAGCAATAAACTGACATGATCATATGCTACGTTTGTAGTTTGGTCTTGTCCATCACACCATTCTCCTAATGATGTGATCCTGTTTATCAAATGACATCTCATGTTCATGGCTAGGAAACCTTAACCATCTTTGATCAACGAGCTAGTCCATTAGAGGCATACTAGGGACATGGTTTTGTCTATGTATCCACACATGCATCTAAGTCTCCGATCAATACAATTATAGCATGGATAATAAACGATTATCATGAACAAGGAAATATGATAATAACTAATTTATTATTACCTCTAGGGCATATTTCCAACACTTGGTCTCTCGCAAGTATTTGAATGAGGCTATGTCCTCGTTTAAATCCTCCATGATGACCGAGGTCAAATCCATGTTTAAAGAATCCTTGATACTCTTAAACTTTCCACCGATGCGGTGTAAGTGGCTAATCCCACTAACTCGACATCGGATGCCAACTTCGATAAGGAGGGGGCTAGTGCTGATAAGGATACTCGTTCTCAAGGAATTAATGGGTCGGGGACCTTTGCCTCGGTTTCCCTCCCTTGGTCTATGGAGGATGGGTGCACCCACCTCATATGGTTAATCTCGGCCCTGCTCCTAAACTTGTTAAGAATGATTTTGCTAATTGGGTTTTTCCTATCAAGTCTCATTTGGATCAGAACTCAATTCAACTCATGTGAGTCATTGAAGAAGAATACTATCCTCGTGATCAACGCAACATCACCCCAAGAGAAGAGGTTAATAAACAGCTAAATTCCTCCACCTTGTTCATTCTCCAAGCTGCAGTTCCTGCCAAAGACCTAGCTCACTTGCGACCCTTCACTGTTGCTAAAGAGTATTGGGAACACATTTTTCCAGGTACAAGGGCAGCTCAAGCATTCAACGATCAAAATATGAGGTTGTGCTTGACCAGTCAGATGAGTTTGTAATGATAGAAGATGAGGAACCGCGTGAGATTTATAGGAGGGTAACTACTCTTGCCGTTGCCCTCCGGGATCATGGCAGCAAGGATGTGGATGACACCTGGATCAAGCGTAAGTTTCTGAAGGCCATCATGCCCTTCAACAAGTCCATGTCCACCGGCATCCTCCAAAGACCGGACTTTCACACCTTGTCCTCTGGCGATGTGTTGGATGAATTTATTGTAATGAACATCTTGAACACGACCACAAACAATGCTCTTGCTTGTGTGCAACGGTCGAAGAAATCATCTCCCAACCTTGATTTGAAGGCAAAGGTCAGTCAAGAGGAAGAGGAGGAATAATAAGAGGGTTGCCCCTAGGACACCAAATATTCTTACCATGAGCATATGGCTCTAGTGTCCATGCAATTCTAGGGCAATAAGAGAAATATAAGGCCCAACTTCTCCAAGATCAACTCAAGCGGGTCACAGCCTCACAGGGCAAGCAACATGTGAGGACCTGCTACAACTATGGTAATGTGAGTCACTTTGTGGTGGATTGTCCATATGAGAAGAGGGAAGACAATGGTGGCAAGCTCATCCGCAAAGATAAGGCCAAGTCTTTCCCCAACAATACCAACTTCACCAAGAAGGCTCCTCACAAAGTGTTGATGGCTCAAGAAGAGTATGTTTCTGATGATGATGGTGATGACGAAGACACAAGTGGTGAAGGAATGGCAATGGCATCTGTGGTGATTGCATCTTCCACCCCGACAAAGGTGTCACTCTTCGACGCCCCCAACGAGAACCACATTGCTAGGTGCCTCATGGCAAAAGGTATCACAAAGATAACCTCCAACGCCAAAACCTCAAACATTGATACTTCTATTTCTTCCACTCCATCTTTGTTAGATTGTGTGGATGAACATGCGGAGGCGAAAGAGGGTGAGAATGAGTTTGACAAGTTCTTGTGTAATCTCAAGGGAGAATCCAAGAAGCACTTCGTTGCTCTCTTGGAACAACTTGGTGAGGCCAATGACACTATTGAATATCAAGAAGAATACCTTCAGGATTTGATAGGGCATAGTCAGGATTATGCCGACGAGATTGCTGATCTTTCTATTACTCTTGAGGAAGAGCGAGGTCTTCGTTTGACTCTTTAGGAGTCACAAAATGATGACCTTGCTAAATTACGTAAAGATTATGATCATGCTATCGTTCTTAACCGTGTGCTCAAATCTAAAAAAGTTGCACTTGGGGTTGGGCATGATCGACTCAAGGATGAGTTTGACACACTAGACAACGCTCACAAGGCATTGAAGAGTGCTCATGCTTCTCTTAAGGAGTCGCATGATCATCTCCAAGGAAAACTCACTAAGGAAATTGCCATGTGTTGTCCTTTTGTTTTAATTGACCTGCCTCTGCTACTAACCCGTGTTGTGAGCATGCACATCTTGTGGAGGAAAATGCTAAGCTGAAAGAGCAACTTGAGAAAGGCCTTGTGACATCTATCAAAGGAGATAATACTCTCAATGATCTTTTGATCAATCAAAAGGAAGTGGTTGCAAAGGAAGGTATTGGGTTTGCATCCAAGCCCAAAAAGAAGAAGAAGGTGAAGACCAAGCAAGCTCCCCCGCTCAAGGAAACGTTTGTCACTATAGGGGGGTCTACTCATGAGAAGAAGGACAAGGTTGTGAGTGGTAGTGCCTAGAAGGGCAAGACCACTCCCTCCAACAAAGCCGATGACTTTAACCCCTCTTATTTTTTATGCCAAGCTAGTGATGGACATGTTTATGCCAAATATGTTGGTTCTTCTTATGAGTACATTGAATGGTGTATTTGGGTCCCTAAAACTCTTGTTTCTAACATGAAAGTGTTGGAAATATGAACTAGAGGAAATAATAAAGTGGTTATTATTATATTTCCTTGTTCATGATAATCGTTTATTATCCATGCTATAATTGTATTGATTGGAAACACGAATACATGTGTGGATACATAGACAACACCGTGTCCCTAGTATCCCTCTAGTAGACTAGCTCGTTGATCAAAGATTGTCAAGGTTTCCTAGCCATAGAAACGAGATGTCATTTGATAATGGGATCACATCATTAGGAGAATGATGTGATGGACAAGACCCAAACTATGAACGTAGCATATGATCATGTGAGTTTATTGCTATAGTTTTCTACATGTAAAGTATTTGTTCCTATGACCATGAGATCATGCAACTCATTGACACGGGAGGAATACCTTGTGTGCATCAAACATCACAACGTAACTAGGTGACTATAAATATGCTCTACAAGTATCTCCGAGGGTGTATGTTGAGTGGGCATGGATCAAGACTGGGATTTGTTACTCCATGTGACAGAGAGGTATCTTAGGGCCCAGTCGGTAATGCAACATCACAATAATCCTTGCAAGCAAAGTGACTAAAGAGTTAGCCATGTGATCTTGTATTACGGAACGAGTAAAGAGACTTGTCGGTAACGAGATTGAACCAGGTATAGAGATACCGACGATCGAATCTTAGGCAACTAACATACCGGAGAACAAAGGAAACACCATATGGGATTAACTGAATCCTTGACATAGAGGTTCAACCGATAAAGATCTTCGTAGAATATGTAGGAACCAATATGGGCATCCAGGTCCCGCTATTGGTTATTCACCGAAGAGGTGTCTCAGACATGTCTACATAGTTCTCGAACCCATAGGGTCTGCACACTTAACGTTTGGTGACATTTCGGTAGCATTGAGTTACGTATGGTGGTAAATGAAGGTTGTTTGGAGTTCCGGATGAGATCCGTGACATGATGAGGAGCTCCAGAATTGTCCAGAGGTAAATATTGATATATAGGAAAGTGGTGTTTG
The DNA here is from genome assembly GCA_022496015.1 of Hordeum marinum. Classification (NCBI taxonomy): domain Eukaryota; kingdom Viridiplantae; phylum Streptophyta; class Magnoliopsida; order Poales; family Poaceae; genus Hordeum; species Hordeum marinum. The sequence goes on along the minus strand of CM039676.1, from coordinate 365,258,760 downwards.
AACTCCGGAAAAGTTTCGGGCATTTTCGGTAGTGTAGCGAGAGTGATGAATGGGTCCCGGTTGTCCACCAAGTGGGGCCCACACACCCCAAAGGGACACATGGGCCTTAGTGGTGGTGCACCAGCCCCTGGTGGGCTGGTTCGGCTAGCCCTATGGGCATATGCGCAGGAGAGAGAGAGGAGAGGGGGAGGAGTCCTAATCGGAGGAGGACTCCTCCCATGCCCACCTCCTAGTTGGAGGTGGACTCCTCCACCTCCTAGTTCAGCCGACCCTAGGGGAGGAACCCTAGGGTGTCATCCCCCTCCCCTCCCTCCTAAATATATTAGAGGGGAGAGAGGGCAGCCACACCCAAAGCCACGGTGCAACCCTCTCTTCCCCCACTAGATCGTCTCCTCCTCTAGTTTCGGCGGTGCTTAGGTGAGGCCCTGCCGGAATAGCTCCACCACTACCATCATAACACCGTCGTGCTGCAGGAGTACTCATCTACCTCTCTGCTCCCTCTTGCTAGGTCAAGAATGTGGAGATCGTCATCGAGTTGTACGTGTGCTGAACACGGAGGTGCCGTTCGTTCGACGCTAGATCGGGACGGATCGTGATAGGATTGCGGGATGGCTTGCGATTTGGATCGCGAAGATGTTTGACTACATTAATCGCGTTTCTTAACGCTTCCCGCTTTGTGATCTACAAGGCTATGTATATCCACTCTCCCTCTCGTAGATGCTCATTGCCATGGATAGATCTTGCATGTGCGTAGGAATTTTTTGTTTCCCATGCAACATTCCCCAACAGTGGCATCAGAGCTAAGTATATGCATAGATGAGATCACGAGTAGAACACAAAGGAGTTTGTGGGCATTGATGCTCAGATTGCTTCCTGCCTTGGTCTTTTCTTGTTTCAGCAGTATTGTGGGATGAAGCGGCCCAGACCAACCTTACTCGTCCACGTACGAGAGACCGGTTCCATCGACTAACATGTGACTTTCTTGCATAAAGATGGCTGGCGTATGTCTGTTGTAACACCAAGATGCGCTCCTATCCTTATTAAGGCATGGGGGCTCGACAGGGATAACAACGCACCTCGTCATTTTGCGAGTGCAGTAAACGTTGCATACATGTATGAAGAGATGAGTATATGAGTTGTCTTACACTCGCCACAAGCTAAATTACAAGTTCACACAATTATTCAAGCATCATACAGAAGACAGGGTCCGTCTACGGACGAAATTAGACAAAGAAAAGAAGCAATGTAAAGCTGCCTTGTTGTCCCAAAGATCACGACCATGGCCTCTGTACTCATCGGGGTACGTGACATACATCCGGCCACGTTCTTCATCGTACTCCCACTGGAGCTGAGTCACATCTTCCGGCACATACTCATCAACACCTGCACCTGTATTGTCGTAATCTGTGAGCCACGGGGACTCAGCAATCATGTAACCCGGGTACCGAAACTATGTAAGCTTGTGGATTTTGAAGGGGTAAGTGTTGAGGTTGCAGCAAGCACTAAGCATATATTTGGTGGCTATCTTACGAGAACATAAATGTAAATATGGTGGTCTACAAAATATGTTTGAGAACTACCATGATAACTAAGTGATCCTGAACACCTACTTACGTCAAACATAACCCCATCGTGTTCTCTCTCGGTTCATGTTCACGAGAAGAGACCATCACGGTTACACACACATTTGGTGTATTTTATTAGAGTTTACTTTAAGTTGGCTATAACCGGGTGTTAAACAAAATATCTAAGTTGCCACATAACCGCGGGCACGACTTTCCGAAAGATTTAACCCTGCAGGGGTGCTCCAACTAATCCATCACAAATTAACCACACTCCGCAGGAATAACCTCGACCACGGATCTCGTGATCATCCTAGGCAATTCCAAAGGAAATCCGACACCTCGAGATAGCCCGAAGAAGATCAGAGTTCCTCACGCAAGACATTCGAGAAAGGTAAAACAAGTCCAGCAAGACCGCCCGGCAGGCCATATCCCAATAGGAGCCGCACGTATCTCTGTCTCAGGGCACTACCAGATGGGGCTAGCTAAAGGGAAAAACCAATCCTCAAGTTTCCTCGAGGCGGCCCTGCAGGCAGCCTGTTTTGGACCAACAGTCATGAGGAGCACTGGCCCGTGTTGTTGATTAATTGTCCATGGGGTAGCTAAGCCCTATGCATTTTTATTAAGTTGTTAAGCAAATAGTACCAATGTTGGGTCTTGCTAGATAAGCTTTAATCTCAAATAATAATCAAGGGGGTCCCCATAACAACCCCGAGCATGTTAGGAGTGCAAAATATGGAACATAACACCGGTAACAACTAACTATGGCGGTAAAAGTGGAACAAAACACCGAGCAAAAGGCCAAGCCTTACACCTCACCAAGATATATATGTGCATTAAATTAAATAGTAGTAAATATTGTGATATCTCCAAATATCCATGTTATCACATGGAAACAACCTGCACCTGCATCTAAGAACGCTATAAGAGGTGCTGAGCAGCGGTAACTTAGCCAAACAAGGTTTGCTAGGTAGTGGAGGGGTTAGAGGCTAGCATGGCAATGTAGGAGGCTTGACATTCAAGTGGTAGGTAATGCAAGTGTAATAATAAGAGCGAGACATCTAGCAAAGCAAAAATAGTGTCGGGATCCGGTTACGGTCATCTTGCGTGTTGGTTCTTGAGAGGGACAAAGAGCTGCGTCCTCGTAGTTGTACTCTCCTGGATCCTCGTACTCAGGTTCAACACTCGCGTCTACCCAAAGATACAACAACACCAAATGAATGAACAACCAAGGTGCGATGCACAAACAAGATGATGCATGATTCATTTGAAGTATTTAACATGGCAACTCTAAGCTAGTCATGTTTCTCATGCAATAGTTAAGTTATTTAGAATTCTAGATAGAACCTCATGTTTAGTTGTTTGAACATGCATGATCATGGCAAATATGGATGCTTCATGCAAAATCGATGCAAATGCATATGTAAAACATAGGAAACGGAGTAACGGTTCTCACGCTACGCTCATGGCAAGGTACGAAGACAAAATACAAGACAAGGAAGGCCATGGGCTATTCCTTGGTATTTCAAGGTAGACACTGGTTAGGAAATGAAAAACTAACCACAATAGAGCCAAAGATCAAGCAAAACAATGGAGCATAGCTCCCACAAGTCACAAACAACTCCACACACATTCTTCCCGAAACAACAACATAACAACTTGCACAACAAATATCTAGAGCTACATGATGTTTCCAACCTCAAACAAAGCATGTACAGAAACTTCATAACATTCTTGACAACTCATTCAACTACACAAACTTGATAGGAAGCAAGGATCACTAAGCATGAAGCCCACAAGATGGCATAGTGAAACATAGTCTAGGGACTTAGTGAAAAACATAGTTTTCTGGAATCTGAGTTATCCTGAGAGCAATTTGACAGCATAAAACAATGATGCTAGAGACCACCTCATGACATGAAAATTAATAGGATGGTATAGGAAAATATCTACTACAAGACACTAGCACTGAGCTTGAGCTAAGACACAACATAACACTTGGTAGCATTCACTAAACATGGCATAAAAATAACAACAGATTCTCAGACTTAGAAATATTTAGCATGTTGAAAACAACAACATTTTATTAGCTACTTTGGAGCAAGAAACCCACTTACATACAAGTTTGTCATGGCAAAAGAAAATACCAGGGCATAATACTCACAAAACTCTACTACTTGCATGTTGATACAATTATCATAGCATGCATGGATTTATTTACACAAAATTGACAAAATGGCATGATGGAACAAAATGACATTTTGCAAAAACTTGCTCAAAATCTAAAACAAATTACACCAATGGATTCTTGGGATTTTTCTACCCCAAATCCATATATCGTACTCCTATCTTTGTATGTAAAAATATCACCAAGGCTAGCTCGAAAAACATGCCCCAGAACTTACAAGTCAAATCTTACTATATTTGCACACTGCCAAAAATGGCCATATGCACAATTATAAATATACCAGAAATGGTATTATTGTTAAAACAAAGAAAAAAAATAGATAACTAACTAAAATGGGGTCCCACCTGGCAGTGAGCCTTGACCCCCTCTATGGGTATGACAAGTGGGGCTAGGACCCACTGGTCATACACACACAGCACACACACACACACAACACACACTCCAGATCCATCACAGGCACATGGCCACACACAACACCACAGATACACATACACGCACGCACACGGGATCCAGCAGACACACCAGTACACACACACACCTCCTAAAATAAAAGAAAGGGGCCGGGGGAGGATTCGAACCCCAGACCTCTTGGTCGTCTCATCGACTCCTTACCACTATGCCACGAATAGATGCTTGACAGAAGGGAGAACGCGCACGACAAATACAGGGGCCGCCTTGTTCCTCGAGGCAGAGGAGAAGGGCTCGTCGCCGATGACAACTGCGGCGACCACCTGCCCATCAGAGCACCGACGGGAGCTGCGGGGACTATGGGGGCTCCATCCCTGCGGCTAAAGCTATCTACGCGTGGTGGCAGTGGGGAGCTCGAGCTCGAGCTGGTGCTCGGCTCGGGGCACATAGAGTGACGCGATGCAAGGGCGAGGCGAGGCATGGACGAGCTGGTGCGCGTGCAGGGCGTGCACACGACGAACCAAATGGGGGGGGCTCGCTCCGACGCAGCGCACATCTGAAAACTCTGAACTTTCAGAGCACCGGGAGCACGAGCACAACATGACTACGACGATGACTACGGTAGCCTAGGGACGACAGAGACGGAACGGATCGGGTGTGGGGAGTACCTCTCCTACCTTAGACACGAAGACGGGGTCGGGGACGCAACAGAACGACGACGACGCGTCGAGTAACGCCGTCGAGCTCCTGATACGAATGGAGAGGAAGAAGACGGTGAAGAACTGGGCCTTGGAGTTCCCCTGGTCGACGAGGAAGAAGATGAGCAACGGGGGCTTCGTCTCTGAGTGGCAGAGGAGGCCGAGAGGGGTTGCTGGCGACTAGCCCAAGCTCCTGCTCGTGCTCGCTCGGGTCATGGCGACAGACGACGGCTATGGTGAGGGCGGCGCTTACCTGCGCTGGCGGCAACAGAGGAAAGAGGGAATGGGGAGAAGGAACCCTAGGTATACGCGACGACAACTTTATAGAGGGGCTCGGGGTCTAACAGCGTCTCGACGTCCGTGCCAACGGCGGGCGCTGCTCCTGCTCTCTGAAGAAAAGGAACGGTGTCAGGACAGGTTGTTGTCAGGGGGAAGCGAACGCGCCGGCTGGGCTTCGTGCCGGGGACAATGGGCCACGTGGAGGATGAGGCCCATTCGCCCCGGGGCTCTCCCTCTCTCAAAAAAGAAGTTGCCTCTTTTTTTGAAAACAAATCAAAACCAAACAAAAATCCCCATAGAGAAAGAAAAGGATTTTGAGAAAAAACAACATACTTTGACACTAAAAAATGCAACCTATTTAATAAAAATGAACTAGCCATTTTTAGCCAAAGTAATTTAATACTTTAATAAATAAAAGCTACTGTTTGCAAAATAATTTAAAAAGGAAAAGCTCCAACCATGAGTGATGACTAATTAGAAAATCTTAGCAGATTATTTAGGAGATGTTCAACAATTTTAGAGAGAGAAACCATCAAGAATTTTATTGACATAAGGTATATTCAATAAGAGATAAGGGTGATGGTTTTTGAAATAGAAGGGATTAGCAACACTCCAAGCACACATGCATTCACTCTCAAACACATACACTCACAACAACACCACAACCTTGGTGCACAGAAAACCAAATGATGATGAATGCTTATGATGTTATGATGCAAGAATGACATGAAGCAAAAATATATATAGCACAACACATGGTGGCAAACATGGAAGGTCCACATGACATACATGACCAAAATGGCAAGGGGGGCACTGGGGCTATTACAACTCTCCCACACTATAAGAGGGTCTCGACATGAGATCTAAGAACGAAAGAACTCTGGAAATTCGGAACGGAGAAGATCCTCACGTTCCCAAGTAACTTCTTTGTCGGAATGATGAGACCACTTCGCCTTGAGAAACTTGATTGACTTGTTGCGAGTCTTACGTTCAGTTTCTTCCATAATAGCAACTGGATGCTCACGATAGGATAGGTCTTCTTGGAGATCAATGTCTTGGAGGTCAATGGTACACTCGGGAGTTTTGAAGCACCTCCGGATCTGAGAGACATGGAATACATTGTACACATTTGCGAAATTAGGAGGAAGCTTGAGTTGATAGGCAAGGTCACCTCTCTTGCCCACAATTCTGAAAGGACCAACAAATCGAGGAGCTAGCTTCCCTTTGATTCCAAATCGCCGAGTGCCCTTCATGGGAGAAACTCATAGATAGAAAAAGTCATCAATTTGAAAGGAGACATCCCAATATTTGTTATCATAATAACTCTTCTGGTGGGATTGAGTTGCTTTGAGGTTCTCACGAATGACACGACACATCTCTTCTGCTTCGGTGATCATGTCATTGCCTAGAATTTGACGCTCACCGGTTTTAGACCAATTGAGCAGTGTACGACACTTCCTGCCATAGAGAATCTCGAAAGGGGCCTTGCTTGAGCTAGCCTGAAAGCTGTTGTTGTATGAAAATTCAGTGTATGGAAGGCAATCTTCCCATTTCATCCCGAAAGAAATCACACATGCTCTAAGAATGTCTTCAAGGATTTGATTAACTCTCTCAACTTGACCACTAGTCTACGGATGGAATGCAGTGCTGAAACGGATCTTGGTACCCATAGCAGTCTGGAAGGAGTCCCAGAACTTGGAAGTGAAGAGGCTTCCATGATCTGAGGATATGAGCTGAGGAATACCATTCAAAGAAACTATCCTTGACGTATACAACTTTGCCAGTTGAGCTGCCGAGATAGACTCTTTGACCAGAAGGAAATGGGTAACTTTGGTTAGCTTGTCGATAACCACAAAGATGGCATCGTTGACCTTGTTGGACTTAGGAAAACCAATGACGAAATCTATCTCCACATGATCTAATTTCCACTCTGGAATAGGCAAAGGCTGAAGGAGACCTGCTGGACGTTGATGTTCTGCCTTCACTCTGCGACAAACATCACACTTGTTTACGAACTAAGCAATCTCACGCTTCATGCGAGTCCACCAGAAGGTTTGCTTGAGGTCCTGATACATCTTGGAACTGCCTAGATGAATGGATAGGAGAGAATTGTGTGCTTCATCCATGATAACCTTTATGAGATCACCTTTTGGAACCACTAGACGGTCCTCAAAGAACAAGGTGTCTTTGTCATCAACGCGAAAGCACTTATACATCGGAATGCCCTTGGCCACACCTTTCTTCACCTTCGTCACCATAGCATCAAGAAGGTGAGCTTGGTGAACCTGATCTTCCAGAGTCGGAGAGACTTGAAGATTTGCAATAAATCCCTGCGGAATCATTTGGAGATTGAGCTTGCGAAAGGCTTAACAAAGCTCGGGTTGAAGAGGCTTCAGGATAAGACCGTTGTAGTAGGCCTTTCGGCTGAGCGCGTCTGCAATGACATTCGCTTTTCCAGGAGTATACTCAATGCTTGGATTGAAGTCCTTAATCATTTCCACCCAATGATACCGCCGAAGATTGAGATTGGTTTGAGTGAAAATGTACTTCAAGCTCTTGTGATCGGTGTACACCTCAACTGGTCTACCCAACAACAAATGCCTCCAAGTCATCAAAGGATGCACAACTGCCACCAGCTCAAGATCATGAGTGGGATAGTTCTTCTTGCTAGGCTTCAGCTTTCGCGAGGTATAAGCAACAATATTCTTATCTTGGATTAGAACACCACTAAGACCATGGAGGGAAGCATCACAGAACACTTGGAAAGGCTTTGATTGCTCGGGAGGAACTAGAACTGGAGCTGAAGTTAGTTTCTGCTTGAGCATATTGAATGCCACATCACACTCAGGAGACCAAACATACTTGACATTCTTATGGAGTAGGTTGGACAGAGGCTTAGCAATTTGAGAGAAGTTCTCCACGAATCTTCTACAGTAACTTGCAAGCCCGAGGAAGCTACGAAGCTGCTTGACATTCCGAGGAGGCTCCCACTTCAAGATTGCCTCAACTTTCTCAGGGTGCACTTTAATGCCCTCGGCAGAGATCACATGCACAAGGTACACCACTTCATTGAGCCAAAACTCACACTTGGAAAACTTAGCATAGAATCGATGCTCTCTTAGCTTGTCAAGCACAAGCCGGAGATGCTTTGCATGTTCTTCTTCAGTCTCCGAGAACAAAACAATATCATCCAAATACACCAGGACGAACTCATTTTTGAAAGGAGAGAATATGAAGTTCATCATCCTGGAGAAGGTTGGAGGAGCATTGGCAAGACCAAAGGACATGACGGTGTACTCATAAGAGCCAAAACTCGTCCCGAAAGCAGTCTTTGGAATACCTTGTTCACGAATGTGAATTTGATGATAGCCCATGCGAAGATCTAGCTTTGAGAAAACCTTGGAACCTTTCAGTTGTTCAAAGAACTCATTGATGTTGGGAAGTGGGTACTTGTTTCTAATTTTCTTTTTATTCAATGGACGGTAATCGACACAAAGTCGGTCCATGCCATCCTTCGTCTTGACAAACAAAACACCACAACCCCATGGAGAAGAACTTGGTCTGATTAGACCTAGACATTCTTGTTCATCTAGCTGCTTCTTCAATTCTTTCAGCTCTTTGGGGCCAAGCTTATAAGGACGCTTGCACACCGGTTCCGTTCTAGGTTTGAGATCAATCACAAACTCAACTGGCCAGTGCGGAGGCATTGCTGGCAATTCTTCGGGAAAGACATCTTCGTACTCACAAACCACCAGAATCTGAGAAATAGCTGAGATTTAACCCTTCTCATTAAGATCAAAGAGACGAATCGTGTCATCGCGAGCTGCAAAAATGATCACATCTTCTGAAGGATGAGTCAATTTGACTTCTTTGGCTTGACAATCAACATGCGCCTTGTTCATAGCCAGAAAAGCCATGCCAAGAATGAGATCAATATCGGAATTACCGAGAACAATTGGAGAGGCCAGAAAAGAATAACTGCCCATCTTGATGGAGGCATCCGGAACCACCATCTTCGAGATGAGACGCTTCCCGAGAGACATAACTTGCAATGCATTTGGTAAAAACTCCATGGTAAAACTATGCTTTGACGCAAAAGGATATGACATGAAACAATGCGATGCACCAGCGTCAAACAAAATTTTTACAGGAATATAATTAACTAAGAGATTACCCATGATCACTTGAGACGAATCCTCTGCCTCGGCTGCATTCACCATGTTCACTCTTGCTGACTTGGGATTATGATTCACCATAGTTGCCTGGAGGTCTGACTGGAGGAGAAGGCGGAAGACGCCGCTGGTTGCACTTGTTTGAGTAGTGACCCTTCTAACCACACTTGTGACAAGTAACCTGTGAGAGCGGACGGAAGTTGCCTGGAGGAGGAACATTAGCTGACTAGGGTGCCTGGGGCCTCTGCTGATATCCTGGGTTGGGTGGGTGGGAAGAACTACGACCACCGAACTGCTTCTGCTGTTGAGGAGAATGAAACGGAGGAGGAGGAGGAACCCAATACTTCTGCTGCTTAGGAACCATCTGAGAGCTGGAAGAAGAAGAATAGGATTCCCTGGAACGCTTCCTTGAGTTCTCCAACTTGAGAGGAGTTGCCTCGACCTTCAAAGCCATGTTGTAGAACCGATCAAACTGATGAGGCTCTTGGAGGACCAGACCCGGCGGAAGCTCATCCTTGAGACCACCTCTAAACTGATAAAGCATGGACTTGTCGTCAGGAACATCTTGTTTAGCATAGCGGGCCATATTCTGGAACTCGACGTTGTACTGATAGACAGACTTGCTTCCCCGCTTCAGGTGCCTGAAGTTCTCTTGCATCTCCTTGACAAAGGTTGACGGAATGTAATGGGCCCTGAAGTCACGACAAAAATCATCCCAACTAACAACATGATCACCCCTGGAGTCCTTGTATTGTTGCCACCAATCTGTTGCCTGACCCTTGAGCTGAAACGACGCGAACCTGACATAGTCCTCTGGTCTTACATTGCTGCACTCGAAGTGCTTTCTCATGTCGCGGAGCCAATCATCTGCATCAAAAGGCTGCTCACAATAGGTGAAAGACTTGGGCTGGTTGGCAAGGAACTGGTTGAGTGTCGCAAACTGAGGTTGATTCTGAAAATTCCCTTGATAACCTTGCTGACCCAGATCTCTCTCTTGCAACAGCCTGAGCAATATCTGAGTATTCACATTGGTTGTGGCCATCACATCTTGCCAAGCTTCTGGAGGAGGAGGCGGAAGGGGTCGTGGAGGGTTAGACTGCTCCCCATCACAACCCAGATTCCCACGAGTTGGTGAAGCCATCCTGGAGATGGACAAGAACATCAGCACATCATTGACAAAGATGATTGCAATAAGCTGAACCAAATGACTTGGAAGAAATTGAACGGAATAACATTGATAGCCTTCCTACTGAAAAATTAGTAAGAACGCCTTCTTCGGGTTTGCGATAACATCATCAGATATTATAAGCCACTTGAATATACACAACAAAGTATTGAGCTAAGATATGCTCGGAACAAATGTATAGACCTCATACATCTGAAGAAAGATGATCCTAGGTAACTACTTGAATTCCCACCTAAGAACTTTCGAGCTCTTTGGTTATACAATCGGGTCTTGGGGATACAGGGAGGCAAAATATCTCACACAACTAACAAGCCCTACACTCCAATTGTATCCATCCGTCAACACATAACCAAAGGCTTCGGAACTCCATCTATCTCGGATCCTCGAAAACACAATGATACCAAACATGGCAGTACCCCGGACGCCTCCCCAGTACTGGGTGACTCCGACCTTATCTCGCCACGATAAGTATTGAAGCAATTTCAAACATCCTTCATCCTGAGATACTAAGAAAACTGAATGATAACAATGTGCCAAGAGTCCCGTGGAGCTCAACTCCCCGGAAGAAATCAAGTCAGACAGGAGGCACCAAGACAGAACTCCTTCACATCGACATCATATAGTTTCCAAAATACCCGCGTGATCCTAAAAAATAATTTGAATGAGAAGAGGAGTAGAATCAAAATTTCTAAGCCAATACCTCACCAGAGTATAGAAGAGGAGTAAAAGGAACCTACTCTCCGATATAAGTAGACTCAAAATAGTTTTTACTAGACTCGACTCGGCCAAGTTCGATCAAGCAAAGGCTCCTATGGTCGTATGGCTCTGAATACCAACTTGTAACGCCCAAGATGCGCTCCTATCCTTATTAAGGCACGAGGGCCTCGACAGGGATAGAGGAGCATCTCGTCATTTCGCGAGTGCAGTAAACATTGCATACATGTATGAAAACATGAGTATATGAGTTGGCTTACACTCGCCACAAGTTAAATTACAAGTTCACACATTTATTCAAGCATCATACAGAAGACAGGGTCCGTCTACGGACGAAAGCAAACAAAGAAAAGAAGCAATGTAAAGCTGCCTTGTTGTCCCAAAGATCACGACCATGGCCTCTGTACTGATCGGGGTACGTGACAAACATCCGACCACGTTCTTCATCGTACTCCCACTGGAGCTGAGTCACATCTTTCAGCCCATACTCATCAATACCTGCACCTGTATTGTTGTAATCTGTGAGCCACGGGGACTCAACAATCATGTAACCCGGGTACCGAAACTATGTAAGCTTGTGGGTTTTGAAGGGTAAGTGTTGAGGTTGCAGCAAGCACTAAGCATATATTTGGTGGCTATCTTACGAGACCATGAATGTAAATATGGTTGTCTAAAGACGTTCGAGAACTACCATGATCACTAAGTGATCCTGAACACCTACTTACGTCAAACATAACCCCACCATGTTCTCTCTCGGTTCATGTTCACGAGCAGAGACCATCACGGTTACACACACAGTTGGTGTATTTTATTAGAGCTGACTTTAAGTTGGCTATAACCGGGTGTTAAACAAAATATCTAAGTTGCCACATAACCGCGGGCATGGCTTTCTGAAAGATTTAACCCTGCAGAGGTGCTCCAACTAATCCATCACAAATTAACCACACTCCGTGGGAATAACCTGGACCACGGATCTCGTGATCATCCTAGGCAATTCCAAAGGAAATCCGACACCTCGAGATATCCCGAAGAAGATCAGAGTTCCTCACGCAAGACATTCGAGAAAGGTAAAACAAGTCCAGCAAGACCGCTCGATAGGCCAGATCCCAATAGGAGTCGCACATATCTCCGTCTCAGGGCACTACCAGATGGGACTAGCTACGGGAAAAACCCAATCATCAAGTTTCCTCAAGGCGGCCCCGCAGGCAGCCCATTTTGGACCAACATTCATGAGGAGCACTGGCCCGGATTGTAGATTAATTGTCCACGGGGTAGCTAAGCCCTATGCATTTTTATTAAGTTGTTAAGCAAATAGTACCAATGTTGGGTCTTGCCAGACAAGCTTTAATCTCAAAGAATAATCAAGGTGGTCCCCATAACAACCCTGAGCATGTTAGGAGCGCAAAATATGGAACATAACAACGGTAACAAGTAACTATGGCGGTAAAAGTGGAACAAAACACCGAGCAAAAGGCCAAGCCTTCTACCTCACCAAGATATATATATATATGCATTAAATTAAATAGCAGTAAATATTGTGATATCTCCAGATATCCATGTTATCACATGGAAACAACCTGCACCTGCATCTAAGAACGCTATAAGAGGGGCTGAGCAGCGGTAACTTAGTCAAACAAGGTTTGCTAGGTAGTGGAGGGGTTAGAGGCTATCATGGCAATGTAGGAGGCTTGACATTCAAGTGGTAGGTAACGCAAGTTTAACAATAATAGCGAGATATCTAGCAAAGCAAAAAATAGTGTCGGGATCCGGGTACGGTCATCTTGCCTGTTGGTTCTTCAGAGGGACAAAGAGCTGGGTCCTCGTAGTTGTACTCTCCTGGATCCTCGTACTTAGGTTCAACACTCATATCTACCCAAATAGAAAATAGCACCAAATAAAAAAAACAAGGTGCAATGCATAAACAAGATGATGCATGATTCATTTGAAGTATTTAACATGGCAACCCTAAGCTAGTCATGTTTCTCATGCAATAGTTAAGTTATTTAGAATACTGGACAAAACCTCATGTTAAGTTATTTAAACATGTATGATCATGGCAAATATGGATGCTTCAGGTAAAATCGATGCAAATGCATATGTAAAACATTGGAAACGGAGTAACGGTTCTCACGCTACGCTCACGGCAAGGTATGAAGACAGAATACAAGACAACAAAGGCCATGGGCTTTTCCTTGGTATTCCAAGCTAGCCACTGGTTAGGAAATGAAAAACTAACCACAATATAGCCAAAGATCAAGCAAAACAATGGAGCATAGCTCCCACAAGTCACAAACAACTCCACACACATTCTGCCCAAAACAGCAACATAGCACTTGCAGAGCAAATATCTAGAGCTACAGGATGTTTCCAACCTCAAACAAAGCATTTACAGAAACTACATAACATGCTTGAAAACTCATTCAACTACACAAACTGATAGGAAGCAAGGATCACTAAGCATGAAGCCCACAAGATGGCATAGTAAAACAGATTCTAGGGACTTAGTGAAAAACACAGTTTTCTAGAATCTGAGTTATCCTGATAGCAATTTGTCAGCATAAAACAATGATGCTAGAGACCACCTCATGGCATGAAAATTAATAGGATGGTAGAGGACAATGTCTACTACAAAACACTACACTTAGCTTGAGCTAAAACACAACATAACACTTGGTAGCATCCACTAAACATGGCATAAAAATAACTACAGATTCTCAGACACAATTATCATAGCATGCATGGATTTATTTATGCAAAATTGACAAAATGTCATGATGTATCAAAATGACATTTTGCGAAACTTGCTCAAAATCTAAAACAAATTACACCAATGGATTCCTGGGATTTTTCCAGCACAAATCCATATATCATACTCCTATCTTTGCATGTAAAAATATCACCAAGGCTAGCTCGAAAAACATGCCCAAGCACTTATAAGTCAAATCTTACTATATTTGCACACTGCCAAAAATGGCCATATCCACAATTATAAATATACCAGAAATGGTATTATTGTTAAAACAAGGAAAAAACAAATAGAATAACTAAATAAATAAATAAAAAGGAGGGGGTCACACCTGGCAGTGAGCCAGGGCCACCTCTATGGGTATGACGTGGGGCTAGGACCCACTGGTCATACACACACACACACCACACACACACACACAGCACACCAGATCCATCATAGGCACACGGCCACACACAACACCACACACACATACACACACGCACATGGGATCCAGCCACACCACACGGGATCCAGGAGACACACCAACACACACACACCTCCAAACATAAAAGAAAGGGGCCGGGGGAGGATTCGAACCCCGGACCTCTTGGTCGTCTCATTGACTCCTTACCACTATGCCACGAACGGATGCTTGATAGAAGGGAGAACACACACGACAAATAAAGAGAAAACATGGGCCTCCTTCTTCCTCGAGGCAGAGGAGAAGGGCTCGTTGCCGGCGGCAACTGCGGCGACCACCGGCCCATTGGAGCACCGACGGGAGCTGCGGGGACTATGGGGGCTCCATCCGTGCGGCTAATGCTATCTACGCGCGGCGGAAGAGAGGAGCTCGAGCTGGTGCTCGGCTCAGGGCACGCAGGGTGAGGTGATGCAAGGGCGAGGCAAGGCATGGGTGGCGCTACAAACGAGCTGCTACATGCACAGGGCGTGCACACGACAAACAAAATGGGGGGGGGGGCTTGCTTCGATGCAGCGCGCATCTAAAAACACTGAACTTTCAGAGCACCGGGAGCGTGAGTACGACATGACTACGGCGACAGCTACAGTGGCCTAGGGACGACAAAGACGGAACATATCGGGCACGGGGGGTACCTCTCCTACCTTAGACATGAAGACGGGGCCGGGGACGCAATAGAATGATGATGACGCGGCAAGGAACGCTGGCAAGCTCCTGATCCAAACGGAGAGGAAGAAGACGGCAAAGAACTGGACCTTGGAGTTCCCCTGGTCAACGAGGAAGAAGAGGAGCAACGATGGCTTCGTCTCCGAGCGGCAGAGGAGGCCGGGAGGGGTTGGTGGCGACTAGCCCGAGCTCCTGCTCGTGCTCGCTCGGGTCATGGCGACAGGCGACGACTATGGCGAGGGTGGCGCTTACCTGCGCTGGCGGTAGCAGAGGAAGGAGGGAATGGGGAGAGGGAACCCTAGGGATGCGCGACGACATCTTTATAGAGGGGCTTGGGGTCTAACTCCGTCTTGACGTTCGTGCTAACGGCGGGCGCTGCTCCTGCTCTCTGAAGAAAAGGAACGGCGTCAGGGCAGGTTGCTGTCAGGGGGGAAGCGAACATGCTTGCTGGGCTTCGCGCTGGGGACAATGGGCCGCGAGGAGGATGAGGCCCATTCGCCCTAGGACTCTTCCTCTCTCTCAAAACATAAGTTGCCTTTTTTAAAAACAACTCAAAACCAAACAAAAAGCCCCATAGAGAAAGAAAAGGATTTTGAGAAAAACCGATATTCTTTGGCACTAAAAAATGCAACCTATTTAATCAAAATGAACTAGCCATTTTTAGCCAAAGTAATTTAATTACTTTAATAAATAAAAGCTACTGTTTTCAAAATAATTTAAAAGGGAAAACCTCCAACCATGAGTGATGACTAATTAGAAAATCCTAGCAGATTATTTAGGAGATGTTCAACAATTTTAGAGAGAGAAACCAGCAAGAATTTTATTGACATAAGGTATATTGAATAAGAGAGAAGGGTGATGGTTTTTGAAATAGAAGGAATTAGCAACACTCCAAGCACACATGCATTCACTCTCAAACACATACACTCACAACACCACCACAACCTTGGTGCGCACAAAACCAAATGATGTGGAATGCTTATGATGCCATGATGCAAGAATGACATGAAGCAAAAAAATATATATAGCACAACACATGGTGGCAAACATGGAAGGTCCACATGACATACATGACAAAAATGGCAAGGGGGCACTTGGGCTGTTACATCTGTCTCTCCCACTTTAGTTGGATCGGATTCGACAAAGGTGGTCCTTGAGAAGGTTGAATAGAAATTTGTGTATCATCGTTGTGGTTTTGCGTAGGTAAGAATCGTTCTTGCTAGATACCCGTAGCAGCCACGTCAAAGATGCAACAACAATTAGAGAACGTCTAACTTGTTTTTGCATGATATGTTGTGATATGATATGGCCAATAACATGATGAGATATATGTGATGTATGAGATGATCATGTTTTGTATAGAATATCATGACTTGCGTGTCGTTGAGTAGGACAACCGGAAGGAGCCATATGGTTGTCTTTAATTATTTTATGACTGGCATGTCATTCATTAAGTTCTATGTGATGCTTTACTTTCTCGCTAACCGGTAGCAATAGTAGTAGAAGCATGGTGGGCGCGACAACCCCGATGGCGACTGATGTCTACTACACAACCTTGTTCTTGTAGACTCGTGTTGGGCCTCCAAGCGCAGAGTTTTGTAGGACAGTAGCAATTTTCCCTCAAGTGGATGACCTAAGGTTTATCAATCCGTGGGAGGCGTAGTTTGAAGATGGTCTCTCTCGAACAACCCTGCAACCAAATAACAAAGAGTCTCTTGTGTCCCCAACACACCCAATACAATGGTAAATTGTATAGGTGCACTAGTTCGGCAAAGAGATGGTGATACAAGTGTAATATGGATGGTAGATATAGGTTTTTGTAATATAAAAATATAAAAACAGCAAGGTAACAAATATTAAATAGCAAGCAAAACGTTGTATAAATGGATGGTATAAATGCAATTTTTGTCAACAATACTGACATAGTTGAATCATATGTAAACACCTCTCGTGCGACAAAGAGTTCACTCCAAAGTCACAAATAGCGGAGAACTAACGAAGAAATTATTGTAGGGTACAAACTAAACCTAGGCATAGCCCGGGCCGGGCCGAGTTTTGGGCCGGGCTTACAAAAGCCCGAACGGGAAAACTCAGGCCCGAGCCCGGCCCGGCCCGGCCGTTGGGCCGAACAAATCAGGCCCGAACCCGGCCCGAAACTGCAAAGCCCGGTAAAGCCCGGCCAGCTCGGCCCGATCTAGGCTTAAAAATTACATTTCACAAGGCCGATCCCGGTCCGGTTGTTTCTTTGGGCTCACTTTCTAGGGCCAAGCCCGACCCGATGGTACGATCAGGCGTGACCTGGCCTGGGATTTTCGGGCTACGTCGGGTCGGGCCGGCCGGGCTGGGCTGCCCATGCCCAGGCGTTGTACAAACCACTTCAAAGTTATCTTGTCCAATCAATATGATGAGCTATCCCTATAAGTGTCACAAACAGCCCTAGAGTTTTTACTAAAATAGCACCTTAAGACACACATGAACCAAAACCCTAATGTCACCTAGATACTCCAATGTGACCATGAGTACCCATGGTTTTGATTATACGATATGCATCACACAATTTCAGATTCATCATGTTCAATCCAACACAAAGAACTTCAAAGAGTGCCCCAAAGTTTCTACCGGAAAGTCAAGAGAAAAACGTGTGCCAACCCTTATGCATAGATTCCCAAGGTCACGGAACAACAAGTTGATCACCACAACATACATCAAGTGGATCAATATAACATCCCATTGTCACCACAGATATCCCATCGTAAGACATACATCAAGTGTTCTGAAATCCTTAAAGACTCAATCCGATAAGAAAACTTCAAAGGGAAAACTCAAGTCATCACAACAAGATAGAGGAGAAAACTCGATATGATTCATCTATATCAATAAAGCTCGCGGTTCATCAAGTTCATGCCATCTCAAGAACATGAGAGAGAGATCAAACACATAGCTACTGGTACATACCCTCAGCCCCGAGGGTGAACTACTCCCTTCTTGTCATGGAGGCCGCCGATATGATGAAGATGGCCTCCTATGATGGTTTCCCCCTCCGGCAAGGTGCCAGAACGGGCCCCCGATTGGTTTTTCGTGGCTCTGGAGGCTTGCAATGGCGGAAATCCCGATCTAGGTTTCTTTTCGGAGGTTTCTATATTTATTGGAATTTTTGGCGTTGATCTCACATCAAGGGGGGCCACAAGGCGGTGGCAGGAATGCGAGGCGCGACCAGGAGGGTGGCCGCGCCTGGCACGCTTGCCGCCTCCTCATGGCTCTTCTAGGCCAGCTCCAATGCTTAGGGGGGTCTCTTTTGGTCCACAAAAAATCATACTAAATTTTCAGCCCATTCCGAGAACTTTCATTTCTGCACAAAAAACAACACCATGGTAGTTCTGCTGAAAACATCGTCATTCTGGGTTAGTTCTAATAAAATCATACCAAAATCATATAGAATTATTGTAAACATGGCATGAATACTTCATAAATTATAGATACGTTGGAGACGTATCAGCATCCCCAAGCTTAATTCCCGCTCGTCCTCGAGTAGGTAAATGATAAAAGAAATAATTTATGAAGTGTGAATGCTAGCAAGTGCAAAAGTTTGATCAATGATAATTCCAAACACTTTTTCTAGCATCATTATATATCATTAACAGTAGCTCCTCTCATAAAACTTCTCATGATGAAGTAACAAGCTATTCATGTGTTAAAGTATAGACCATGAAGTTTCTTGAAAACTAACGAACTATGCTTTCAGTCACCAAACAATTACAATTCATCTTATTTTCAGGAAGGGTCTATGTAAGACCTTTGATTTAGCAAATTCCACATACTCAACTATCATATAGTCTTCCATGATTGCTAACTCTCAAAGGATATTTTTAGAGCAAATGGCATCCGTCAAACACAGAGAAAGATAGGGGCTTAAAGCTTCGCCTCCCAACTTATTTATCATATAGATAATTGTCAACAATAATAATTCATGATCAAATATATTTGAATGGCCATATATGCTTGGATCTTTCCCCAACACATGATGCTTTCCAAGAGAAAAAGGCAAAATATAGGCAGTGGTGAAGATCACCATGACTCTTGCATAAAGGTATGTACTAGAAAGTAAAATATAGGCCCTTACCAAAGGGAAGAATTGATTTGCAGAGGTGCCAAAGCTCAAGCTTTTAAAACATAGATGAATAATAATTTTGGGAGGTATGCTTTCATTGTCACCATAACAACTTAGAGATCTCAGTATCTTCCACGCTAGATACATTATAGGCGGTTCCCAAATAGAATGGTAATTTTTTTACTCCCCCTCCACCAATCAATCACACTCCACGGCAAGCCAAATCCACGGGTACCGTCCATACCAACAACATTCCTGGGGGAGTTTTGTTTAATTATTTGCATTTTTTCTTTGATTTCGGGACTGGGAATCCCTATTACCAGCCACTTTCTCGTGCATGATAGTGAATCAACACATATCGTGATAATAACCCACCTAACATGGAAGATACTAATAGCCCCTAGTCATTATATGAGTCATTCGGGCATACAAAACAGAATATTATTTGAAGGTTTAGAGTTTGGCACATGCAAATTTACTTGGAACGGTAGGTAAATACCGCATATAGGTAGGTATGGTGGACTCATATGGAAAACCTTTGGGTCTAAGGGTGATTGGATGCACAAGTAGTATTTCTACTTGGTGCGTAAGTTTTGGCTAATATGAGGTGGAAGCAAGCACCACATGTTGGAGGATCCATAACAATATAACTTCTATACAAATATACCCAAGCATAACTCATTAAGTTGTCTTCCTTGTCCAACTTTAACTAATTTGCTCAAGTTTGAAAATAATTAATGGGTATTCACAATCATATAATAAGTCCAATTTAGTATATTTATATGTGAAATCTCTCTTCCATCAATATTCTTTCATGAATTGTTCAAGTGACCAGTGCGGTGTTTGCTAACTTTCAATAAATTTTACCACCTATACTTCCTATATGTGAAGTCATTACTCCCCATGGGATAAGCATATAAAACATATATAATTTCAGATTTATGATATTCAATTCATTTAACCATTTACTCATAGTATATAAGTGAAGCACGAGAGTAAATGACAAAACTACTCCAAAACATATAAGTGAAGATCAATGAGTAGTCAAACAATTAAGTAGCTATGTGAGGACTTTCTCTCTCTATCTCAATAAAGATTTTCACATCTGAATTATTTTATTCAAAAAGCAAGCAAAAGAAAAATGTCACTCCAATAATAGCACGCATCATGTGAACGAATTAAAATTAAGGCTCAACATAGTCTAACCGATAATTGTTGATGAAGGGAGGTGGGATGTATAGAATCCCCAATCTTAGATGCTTGAGACTTATTGAAATATTTACTTGGGGTGACTTGGGCATCCCCAAGATTGAGCTTTTTTATCTCGTTCAATCCTCTCATATCATGGTTTCACCTATTCTCAAAAGCTTCATCCACACAAAACTTGAAAAGAACTTGTGAGATTGGTTAGTACACATAATAATAAATCAACTCTTTATGTACTGCCAAGACAAGTTTCACAATAATTTTCAAAAATAAGGTATTGTATACTATCATTTCCACAATTTATATTTACCAACATAGGCTATGGAAACTATAGGATAAGTAGATAACAAAACTATGACAGCAATTTGTCTAAACAAAACAGTCTGTAGTAATTTATGAAACCAGTGTACCTATGTACCACTAAATATTATCAACATTTAGTAGATTCTAAGGAATTTATATTACAACATTGTGTAAAAATTTCAGAAACTTTCCATGTTCCAGCAAAATATGAAAATTCAAACACTACCACAGAAGTTTTTGTTTTTATCCAGCACATATCAAAACATGCAATGCAAGCATCCTAAAGGCAATTCTTGGAATTTTTTATTGAAAAACTAGATTATAAATAACACCTAACCGATAACAACAAAACAAAATGAAGCTCCAAGCAAAAATCATATTATGTGACGAATAAAAATATAGCTCCAAGTGAGATATATCGATAATGTTGAAGACAAAAGAGGGGATGCCTTTCGGGGAGTCCCCAAGCTTAGACGCTTGAGTATTCCTTGAATATTACCTTGGGGTACCTTGGGAATACCCAAGCTTAGGTTCTTGTCACTCCTTATTCTCGTCATATCGGTGTCTCACCCAAAACTTGAAAACTTCAATCACACAAAACTTAACGGAACTTTGTGAGAAAGGTTAGTGTAGTAAAGATAAATCATTCACTTAGGTACTGTAAAGACAAGATTCATAATTTTTACCACATTATACCTACTGTATTCCATCATTCCCACAATTTATATTTCTCAATATAAGCTATAGGAACACTTGAAACAAGCAAACTATGCATGCAAAACAGAATCTGTCAAAAACAGAACTGTCTGAAAAGATCTGAATGATCATTATACTTCCCTCATTCTTAAAATTCTGAAACATTAGGATAACTCAAGTAATTTTCATATAAATGTTTTGTAAAAATTTCAGATTTTTTGATGGTCCCGTAAAATCATATATCCATATACTGGACGCAAAACTTTCTGTTTTTGCAAAGAATCAAACAAGCAAGTATTCACACTATCCCAAAGATTTACTTGGCACTTTATTGAAATAAAAGACACAAAACATGATTACTACAGTATCTTAATCGTGTTAACACATCAAAACAGAAATTAAAAGTGTTGGGTTGTCTCCCAACAAGTGTTTTTCTTTAATGCCTTTTAGCTAGGCATGATGATTCAATGATGCTCGTGTAGGAATAATATTTGAAACATGTAAGAGAGCATCATAAATATCAATACAAGCACATTTAAGTCTAACACACTTCCTATGCATAGTGATTTTTTGGTCAAACAAGTTATGGGAGAAAGAATCAACTAGCATAGGAAGCCAAAACAAGCATAACTTCAAACCTTTGAACACATAGAGAGCAAACTTGATATTATTGCAATTCCCACAAGCATATGTTCCTCCCTCATAATAATTTTCAGTAGCATGATGAAGGAATTATACAATATAACCATCACATAAAGCATTGTTTTATGATCTACAAGCATAGAAAATTTGTCAATCTCCACATAAGCAATTTCCTTCTCATTCATAATAGTGGGAGCAAACTCAATAAAATAACTATCATGTGACACTTTATTGACATAACCACATTCAAAATTAAAATCATGACGAAAAGTTTCATGGTTACTATCACCCTTTATAGCATACATGTCATCATCATAAACATCATATATAGGGGGCATGCCATAATCATAATAGTTTTGCCCATCAAAACTTGGGGGACAAAAAATACCATCTTCATCAAACATAGCATCCCCAAGCTTGTGGCTTTGCATATCATTAGCATCATGAATATTCAGAGAATTCATACTGAAAACATTGCAATCATGCTCATCACTCAAAGATTTAGTGCCAAGCATTTTAATAACTTCTTCTTCTAACACTTGAGCACAATTTTCCTTTCCATCAATTTCACGAAAGACATTAAAAAGATGAAGCATATAAGGCAATCTAAATTCCATTTTTTTGTAGTTTTCTTTTATAAAACCAAACTAGTGAAAAACAAGAAACTAAAAGATTTGATTGCAAGATCTAAAGATATACCTTCAAGCACTCATCTCCCCGGCAACGGCGCTAGAAAAGAGCTTGATGTCTACTACACAACCTTCTTCTTGTAGACTAGTGTTGGGCCTCCAAGCGCAGAGTTTTGTAGGATAGTAGCAATTTTCCCTCAAGTAGATTACCTAAGGTTTATCAATCCATGGGAGGCGTAGGTTGAAGATGGTCTCTCTCGAAAAACCTTGCAACCAAATAACAAAGAGTCTCTTGTGTCCCAAACACACCCAATACAATGGTAAATTCTATAGGTGCACTAGTTCAGCGAAGAGATGGTGATACAAGTGTAATATGGATGGTATATATCAATTTTTGTAATCTGAAAATGTAAAAACAGCAAGGTAAAAAATAGTAAACAGCGAGCAAAACATTGTATAAATGCTTGGAAACAAGGCCTAGGGTTCATACTTTCACTAGTGCAATTTCTCTCAACAATACTCACATAGTTGAATCATATGTAAATACCTCTCGTGCGACAAAGAGTTCACTCCAAAGTCACAAATAGCGGAGAACTAACAAAAAATTATTTTAGGGTACGAAACCACCTCAACGTTATCTTTTCCGAACAATCTTATGAGCTATCCCTATAAGTGTTACGAACAACCCTAGATTTCGTACTAAAATAACACCTTAAGACACACATCAACCAAAACCCTAATGTCACCTAGATACTCCAATGTCACCACGAGTACCCATGGGCTTGATTATATGATATGGATCACACAATTTTAGATTCATCATGTTCAATCCAACACAAAGAACTTCAAAGAGTACCCCAAAGTTTCTACCGGAAAGTCAAGACAAAAACTTGTGCCAACCCCTATGCATAGATTCCCAAGGTCACGAAACCCGCAAGTTGATCACCAAAACATACATCAAGTGGATGAATAGAACATCCCATTTTCACCACGGATATCCCATCGCAAGACATACATCAAGTGTCCTCAAATCCTTAAAGACTCAATCTGATAAGAAAACTTCAAAGGGAAAACTCAATTCATCACAACAAGATAGAGAGGGGAAAACTCCATATGATTCATCTATATCAATAAAGCTTGCGGTACATCAAGATCATGCCATCTCAAGAACACGGGAGAGAGATCAAACACATAGCTACTGGTACATACCCTCAGCCCCGAGGGTGAACTACTCCCTCCTCGTCATGGAGGCCGCCAGTGATGAAGATGGCCTCCGGTGATGGTTTCCCCCTCCGGTGGGGTGTCGGAACAGGCTCCCGATTGTTTTTTTCGTGGCTCTGGAGGCTTGCTGCAGCGGAAGTCCTGATCTAGGTTTCTTTTCGGAGGTTTCTATATTTATAGGAATTTTTGGCGTCGATCTCACGTCAAGGAGTGCCATGAGGCGGTGGCAAGCCTACTAGGCGCGGCCAAGGGGTGGTCGCGCCTGGCAGGCTTGCCGCCTCCTCGTGGCTCTTTTGGCCTAGCTCCAATGCTTCGGGGGTCTCTTTTGGTCCACAAAAAATCATACTAAATTTACAGCCCATTCCTAGAACTTTTATTTCTACACAAAAAACGACACCATGGTAGTTCTGCTGAAAACAACATTAGTCCGGGTTAGTTATAATAACATCATACCAAAATCATATAGAATTATTGTAAACATGGCATGAGTACTTCATAAATTATAGATATATTGGAGACGTATTAGTGACACAATGATGGAGATCATGATGATGGAGATCATGGTGTTATGCCGGTGATGATGGAGATCATGCCTGTGCTTTGGAGATGGAGATCAAAAGCACAAGTTCATGTCCATATCATGTCACTTATGATTTGCATGTGATGTTAATCCTTTTATGCATATTATTTTGCTTAGGACGATGATAGAATTATAAGGTGACCCCTCAGTAAAATTTCAAGATAAAATTGTGTTCTTCCCGAGTGTGCACCATTGCAAAAGTTTGTCGTTTCGAAGCACCACGTGATGATCGGGTGTGATAGACTCTACATTCACATACAACAGGTGCAAGCTAGTGTTGCACATGCAGAACACTCGGGTTAAACTTGACGAGCCTAGCATGTACAAACATGGCCTCGGAACACAAGAGACCGAAAGGTCGAACATGACTCATATAGTAGATATGATCAACATGGAGATGTTCACCATTGAAACCACCTCATCTCACGTGATGATCGGACTTGGGTTGATGAATTTTATCATGTATCACTCGGATGACCAGACGGATGTCAATTTGAGTGGGAGTTTTTAAGTAATATGATTAACTAAACTCATTATCTTGAACAATAGTCTTAGTAACCTTTGCAAATTTATGTTGTAGATCAATGGCTCGTGCAGTAGTTCCCCTAAATTTCAATATGTTCCTAGAGAAATCCAAGTTGAAAGATGATGCAAGTAACCTTGTAGATTGGGCCCGTAATCTGGGGATTATCCTCACTGCTTCCCAAAAGGCTTATATCCTTGATGCACCGCTCGGTGAAGCACCCACTCCAGTGTCGTTTGAAGACATTGTGAATGCCTGGGAGTCACGCTGTGGAGATTACTCAATGGTTCAATGTGCAATGTTGTATGGTTTAGAACCGGGACTTCAAAGATGTTTTGAACGTCCTGGAGCATATGAGATGTTCCATGAGTTGAAGTTTATGTTTGAGAACAATGCCCGAATCGAGAGGTATGAGACCTCTGATAAGTTCTATGCTTGCAAGATGGAGGAAACGGGTCTGTCAGTGAACATATACTCAGAATGTCTGGGTATTCAAACCATCTGGCTGAGTTAGGGATGTTGCTTCCGCCAGAGGAGATCACTGACAAAGTTCTTTAATAATTTCCACCTAGCTACAAGAGCTTCATGATGAACTATAACATGCAAGGGATGAACAAGCCAGTCACCGAGCTATTTGCGATGTTGAAAGTCGCTGAGTCTGAAATCCAGAAGGAGCATCAAGTGTTGATGGTCAATAAAACCACTAGTTTCAAGAAGAATGGCAAGGGCAAGCAGGGTAACTCCAAGAAGAGTGGCAAAGCAGTTGCCCCTCCCGTGAAGAAAGTAGGCAAGAAAACCAAGGCTGGACCCAAGCTAGAAACTGAGTGCTTCCATTGCAAGGGAACTGGTCACTTCAGGCGGAACTGCCCCAAGTATGTGGCCGACAAGAAGACGGCCAACACCAAACAAGGTATATATGATATACATGTTATTGATGTGTACCTTACCAAATCTCGTTGTAGTGCCTAGGTATTTGATACCGGTTCGGTTGGTCACATTTGCAACTCAAAGCAGGAGCTACGAAATAGATGGAGGCTGGCTAAGGACGAAGTGACGATGTGCGTTGGAAATGGTTCCAAGGTTGATGTGATCGCCATCGGCACGCTCGCTCTTCGGTTACCATCGGGATTAGTGATGAACCTAAATAATAATTATTTAGTGCCCGATTTAAGCATGAACATTATATCTGGATCTTGTTTATTGCAAGATGGTTACTCATTTAAATCAGATAATAATGGTCGTTCTATTTGTATGAGTAATATATTTTATGGTCATGCACCCAATGTGAGGGGTTTATTCTTATTGAACCACGATAGTGATGATAAACATGTTCATAACATTGATGCCAAAAGATGTAGAGATGATATTGATAGTACCACTTTCTTGTGGCATTGCCTCTTAGGTCATATTGGTTTAAAACGCATGAAGAAGCTCCATGCTGATGGACTTTTGGAGTCACTTGATTACGAATCACTTGACACATGTGAACCATGCCTCATTCTGTGGAACAATGGAACGGGCAAGTGACTTGTTGGAAATCATACATACTGATGTGTGTGGTCCGATGAGCATTGAGGCGCGCGGTGGATATTGTTACTTTCTCACCTTCAGCGATGACTTAAGTAGATATGGGTATATTTACTTAATGAAACACAAGTCTCAAACGTTTGAATAGTTCAAGCAATTTTAGAGTGAAGCTGAGAATCATCGTAACAAGAAAATTAAATTCCTACAATGTGATCGAGGAGGAGATGTCTAAGTTATAAGTTTGGCAGTCACTTAAGACAATGTGGAATGGTTTCACAATTGACATCGCTTGGAACACCACAGCGTAACGGTGTGTTCGAACATCGTAATCGAACCTTATTGGATATGGTGTGTTCTATGATGTCTCTTGCCGATTTGCCACTATCATTTTGGGGTTCTGCATTAGAGATAGCTGCGTTCACTTTAAATAGGGAACCATCAAAATCCGTTGAGATGACGCCGTATGAACTGCGGTTTGGTAAGAAACCAAAGTTGTCGTTTCTTAAAGTTTGGGGATGTGATGATTATGTCCAAAAGCTTCAGCCTGAAAAGCTGGAACCCAAAGTGGAGAAATGCTTCTTCATGGAATACCCAAAAGAGACGGTTGGGTATACCTTCTATCTCAGTTCCAAAGGCAAAGTGTTTGTCGCTAAAAACGGTTCATTTCTTGAGAAAGAGTATCATTCGAAAGAATTGAGTGGGAGGAATATAGAACTTGATGAGGTTGTTGAACCATTGTTTAAACTAGAGAGTAGCGCAACACAAAAGATGTTTCTGTGGAGCCTACATCACTTGAGGAGGAAGTTAATGATGATGATCATGAAGCTTCAGATCAAGTTACTATTGAACCTCGTAGGTCGACAAGGACGCGTACTTCTCCTGAGTGG
Organism: Hordeum marinum; assembly: GCA_022496015.1. Taxonomy (NCBI): domain Eukaryota; kingdom Viridiplantae; phylum Streptophyta; class Magnoliopsida; order Poales; family Poaceae; genus Hordeum; species Hordeum marinum. The sequence continues at coordinate 365,231,359 of CM039676.1, read as the reverse complement.
TATGCCAACCATGTCTTAGAGGTCATGTTGTTGGACAATGATGAACCTACGAGCTATGGAGAAGCGATGATGGGCCCGGATTCCAACAAATGGTTACAGGCCATGAAATCCGAGATGGGATCCATGTATGAATACAAAGTATGGACTTTGGAAGTATTACCTGAAGGGCGAAAGGCCATTCAGAACAAATGGATCTTTAAGAAGAAGATGGACGTAGACGGTAAAGTCACCGTCTATAAAGCTCGACTTGTGGCAAAGGGTTTTCACAAGTTCAAGGTGTTGACTGCGATGAGACCTTCTCACCCATAGCGATGCTTAAGTCCGTCGGAATCATGTTAGCAATAGCTACATTTTTCGATTATGAAATTTGGTAGATGGATGTCAAAACAGCGGTCCTTAACGGTTTCCTTAAGCAAGAGTTGTATATGATGCAACCAGAGGGTTTTGTCGATCCAGAAAATGCTGACAAAGTTTGCAAACTCCAGTGATCCATTTATGCACTCATGCAAGCATCTCGGAGTTAGGATCTTCGCTTTGATGAGGTGATCAAAGCGTTTGGGTTTATTCAAGTTTACAAAGAAGCTTGTATTTACAATAAAGTGGGTGGGATCTCTATAGAGTTTCTAATATTATATTTGGATGACATGTTGCTGATTGGAAACAATATAGAAATGTTGGAAATCATGAAGGAGTGTTTGAACAAGAGTTTTTCAATGAAGGACCTAGGAGAAGTTGCTTTCATATTAGGCATCAAGATCTATAGAGATAGATCGAGACGCTTGATAGGACTTTCACAGAGCACATACCTTGACAAAGTTTTGAAGTAGTTCAAAATGGATCAGTCCAAGAAGGGGCTCTTGCCGGTATTGCAAGGTGTGAAGTTGAGTAAGAATCAATGCCCAGTGACTGTGGAAGATAGAGAAAATATGAGTGTCATCCCCTATGCTTCAACCATAGGTTGTATCATGTATGCAATGTTGTGCACAAGACTGGATGTCAGCCTTGCCATAAGTATGGCCGGAAGGTTTGAAAGTGATATGAGAATGGAACACTGGACGGCGGTCAAGAATATCCTTGAGTACCTGAAAAGGACTAATGACATGTTTCTTGTTTATGGAGGTGATCAAGAGCTCGTCGTACAGGGTTACGTTGATGCAAGCTTTGACACTGATCTGGATGACTCTAAGTCTCAAACCGGATACGTATTCATTCTCAATGGGGGAGCGGTAAGCTGGTGCAGTTCCAAGCAGAGCGTGGTAGCTGATTCTACATGCGAAGCGGAGTACATCGCTGCCTCGGAGGTGGCGAAGGAAGGTGTATGGATGAAGGAGTTAATGACAGATCTTGGAGTAGTTCCCAATGCACTGAAACCAATGACTCTAGTCTGTGACAACACTGGTGCCATTGCTCTGGCCAAGGAACCAAGGTCTCACAAGAGGACTAGACACATAAAGAGACGCTTCAATTCCATCCGTGATTACATCAAGGAGGAGGACATAAATATTTGCAAAGTGCAAATGGATCTGAATGTTGCAGACCCGTTGACTAAACCTCTTCCAAGGGCTAAACATGATCAACACCAGAACTGTATTGGTGTTAGATTCATTACAATGTAAATCACATGGTGACGTGAACTAGATTATTGACTCTAGTGCAAGTGGGAGATTGTTGGAAATATGCCCTAGAGGCAATAATAAAGTGGTTATTATTATATTTCCTTGTTCATGATAATCGTTTATTATCTATGCTATAATTGTATTGATTGGATACACAAATACATGTGTGGATACATAGACAACAGTGTGTCCCTAGTATGCCTCTAGTAGACTAGCTCGTTGATCAAAGATGGTCAAGGTTTCCTAGCCATACACATGAGATGTCATTTGATAATGGGATCGCATCATTACGACAATGATGTGATGGACAAGACCCAAACTGGGAACATAGCATATGATCGTGTCAGTTTATTGCTATAGTTTTCTGCATGTCAAGTATCTGTTCCTATGACCATGAGATCATGCAAATCATTGACACTGGCGGAATACCTTGTGTGTATCAAACATCACAACGTAACTGGGTGACTATAAAGATGCACTACAGGTATCTCCGAGGGTGTCTGTTGAGTGGGCATGGATCAAGACTTGGATTTGTTACTCCATGTGACGGAGAGATATCTTAGGGCCCACTCAGGAATACAACATCACAATAAGCCTTGCAAATAAAGTGACTAAAGAGTTAGCCACGGGATCTTGTATTATGGAACGAGTAAAGAGACTTGTCGGTAATGAGATTGAACTAGGTATAGAGATACCGACGATCGAATCTCGGGCAAGTAACATATCGAAGAACAAAGGGAATAGCATACGTGATTAATTGAATCCTTGACATAGAGGTTCATCGATAAAGATCTTCGTAGAATATGTAGGAACCAATAAGGGCATCCAGGTAACGCTATTGGTTCTTGACTGAAGAGGTGTCTCGGTCATGTGTGCATAGTTCTCGAACCCTCAGGGTCTGCACACTTAACGTTCGGTGATGTTTCGGTAGTATTGAGTTATGTATGGTGGTGACCGAAGGTTGTTTGGAGTCCCGGATGAGATCCCGGACGTCACGAGGAGCTATGTAATGGTCCAGAGGTAAAGATTGATATATAGGAAAGTGGTGTTTTAACTCAGGAAAAGTTTCGGGTATTTCTGGCAATGTACCAGGAGTGACGAATGGGTTCCGGGGGTCCACCAAGTGGGGCCCACACATCCTAAAGGGACACATGCGCCTTAGTGGTGGTGCACCAGCCCCTGGTGGGCTGGTGCGCCTTGTCCTATGGTTCTATGAGCAAGAGAGAGAGGAGGGGGAGGAGTGCTAATCGGACGTGGACTCCTCCCATACCCACCTCCTAGTTGGAGGTGGAATCCTCCACCTCCTGGTTCAGCCGACCCTAGGGGAAGAACCCTAGGGCACTAGCCCCCTCCCCTTATCGGTGTCAAAACCGGCGGATTTCGGGTAGGGGGTCCCGAGCCATGAGACTAGGATCGATGGTAACAAGGGACGAAGGAGACGATGTTTACCCAAGTTTGGACCCTCCTATGGAGGTAAAACCCGTCCTGCTGGATTATATTGATGGTATGATGGTTACATAGTTGATCTACCTTGAGATCGAATATCTAAACCCTAGATGAGTTTCTGTGCCCTACAATCTAAAACCCTCCCGGTTTATATAGACACCGGGGGGTACCTAGGGTTTACACATGGCAGGTCTCCTGCCAAGGATGGAGATGTCAATTTTTTCACCTTGACTTGGAGTGCACTACGCGCCTTCGGAATTCCTTCTAGAATGAGGGCTCTCGATGTATTCAGCCCCTCCTGTGATGATCGGAATGCAGCCCACCAAGCCGGCTTGGTAGGAGATAAGCTGACGCCCCGAGGACCCCTTAATCCAGGACTCCCTCGGTAGCCCCCAAACTATCCCCCAACGCCAAGGGTCTCCGCTCTGGCTGCTTCATGTGATAAAAATCTTGGGCTTGCGGGGTGAGTTCTTCTTCCCACTAATGATCGGCCGAGACTAGTTTGGCTTCCGATGACACATAATGTTTCCGATCACATGACCGTCCGGACACCATGAATTACTTAATCCCAAAGGCCAAACATCAAGGTGTAAACAATGTTTCATGGCGACCTTTCTAATGAAGGGACGTGGCCTACCACGTCCACCGAACCAGTTATGAAAACTCGATTCGTGGTTCGAGGCCGTTTTTTATTGGCACGACTCATCAATGCTTAAATCGTGCTCCGTTTGACACGGGATATGATTAACATGTAGACTCACTTCACGCGTGTATAACGGTACACACGTCTTGGGAAGCAGAGAAATTTGCGGTGCAGTAAGGGAGGCTAATTGGCGGCACGCCCCATAAAAAGGGAAAAAACCAAAGCCTATTCATGCTTCCATTCACATCCTCTTCTTCCTCAATCTCTTCAAGATCCACTTCTTCCTCGACTTCTCCTCCGAGCTCAGCCATGGCGGGTTCGGGCTCCAATGGCAAGTGGGAGGCCTCCATGGTCACAGACCAGGACATCCGGGACCTAAAGCAGGCCGGCTACCTCCCTGCCAACATCTTCCACCGCGCTTCGGAGAAGAACCAGGTGGTCCCCACCCCTAAGCCAGGCGATAGGGTGGTGATCATCCCCCACTTCATCTGGGGATTGAGCTTTCCGCTCCACCCCTTTGTCAGGGGTCTCGTGTTCTTCTATGGACTGGACTTTCACAACCTTCCCCCGAACTCCTTCATGCACATATCGACATTTATCATTGTCTGCGAGGCGTTTCTACGTGTTGAACCGCACTTTGGCCTATGGCTCAAGGTCATCAACATCAAACCGATGACTCTTGCGGGAGAGCACGTGGACCGTGGGGGGCGGTAATCAGCAAACTCCCCCGCGCCAAATAGCCAACTTGCACCATCATCGACACCATCAAGATCTGGCAAAAGGGGAGGTTTTATATTGTTGGGGAACGTTGCATGGGAAACAAAAAAATTCTACGCACATGCAAGATCTATCCATGGTGATGAGCATCTACGAGAGGGAGAGTGGATCTACATACCCTTGTAGATCGCTAAGCGGGAAGCGTTAAGAAATGCGGTTGATGTAGTCGAACATCTTCGCGATCCAAATCGCCTAGCACCCCGAAATCCCATCACGATTCGTCTCGCGATCCAATCACGATCCATCCCGCGATCTCATCATGACCCATCCCACGATCCAATCATGAATCATCTCGCGATCTTGATCATGATCCTTTCGATCTAGCGCCGAACGGACGGCACCTCCACGTTCAGCACACATACAGCTTGATGATGATCTCCGCCTTCTTGATCCAGCAAGAGGGAGCGGAGAGGTAGACGAGTTCTTCGGCAGCACGACGATGTTGCAGCGATGGTGGTGGAACTATTCCAGGAGGGCTTCGCCTAAGCACCGCTGAAACCGATCTAGAGGAGAAACTATGAAGTAGAGGAGAGGCAGCACATGGCTTAGGGTTTCTTGATGTGTCCCAAGTGCTAGCCCCGTCCATTTATTTATAGGCTGAGCCCTGGGGTCGAAACTTGGAGAAAAGTCCTCCTCAAGGTTGGTTTGCCCGCAAGGCAAGAGTCCTCCTCGGACTCCAGGACAAGACGCCAAGGTCCTCGGTGTCTGGCCCCAGACGCCAGGGTCCTTGGCCTCCGCAAAACACCTTTTGCACCTTCCTAAAGCCTCATGGGATTTACCCCTTGGCCCAAATAAAGTGTCCTTGTACCCCGAACATTTTAGGAAACATTCGAAACTATTTCCGCTGAATTCCTGAACCCTTCCGGAGACCAAACACTATTATCCCATATATCAATATTTACCTCTGGACCAATCTGGAGCTCCTCGTGATGTTCGGGGTGTCTTCCGGGACTCCGAACAACCTTTGGTCACCACCATACATAAATCTATACTACCGAAACGTCACCAAACCTTAAGTGTGCAGACCCTGCGGGTTCGAGAACTATGTAGACATGACCGAGACACCTCTATGGTCAATAACCAATAGCGGGACCTAGATGCCCATATTGATTCCTACATATTCTACGAAGAATTTTATCGATCGAATCTCTGTGTCAAGAATTCAGTTAATCCCGTATGATGTTCCCTTTGTTCTTCGGTATGTTACTTGCCTGAGATTTGATCGTTGGTATCTCCATACCTAGTTCAATCTCGTTACCGGAAAGTCTCTTTACTCGTTCTATGTTACAAGATCCCGTGGCTAACGCTTTAGTCACATTGCTTGCAAGGCTTATAGTGATGTTGTATTACCAAGTGGGCCTTGAGATACCTCTCCATCACACGGAGTAACAAATCCCAGTCTTGATCCATGCCAACCTAACAGACACCCTCGGAGATACCTGTAGAGCACCTTCATAGTCACCTAGTTACGTTGCAGCGTTTGATACACACAAGGTACTCCTCCGGTGCCAGTGAGTTGCATGATCTCATGGTCATAGGAACAAATACTTGACATGCAGAAAACTATAGCAATAAATTGACACGATCATATGCTACGTTTATAGTTTGGGTCTTGTCCATCACATCATTCTCCTAATGATGTGATCTCGTTATCAAATGACATCTCATGTCCATGACTAGGAAACCATAGCCATCTTTGATCAATGAGCTAGTCTATTAGAGGCATACTAGGGACATGGTGTTGTCTATGCATCCACACATGTATCTGAGTTTCTGATCAATACAATTCTAGCATGGATAATAAACGATTATCGTGCGCAAGGAAATATGATAATAACCAATTTATTATTGCCTCTAGGGCATATTTCCAATAGTCTCCCACTTGCACTAGAGTCAATAATCTAGTTCACATCACCATGTGATTCACATTGTTATGAATCTAACACCCAATGAGTTCTGGGGCTCGATCATGCTTTGCATGTGAGAGAGGTCTTTTAGTCAGCGGGTCTGCGACATTCAGATGCATGTGTACTTTGCAATTCTCTATGTCATACTGTAGACACTGCTACCACACTCCACTTGGAGCTATTCCAAATGGCTGCTCCACTATATGTATCCGGATTGCTACTACAAGTCATCCGGATTGGTGTTAAAGCTTGCATCAACGTAACTCTTTACAAAGAACTCTTTATCACCTCCATAATCGAGAAACATTTCCTTAGTCTGTTAGTTACTAAGGATAATATTGACCGCCGTCCAGTGATCCACTCCTGGATCACTCTTGTACCCCTTGACGGACTCATGGCAAGGCACACACAGGTGCGGTACACAGCATGGCATACTATATAGAGCCTATTGCTAACGCATAGGGGACGACCTTCATCCTTTCTCTTTCTTCTGTCATGGTCGAGCTTTGAGTCTTACTCAACGTCACACCTTACAAATCAGGCAAGAACTCTTTCTCTGACTGATCCATTTTGAACAATTTCAAAAGCTTGTCAAGGTATGTACTCATTAAAAGTCTCATCAAGGATCTTGATCTATATCTATAGATCTTGATGCTCAACAATTAGGTAGCTTTATCCAGGTCTTACTTTGAAAAACACTTTTCAAACAACCATTTATGCTTTCCAAAAATTCTACATCATTTTCGATCAATAATATGTCAACCACATATGCTTATCAAAAATTCTATAGTGCTCCACCTCACTTTATTGTAAATACAAGTTTATCCTAAACTTTGTATAGACTCAAAAACTTTGATCACCTCATCAAAGCGTATATTCCAACTCCGAGATGCTTGCTCCAGCCCATAGAAGGATTGCTGGAGCTCGCACACCTTTTAGCATCCTTAGGACTGACAAAACATTTTGGTTATATCTCATACAACCTTTCCTCAAGGAAGGAAACGTTGTTTTGACATCCATCTACTAGATTTCATAATTGAGAAATGCAGTAACTGCTAACATAATTCCAACAAACTTTTAGCCTCCCTACGAGTGAGAAGGTCTCATCGTAGTCAACTCTTTGAACTTGGCGGAAACTTCTTTGTGACAAGTCGAGCTTTACAAATAGTGGCATTCACCATCAACGTATGTCTTCATCTTAAAGGTCCATTTGTACTCAACGACCTGCCGTTCAATAGGCAAGTCTACCAAAGTCCATACTTGTCTTTCATGCATGGATCATTTCTTAGATTTCATGCTTCCTAGACATTTGTCGGAAGCCAGGCCCATCATTGCTTCTCCATAGCTCGTAGGCTCATTGTTGTCCAACAACATGACCTCTAAGACAGGGTTGTCGTACCACTCAGGAGCAGTATGCGTCCTTGTCGACCTACGAGGTTCGACAGTAACTTGATCCTAAGCTTCTTGATAATCATCATTAACTTCCTATTCAACTAACGTAGGCTCCACAAAAACAACTTTCTGTGATGCGCTACTCTCTGGTTGAAACAAATGTTCAACAACCTCATCAAGTTCTATCTTCCTCCCACTCAATTCTTTCGAGAGAAACTCTTTCTCGAGAAAGGACCCGTTTTTAGCAACAAACACTTTGCACTCGGATCTGAGATAGAAGGTATACCCAACTATACTTAGGCTATGCCATGAAGATGCATTTGTCCGCTTTGGGTTCGAACTCATTAGGTGATAACCTTTTTCACATAAGCGTTGCAGCACCAAACATTAAGAAATGACAGCTTAGGTCTCTATCAAACCATAATTCATATGGTGTCATCTCAACGGATTTAGATGGTGCCCTATTTAAAGTGAACATAGTTGTCTCTAATGCATAACCCCAAAACGATAGTGGCAAACCGATAAGAGACATCATAGTATGCACCATATCCAATAAAGCACGACTATGACGTTCGAACACACCATCACACTATGGTGTTCTAGGTGGCGTGAGTTGTGAAACAACTTTCACATTGTCTAAAGTTGTATGCCAAACTCGTAAATCAGATATTCACCTCCACGATCATATCGCAGACATTTTTATCTTCTTGTCACGATGAACTTAAACTTCACTCTAAATTTGCTTGAACTTTTCAAACGATTCATACTTGTGCTTCATTAAGTAAATATACACTATATCTACTCAAATATCAGTGAAGGTAAGAAAATAACGAGATCCAGCGCACGCTACAAGACTCATTGGATTGCATACATCAACATGTATCATTTCCAATAAATCACTTGCCCGCTCCATCAAACCGAAAAACGAGGTCCTTAGTCATCTTGCCCAAGAGGCATGGTTCGCATGTCTCAACCGATTCGAAATCGAATGAGTCCAAAGATCCATCAGCATGGAGTTTCTTCATGCGATTTATACCAATATGACATTTTGCGGCAGTGCCGCAAGTATGAGGTACTATCATTATTAACTTTGTATCTTTTGGCATCAATGTTATGAAAATGTGTATTACTACGATCAAGATTCAACAAACCATTCTCACCGGGTGCATGACCATTGAAGGCTTTATTCATGTAAACAAAATAACCATTATTCTCTAACTTAAATGAATAACCATGTAGCAGTAAACACGATCCAATCATGTTCATGCTTAACGCAAACACCAAATAACATTTATTTAGGTTCGTCACTAATCCCGAAGGTAGATAGAGCATGCGATGTTGATCACATCAACCTTGGAAACATTTCCAACACACATCGTCACCTCACCCTTAGCTAGTCTTCGTTTATTCCGTAGCTTTTACTTCGAGTTACTAACATTTAGCAACCAAACCGGTATCCAATACTCAGGTGCTACTAGGAGTACTAGCAAGGTACACATCAATAACACGTATATCCAATATACTTCTGTCGACTTTGCCAGTCTTCTTATCTACCAAGTATCTAGGGTTGTTTCGCTTCAGCGATCGCTCTCCTCATAATAGAAGCACTTAGTCTCGAGTTTGGGTTCAACTTTGGGTTGCTTCACTGGAGCAGCGACTGACTTGGAATCCATGAAGTTTCCCTCCTTGCCCTTGCCCTTCTCGAAACTAGTGGTTTTACTAACCATCAACACTTGATGCTCCTTCTTGATTTCTACCTTCATGGTGTCAAACATCGCGAACAGCTCAGGGATCATCATTTCCATCCCTGGCATTTAATAGTTCATCACGAAGCTCTAGTAGCTTAGTGACAGTGACTTGGAAAACTAGATCAATCACTTTCTTATCTGGAAGATCAACTCCCACTCGATTCAAGCGATTGTAGCACCCAGACAATCTGAGCACATGCTTAACAATTGAGCTATTCTCCTTCATCTTACAGGCAAAAAATCTTGTTGGAGATCTCATATATCACAACACGGGCACGTGCCTGAGATCCCAATTTCAGCTCTTAGAACATCTCATATGTTCCATGACGTTCAAAAAGTTTTGGAGCCTCAATTCTAAGCCGTAATGCATGACGCACTAAACCATCAAGTAGTCATCTGAATGTGCCTATCAGATGTTCACAACATCTACAGACGATGCTAGAGGGGGTGGCGCACCGAGCGGTGCATTAAGGACATAAGCCTTCTATGCAGCAATGAGGACAATCCTCAGGTCACGAACCCAGTCCGCAATATTGCTACCATCATCTTTCAACTCTATTTCTCTAGGAACATATAAAAATCAAGGGAGCTACAGCATGAGCTACAACATAATTTGCAAAGACACTACTTGTCGTGGTTTTGTCACGGCATATGTCCGAAGACTTAGGTTCGAGGCCATTGCTAAGGTCGTGAACTCGAAGGGGTTGGTCGAGATGAGGGACACGAGTTTACCAAGGTTCGGCCCCTCAAGAAGAGGTAAAAGCCTACATCCAGCTTGTGTTGTATTGATTGGAGTATCGATTACAAGGGAGCGGATTCGCTTGACCTAGTTCTCGATTGATTGGTTTCTGTCTAAGCCGCCCCGAGGTCTCACCTTTATATAGGAGGTCGAGGCCCTAGGTTACACGAGTCCTACACTCACTCTTACAACGTAGTCAATCTTGTCACTAAGCCGCCTTGCCATCTTGGGCAAGTCGTCTCCGGGTGTCTTAACCGCCCGAGTCTTCATACCATCTTCTGTCTGGGCCTTCATATTGGCCCATCTTGATAAGCCGCCGTATAGCCAGGCCTACGTCTCTCGGACCACCTTACTGGTCTTGATTATGAGCCTCCAGGTATGACCCGGCCCCTCCTGGGCGAGTCTTACCATGGGGTTATATCCCCAACATTAGGCCCCAAGTTGATTTGAGCCTGCTCATGTCAATCTTCAAACTCACTTTGCGGCGAGTCTCACATTCTGTTGCCTGAAAATAAAATACGTAACCCGCCGTGACGTCATATCGAATATGCCAAAAAGATTCCATGACGTTTGCAATGGATCCTTTCATTAAAATTATCGGGCCGAAAATCGAGGCGTCCGTCTCGGTCGGTCAGTATCTGTCGCCTTGATTCCCGCGCCCGTTTGGCCTTCCAGTCTCTTAAATAGGACTGCGAGGGGTTCTCTCATTTTCCTTCGCCGCCCCCACTTCTTCTTATTCCTCTCAACACCATCGCCCCCGAGCTTCGTCGCGCTGGTGAAGCTCAGTCGCTGTCACCAACCCAGGCCGCTGCATCAACCTGAATGATCCAGATTCTCGCCCGTGTCCGCCGCGTCCTTCCTGGTATGTCTTTCTTCCTCCCTTCGATCCGTAGCTTAGTACTTCAACCCCATCAAGTTCATCGGCCCCATTAGTGCGCAAGCTTTTTCCTGCAATGCCAACCGATGAGTAACCCCGTAGATCTCGCGATGTTTGTCTTCCTACTGCGTCAAGTCGTGTAAAGTCACCAACAGCCTAGCATAGATCTGTAGTTGTTTCCCCTTCGTGCGCTTAGACTTGTTCGTTCTTCCTCAGTTCCTCGCTAGGGTTGAAATAAACCTAATTTTTCCTTTCCTCGTAGATCTTGCAGCTTCAGATTATCACGTAAAACCTTTTTATAGGTCCTTAGCAATTTTTTGCATCACGGCCTTATCCATCTTAACCCGCCGCCAAACTTACGGCTCTTCCAATAAACTATACCGGCGGCTTAGCATCACAGTGTTTAATTTCGTCAGCCGTCCTAGTTGTCCAATCACTTTCTAACCCGCCACATACCGCTTTTCATAGCCTTAACCCGCCATCATGTCTCGGGCGTCTTCTTCTTGTAATTGGGTCGGCTCTGCGGTCTCCGGAAAAATTCCTACAGGATTTTGTAGATGCGAGAACTTTGTCGGCTCAGAGTGTTATTCATTGGAGGGTTCCGGGTCAAGAGAAGAAACCCATCCCTCAAGAGGGTGAAATTGTTATCTTTGATGACCACCTTGCGCGCGGTTTCAGCCCGCCTGGGTCTAAATTTTTCCAAGACGTCCTCCATTTCTTTAAGCTGCATCCTCACGACATTGCGCCCAACTCTGTCTCCAAGTTGTGCAACTTCCAAGTCCTTTGCGAAGTTTACTTATAAGAAGAGCCGTCAGTGGATCTCTTCCGTGACTTTTTCTCTGTCAACCGCCAAGTAGAAGTGGCGGCTGGCCCAAGCTTACAACTAGGTGGAGTCTCCATCCAAAGAAGACGGGATATGGATTTTCCAGCTGTTCGAATGCCAAGTCACCCCAAGGATTGGAATAAAACTTGGTTTTATTGCAAAGACACTTCTCTAGAGGGAGAACATCCACTGCCGGGTTATCGTCCTACCCGGATCTACACCACAACTGAACTTCCACACCAGATGTCGGCCTTAGCACGAGCGAAGTATGCTCCGGCCTCGCCAAGATTAGAGCCCTCATGGCAAACGGTCTGACAGGAATCAACTTAACCCGCTGTTGGATCTCCTGGAAGGTCATGCCACTGAGCCGACGGGACCGTCTTATGTGTGAATATACGGGCGACCCAAATGACCCTCTCCGCTTCAATCACACCACTCTGACCGAAGAGAACATTGTTTCTGCCATCAAGGGACTTTGTCGTAAGTCCCAAGAAGCTTGTCGTACCGTCGGGTTACATCCCTTCTACGCCACAAACCCGGCCCCAGATGTAAGGACGGCTTTCAAATATCTTTTACCTCCGTGTTAACTATATATATGTAGCAACCTTTAACCTCTTTCGGCGGCCCTTGCTTTTAGGCTAATTCTGGCTTTTGGAAGAAAAGATATACTCCTCCCGCGAACAAGAAACCTCAGGTGAAAACCGGCCGCCGTAAGAAGAAAACTGTTATTCAAGAGCATCCTGAGGTTGATGACTCGGAGGTAGAAATTGATTCTCTTGGCTGTCTCTTTATGCGCCTTATTGACAATAATTATTCACAAGAAGAATCGGAGACAAGCCATGCAAACACTCTTGAGGTAACCTACATTTCTTCTGACTCGGAACACCTTCCACCAAAGAAGATACAGCGGGTCCTCCAAAAAGTCCCATTTTCTCATCCTCTTGCTCATTTAAACCCCAATTTTCTTTTGAAAAAGCAACCGCACACCTCTCGACGCCAAACCTGGAGCACTGGCTCTGAAGATCTTGTGGCCGGATTATCCAATTCTCCGGCTCAGCGGAAATGGCCGACCGAGGTACTCATTTAACTAAGTTAACCTTTGCCATCCTTGTATTATAGCCTTACTCTGTTTTATATTGCTTTAATTGCCTTCAGGAAATGCCCCCATCGTTAGGTGACTCTATGGCGACTAAGCTGCCACCTCTAAAGATCAACCTGGAGTACGTATCCTTGTGTTTGCATCATATCCTTTTACCATCCTTGCTCTTTATATAATAACCTTATGTGTTTTCCAGGGCTCAGACCAAGCGAAGGAAGACTGGCAGGTCTACCTCTGCCCCCACTACCCAAGAGCCGGAGACTGCTAAGCCGGACTCTCCTATGGCTCATGCTGAGCCCACTGAAGCTACGAAAGATGTGCCTGAAGATATTCATCGGTCCTCTGAGTCGGCGGCTAATGAGATGGCTACTAATAGTCCTCCAAGGGCCGATTCTAAGCCGCCCAGCCCTTCAACAGCCGTCGAAGACCCAGTTCTTCCGGACGTCATCATTACTGGGACAGGTTTTCAATCCCCAAAACCACATGTATTGACAAAGCACACCGACAAGGCTGAAGCTTCCTTGCCTGATAAACTTGACTATGAATTCCCCGTGCTGGAGAAGTTAACTGCAGATGAATTACATGCTGGTTATCTGAACCGCCTCTCCACAAGCCGGAACATGGAGCTCAAACTTGTCGGCTTGATGAAGAAAAAATATGAGGTACTCCTACTTTTCCCTTATACTCTTATGTAGCCCCCAAAAGCTAGTTTAGTATTGCAAATGGTAAACCGGGTCTTCCAATTAATGTCATAACTGGAATAACTTAGCCTGTAGCCCCCAAGTATCGGTTTAATATGTATATATTAAGCCGGTACTTAGTTTTGACGTGTTGATCAATGGTAGCCCCCAAGTGTCAGGTCAGTATAGAAATAATGAGCCAGAACTTTACTGTAAACTTGGAAAGCATCGATGTAGCCCCCAAGTGCCGGTTTAACTTTATGAAGATGAGCCGGAACTTACTCGAATAGAAGAGCCATATGTAGCCCCCAAGTGTTGGCTTAACTTGATGAAGATGATCTGGAACTTTCATTGTAGAATTGGAGAAAACGAACAGACATTAGCCCCAAGTGTCAAGTATATTTCTTGCAATCTTCTTGAGACTTGTATTATATTCCCTTAGCCGATCATTCACTAATATTTTGACCTGGCGACTTACCCCTGATGGGCGACTTTGTTTTTGTATGTTACAGGAAGCTTTAAGCAAGGCCGAGTCTGATCTGACCGACTTAAAGGATAATCTTGATTCCAAGCAAACCGCCCGGGGTGAAGCGGAGGAGAGATATCGGGTTGTCGTGGTAGAACTTGCAAAGGTTCAATCTGATGTTGCTGCTTTCAAGAAAACCGTTGAAGCGGATCAAGCCGCCCTGGCAAAGCGTGCAGATGATGCTGACCAGCAGCTCAAGCTTGTGTCAGATGAGTTGCAGACCCTTAAGCGCCATATCTCAAGGATGACTGATGCTATATTTGGTAAGTACTGAAAATTCAGCAAATTTCCTTGTTGAAAACTGCGCATGCGGCTTACAATGCTAAACTTGTCTTTGCAGGTCCGAGAAGCCGCCAGCTCTCCTCAGACAGCCTATTGCAGCTAAAAGCCGTATACACCTTGTCAGAGCAGCTGTACTGCGGGACCCTTTGTACTATCAGAGCAATGCTGAATAAAGAAAGCATCCCCAAATTCATGAAAGGAGTGATAGAACTTTTATAAACTCTGCCTAAGCAAATAGAAGAGCTCAAACGATCAGCCACCGGGAAGGGAGCAATAGCTGCAGTAAGCCGAGCTTTGGCCTTTGCCCCTGAGCAAACTATAGAAGACATGATGGATGGCTTTCCATCCAAGAAAGATGATGGCTCAGAGTTCACAGAAGCTGACTATGCCCATTATATGAAGGCCTCCAGGGTACTCACATCGGTACTGGCGGATAAAGTTGACGTGTCTACTTACCAGGCGGCTTACAGCGCAGACAACAAACGAGTTGTCAAGCTGAACAAGTTGATCCTGCGATGGGATAACCCGGCTCCTTGACCCGCCGAAACTTTAGCAGTGTACAAAAACTTAAATATTTCTTTTTGGGCTCTATGGAGAGCTTTGTAATAGGCTTAGAGAAAACCTTGATTGTCTGAATCGTGCCATCATGCCATCATGCACATGGGAAACTGCACAACTTGATGTATCTTTAGCTGCTCTGTGTTTCACTCATATCTTGTCATCAGACTTCACGATGGCTTATCTTAAGAGATAAAACCTGCAAAAACAAACAGCAAAATATGTTCTGGACTATTGTGCAGGCGGCTTGAAAAAGCACAACCCGGAGATGTTAAATCTTTCCTGACCTTGCTTTTTCGAAAACTCATATGTCGGTTCCTCTGGGTGGACTCGCTACTAGAACTCCTTAATGGTACAGGGTCTCTATCAAGAGTGACCTTCAATTTCTTTGAACGGCTCAGGGTCTCTAGGCGAGACTAACTGATAAGAGTGCAACAAACTAGAAAGAGATGCAGGAGGGCATGAGTACCCTTAGGGCCCATAAGCCACCTCTCACGTGACACAGTCCGTCGTTTGAACCTTAAACAGTGCAGGTACTTGAAAAGAGTAACTGTTTAAGAGTATGAACGGGTCACATAGCAGGGAGTCGACAGCAGATGGATGAGTTTGTCCTTGCTTTCCGTAAGCCGGCCCTCTCGTGACAAGAGCCGCCGATTTAACCTTGACCAGTACAGGGTCTCTAGCAAGAGTGCCCACCAAATATGTTTGAACAGCTCAGGGTCTCTAATCGATATTAACTGGCAAGAGTTCGGTGGGTCACATAGCGGAGCAGTAGCAGCATACATGCAGGTTTAACTCAAACTTGCGGTGGCTAAAAAGCCGATCAAGAGGGTGTGTAAGCTAAACCCGGTGGGATGGAAGCCCCCAAATGACCTTGTTGACGGAGTAAACTTTTGGGTATACAGCCCGCCTTACGGTGGCTGAAGAGCCGATCAAAAGGGTGTGCAAGCTGAACCCTGGCAGGTTAGAAGCCCCCGAGTGACCTTGTTAACGGAGTCAACTTTTGCACAAGCTAAGATACGTAAAACAGCAGAGGCCCCGGCTTGCAGGGATGCCAACTTTATATATATGTATATATATATATGTGTGTGTGTGTGTGTGTGTGTGTGATGTGTACAATGATGATGTACAATGGTGGGAGTTGATGACTCAAGTATAATAAGGCCGCAGATGAGCTATATTCCACGGCTGGCGGGTCTCCTGCCCAGAAGTGCTTGACTCGTCTCGTATATCAATGAGATAATACGACCCGTTGTTGAGATTTTGGCTGACCACAAAAGGTCCTTCCCATGGAGGAGATAACTTGTGCGCATCTGTCTGATCTTGAATCAAACACAACACCAAGTCGCCTTCTTGAAATGTCTAGGTCTTAACTCTGCGGCTATGATAGCGACGCAGTTCTTGTTGATAAATCACCAATCGAGCCGCCGCCAGATCACGCTCTTCATCCAAAGCATCCAACGCATCATGATGTGCTGTCTCATTATCTGCCTCAACATAAGCCGCCACCTGCGGCGAGTCATGACGTATATCACTTGGTAACATGGCCTCTACGCCATAAACCATGAAGAAAGGCGTATAGCCTGTTGATCTGTTGGGAGTAGTTCTGATGCTCCATAAGACTGATGGCAACTCCTCTACCCAACAACCCGGCGTTTGCTGTAGAGGAACCATAAGCCGGGGTTTGATGCTCCTCAAGATCTCCTGGTTAGCACGCTCTGCTTGACCATTGGATTGTGGATGAGCAACCGCAGACGTAGAAACATCAAGCCGGATGTGCTCACTTTCACAGAACGCTTGCATAGCCCCCTTGGATAGGTTCGTACCATTATCTGTGATGATACTATGATGGTAACCAAAGCGGTAGATCAATTTTCTAACAAACTGAACCGCCGTAGTCGCGTCACACTTGCCGACCGGCTCAGCCTTCACCCACTTGGTAAACTTGTCCACCGCCACCAAGTGGTGGGTTTTCTTGTCCTTGGATCTCTTGAAGGGCCCGACCATATCAAGCCCCCAGACCGCAAACGGCCAGGTAACTAGAATCATTCGCAATTCCTGAGCCGGCATGTGAGCACGCCGCCCAAACTTCTGACATCCATCGCACTTGAGAACCAAGTCTTTTGCATCCTTACAAGCCGTCAGCCAGAAGAAACCATGCCAAAAAGCCTTGGCCACCAGAAACTTTGAGCCGGCGTGATGACCACAATCACCAGTGTGAATCTCATTCAAGATTTCTTTACCTTCTTCATGGGAAACACAACGTTGAAAAACGCCGGTGACACTACACTTATGTAACTCACCATTGATGATCGTCATAGACTTAGATCGCCTAATGATTTGCCTTGCCAAGGTCTCATCCTCAAGTAACTCACCGCGAGTCAGGTACGCCAGGTAAGGCAACGTCCAATCAGGGATAGCATGCAGAGCCACCACCAGTTGTCCCTCCGGGTCAGGTATAGCTAGGTCTTCCTATGAAGGTAGCTTAACTGACAGATGATGTGGCACATCCAAGAAAACGTTAGGTGGTACTGTCTTACGCTGGGAGCCCAACCTTGACAATGCGCCAGCCGCCTTGTTTCTGCGATGATCAATATGATCCACCTGATAGCCCTTAAAGTGACCAGCAATGATATCTACCGCCTGTCGATAGGCCGCCATCCGCGGGTCCTTGGAATCCCACGTGCCTGAAACTTGCTGGGCCACGAGATCTGAGTCGTCGAGACATCGAACCCGGCTCAGGTTCATCTCCTTAGCCACTCAGAGGCCATGAAGTAAAGCTTCATACTCAGTTGCATTGTTAGTACAAGGAAACATCAACCTTAGCACATAACAGAACTTGTCACCTTTAGGGGAGGTTAAGACAACCCTAGCCCCTGATCCTTCCAGTTGTATGAATCCGTCAAAGTGAATCGTCCAGTACGTGTTGTCCGGCTTCTCCTCAGGTGCCTGACACTCTGTCCAGTCATTTATAAAATCCACCAAGGCTTGAGACTTGACTGCCGTGCGGGGCACGTATTTTAGATTAAGAGGTTCAAGATCTAATGCCCACTTAGCAATCATGTCGGTGGCTTCTCTGTTTTGAATTATGTCTCCCAATGGGGCAGAGCTAACCATCGTGACCTGGTGTCCCAGGAAGTAATGCTCCAGCTTACAATTTTCCATGAACACCCCATATATCAGCTTCTACCAATGTGGGTACCTCTGCTTGGACTCTATCAGGACCTCACTGATGTAGTAAACCGGCCTCTGAACCAGATATTCTTTCCCTGCCTCCTTACACTCAAAAACAATCGCAGCGCTGACTTCCCTGTTATTAGCCGCCACGTATAGGAGCAAGGGTTCCTTCTCAGCCGGAGCAGACAAGACTGGCGGCTCGGTGAGTTGCTTCTTGAGTGCCTCAAATGCCTCACCCGACGCCTTACTCCAGAAAAAGTTGTCTGTCTTCTTCATCATCTGGTATAAAGGAATAGCCTTCTCACGCAGGCGGCTTATGAACCGGCTTAACGCAGCGATTCGACCCGCCAGGCGCTAAACATCATTGATGCATGCCGGCTCAGACAGGGAAGTAATAGCCTTTATTTTGTATGGATTAGCCTCAATGCCACACTCGGAGACTAGAAAACCCAAAAGCTTCCTTGCAGGAACTCCAAAAATACACTTAGCCGGGTTAAGCATCATCTTGTAGACCCGTAAGTTATCAAAAGTTTCCTTCAGGTCGTCGAGTAGAGTCTCCTTCTTCCTTGATTTGACCACAATATCATCCACATATGCATGAACATTGCGTCCAATTTGACTATGAAGACAGTTCTGCACACAACACTGGTAAGTCGCCTGGGCACTCTTGAGCCCGAAAGGCATAGACACATAGCAGAAAACACCAAAAGGCGTGATGAAAGCCTTCTTCTCTTGGTCCTTGACTGCCATCTTGATCTGGTAATAACTAGAATAAGCGTCCAGGAAGCATAAGCTCTCACAACCTGCCGTTGCATCAATAATCTGGTCGATACGGGGGAGAGCAAACGGGTCAACTGGACAGGCCTTGTTAAGATCCGTGTAATCCACACACATACGCCACATGCCGTTCTTCTTAAGCACTAGCATTGGGTTAGCAAGCCACTCCGGGTGAAACACTTCAATGATGAACCCCGCTGCTAGAAGCCCGACCACCTCTTCCCCAATAGCCTTGTGCCTTTCTTCATTGAACCGCCGGAGGAACTATTTAACTGGTTTAAACTTACGATCCACATTAACATGGTGCTCAGCGACCTTCCTCGGTACACCCAGCATGTCAGAAGGTTTCCATGCGAAGATGACCCTATTCTCATGGATGAATTTGATGAGCGTGCTTTCCTATTTGGGATCCATATTGGCCCCAATAGAGAACTGTTGTGATGAGTCGCATGGAGTGAAACCCACCAGTTTGGTATCATCCGCCGAAAACTTCAGGGGCGGCTCAGATTCCGTGTTAGGCTTTTTGAGCGGGGTCATATCCTCCGGGTCAACATTTTCCTTATGGAACTTGAGCTCTGCTTCAGCACAACTTGATTCTGCGTAAGCTGCATCTCCTTCCTCACACTCAATGGCCGTCTTCCGATCACCGTGCACGGTAATCGTCCCGTTCAACCCGGACATCTTGAGTTGTAAGTAGACATAGCAAGGCCTAGCCATGAACTTGGCGTAAGCCGGTTGTCCAAATAGAGCGTGATATGGACTTTTTATTTTGACCACCTCAAACCACAAGCATTCCACCATGTAGTTGTATTCATCACCAAAAGTAACCTCCAAAGAGATCTTACCCACTGGGTAAGCCGACTTTCCGGGCACCACGCCATGAAAGACTCCTGAAGAAGGCCTAAGATCCTTATCAAGCAACTTCATCCGGCGGAAAGTGTCGTAGTACAGGATATTAATGCTGCTGCCACCATCCATAAGTACTTTAATAAACATGTATCCTCCCACTTGGGGGGCAACTACCAAAGCCAGTTGGCTCGGGTTGTCAACACACAGCGGGTGATCCTCTCTACTCCAAGTTATGTCGTACTCAGACCACTTCAAGTATTGCGGGAGAGCCAGCGTGACTGCATTAACCGCCCACTTGCACATCTTCTGGTCTTTCTTGTCAAGGCAGGTTGTAAAAACATGGTACTGACCCGTGCTGAGCTGCTTCGGATTACTCTGATACCCAGATTGGTTATTCTACTGCTGATTACCGCCACCAGATTGCTGATGATGACCTCCTTGATTGCCCTGACCCTGATAGCCAGATCCTGAGCCGCCAGCACCAAAACCGGCTCCTGACCCTCCTGGCCCTGAGCCACCTGGCGGGCCACCATCATTATTATGATGCTACCGCAAGCTGTAATCCTTAAACTATTGCATAATGCTACAATTCCTCCATGTATGGCCCGTCGGCCTATCGGGTCGGCTGTGCTCCAGACAAGGTTTATTGAGCATCTCTTCCAGGTTGAAAGGAGGTTTACCCTTATTAAAGGGCTGCCTGAAGTTCCCGTTGCCCTTCGCACGATTATTCCCAGCGCTGGTGTTTGCCACCAATTCTGACCCGCCGTCCGGATTCTTTCGCTTGCCATAGTTGCCATTTCCAGTCGCACCCTTGCCATTGTTACTTTTCTTACCCTGACCTGATTTATCCTCATCGAAGCCTGGGTCTTTCGTATTGTCAGAGTCGGTGTACTTGGTGAGAGCCGCCATGAGTTCCCCCATGTATTGACACGAGCGCTTGAGCCGACCAAGCTTCTGCTTCAGAGGCGTAAAGTGGCAATTCTTTTCGAGAATCAAAACCGCTTGAGCCACCGTAATCTACTCAGATGAGTGGATGATAGTTGAGACCCGTCAAACCCAATGATGAGCCGATTCGTCCTCCTATTGCACACAATGATCCAAATCCACAATCGTTATGGGCTGCTTGCATGTTCCTTGGAATTTTTTGATGAACTTTGCCTTTAGATCGGCCCAGGAATTAATGGTGTTTAGTGGCAAGCCCTTCAACCACATGTGAGCCGGTCCTTCCAGCATCATGATGAAATATTTGGCACATACGGCATCATTGATGTCTAACATCTCCATGGGCAGCTCATAGCTTTCAATCCAAGCCTCCAGAGGTAGATCAACAGTATAATTTGGGACCTTGTGAGGGCCCTTGAAATCCTTTGGCAGACGCTCATTTTGTAAAGCCGGTACTAAGCACGACACTCCCACAGCCTTGAGGTTACTCCTGCTCCTACCGAGATGGAAGGCGAGTTTGCGGGTTCTTGATGAGCCGCTGCCGCCACCAGAGCCACCGCCTCTTGCTGTGCCCTCGCCCGATCCACCAGCGCCTGAGCGTCCAGAGCCGCCCGATCAACTCGCGGCGGGTTCTGGTGCTGATCACTGCTAGAAACCGCCGGCGACTCATAACGCCGGCTGTAGCTGCGGCTGGGATGGGGGTTGAATGCACGCGACTCCGGTTGTAAGTGTACTTCTCCTGTTGGGCCACCGCCATCTACAGGTATCCAATAGCGTTTCGCATCTCCTCTGCAAAAGGCGCCTTGTCCGGGATAGGGGTTGTACCAAGCTGGGTTGCTGCCGCCACCATGTTCTTCGCCAGGTTGGAATAGTGACCCGCCGGCATTGGGAAAGACCCTGGTGGGGTCTAGTTCCGTCGGGGCCGATTAAGCAGACGCTGAACCGCCGGCCGGCTTCTAGGTACTTCCGCTGTCCGGGTTAAGGTTAGAGGTACGTTCCATCCCATTCTGGCATGTTGAAAAGGTTTCTGGCCTCATACTGATCCGGCAAGCGGGACTGATGCCTCATCAGTTGAACCGCCGCTGTAGACTGTTGCTCCAGCTCAAGGCGGAAAGTGTCTGCCCTAAGGCGCTCTGCCTTCGCATCCATCTGATCCTTTAGTGCATTGATCTCCTATTGGACCTCGGTCATCTGGTCCTTCAGCCTCGTGATCTTCGTTTTTCGGGCTGCTTGATTTTCAGCCGTGACCTCGGTTGTCATCAGGGTTGTAAGCTCGTTCATTAGATCCAGAAGAACCTGAGTCGGTGGCCTACCAGCCCTCGATCCAGTTGCATCGGCGGTTGTGCTGCTCGGGGTTGGCGCTGAACCCGCCATGAAAACGGCAGCACGGTTCGGCGGCTCGTAATCCTCCGGCTCGTGATATTCTGACTCGGGGTAAGGCTCGACATAGCCCCCGAGCCCGCCATTGTGAAGCTGGTAAATTGATTCCGTCTCTCAGCTCGAAGATCCCTCCTCCGAGAAGATGAGAGTTTCCTGTGACATAGAATCTTCAAGATCCATGCCCTGAGTAAAGCCGACTAAGACATGCTTCCTGCCCAGGTTAGCACGGGAGGCTTGCACGTGTTGGGTGGGTTGCGTGCGCCGGGCCGGCTGAGGATGTCAGTGCAGATGTTCGGCCCAAGTTTTTGTTGGAAATATGCCCTAGAGGCAATAATAAATTAGTTATTATCATATTTCCTTGTTCATGATAATCGTTTATTATCCATGCTATAATTGTATTGATCGGAGACTTAAATGCATGTGTGGATACATAGACAAAACCATGTCCCTAGTGTGCCTCTAATGGACTAGCTCGTTGATCAAAGGATGGTTAAGGTTTCCTAGCCATGGACATGAGATGTCATTTGATAACGGGATCACATCATTAGGAGAATGATGTGATGGATAAGACCCAAACTACAAACATAGCATATGATCGTGTCAGTTTATTGCTACTGTTTTCTGCATGTCAAGTATATGTTCCTATGACCATGAGATCATGCAACTCACGGATATCGGAGGAGTGCCTTGTGTGTATCAAACGTCGCAACGTAACTGGGTGACTATAAAGGTGCTCTATAGGTATCTCCGATGGTGTCTGTTGAGTTGGCATGGATCGAGACTGGGATTTGTTACTCCGTGTAACGGAGAGGTATCTTGGGGCCCACTCGGTAATGCAACATCACAATAAGCCTTGCAAGCAATGTGACTAATTGTTAGTTGCGGGATCTTGTATTATGGAACGAGTAAAGAGACTTGTCGGTAACGAGGTTAAACTAGGTATGGAGATACCGACGATCGAATCTCGGGCAAGTAACATACCAAAGAACAAAGGGAACGATATACGGGATTAACTGAATCCTTGACATAGAGGTTCGACCGATAAAGATCTTCGTAGAATATGTAGGGACCAATGTGGACGTCCAGGTCCCGCCATTGGTTATTGACCGTAGAGGTGTCTCGGTCATGTCTACATAGTTCTCGAACCCGCAGGGTCTGCACACTTAAGGTTCGGTGACGTTTCGGTAGTGTAGAGTTATGTATGGTGGTGACCGAAGGTTGTTCGGAGTCCCGGATGAGATCCCGGACATCACGAGGAGCTCCGGAATGGTCCGGAGGTAAAGATTCATATATAGGAAGTCCCGGTTTGGTTTCCGGAAAAGTTTCGGGCTCATCGGTAGTGTACCGGGAGTATCGGTATTGTACCGGGAGTGTCGGTAGTGTACCGGAGGACCTCCGGGAGGGGTATTTCGACCCCAAGAGGTCCATGGGCTGTGGGAGAATAATAACCAGCCCTTAGTGGGCTGGGAAAACAGCCACAAAGGCCCATGGCGCAGGAGAGAAAGTCCTAAAGCAAAAAGTGGAAAATCAGCCAATAGGAGGCAATCCTACTCCAACTAGGATTGGAGGTGAAGTAGGATTGCTCCCACCTCCTATTTCGGCCGACCCAAAGGCCTTGGCTGCCTCTCCTCTCCTCTCCTCTTATATATACTAGTGGATTGGGTGGTTTTTGGACAGAATTTCCGGCCACGTGCTACCCGTTTCACCGGTGCACAGTTTCTCCTCTAGATCGGTTTTCCGCAGCGCTTAGGCGAAGCCCTGCCGGAATCACTCCACCACCATCACCGGAGCGCCTTCATGCTGCCGGTGAACTCTCTCTCCTATCCACCTCCTCTCGCTGGATCGAGACGGTGGAGATCGTCATCAAGCTGCACGTGTGCTGAACGCGGAGGTGCCGTCCGTTCGGCGCTAGATCGGAAGGACCGTGATCGAGATCGCGAGATAGTTCGTGATGAGATCGCGGAACGGATCGTGATGAGTTCGCGGGACAGATCGTGATCAAGATCGTGTGACGGATCGTGATGAGATCGCGGGACGGATCGTGATGAGTTCACGGGACGGATCGTGATTGGATCGCGGGACGGATCGTGATGAGATCGCGGGACGCTCGGCGATTTGGATCGCGAAGATGTTCGACTACACCAACCGCGTTTCTTAACGCTTCCCGCTTAGCGATCTACAAGGGTATGTAGATCCACTCTCCCTCTCGTAGATGCTCATCACCATGGATAGGTTTGCGTGTGCGTAGGAAAATTTTTGTTTCCCATGCGACGTTCCCCAACAAGATCCACCAATCTTGCTGATGAAGGCCTAGATTCCGCTGATGGGAACCCGGAAACCGTACTCAATTGAGTCGGCCTCGAGGCCCCAAACGGCGTCGTTGATGTAGAGCTGGCCATGGCGACTCTTGTTCATCCTGCCAACAACATACCCCTTGATCCCTGGGAGAGAGCCCTTTGAGAACTCAACACCACCGAGCGCTGGCCCCATGGTGGGCGCCAACTGTCGTTGTTTTGTCACGGCAGATGTCTGAAGACTTAGGTTCGAGGCCATCGCTAAGGTGGTGGACGCGAAGGGGTTGGTCGAGACGAGGGACACGAGTTTACCCAGGTTCGGCCCCTCAAGAAGAGGTAAAAGCCTACGTCCTGCTTGTGTTGTATTGATTGGAGTAACGATTACAAGGGAGCGGATTCACTTGACCTAGTTCTTGATTGATTGGTTTTTGTCTAAGCTGCCACGGGGTCTCACCTTTATATAGGACGTCGAGGCCCTAGGTTACACGAGTCCTACACCGACTCTTACAATGTAGTCAATCCTGTCTCTAAGCCGCCTTGCCATCTTGGGCAAGTCATCTCCGGGTGGCTTAACCGCTTGGGTCTTCATACCATCTTCTGTCTGGGCCTTCGTCTTGGACCATCTTGGCAAGCCATCATATAGCCAGACCTACGTCTCTCGGCCCACCTTACTGGTCTTGATTATGAGCCGCCAGGTATGACCCGACCCCTCCTGGGCAGGTCTTACCATGGGGTTATATCCCCAACACTACTGACTATGTTCATGTTAATGAGTTCAATTAATCATATTACTTAAGAACTCCCACTCAAATTGACATCCCTCCGGTCAATCAAGTGATA